>JAODJX010000001.1:29290073-29316531 GCA_026776945.1 Isichthys henryi
TCTTACACCACTTCTCTACCCCATTCATTCCTGTTTATACCCCTCATTCTGTCTTACATCACTTCTCTACCCCATTCATTCCTGTTTATACCCCTCATTCTGTCTTACACCACTTCTCTACACCATTCCTTCCTGTTTATACCCCTCATTCTGTCTTACACCACTTCTCTACCCCATTCATTCCTGTTTATACCCCTCATTCTGTCTTACATCACTTCTCTACCCCATTCTTTCCTGTTTATACCCCTCATTCTGTCTTACACCACTTCTCTACCCCATTCCTTCACAGTTCTTTTTACATCATTGATGGTCTATGCTACACCATTCCTAATCCCTTGTACCTATAGCTTGGAGGTTCTGGCAGTAGCAGTGACACTGTCCCTTGCTTCTCTGTGTCAGATTAAGACCAGCACCCAGCTGCCCGACATGGTCATCCTCATAGTCCTTTGTACCGATTCCAGGATTTTCACTATGCTGATGGGAGCAGAAATGACCTTTATAAGAAGGGAGCTGATTCACTACATTTCATTGCTGGAGATGATTCACATCAGAGTCACACTGATTTAAAAATATATATTTCCAGATTCACTTTTACCATTATCGTAACATCCGTAATATTTAACAGAATCTAACTAATCAGTTTTAATATTATATAAAAAATATTATATATAAAATTATCACATGAAATATGATACACAACATGCTGTGAATTGTGTTCCAAAAATCTCCACCTCCATCTAATTTAACCACACAACTTTTCTCCACATCTTCATTGTGTAGCCCTGGAGATTTCTGATAATCTGCAGACATACTTTAGAGATGGGTCTCTCTTAATAATGGTTTATTTCTTATGCCTCTCCAAAACAATGCCGTCTTACGGAGAATTCTTGATATGATTGACCAGTGTACATTTACTATTTGCTAAGTCGTTGAACTGTGTCTCTCTCTTATCATGCACATCACACCTATAACCTCTCAGATGTGTGGCCAGTGTCTGCCTGACCTACACAAGTTCCGTCTAAATCATGTAATACTCAAGTCATTTGTTAATGACTAAGACGTCTATTCTAGGTCCATTTTGGATCTGCAGCAATTATAACCTGTTTGTGATCTTCCCACAGTGTTTTTGAAGTTGCCTATTACACACAACCTCACATAGACGCCCTGCCAATTAGCAACCGAGTATTACATCATAACTTGCGTACGTCGGGCAGACATTTGTGCACCATCAGGGCAGACCCTCCTCAGCTTCAATCTCCTTCTTGTTCAACCACTTTGGAGGGTCTGTGTCTTTAGGCAGTGCTACGGGGAACCTGTAGGTTGGTTTGATTCCATTTCCACTTCCTGATGTTGATCATTTGTCCCACTGGGACAAAAAAACTAAAATTGGTTCGTACTCTTTTCTGAAAAAAGACCTCATTCATCTTCATTTTAAGAATTTCTCATTCCATTTTCCACCACTGATCTCTAACCAAGGTAGGGTTATCTCCAGAGAAATGTAGCTGTTGGAGAGGTGCTTTGTCACTGAGGACCCTGCATCTGTGATCGGAACGCTACTCTTTCGAATCCCATGGTGTCACGTTTAGCCTTTGAGCAACGGCTGATCCTGCTTTCTCAAATGAATGTCACTTTGCATGAAAGCATCTGCTAATTAAAAATAAAATGTTACACTTCAGTGGTACACAGGAGCAGACCATCAGTGAGGGATTTTTGATAGGATGTTTTTTTTTACCTATTAAAACTGTAATACCATAATGACATCACTAATTCACCTCCCATAATCTCTTATCCAGTCAGGATCATGGTCAACCTGGCTCCAGGAAACTCAGGCCGCAAGACACAGAGACCCTGGATGGGTAGCAGGCCCATCACAGTGTACGCACACTTCAGTACACACTACAGACCACTCAGAGTCACCGATTCACCTAACATGCATGGAACATGCAGGGCAAGAGGCAGGATTTGAACCCTGAGCCCCGGGGGTGTGAGTCTATAGTGCTAAAACCACTAAACCACCCCAGCTGGTGCTCATTTAGAGTTAATGCAGTTAAGTAGCTCAGCTGGTGTTTCTTTTCAAATTAAAGAAACAGGATAGTGTACTAAAGCCCTCCTGGCAAGGGGAGTCTGCATGTTCGCCTAGGGCAGGGGTGTCCAAACTTATCTGCAAAGGGCCGGTGCAACTCCCTAATTAGATGACTAATTAGAGGACTGATTGGCTGAAGAGTCTTCACACCTGGGTTTGAACAGCTGACCTACAGATTACCCCAAAAACCTGTATACACACCGGCCCTTTGCGGATAATAATTTGGACACCCCTGGCCTAGGGTCTTGAGGCTTTCCTCCTGCAGCCCAAAGACATTCATTTAGGTTAATGGGGATCATTTAGGTTAATGGGGATCTCTAAGAGTGTACTTTCCTCATACCCTCCTCACTCCATTGTTAGATTATGGTAACATTGCGCTTAACGTTTTGGTCCCAAGCAAGCTTTCGTTGGTTGAAGAAAACTTAGGAAGAAAATCACTATGGCGCAGCACAATGCAGTTCTTCATTTGGGCACGATAACACACAACTATCTTTCAAATTTATTGAGTAGGTAATGCAGTGATGATCATTTAGTCGTGCTGTCCTGTGTTTTACCAGATATCTGAGTTTTAGCATGTTGCATCTAGTTGTACCTAGATACTCTCGTCAGCCCAAATTTCCAGCAAACGCTGCACCTCTGCCATAGGCCACAGTGATCCCTTTGCTGCAATGTTTGTTCAATATTTGTCGCTACCTGTCAATATGCTACCTTGGCTACCCTGTTGTCCTTCAAGCCCATAGTGTGTTTCCCCAGCTCCCCAGACTGCTGCATAGCTCACTGGGCTGAGCCTGTGGCTATAAATCCTTCGGTCATGCGTTTCAAACCAGCTTCTTTATTTGCAATTACTGGATTTTGTTCCCAAGTGTTTATTTTCTAATTGTAGTTTTCTCCTTCCTAGCTTTTGGTTTCCGTTTTGGGTTTTGCTAGGTACCTGTGTTTGTGATCATGTATTATTTGACTTTCTTATATTCTTAGTATTTGATTTTTTTTTAGTTTTCCTGTTGGTCTCTTAGTTCCATGATGAAGTTTATTGGCCCCCCTGTTTCCCTGTGTGTCATGATTGTTCTGCCTGATTGCTTCTTGTGTTGCACCCTCTCTGATTGCTTAATTGTTCCATGTCTCACTCCTGCCGCTGTGTTACCCGGTACGGTTTGTGTATTTATATTCCTGCCTTGGTTCAGTTCTGTAGTTGGTCATTTTGCCAGAATGTTAAAATGTGTATTAGGTTTGTGCTAAAGTTGCTGTGTTGCTACTCTAGTCCATTAGCTACTTCTGTTCCCTATGATGCTCCGCTTTCCATTTGTGTTTCTTGTAGATATTTCCTGTTTTCCTTTTGCTTTTTGACCCCCTGTGGTACCTTTTTTTTATGCCTTCTCGGTTTCATTACGTTTCCCTAATAAATACCTTTGTTGTCTTTGAGCCGCATTGTCACCTCATTTCCCCGTCTGCACCATGCCCCGCCCATTATATACAGTCTAACCGATGCATTCCTTCTAGTTCATGTATAGTGTACATCATTGACGTTATATCTGCATTCCATGCTTGGGGATAGTTAGACATCACACTACTCGTACTGTGCCCAAGTCCAGCTGAACCACACCCCAGCCAACCTCTTCCAGTGGGCCAGGGTAAGGTTAACCGTACTCTGCATGGTATGAAGAGATCACACCAGTCAAACAAACTGGACTTTGGGCTCACATGTGCTCGAGCATGGTACGGATCGGCTCGTGTGTGTACACCCTAAGTTATCCACAGTGCACAGCTGTGTTTGGTCCTTGCAATAGACTAGCATCCCATTGAGGGTGTACCTCTGCATGGGATAGACTCCAGGAAACCACTGCAACAACGAACTGCAGCTAGAAGACCATGTTCAGTTAAAACTCAGCTTCAAATGAGGCCATGCTGACTTCTGTTGAACTAATTGATTATGTCATAAGGAGCTTTCTGGGCTGAACATGATACAACCAAAAGTGGAAGAGAAGAGAAAAATCAGACAGCTTTTTTCAGCTAGAGTCAGTTTCCTAACAAATTCAGCCATCCAGCTTCCAGCCGCTTAACCCTATACAGGGTCACCTGGAGCCTGTCCCAGGCAGTACAGGGAACACAGCTGGGGAATACCCTGGATGGGACGCCAGTCTATCACAGGGCACATACACACAAGCTTGAAGGGCAATTCACTCAAAGATGCCACAGAGTTACCAAGTTCAGAATCCTGTATACAAACCTGGGGAGAGCATGAAAACTGCACTCACACAACAGGGGATGAACCTCTGACTCTGAACGAATGAGGCAACTGAGCCACCCGCAAGCCAATCAGCCTGGCTATGTTTTGTTGTGTTCTATTCCTGTTTTTCTGTAAAAAACAGTCCATTTCACTCACTTGTAAGAATGATTTGTTGAAGTTCACAGTTTTACACGACAAAGCTGCAGGCTCGTTTCTGGCTGTTTTGTGCCACCTGCTCTCCGACCCCAATGACCCTAAGGGCCATCGGTCTGTCATTAATGACACTAATCATCTTCAGAACCCCATCGTCACATAAAGACGCAGCCGTTTCTCCTCAGAGTCAGCAAGTTCCTTGGCTTGTTTTTACACTCCTCTTTGGGATCACCATTCGCTATGTTTATTTTATACTTCTGACTTGCTAATCATCATTCTTTGCTTCTATTTCACACTTCGTCTGTATCTCGTACTAAAACAGCAGCGGGATGACAGGCTCTGTTTTACGCTTTTTTTATCGGTTTGTTTAGGTGCAATAAGGAAGCTCTGCTCCTGGTGAAATAGAGGAGTTTCCTGCTGTGACGTGTGTCAGAAAATAGACTGACCCACTGATTCCTTTTCAACACTGTCTTTATGTAAAGAGAGGAAATTAATTCCTCGTTTCAGGGCTGAATCTCATTACCCTTGATCTCATCTCCACAGGACGCTGCCCCCGGCAGAAGCACTCCTCCAGAGCTGCATATCTCTGAGGAACATCTCCTCAGCATGCTGGTGTGTGCCTCTGAATCCTGATGACCCATCTTCCCACAGCGTGGGTGTCCTCCCGGGCCACACGGTCCATTCTGAGCAGCCCCGAAGAATCACCTCGCCTCTTTGTTGCCACGGCAATAGCACCAAATGGTAATTTTTCCAATTTTTACCCACTCAGCAGAATTCACTAGGCACCATAAGCAGCTCCAAACCCTATTTCTGTGTCAGTGCCCCTGAAAAAACTGATTTAAGAATTTGTCCTGTATTTTCATATATATTTTCACCCTCTCTGCACATGGGTAATGGGGGTGGTGTCCCATATTTATTCAGGGATCTGCATTCTATATCTACTGACATCTCCACCCTGTCTGCGTTTGTGAAGAATGAGCATGTCTCAGAGGCCTTCTTGGTGAGTGAACAGCCGCTGATGGTACATCCATTGACAGGATGCTGCTTCATTAAGGCGAGCGGTGGGAGGCGGGAAGCTGGTGAGCTTAGCGACACCATTACAGCTGGATGGCGGCCACAGGCCTCTGAATGGGATGAGGTGTGGAAGGGAGCTGGATACCTCACTCTGCAATTCCCCAGAGAAGGAAAACATGAATCCATTCCTTAGAAATAATTTGCGGAAAACAATTCAGTCACAATTTTTTGGTGTGAAGTTGAATTATATTAACATCACAGAACGGGATATTCCACCAGTAGACAAAGGGAAGTGAAGAAGAGGGTAGCAGCTTGAACAAGAGATATGAGTCCTGAACCTATAGGACCAATTCAGAGACACCTGTAGGAACCATCAATCTCCACCCAGAGAAGCACCACTGTCTTCATTCCAATTAAATAACGTCTCTTGGCACACTGGAGAACCCAGAAACCAGGACTAGGTCACTAAACTCTCATCTGTTGGATGACTTTTTGATGTTTCATCAAATCAAGAGGTTTCACAGGAAGAGTTAAGAAAGGTTGGAAGATGGATGTACATAAGTTTTAAGAGATGGCAACATAACTGTCTACAGATGGCAACATACTGCATTTCTGATCCTGGTATGGATTTTTGCTCTCTCTGAACATACAATTAACAAACCTTGCCTCGGTTTGACCTTGATATGACAAATCAGCTGAATAACACTGAAAATTTCAGTGTTAGGTCATCTTTATAATCTGACATTATAACCTACCTTGCTGTATAGCCTTAAGGGACAAATGCACTTTGCGCAGTATAGCTTCGGCACTTCTGGGTTTGTCCTTTCGCTTCTGCAGTGCACAGTATCCCCATATCTCAGTGAGGTCAGCAAGTGCTGTGGCCTCACACCTTCTGCACAGTGGCTTCCATTCCTGCTCTGATTCTGTGAATGTGGAGCTTGGAAAGTCTCCTCCTGTTCCACCAGGTTCCTCTCACAGTCCACAGACATTCAGTGGACTGATGTCCCTAAGTTACCCTTGTGTGTTTCCAGTGAATGGACTGGTGTCCAGCTTTGGACCCAGGTAACTTGTACAGGTCAGTGTGGAGCTTGCAAACTCACAGTGACATGCTATCAGGGCCTTTGCCATAAAGCAACAAGAGAAGGAAACGACAACAATATCATTTTAATACCCCCCCTCCCAATAATGAATACTCCTATAATTAAAATTTCATGACTGTACTTCTGAAGAAATTCTGTCACACTTAATACTAAAAATCTGATTACTTTCCACAGAAATTCCTGTACTCAGTTGTTGAAGCAGTTGTTGTACTCAATAGTACTTTCTGCATTTGGAGTACAATTCTTAAAAACTGCATAATATTCAAATTATATTAAGATTACTCTACAATAATGTTTCGGTTGGCCCCTTCTAGCCGTGTGGTATTACTGCGAGGGGATTCCAGACTCTCTCGTGAACCTCGGATGATGCAGGACCACACAGCCTCTCAGCTAAGGAATCCTCTCTACCATTCACTGCAGAGCGCCTGCCAAAAGGTCTGACATCAGGGCAAACAAAATCTCAGCCAGCCACACTAATTGAAAAAACTGGCAACAATAGATTAAACAGAACTTTCCAGAATGTAAGCGCTGATGTAGAGCATCCAGCTGAATATTGGGACCCCATTATTTCCATACCCTTCAAAGAAATGTGATGATGTACAAATATACCTTCATACATTTTTTGCTGAACTGTAATTTAAAATTTAGTAAATAGATAAAATATCAATTGCCAGGAGTTATTTCATTATAGTTCACAAAGATATTCTACTGTTAAACCAAAGATGAACTTTACCCCAGCCGAGCAGCTAGACAGATCATCTGGACTGATGTCTGAATCCATTGTAAAGGTGAAACACTTCCATATACCTCCTACTGGATACACCAACACAGGGCCAGCACCTCTGAGTTTAACATCACATCTTTATAAATGTGTGGGCCGGTGTTCTTCACGGCAGCCAAAGTGATCCCCACTTGGCATGACCTTCAGCATGACCTTCAGAAACAGGCCAGTGGAAAGTCATGTTTTATTCATCGAGAAAAAAAATTTGATCTTGCTGGATGGCTGCAGGGAATGGGATCGGTATGGTAACAGGAATCAGGCCACAGTGAAGAGGTGCAGAGGGTCTTAGACCACAAACAGAATAATGCATGTGCTTTTTGCATTGACTGTGGAGTTACAGCTTCATCACAACATTTCTGATCCTCTCTGACTGACGATTTTTGATGATGGAGATGATTGGAGAGCAACTTTTTATGAAAAGACAGGTCAAAGTTGACTTAAAGAACTTTGCCAGTGGTCTGCTGATAATACAGTGCAAGGACCCCCCCCCCACACACACACACACACACACACATATGTATTTATCAAACAAACAACAGAAAGGTCTGGAGATGCACATGGCTTCTCAGAAAACCCACATCACATGCAGGCTTAAAAATCACAGTGTTCACTACAACACCGCATCAAATACTACAGACCCAGAGTAAGGGCTGTGGACACAGAGATCAAAACACAAATCAATGCGACTGTCAACACACCAACCATCGCCGTTATGAAAAATGAAAAGCACAAATCAGTCATTATTCACTTGTCCTGTGAATACACTCTGACTTCAATTCTCTGTTGGATTGCATTTCAAGTTGCAATAAATCTAAAAGATATGAAAACTTCTAGAAGCAATGGCTTTGACAATACTTATGCAAGTACTGTAATAAAACCAGAAGAATAAATGTGTGTAGCCAGTTTCAACATTGATGCTTTTTAGCAAAAAAATACACTGTTGTCATATATCTGCACTATATGTATTGGGACACACCTCAAATTAAAGAGATTCATTCAGACCCATTGCCACATGTATTATAAAAAGCACGGAGACATACAGTCAGGTTTACAAACATATGTGAAAAAATTGGTGGTTCTGAGGAGCTCAGTGAATTCAAGCATGGTGCTGTCATAGGATGCCACCTTAGCAATAAGTCAGTCTGTGAAATTTCTTCTCTACTAGATGTTACACGGTCAATTGTAAGTGTTATTATAGCAAAGCAGAAGCGTTAAAGTAACAGAGATGCGTCGCCGAGTGCTGAGGAACGTAGTGTGTTAAAGTCACCAACACTTTGGAAATCTGCAGTTAATCAGTCAGCAAACTTCCTCTGGCATTAACTCCAGCGCAAAAACTGTGTGCTGAGAGCTTCATGGAATGGGCTTCCATGGCCGAGCAGCTGCATGCAAGCCTCGCATCGCCAAGTGCTTGGCACTAAGCATCAGATGGAGTGGTGTAAAGCACAGTGCCACTGGATTCTGGAGCAGCGGAAACGTGTTCTGTGGAGTGACGAATCATGCTTCTTTGTCTGGCAGTCTGATGGACGAGTCTGGGTTTGGTGGACGTCAGGCGAACATTACCTGCCTGACTGTAAAGTTTGGTGAAGGAGGCATAATGGTATGGGGTTGTTTCTCAGGGTTTGGGCTAGACCCCTTAGTTCCAGTGAAGGATTTTGGGCAATTCTGAGCTTCCAATTTCATGTGAACAGTTTGGGGAAGGCCCGATTCTGTTCCAGCATGACCCAGTGCACCAAGCAAGGTTCACAAAGACATGATGTCAATAAAAAGCCCACCTCTAAAACCACCTGCGCTTTTCATATGGTTTAACCCTTACTTAAACCAACAGAAAAACAACATTCATCCCTATGCTAATCAAAAATTACATTTGTATGTAACAAAAGAGCCTTCAATAACCACTGAACTCTAAAGACAAACTTCTGAGTAACTATAATACCATAAAGCAAAAGTATACAAATAAATACAGCATTAATCTCTAACAGCCCCCAAAATTCAGTGTGAATCTTCCTAGCTTAAATGAAGTCCTGTTGATGGAGGGGATTACTTGCACTTGACTTGATAGACAGAGTAACGCAGGCCACTGTTTAATCAGCACAAGCAATGCAGGGAAATAAATCTCATTTCTGTCGAAAGTGTGGTGCAGCCTCATGTTCTGACAGCTGATGCTATTTGCTTGAATAATAAACGCCATCAGAGAAAAGGAGCAGAGAAGGAAAGGCAACCAAACGGTTCTGCTGATAGGCAAATACAGTAGGCATGACATCGGAGGGGCAGGATGCACTCTCTCTTCGTCTGATTGGTCCAATTTGTCAAACCATTTGAAGGGATTCATAATGGATTCTGCATAAATCCCCGGTTTGTAAACTGCACCATTCCAGAAGATCCAAGACAACCACAAAATATGTTCTTCACAAACATTTCTAGATATACTGTAACTCCTGTTTAACAGTGAGCTAGTCAGCCGAAATCAACAGAAGATTTTCATTTGATAGCAGCTTTCATTTGCAGCTCTCTTAGAATGAAACGACTGATTTATGTAATTTATATAATCCCAAGGAAGCCTGAACGATATGAGTAATTGAAATCTGATTAATTTTGTGTTTATAACTTTAATGTCTTTATGATCGTCCATGCATTCTCAAAATACCTTCTGCTTAACAATATGCAAAATAGATTGAACCCTGGCATCTGGTATCTCAAAAATGACCAGAGAGTCTGTTCAGAGACCAGACCAGAAAGGTAAATAGATGCAATGGTCAGATAAGAATTACACTGTTTGGTTGGTTGGTTTCATCAAAGATGGGCTACGCTGTATATCCTTTACCACACCCTCCAAAAAGCAAAATTCAAATATTCAAATAGTGTTTCATATTCCATCATCTACACTTTCATTCACCTGGTGTTTAATATTCAGAATGAAAATTTCACACACGTTAAATTTGGGAGACAATGTTAAAACAGGACCTGGATCTTGTGGATTTCAAGTTGAAAACAATTATAAGATGATTCTGAAGCATCCCCTTTGTCACTAATTGTACAATAGCCCCAAAGCACACACTAATAAAGTCGCCACTCATGTTCCAAGCCTTGTTTGACTTCCAGTTGAGACCTAATTTGGGAGCTGCACTCCTGTCCAACTCCCACTACCAAGAACATTCCATTGTCCTCAAGAAAAAACATGCCAGAGCTATTGAAAAGAAAGACTACACATAGGTTTAAATTAAAAAATAACTACATCTGGAGGATAGGGTCGGTCCTTGAGTGTATAATCGAGTTAATTAAAATGGAGATGCTTGTCACAGGATGTGGGCTTTTAATTAAAAGTAAACATGGAGGAATGTACAGAGGTGGTGCTGACAGACACACGGAGAGACGTCCGGTTAGGAAACCTGTAAGCTTTCACCTCGGGTACCCACCCAGCCACAAACACATTGCCCCCTTATCCAGGCTCAGCCCCTTCATCTAATTAGGAAGCCCTACAGAGCGAGGATAGGTGGGAAATGAAGCTCGCAGGTCAGGGTGCTGCATGTACTGTACGCTGCTGCCCTCTTTCAGTGCGGAGCAATAGGAAGTTCAGAAGGACTTAAGTGTATATAGGGGACTTTTCTGGTGATGGTTTTGGGTTTGTATAAAACACTCAGGGCCTCTAGTCAATGACATATTCGCTAATGACTTTAAACATCAGGGTTATCAGCGGTCTCCTTGCTGAAGGGGCAGCCTGATAGGGGCAGAAAGATATTCTGTTAAAAATGTATCAAGAAAAAAAGCTAATAATGCAAATTAATTTGTCTTTCATCTGAAGGATGAGAGTTAATATTTAGCATAATGCCTTGTACAATTCATTTTCAATGTACCTAATTTTTCAACCTTTCTTTATCTGGATTACTCTATGTTACATACTTTGCGGTGGTTGTATAACGTTGTTAAGCGTGGAAACTGGAATTCCATTAAAATTTCTCATACAAAGACAAGTCGCCAAACTAGCGATGAAATCTTTTCAACTCATTTTCAAAGATCTTTCGGATGTGGTAAACTGTTGTGTTTGATGTCCTTTCCAATTTTTTTTTTTGTTTATCAAATTATTCACATTTATTTAATAATGTCAAATATTCCGAATTATCTCACACAGCAGGACGCTGTCGTATGATATTCCCGCTGCCCGAACTGACTGCTCCATTTATTTTCAGACATGAAAATCGTAAACCTCGGAAGACCCATTACAGGCTCTGCTGTTCTGTCATGTGCCGAAAGTGCAATAAATGCACGCTGGCAGATTGCTCTGCCTTAATCTCCGCATCCCTCCCTCGCCCTGGGCTGCAGTGGCGCCCTCCGCTATATGGCTTAATTGGATAAGGGTTTAGCTCTCTGCCAACATAAGCAGCCTTAGTTTGGTCACAGCGTTAAAGTCTGCGGGTGTGTTTGGTCGACAGCGGCCCCAGGATCTGGATCTGTGACTCGCTCATGCAGCACTGGCACTGGCGTTTCCCACATTGCAGATGGCCCCCCTGTCCAGCACACACTGATCCCCCCACATGTCGTCCCTGTACCCTTCCGTCGCACCCTGTACTATTCCAAAAAGGGTGAGCTACCCCATAAGTCCCGTGTCCACCAGTCTCACAAGCCCAATGGAAGAAAGAATTGTTCTTTTATTTATTTTTTTAATGCTTTGCCAATATCTTCTGTCTCTTTCGCAATAAACTGCCTTCCTGTTCTGGTGGGGTTTGAGGCTGCAGTAATAATGTGGGGTATGAATGTGTGTGTGTGTGTGTGTGTGTGTGTGTGTATATGTGTTTCGGGGGGGTCTTCCCAATTTGGGATGCTAGCTTGATATCACAAACTGGGGAAGTGGATCACAGATTCCTCATCAAGGATAGTAGGTAGGGCAAACTTAACGCAGGACACTGATTTTTTTTTTTTTAACAAATCATTCATCAGTGTCTAAGTACGCAAAGACATGCACATACACATTTACCCTTGTATTTAAAAGCATATAATGAAATATGTTTCACTGTACCCTGAGATTTTTATCGTAGTAGCAGGTCTACATCTGCTGTAATGTGTCACTTGTCTGCCCTTTAATGAACTTCAGTCAGTCTCACGTTTGGACACTGATACCAACTGTTTATCTTCAAGTCACCCCCAATGGGTCATTAAAACACAGACGTCTTTCAGCACATCTGATATCACGGGTGTGGCATCCGTGTGCATGAATGAGTTTGGCTTGCTTTGCCTGCAGTTTGGTAAATAACACTACTTCCTGTCACACCAGCCATTTCATCTCTAACATCCACAAATCAGAATGTTTTACAACCAAGCCCACAAAGACAAGTATATAAATTAATGTGACTCGTTTTCAATATGTTTCGATTTCAGTTCACCTGCAGCTAACAGGCAGTACTGGAAAATGAAAGATGTGGATGATTTCTTGTGCCAAGAAAATGCCACTTCAACCTTATAAACCTTCAGGAAGTGTAAAAAAAAAACATTTAAACCTTGCAGAATAGGACGGTTCTTCGAAGACACAAAGAGCCTTGCCCAAGATCCAGCCTTCCGTACACTGCCAGCTATTTCGAAAAAAAAAACCTTCACTTGCGCCAGCATCACATTAAATACGATCCATTGTATCTGCAAGCCAGCAGAGGCATACTTGGTCTTCATATTTTGTGGCATTATAATTAGACAGTAGCCAGGGGGGGGGAGCAGTTAGAGACTGATAGACCCTCACCGTTTTGTCACTCCACAAAGACACCGCGGAGTTAACATTCAGAGAAACCTAACGAGGACACGCAGGAAGCTGAATTAGACTCTTATCGCACTCATAATTGTGATGAGGCCTTAATCGGTTACTGCAAAGCAGTTTTAACCAAAAATAAAGATTTTCTTCTAGGAAGCATCCATTAAAAGGATCAAAAATCAGCACGTGAATCCAAACGCTTACATGCTTACATACACTGCAAGAAGATTTCTTCTGGGGAAATTAAAGATTGAACTTCACCATCATAACGTCAAAGATCTCATAATCATCAGAACATTTTGTGAATGATTTAAAAAATATATACATATACCCAAATTAGAAGGATAACGGCATTTAAAAATCCAAAGGGCAGCCCTATAAGGTGAGGACAAGTGGTTTTGTTTATCTTAGAATTTATTATTAATTAAGGCAATTTTGATGGGACTATTTACTATTGACCAGACCTGAACTATTTACAGGCAGCAAAATGCATGTTATCGTATAATCGTGGCCAGTTGACCATCGTCCGTAACGCCGTTCTCAGAAAGCTCTCGCAGAAAGCACATTAATCAGGAGCCCAATGAAGCCAGCATTGTGGCTGATCCTGCTTCCACAAACCGTCTCCTGGACTCCTCATGAGAAAGGAAGTTTTCATAAATCTTATTACTAAACTTTCTCCTGATGGAAATTACAAACTGGTACCACTTAAAATTTTTTAATCGAGGTAATTGTTTTGTGTTTTTTACACTAATCTATTTATTAATTGCTTTTCTGTATAACTGAAAAACAATTTCTAAATTTAATAACTGGCTTGCAAAACTGGCATGTATTACACTGACAGGTGCTGTGGGCACAGATTCATGAGCTTTGATTCATTCCCGAGTTAAGAACAGTAAAATCTACATCCTCTGTTTAAAAACTTCAGTGCAGGAGATCCAGAAACCTTTGTTAATTATCCTTACCCTAATTATTAAGTATCCTGAACTAATAAGAGTTATAGCCAACATTGTGTCTTTTTGTCCATGGATTAGGAAATGAGAAGCCATGTTTATAGTGGTGGTGGCATGGTGGTGCAGTGGTTAGCACTGTTGCCTCACACCTCTGGGACCTGGGTTCGAGTCTCCACCAGGGTCACATGTGTGTGGTTTGCATGTTCTCCCCATGTCGTCGTGGGGTTTCCTCTGGGTACTCCGGTTTCCCTCCACAGTCACAAAAACATGCTGAGGCTGACTGGAGTTACTAAATTGCCCGTAGGTGTGCATGTGTGTGTGAATGGTGTGTGTGTGTGCCCTGCGATGGGCTGGCCCCCCATCCTGGGTTATTCCCTGCCTCGTGTCCGTTGCTTCTGGGATAGGCTCCAGACCCCCCGCGACCCAGAAGGATAAGCGGTTTGGAAGATGGATGGATGGATGGATGTTTAGTGTGGTTCAAAGAAATAACAATAAAAAGAGTTTAAAGGTGATGTCATGAAATATTTAAAGTCAGTGTACACCAGCTTCGTAACTTTTTCAGCCACTATTAACCATGAAGATTGCGCCATTCGCTTCACATCACTAATCCACAGGAAAAGCCTTGGTATTTTGTGTCATAAATACATCTTTCAGCACAGTGAGGAGGTCGAGACTGACCTTCTTCCACAAATCACCTTCATCCACGCCATGCCTTTGTACCACCCACATGCTTTCAGATGCGAATTCCTTCTTGGAACAAATTCTCGGATGAGTTCCCAGATCATAACTATGTTTTGAATTTATCAGGTCAAACCCATGGTGAGCCAGATGTTCTTAGCTACAGTAAGACGTCTGGTAGCGGAGGACACCTTGAGGCTATAACCAGTGGATTAGTAAATTGAGTGTCCTGCCGAGTTGTCTGTTCAAACTCTAATGCAGACTAACATAGTACTTAAATTAAACCAATAATTCCAGCTCTTCAGCTGGTCTTATTTAAATTCCATTAATTGTTATTAATTACCTGCTGAATTAAATTACTTACCTTCACCATATTCTATGCTATTTTGGCAGCCACTGTGAAAAGCTAAGCAGGAAAGTTTCTCTTTCCTGCACAGGTGAGTGATGCATAGACATACACAACAGCTAAAGCCAACTAAGGTAAAGGGCAATTCGAGGAATGTTAACATTTTTACATAAATACGATCAATTAAAAGGTTCCTAAGATTTGCCCCGATTAAATTTGATATACCCAGATTGGTGTAATCATTTCTAAGGGTGATTAATCTTTAATTAATCTAGATCAACATCAGACTCTGACATGAAGAGTTTCTGCAGGTGAGAATGACAGTCAGATGTTCTGCGATGCTGGACGTTTCAGATCATGAGCGCTGAGGTGCTTTGGCCTCATCTAGTACCAGTAGTAAGGCTGGCAGAAGATGTTATGACCCAGAATCTGATTGTTAACAGACAGTACACAAGACAATCGGAGATTCCTGTCAAACAGCGCTTGCCCGTATGAGACCAGAAGAAGATAGTAATTGACAGCTGAAAGGCTTAAGTGTCAACTAAGCTCTTGAACAGCAGACCATTTGGTGCCTTTTATATCAATAACCCTCAATACATGAAATAAAACCTTTCCATCGTGATTAGACAATTATCCAATTCCAGAGGTTTGGATATCCGTGAAATGAAAGCATTCTCAAATATAACCTTCATTATAAAAGTATGCTTAGGACTGCTTGGAAGTCAATCACCTGGTCGGCCAACTTTACAAGTAAATATCCTAATAAAAAAAAACGCCAAAAATTTTGCATACCTAATGGCGTCTAAGCTAGTTCATAGTTAATGAACTTCTAAGGCTGATACGGAAAAATGAGAAGAATTGCTATAATGAACGTAATTAAAAAGCATCTAAATTTAAGAATCAAAAACTCAGACGGTAAAGTCAAACATTTATCTCCGACATACAGTAAGAGTACTGGGGTTCATGGCGACTTTAAATAGATTTTCAGGGTGAATCTTTCTTAGCTATATTGGCTGAACAGTGAACATAAAGATTTTTTTTTTCAGTTCTATACTTTAAGAAAAATGAGCAAAATTCATTCATTACTGCAATGTAGGGGAGGAAATATTTGTTTAGGAGACTTTAGAGTTGGCATTTATAGTAACTTGTTACTCATAACCGCGCAACAACGCTTCTTAAGGAGAATGGCTGTAAAAAAAAAAAGACATGATCAGAACGACCCAAATTTGGCTTGAATATTTTGGCTTGAATATTTTCAATGACGCCGTAAAGCTGCGGCTCGTCTCTTCCTGGAATAATTAAAGGACATGCTGAAAAAACCCTGAATAGATCAAATTTTACGAAAGGTCCAAAGCATAAATAGCCAGCGGATCCTGTGTAATATCTTGCATTTATAATTCAGAAAAAATATGATTCTTACCTGGATGCTGCATAGGAGGCATATCGCGCAAGGCAACATTGATGCGAGGATCCCGCGGAAATACATTGAAATTAGCGCCTCTCTTCAAAGCAGCGCTGCTGGGTTGCTCATCGGAACAATGGCGAGATTTTCTGCGGCATCAGACAGCTGCCAGTTTATCGTTTTAGTGTGCAGCAGTAGCAAATCCTAGCAGTGCGCCAGTGACGGAGGACTCCGGTGTCAATGAACACGTCCTGATCGTCGGCTTCAGAGAGATGGATTACCGGTTCGCCCTGCGCGACCATACAGTCATATCAGCGCCGCGAAGATAGCGGACACCGGCAGCATCCCTCATTACTCTTCGGGGGAGACCGGCGGTCACGCCCCTTCGTGGCCACGCCTCGACATTCCGGCCCCGCCCCTGTATCCCATGGCAACTGAACCGAGGCACCTGCACGTTGGGCGCGTGGTGGGAGGTGGGAGGTGTTCTTGTCCATTGATGTGCAGTTTCAGTATTTCGCAAAGCCTGTTATATACATCAGCAGAGCCCGACTGGCCATACCGGGCTTTTCCCGGTGGATCAATGGCTTTGTGGGCTGGCAAAATTCCTCCGATCTGGGTGTCGTATCGTAGGCGTGTACGTATGGTGGACCTGTATGGGCAAAAATCCGGGGCCGATTTTTAATCGCAGTCCAGCCCTGCACATTAGTACAGCGTGTCTCAAACTGATCTGACTAAATCCAGCTCATTAAATCATTAATCATTCCAGTTGTTTCATAGGTTTCCTAGTTCAAAAGATTGCTTCATTACATTATATCGTTAATAACATTTTACACTTAAGTTTATATTCATTTACATTTTGAGGACACCTACCCTACATACCAACAACGTGAGTATAGGTTTAACTTGTAAAGCACATATTTATTACAAACATAAGTACAGAGGCAAAAGCGAATGATATATCGATAGCACATTTTACGCATATTTGCATGTTAATTGGTCTATATCCATGGGCGACAATAAATACAAAGGAATTATTAAACTATCTCGTGGACAGATGGTACTGTAAATTGGGCAGTCGCCTTTTAAACTCAGCGTTCATATTAATGCATTAAGAAAATATTAAAAGCGACACCAGCTAGGTAATACCGCAAGACATCAAACAAAAAATGTTTCCCACTTTATAGCGAACTTGTATTGGTGTTTTTCTTCATGATTACCTAATGAGCAATAATATGTGCTATCGCATTGCCAACCCTGGGCGTTGTGACTACAAATGATTCTGCCCAAAGCCTCGCTCAAAGGGTACAAAGGATATTCCTCGAATTAGGTTAGAGGAAAAATAATATTTTCAAATTCAGTAACAATACAGTATGTCTATAGACTTACATATGGGACGCGTTTAAATTCTATTGAATCTCGGGTTAAAATCAGATGAATTTACTGTTGTGTATATTTAAGTATTAATAATAGAAAATTAATTCAGTGGTTGAATTCCTCTACTGGGAAACTTATTTGAATACCTCTTAAGCATCCAGTTGCTTTGGGAAGTTAATAAAGTGCGTTCATCCACCCTTACACAAAAGGCTGGGGCCCGCACTTAGTGATCACGGGGAACTAGACAGGATAGTGGAAAACTGGACAGGAAAACCTGGCCGCAGAAAAGACCCTTAACGGTACGATCTGCGACATAGTACCGGTTAGCTGAAGGCTTGAAGATTTCGGGCGCGGCGTGTAGCGCCGCGCCACACCGCTCCGCTCCGTGTTTTCGGCGCCCACGGTTGACGCACTGCCTGTGGACAGCGATCGGAGCGATATGGGGGGACGAGGAAGCTGCATTTACCGGCAGCTGGGCAGAAATACCGAGCAGCCAATCGCGGCTTTGTTGTGCGTCCACATGGCTGAAATCTGACGCTGCCTATTGGTTGGTTCCGGTTTCCAGCAGCCTATAGCATTCCGAGATGGTCTGGCCCCGTTTCAGAGTAACAATGATTGCTTTGAAAACCGGCAGTTGCTAAGATTTTTGCGTTTCTAATAATATTTTCCTTAAAATTGACTTTAATACCTGCAACAGTTATATATGCTCGAGAGTAGACCTGACAAGACGTCAGTTTAATTTCCTCTTGTGGATTCAGTGTTGCTGATATTCAGATTTACTCAGACAAATGTAATTTAAAGAGAATATATTACCCTTGCAATGAAAACGCGTGTCACAACATTATAGATTTAAATGATCGCATTATACTGCAAGTAGAACTTATCGTATAATATTGATCAATTCTATTAAATTCTATATCCTAGTTAATAATCAATGCAGGTTATATAACGTCCCTCAGTAGCCCGATTTACATTTTTGGTAAACATTATTGACAGTTCTTATATTCCTAGCTATGTTGCCAAAAAGACACAATAACGATTTCTTAATAAATGTAGCAAACCTGTGAATTACGTTTTAATTTTAAATGCATGTTTTTCGTTATTTTAATATATTGACAATGTTTCGTGTTTTAAAAATATTTTACCTTATACTGCCACGTAGTGGTTAATGGTTCGGTTTATATCTCTTTTGTTTTCGCATCCCCCATTTATGTACAGTCAAACTGCGTGATTCAGGAAGTATTTACTTCTTATAACCCTGAGTTGTCTAGGCTGAAGTACACCCTGGACTTGATGCTAATCCGTCTCAAGGCTCATGCGCTGTCATACAACTATTGCCAATTTAGAGGCACAAGCTATGTATGTCTTTGGATAACAGGCAAACTCCATGGATACATGAGGCTGCTATCCTACCCAGGGAGCCACTGCGCTACCGGTCTCCATGTAAATTCTTCAAAGAAAAATTCTTTAGTCAAGGGGGTGGATGGAGGAAGGAATCATTCTCAGCATTTCTTAGAAAGTGGAGGCAGGAAGGTGTCTTCAAAAAGCTTGAATAGACAAAAAAGGCTTTTATTCAGTCATGAGGGTAGCAACAGTGCTACTCATTCAGCCACCGTACCATCCAAAATACCTTCACATATATTGAATTTAATTCTTGAAACAATTAAATTAACTCTCTATCGAGAAAAAGGAGTATATGGTAGAATGGCAGCATTTCTTGCATGTTGATTGCTGGTTCAGTGGCCTTGTACAGACTTTATGTCAGTGGCCTCAGCATTAACATAAAGCCTATCTTATTGTGTCCACTTGCTCAGCCTATACACTGATCATTATTGTGTCCGAGGTTCATAAAACATTCATGTAGCATATCGGAATTCTTGCCATCTTTCTGAAATACAAGAACGAGAATTCCAATATGCTGTCTCCAAAAACGCCACATACTACTGCATAGGGGTCTGTGCTAGTTTAAAGTGAATTTAGAGTGTATTTATGAGGCATTTTTAAACATTTGTTGACCAAAGTGCTGTACAGGATCAGCATAGATAGATAGACAGACAGACGGACAGACAGACAGACAGACAGATAGATAGATAGATAGATAGATAGATAGATAGATAGATAGATAGATAGATAGATAGATAGATAGATAGCATGAAAAAGGATAAAAGATAAAATTACATAAACATAGATAGCAAAGAAACAGAAGATGTTAATCGTACTGACGGAAGGAAACATGTCAAACTGTTAATATGACTTAAAGGCTAGAGAGCAAAAGTGTCTGTTGAAGCAGGATTTAAAACCATGTGGAAGCATATCTGCTGGCCAGGGGGAGACCATTCCACGCTGTGGGGGCTACAAAAAGAATGCATGGTCATCTTTTAGTTTCTGTTTCTGGTTAATTCTGGGGTACAGGAAGTTGCAATAATCAGGTCTTGGGTGATGAACGAATGGATGACTATTTAATGGTGACTTGAAGAGAGAAATGGTTTAATGTTTTACATGGTTCTGAGCTGGAAGAAACTGGATTTGACAACCGCATTAACCTGTTTGTCAGACTTGAGAGCAGATTCAAAAATTACTCCAAGGTTTTTGGAAAATAGCTTAATGAAGCTAGATATTTGATCTAGGTTACTGGAGATCTGTGTAATGGAGTCAAGTGGGTCAAAAAACGACAACAACGTCTGATTTGGTTTCATTCAGTTGGAGGAAATTTTGACCCATCCATCATTCTCAAGGCAACTGTACAGTAGTTTATTAGGCTTTAGCATTTTTTCCCCTCTTTTTTGCATATAAAACACAAAGGAACAGAAGTGATAAGTAAAATCATTAAATAGATTTAATAAAAATGATGCAATTAAACATATATTAACAAATGTATTATTAGGTCTATATTTCTTATGGAAAATTTCCCTGTGAAGATTCTGCCTTCAGTAACAAGGGGTTGTTTGGTATTACTCATCATTATAGGCCTAATAGGAATCTAAATCCATATAAATCATATACATTTTTTGTACAGAATTATTTACTTTCTAACGAATCCCTACAAGCTTGACAAAAGCTCCGTCCCAAGGCAGTTCAGAAGAGGGCGCCCTTGTTCTCTTTCGCAGGAACATGTTGCGGTGAAATGAATGGGGATACCGGCTGGCAAAAGTGCGTTTTGATCTCTCATCCCCAGCGGCCCGCCCAGTGTATTTCGAGGGGACTCCATTCCGTGTATTTCGATTGACCGACCTGCGGAGTAGACCCGGCTTCTCTGTTGGACCTTAATGAGAGGTGTGCCTCGTAGGGAGCGATCGCTTTGCGGTTGCGGCTGCTTCTGCGAAGGTCAGACCCTGTTTATCCTCTCAGCCCGAATGATACCGATGAACTTTAATCGCACGGGGCTGCAGCACGACATCTATGGATTCCTTTACATTCCTAGATATTATTAGGTAAGTTAACGTGTCAATTAACACGTTTTTGGTTAAATCATAGTAAAATGTGTTGATACTTTCACGGAAATGGGAAAGTTCGCTGTATAATAAAATATTATAGTATAATATAGTACAATGTTATAATTATCTGTATATTATGATTTGCCTTTAAACCGGTTAGGTTTTTACTTATGTCCCTTGGTACTGTTCATATTTCTCTCTGCTTGATTGACATTTTGGGTGTCGTGCACCTACATAAATAACGAAAAAAACGGATGACCAACCTTTTGAGAACCTCTTAAGAAAAAGTTTATTTTATTGTCCAATGATTTATTTGCATTTGTTGCCACCATAAACAGAAGACAACCCCCGTAGCCCGCATTTTGCCGTCCATTCTTATATAGGGGTATGATAGATGGACTCTAATGAAATTATGTTTTTGGTGTTGGTTACATTTATGTTACGAACAATCTAATTTTCTGATAAATATTAGGCTTTCTGGTCAGGCATGTATGACAGGACCTTTCGTAAACATCACACATGGTCTAAAGATAATAACTTTGTATTGTGATGAACATTTCAATATATTTTAAGACGATGCCGATACTTCTCACGCACCTACATTCCATCTGCCGAAATACTACTTGGATTTTCAAGCGCATTGCTCTGTACCTTTGGAAGTTTTTAAAAACAGTTGTTGATGAAATTATTGTTAGAAGTACTGTGAATACATACTGACATCTTTTGTCATATCTGAGTCTTACTTGGTAACTTGTTGTTGAATGGCTGCTTCCTGTCGTGATGTAACGCCTCTAATTTTAACCGGCAAGTGCCTTAGAAACGCGTTTACAGGTGATTGCACATTTATCGTCTCCTGTATTTTCTCCAGTAGTTACAATCCGTATTGCACAGCTACAAGTTATGTCTCTGAGCAGATTTTTTTTTTTTTAAAAAGAAACATCCTCATTATATGTTAAATTATTGCGGTCTTTTCATAATTCCGCTTTATGTGACAGCAAAAATAGGTTATAAAAGGTATGTGCTGAATAAACGACATGACACAAAGGTTCGCAGCGTTTGCAATAACTCAACAGTCACGGCTCATTGGCTTTTATTCACAACAATTTGCAATTAATTCCCATTTGGCACAGCTGGAAATTCTATAGGAGTACGGATGTATAAGGGCAACAAAGTAAGATCTCCTGAGAGTTAAATTTTCAGCCTTCAAACTACAGTCTTTGTCCTTGATAACTGCGCTACACATTGTGGAAAGCAGGGGGCAGTGTGTCAGGGACCTGAAGACCATGTCAACAAATGGACTCTTAAGAAAAGAGGAACCTGTGCAATGACTATGGCTAACAACATGCTTTTGGACCACTAGGAAAAAAAGTGGATATAAATAAATGTATGTAAATGCAGTTACAGTTATTTTTACTAAATTTGAGTTATGAGCCCCCATTGCACCATATCTCTATCTGCTATGCTACCTACTCCTGTTATGAAATTTGCTTTTATTTGAGTTACATAGAACACAACCCATAGAACACAAACTAATCAGTTAATTAAGCTTCTCTGTATGAAAAAAACAGCTTGTTTTCAATGGCTAATTAACTAAATTAGGGTAAATTAAGGAATCTTTCCCAAACAGGCACTTAACTCTTGCATCCTCAAAAGCTTGACGCTTTACCAACAGAAGCTGTCTAAGATCTTGCATTTCACAGACTAAAGTCCATCAGCATAAAAGCATTTATAAAAGGATAAAAATGATACACCAATGTTTCCCATTCCGGTTCTCAGGGACCCACAGGCAGTCCATGTTTTTAAAATGTGGACTATCTGGCAGGGAGCTGGGAGGGAGCAAAAACGTGGACCGTCTGGCAGGGAGCTGGGAGGGTGCAAAAATGTAGACTGTCTGGCAGGGAGCTGGGAGGGTGCAAAAATGTAGACTGTCTGGCAGGGAGCTGGGAGGGTGCAAAAATGTGGACTGTCTGTGGGTCCCCGAGGACCAGGTTGGGAAACACTGTTATAAACAATGAATGGGACACTGGCTTGTGGTGACCTGTGGCTATTGTTAGAATGTCCAAGCTGCTCCTCATCCTACAGAAGGTCACAGGGCTCCACCTGGGTGTTGTTTGTATGTTTGTTCCATTTGTTGATGTCAGATGGATTAAAAAAAAGAAAAACTGAGAGACAAACAGTAATGTGCTTTTACTGGACTGGGGACATGAACTTGACCTGGACCGCTGTAGGTGGGCCATTTTACACCGGCAGCTAAGAAGTACATTTAATCCTGCCACAGTGTCATTTGCCCTTAACATTTAGGCTAGTGCTTTGTCCATTAGCAAACCAAGCATATTTCCACCGAAAGCAGTATTTGCATATTTTTGGGGATGCTGAATGTGGAAAAAATTAGAAATTTCTCTTTACAACTTTAAGGTCACTTTTAGTTCCTTGGCAGAGAGCCAATAGCTTGGATCTGACACCCACTCTATTTGTTCCAGTGCCAAAAAGGTCTTGGTGGTGGTGGGGGGGTCATAGAACCGTTATATTATTGCGGTGGAAGACATCCCAGACAGAGGGCCTATAAGGGTCTCCAGTCCTATGCATAATAATTTCACTTTCAGCAGTTACCTAAGTACATGGAGTGGTGTTTAATTCCTTTAGCAAATGCCCTCGTGTAGTTGTCTCATTTAGTGACCTTAGTGATGTTAGTAGAACACAGACAGAGACTCTGGTCATATCACAACCCTTACTGTTCAGTTTATAAGGCCTGATGCAATTCACATGAGCTGTAAACTGCCCTGGATATATTTAATTACAGATCATGAACAAATTAAAGTTCAAGGCCAACCCTGCAAGTTCTTTACCGTTCCTATGAAAGCATCGATAAGATTTCCTCTTGGTGCCAGATTTTTATGGTTGAACACCTTAATGACTTGGTGATCATTTTAAGACACTGCAATAAATTACTACTAGGGTATGAATAATATTTGTAATACTTGAGTTTTAAGTTTGCCTGTTTTTTTTTATAAATCAGTTATGGTGAGTTCAGCTGCCCAGAGGGTAATTTTAATCACTGATGTTTCTAAATGAATATTTTAGTATCGTGTTTATATTGCTTGCTCATGAGGGAGTCACAGGCTTGAGTGCAGCCGAAATCAAACGCAGTCATAAATATTACAGAGAGAACTACGTTTTCATGAGGAGACATGAGGAGAATGAGACAAAATCAATAAGAACTACAAAAAAGTTTCATTCTTATTGAAATATCAGTGATTAGAAACACAATGCAGGGAAGGGCTACTTGTTCTTAAGAGAATAATGTGGTTTTGTCTTCACTAGCATGTAAATATCAAGATAAGAACTTTGTTATTGGTGTGTGTGGGGGGGGGGGGGGGGGTGCACATTCAAATACGTAAGAAAGAAGTTTCCACCATAGCTGCCCCCCCCTCCTTAGCTCTATAGTACTAGTATGTGAAAGAAATGATTGAGTGAATGAATGAATGTTGCGTTTATATATTGCTGTTCATGACTCACAAAGCACTTTACCAAACCAATATGGAGCCACTTAAACCACCATTGCTGCGTAGCCCCCACCTGGATGATGTGACGGCAGCCATTCTGTGCCAGTACACTCACCACACAGTTGCTCAGGTGGTGAAGGGGCAGGAGAGAAGGCAGCAGTTAAATGATTAGGAGGCCAGATTTGAAAGAGGCACAGTTAGCAGTTTTATGCAGGACATCA
Source organism: Isichthys henryi (assembly GCA_026776945.1). Lineage (NCBI taxonomy): Eukaryota > Metazoa > Chordata > Actinopteri > Osteoglossiformes > Mormyridae > Isichthys > Isichthys henryi. The sequence goes on from JAODJX010000001.1 coordinate 29,315,068, forward strand.
GGGCACCACCTCTACTCTTTCGAAAAATGCCCAAGGATCTTTTATGACCTCAGAGAATTAGGATCTCAGTTTTATGTCTCATCCATAGGATGGTGCCATTTTTACAGCACAGTATCCCTGTCTCTGCACTGGGGCATTGGGATCCACTCAGACCACAGGATGGGCTTTCCTTCTTGGCCACACCAACACCTCTAAAAGTGCCCAATGCTACATTTGGCTGGAACAAGAATGTTCTGGACTAAAGCCCTGACCGTGGGCCTGAATGTACTGATGTAAGATATAATTATTTATCAACTGACAGATTTCCTGGTGCCGGGGATTGCTGACAACTCGTCGTGTCTGCATGCAGACACCCACCAGGGGAATCGTAGGTTCTGTGACTCGGCCAACTCGCCCACAACCTTGGCTGTAGAGCCTGCCAACCATGGCGAAGAGCTCGGAAATCAAGCTGGCTGTTTTTGGCAGAGCCGGCGTGGGGAAATCAGGTAAGCACAGCGGACGGAGACACTTCCGTTTTCCGTGTGGACATGGTTTCCACATGTCAAGTTCTAGGCTAAGCGCTGAAATTGTATTAGCAATTCCTTTCTTTTCCTTTGCAATTCCTTTCCTTTTCATTTTTCGTTTTTGATTAGTCCTCTTTGTGAAACACGCACATTTCACTCCCTTAGGAACATCTTTTAACTCCCTCAATGGTTATTGCGATGAGTCATCCACAGTATGGAACTCAGATTCAGAAAATCACTCTGTTTGTTGGTTTCCAGATTTTGTCTTGGATACATTCCTTCCGTGTTTCATGTCGGTATGTGAAGGGCCCAGTGGTCTCAATGTGTCCTTAACCCCCTTATAAATAATTTATCACCCAATGAAAACTGAAGGGCGATGTTCTCCCTACCCTCCAACACCAACATTTTACCCATGAAGTTCAATCATCAGAATTTTGCAGATACCTTTTGTGTGAGACCCCACTTTGTATTACATTCCAGCTCCATTTACTATTGAACCACAATGACTACATGACTGTGGTTTGTTAAGATTTTTGTTTATTTTTATCGTGTGAAAACTATAACTTAATATCTCACCTTGTGTTTAAGACTGAATGTCATTGTAACTGTCATGGAGCGGGTACTTACAGGTCACCTGCATGTCCGTGCATGTGTGTTGGGGTGGCTGAAGTACAGATTCAGTTGTGACGACAGGGACATTAAGGGGAAACCCTAAATTTCAGAGCAGCTTGGCTGAAAAGTCACACAAACCCATAGCACCAGCACAATCTCTGGTGCCGCTCCACTCTTCCTTGGAAACAGGTGACTTCTGGTCGTTGTACCATGCACCAATTCATCCACCCATCTCCCAATTGCTTATCCTGGTCACAGTGACGGGGGGGGGGGGGGGGGGGGCCGTGGACAATTTGCGTAAACCCCAAGGGACGGCGCAACACTATAATGTGGCCATTAACAATAAAAT
>JAODJX010000001.1:29316631-29332105 GCA_026776945.1 Isichthys henryi
GGGGCCTGGAACATGTGCCTTACAGCACAGGGTCCGGAGATCCAGATCATGTGGCCATTTACTCTTAAATGAATGATTCATTTGACTCATGTTGAAATGGTTTTCTTTTTTTATCCTTTAATCTTTTAGCAAATGGTAACTGTATTACATGTCCAGTTTTGTGCATGCTACTCTGGAATTGTAATTAAAATTTCTGTGCATGTAGGTTGCAGGAAGTGCATGTTTCATTCCTAATCCTTAAACTTGGAACACGTTTCCATATATCCTTAAATAAACTCCTCTATTGCATTACTTCTCACAAGATCCCAATTTCTTGCTGGAATCTGCCAATATTGTTATTTACAGTGGTAAGTAATAAAACAGATTATTTCAAGAAAGGGTTTGATGTTTTTTTCCTCATTTAAAAAACTTGACACATTTGTCTATTGAGAACGGGTTTGGAATGTAAACAGCAGTATACCTTTTTAAACCTTTCATTTGTATAAAAAATTAGAAATCAAATATAAAAATTAAAATAACCCATAAATACTATGTGGAACAGAAACCACCTCTTGCAATCCTAATTAGAAACCAGACGCTAGATTATAGCGAATATAGTGGTCTGCCAATATGTTAAAATGGCTTAACCATTTTAACACTGGGTTTAAAAATAATGGTCCACGTACATGATAAATTCTGTGCAATAGTGCAATGTGGGCTTTCCGCTGGAGCTTATGTATGCACACCTGCTTACATAGATCAAACAAAATCCTGCACTATCCTTATAGTTCACCATAAAGTGATGAGTCATCTGGTGACTCACAAAGAATTAAAGGCTTCATTCATATCTGCACTAGTTTAAAAAAACAAAACTCTTAACTCTGAAAGCCAGGCAGGCGGCTAATGGAGTAATGAAATCAAAAATGAATCCTTTATGCTCTGTCCCTATTACGGAAACCTAATTCATCGCTAATTGAATCAAAACCCAAAATAACTTCCATCTGAAGATGCTACATGATAAAAGTGCTTTTAAGGAATTCTCAGAAATGTCACAGGCCACTTTCACCCTGCAGAATAAAGCTCTGAAATCTCTCTTCAGACCGAATGAAGATGGCCGGCTGTAGGTGCATGGGATGTGAGGTCCAAAGCAACACTGTAGACCAGTGGTAGGGAACCTGTCCCATGGAGGGCCGACGTGCAGCTTTGTGGTATGACCTCTCAATCAGACAAACGGCGTGATTGTGGAAGTAATGGTTCCCAACTCCAGTCCTGGTGACCCACCTTATTGGCTGATTGAGAGGCCATCCCAAAAACCTGCACCCACAGTGGCCCTCCGTGGATCAGGTTCCCCTCCCCTGCTGTAGACAGATGCACAATCAAAGGACCTTCTGTTGATGAAGGTGTACCCAGGGATAACCATACACCGAATACATCTGACTCTGAAATGATGCACGTCCAGATCACATATGTGCTCTACTGTGATTACTACTCTCAATCTCAATTTAGGGCACCTATACTATACAGAGAAGTATAAAGGTACAACGGACAAACAGCCTCTGATGAATACGATTTTGATTAATGTCACTTGCCAGTAATCATAGTAATCATCTTTCTGAACAGAATAAAGTGTACAATTATGGTGTCCCAGGAAACTAGGTTGAATTTGTGAGTAATATCTGGAAAAGTAATTTGCATTTTACTTTATTTTTTCACTTTAATGTACTAGCAATGAGCAATCAGATGCTTTTGAGGGTAAAGGGGTTCAGTTCTGACTGGTGACTGTATCTCAGCCTTGAGAACAAGATGAATATCCGTTTATTGCACCAGCCTCATAGGATTGGTCATAAATAATGGCTTCAAATAAATTTCAAGCAGTTTATTTTTTATGTCAGCCTGACAAACGGCAAGGGGCTTTATATACAAAAAATATACTATAGTATCAAACAAACTGTCCTTTATTTTTTAATTGTTTTCCATTTTTTTGTTTTTCCTCCTCAGTGATGGTCAGTTGAGATCATTTGCAAAAAGGACAACAAGTTAAAACTACACAAACTGTTAATGAAATTAAAAATTATCGATTATAAAAAATATGTTTACTCTATTGCTCCAAGAGCAATACTTCATTTTAAGGTTGAACCCCTTTATTAATTATAATATTATTCTGTCCTATCCTATCCATTCATTAAATGCAGAGAGTGTCATGACAGCAGGGCATGATGCTGGCAGAAAAGGAGGTGATGATCCACGGGTAACTCCAAGACAACAAAAGGGTTTATTAAAGGAACAGAACAACACAGGAAGTAGGACTTATAACACAATAACATGGCACAACAAAAACCAACCAACAAACAGAGTGAGAGCAAGCAAACAAAGGACAGTTGTAACTTTTAATCAACTCAGCCAATCAAAGAGGACACAGATTAACTAGAAACAGTAGGTGTGGACTACAATAATCTAATCTCGGAACAAGGCAACTCTAATAAAGACTGAACACTAAAAGCTAACAACACTAGGAATAACTAAGAACCAAAGAACATGTAAACAATAAAACAAGACACAAGGATGAACCATAGAAAACAGAAGGGAAAACCAAAAGCTAAGGACAGAATAAAACCCAAAAAATAAACAAATGGTGTGGCAGGCCAAAGGCCAGCCTTGAACCCAACAGGAGGGTTTTAACCCATGAGCTACTCAGTGGTCAAGGAGCAGGGACGAACACACTAGGGATTCAAAGACAGAGGGGGACAGGACGGCCAGCGACACCTACTGGCTAAAAGGGGAAGATATACCAGAAGCTGGGTCGGACAGTACAGACCCTGACAGAGAGGAGATCAAATGTTTAAAGGTCACTTTGAGAGCTGTGGTGGACATGCCACATCAGGGGAAATGTCGAGGATAAAACTGGAAAGGCCCACGCAGAATCTCATTATTAAATGTGCAGGGCGATTCACATTCCTGAGTGCTGAACAGATCGCATGGTGTGATTCACATCATCATTATAATTATTACGCAGATACCCAGGAAAGCCTAGTCATGAATTATTACAGATTCACATTTTTTATCATCAGAATTTTGAGAAACAGTTTCAGTACATAGTTATTTGGAATCTGGCTGCAAGCTGAGTTTAGCATAAACAGGGGGTGTGACTATTTTATTCTCTGTTTTGATGTGCATTTTTCGTATTTTATTATTATCATTACGTCATTTACACCATTTCTCTTGTTTTACAAATGTACGTAATTCTGCTTTATATAAATACGTAATAAATCAGACTAGATAAATAAGAAAGAGTAAGACAGATAGAATATTATTCACACAATGAAGTTTACAAACGTGAGGTACCTGACTGAAATTACAAAGAACATTTGTCGCTGTATTTTATTTTTTTTTTGTAAAGTGAGCTTTTTACGCCAGAGCATTTGCAATTCATCCTTTCATACAGGAAACCGGTTTTCTTCTCTTCCATCTGTTTTTGGCTCAAAGAAAACAGGAATAGCGTCTCTTTGGGTCAGATGAGTGCTTAAAACTTGATGTTAAATATACACACACGTTCATTATCGAAGTGTATAGAAGAGAATTTCATATAATTATATTTGGAAAACTGTCAGCAGGGGAAAGAAATTTAGATGTTGTGGCAATATCTCTGTTTATGAAGGTATGTCGAAATCTGCTGGGAGTAGTTTTTTTTAGTTGTAGTGCAGAATGTGCCAATATTTAATCAGAGGGGATGTTCATGCTTTGGCTTGAGGTCTTTTCCCCTCTATTTTCTTGTGTGTCAGCTATCAGATAGGGCTGGCCTGAAAGATGACAGTCATATAAATCCTGAAGCTTCTGCACTCTTTATGTGCCAGGCTAGATTAACAGGTTGGACGGCACAGGCCATAAACCCTGCCGAGGAAGGCTGTAAATCAATGCCCATCTTCACCGTCGCTGATGTCAAGCTTCACACACAAGCAGAGATTAACTATTGGGAATTTCGGCCAATCAGCAACGCTGCTGTTTTTTTGTTTTTTTATCCCTATGTACTGTATGTCTGTCTGAAATATAAGAAAACTGGCCATTATACCAAATGCAGAGATTAATCCTAAAACAAAGATGGGCACGTTCCAGATAAAAGCATTCAGCAAAATGCAATGTGATAAAACTGTTAATCATAACTCAGGAAGGAAGGATGGAGGAAAGGCAGGCATCGAGGAAAATGAAAGGGGTTTTATTCTAACAAAAGGCAAAAGGACCGCGAGGGGGCAAAACAAGGCAGGGAGAGCAGGGGAGAATCACAGGATGCAGGGTAACTAGAGGGGTAACGCAGGCAGTAGTATCACACACGCAACAATACGGTGACTGGACTGCAGAGCTCAGGACGAGGAGGCACTATACTGTATACACCACAGATGAGGGAGCAGACGAGAGGCACCTGGGATCATCCACACGAGGTCTGAAACGAGAGGTGCGGTTAAACGAGGAACAAGTGTGGCTTGTTAGTGCCACATCATACGGAACACGGGGGAAAGAGGCATGCGGGGCGTGGCATTCAGAATGATGAAACCATAAAGTAGGAACCACATGGGAGCCATAAGGACAACAGAGCCACTAAAATGTTGGGGAAGTTCTGAACCTTCCGTAAACAAACAGGTTGTAGGGCATATATGGAGAAGACAGGTCATACTAGAGTCATTTATACAAATATAGTAAAATATGAAATACCGGCTTACACACAAAGGCCATCTTGAAAGTGTGGACTATCAGATGGTGAGGTTACTTGGAATTTGTCACGCTCACGGAATATAGGGAGCGGCGATAGGACAGGAAACAGGCAAGGCAGGCCAGGTACGGGGAATAAAGGGGATTTATTAAGTGGACAAGGGTTCGGGAACATCTGACAGGGACGAACATTACATCCACAATGACGGACAAGGCAAACAGGTAAGACCAGGACTTTAACTAAGACAAGACCAATCAAAATAAGCGGACACAGATGGAGACGATCAGGGAATCACATGTGGGTAATCAGGGGGCGTGGCACACACGAGGAGCGTACGAGCCGGGTATCACAGAATTGTCCTAAAAGGTCAATATGTAAATATTTAGAGTACTTGATTCAGTTGTGTTTAATGTATAAAAGTACGAAAAGAACTCAACATTAAAATCTGTCTATGAAGCAAAATTCAAGACTTTTTATGAAACTATGATTGTTTCATTAGCAAGAAATTGTTGAATTATTCTTTTTAAAAATTAAACATGCAGAAATTTGAAGAAATGTGTTTATGCAGAGGTGCTGGAGGGATCTTAGGATGATGTCAAGTGGATTGTTTTGGGTTGGGGGCCCAAAATGATGGGGCCCCTATGTGTTTGATCGTAAAGTGAGGCCACAAATACTTGCGTATGATCTGAGCATCAGATTAATGAACATTTATTTCCATCTGGTCACCTCTGAGTGCCCTTTGTAATGCGTTGCCCCATTTGCTTCATGGTTTGGTTGTGCTGTATGTAAGTAATGAAGGACCCACCTCCACCCACTGAGCTGCTTAACTGACCTTTTCATAAGAATCAGTGTAGGATCATCTATTTTCCACCTCCAGCTCCACCACCAAAGAAAACATTTCCATAAATTATGCAATCATTTGACCAGTGTTTAGGGTCAACCTGGGCTCCAGTGTTTGCGTTCCAGGGGTCAGATTTGAATCAGGGACCCCGGTAGGTGGATCTTTGGTAGGTTGTCCAGGATGAGAAGCTACTTGTCTGGCATTCCAGTTCCTCGGGGAAAAAACCAAATACGTTAGCAGCAGTATATCACCCTGACAGAGCTTAAGAAACCAGGAAACAATCCTCAAAATGTCGTTAAAGGGAACAGGACCTACTATGACATCACCAACAAACCTAAGTACGAACGAAGATAAAAATATGATGTTCTATGCTAAACAGAGCGCAGGGTCTTGGATGCTGAGCCCTCTCTAAAACCCGGTAATTACTCACAGTAGCATTCTGAAAATACGTGAGATTTTATTCACTGCGACATTTGGGAAATGGAAATTCTAAATAGGCAATATAATTCCTGATTGGATTTGATGCATTTCACTTTCTCAGTTTAATCTTTCGCGAGACATATTCATTATGCCGTAAATGAAGACGGTCGTATTAAACCTGCAGCAATAATCCGCAAAAAGTAAAGTAGAGAGCTGTGCTGTAATTGAGGTGCAATTTTCCTCGTTCAATGGCTGGGTGCAGTGTCTAGGGAGACCTGCATGTTGACAGTACTGTCCATCAGCCAACACAACTAAGACAGCACCTGTTTTTTCAAAATGATGGGAGATCCCATCAGAATTATAAAGTTTTGAACCCATTTAAAGTCATATTCAAGTCTGTGTGTTTTAAATTCCCAGTGTTTCCACTGGTAGACAAAACCATGAGAGGAAGTGGAGGATTAACAATTTCAAGTGTGTGAGTCACCAGCTACAGTATGAAGACCTATGTTCTGCTCCACTGAAAAAGTACTTCTGACAAACATGGCCTGCATACATAATATAACTGTATGATTGTCATACCTCCTTAAGATGTGCTGCAATGGAAAGGTCTTCAGAGCAGCATAATGTGTAACTACAAAAAATCTTCTAATTCTTGTACCTTGGTTATTTGGCGTAGTGTTTAACGTACAAGGCAAATATGACTGAACTTATTCATCAAGGTGGATAGATGAAAGAACAGAATATGATGGGATATGAGTACTGTTAGAGTACTGGGAAATGTGGGGGGGATTTGCAGCTGTAGGAATTAATCAATAGCAGGTTTACTCTGCTGGGGAGTTGGGAGGAGTCCTGTATGAAACTGGTTCCCCGTCCTATCGCTGAGCAGACCCAACCATTCCTCTGGAACACCTGATTCAACTAATCTTGAAAATGAGTGCATTAGCTGAACCAATCCATCTGCTGCTGGCCGAGAACTGATAAACGGAATCGGCAGAGGGAGCTTAAGGTGATACGTGGACACTGCAGCGTTACAGGATGCTGAAAATATTTAGTGTTTCTGCAGCTCTAAGCATAAAAAAATGTGCTTGTTAAAGATGTCGAAACTCAAATCAGAGGAATATCCTTGTAGAACACATGAATTGAAATCTTTTATCCAAAAACCGTACCCCATAATCTGCACTCATTAGGCAATGATACGTTTGCAACCTTATCATGGTGTTCTTGATAATTACCTCCGCCACCTATCCAAAGCGTGGGGGGGGGGGGGAGAATGTGTGATCAGATTCCGCCAATGTGTCCCGCATCTGCTGGGGTATCTTCTGCCTGTAATTGGAACAGGATGTGCCTAGTTTATCTCAAACAGTGCCCATGGCTGGGTCGACATCAGTCTGCTCCCATTCACCGACCTGAACCGGTCCATCGCCAAAGCTGGAACCTGGTGACAGTTCCTGAGAAAAGACCCTTTTGTGCCTTTATTTTTAGGCTCTCACCGCTTTCTAGTCCTCCGCTCTGTTTCGTGAGCTGTCTGCTAGCTGTCCCCGGTGCATGAGTCATATAGTTCGGTTTTCTTTAACAGCCGACTTTCCTTGTCCCTGATGCTTACAAGGCTTTTCACAATTTAATGTCGGCGCTATTAAACCTGCTTTACCGTATTTTATTCTGGCACAAACTCTTCATAGCGTCTCTGGGGTAAATGCCTCGGTTAATATTTTTCCAGGGCGAGTCTGACAAAGCTGGCAGTGGTCTCCACTTAAGATATTTTAAGGGGCTTAATTTGTGGTCCATTAATGCCTTCACATACAAGCACACAAAAATGAGCGATTTTCTTTCTCAAGTAAAATACGCCTTTGAAAGTATAGGTCTACAGAGAGCCAGACAAATCTGTACATATCATGCTCTTTTTTCCAGCAGACGTTATTCTATATAAACAATTCATTTTTAAAGCATTTGTCCCCGTCATGAATTTAAGCTCAATCTCTCAGTCTGAAGCAGTGGTTTGATCCAGTTAATTGCATCACATAAGCCTTTAATATTTTTCACACATAAACTGAGTATTAGTCATATATTGGCCATGTTACAATGTAGTAAAGAAATACTCTTTGCTTTGCCAGCCAGAGAGAGCCCTGGGGCTAATTTTCAGAAGACATATGACGTTTTCAGAGGGATTTATTATTTCTTTTTAACATTAATCACGTTTTAACTGTTAAAGATCATTCTGAAGTCTGAATTGCTTCGATCAGAATTTGCAGCTGTGTAAATAAAAACAGTGTAAAACTGTAGTGTGTAATTCACTGTGGATAAAAAAAAATCTGCTAAGTGACTTTAATAAATGCATTTTGAACTGTAATTTGTCTAGAAAGTCCGGGTACTGCTTCTTCAAAAACTTTTTGAGGCATGGCTTCATGAAAAGTAAAAGGGGCTTTTAGTCTGATAAATATCTGGCAGTGTTGCTCTTCTGGGTGACCTAAAAGGAAGCAGGTGTAACTATTGTGACAGTACACAATGTGTGTCCCATAACTCGTGACTTTACACCCTGAGATGTCAAGCTTTTGGCCAGGTCTGTGTTAGGACAAAAGCTCTATGTTAGTATTATGACTGGTGCTATGTTAGCACTACGGCTAGCTCTATGTTAGTGCTATGGTTGGTTCTACGTTAGCACTACAGCTAACTCTATGTAAGTGCTACGGGTGGCTCTAAGTTAGCACTACTGCTACCTCTATATTACTGCTATGGGTGGCTGTACAGTAGCACTATGGCTAGCTCTATGTTGGTGCTAGAGCTAAGCTCTACATGCAGTAAGTCCCATGGCTGGATTGGCCAGCTGGCATACTGTACCAGCTGCCCCCCCTGTCATAAACTGCGGGTTGGACGGGCAGGCTGGCAGGCAGGAGACAGGGAAGGACGAAGCAGGCCGGCAAAAGATGGGGTAAACTGGGGATTTATTGGGGAGATCGGGTACACAAGACATCACAACGTTGCTAACATCAATGATGGACATCAGACAGGGCAAGACATGGACTGATATAGAAAAGACAGGGCAAAATAACAGGGCACAGCTGGGCATGATTGGGGAAGCACACGTGGATAATCAGGGGGCGTGGCACACACAAGGATCGGACATGCCAGACATGACACCCCCCCCACGACCCATTTGGTCAAATTCAATGTTGGAGACCCTCCCCTAATCTAGAAAATTTACCATATGGGTAACCAAAGTCCAGGGCAAATTTTTAGTCCCAGTTTAGCCCAGGTTAGCCCCCAAGCTAGCTTGATGGGCCGAATGGCCTCCTCTCGTTTGTATAGTTCTTATGTTCTTATGTTCAGAGCTCTCATGATGCATGCATTTTGACACCTTGTGTTTCTCACACTGAGAAGTAAGGAATAGTGTCCACTTGGGTGTCCCAGCCTTTTTATAAAATTACTTGAGGAGGCACAGGCATACAAAGTGGAATTTTCTGCCGAGTTCATAACTGCCCCGAGTATTACAGAGTTAATAGCCACCTACCAGCGAATCAGAAAACAGCATTTGTTGTTTGCAGGTAAATTCCAAAATAAGTTACATGTGAACCCGCTGCAAGCACTTTATTACATGGATGCACACAAAAATGGAGTGCAGGAAAGGTGGAAGCGGAAGCAAGATCTGATGAATGCGGTAGGTAGGGCGCTCATGTCGTTTCGCCCCTAATGTAATCTCACTGCAAACTTTTGATGGAACTTGAGAGTCTTGGCCCTGCGTCTGTGAGACCAGAGTACTGGCTCATTAGCAGAATCGATGATGCTTTAACAATTAAATTCACTGTACTGTAGCTAACCTGTGAACTTGTTGAAATCCTTTATGCCTCACAGACAGTGAAGAAGCTGCAGGATCTTATCTGAATACCTGAAGATTTATGCAGGCATGTAGAAATGACTGAAATTTAAACATGACGGCCACTTTTAAAGCTGCAATGGCTTGTTGTCTTTGATTCTATTGCTAATATACTGACTCTGTAGTAAATAATCCACTCTGCTGTCCAGATCTGGAGATCAAAAGCTTGTGGAATCCTGAGGATTCCATGTGCTGTAATCTGTCTTTTGTGGTACAAGTGAAATTCATGTAACCTTCTGTTGACATGGGCATGTAAACTAAATACTGACCCAGACGTGTGTTTGTCTAGTATGATTAGCTAACCCTAAATGTACCTTATCTACGCATCTTCTTAACTGTTTCTGCTAGCTGTACCCACCTAGAGCCTGTCCCAGGGCATATACTTTTGCTCCACAGGCAATTTAGAGCTGCTAATTAGACCAACAACATGTGTTTAACTGAGGAAACAAACCTAGCTACCCATAGGAAGATCATGCAGCATAAACAGAACATGCAAACTTCAGACAGACACAAAATGATCGAACTCACAACCCTTAAGACAGGACACAGTAATAGTACCCATGAAGTGACATTGCTGCCTTTCTTGTGAATTCTTTAGTTTAATTGTGAATGGTGTTAGACTGTCTACTCACCCAGAAGGACCCTGCCAAAGGAGCAACACAGGCCTGCCTTCAAAAACCCTCTTGCAAAATGACTTGATGGATGGAGAAATCCATCCATCCATCCATTTTCCAAACCACTTATCCTGCTGGGTCGCGGGCGGTCCGGAGCCTATCCCGGAAGCAATGGGCACGAGGCAGGGAACAGCCCAGGATGGGGGGCCAGCCCATCGCAGGGCACACTCACACACCATTCACTCTCACATGCACACCTACGGGCAATCTAGCAACTCCAATTAGCCTCTGCATGATTTTGGACTGTGGGGGGAAACTGGAGTACAGAGGTGTGAGGCGAGAGTGCTAACCACTGCACCACCCTGCCGCCCCCTGGATGGAGAAATCATTTCATAGAAGGGAGAAGCAGGAGGGTGTCTTCTAAGGGTTTGAATCACTGAGAGAATATCTTCCCCTTTATTTAGTAACCACTTGTAGAGGGAATAAAACTGTTTTAATATCCCTGGAGATCCACCCAACAAAAACAAGATTCAGCTGCCACGCAGTTGGTTGTGTGACAGCAATGACGATATACGGGGTAAATCTCATTGCATGTTATGGATTAAGTTATTCGTCTTTTATGTGATTTTAAGAGCATCAGAGATTTTAATAAAAAGAAATGGGAAGACACATGCTTGTCGGTGGGGGAGGTGATCCTCTGGCCTTTCTGGGGAGGCTGCATTATTCCTATTGATTAGTTTCACCAGCTCCTCTTTTCTCAGCACGGTATATAAATTGATAGGTCCTTTTTGTTTCAGCCAATAACCCGGAAGGTACGGATGAGAACAGAGATCTAGCCTCCTTGTACATTGATTGCATGTTGGGCCCTGAAACTCTAGCCCTGCCTTTGATTATTTTGTTTTCATCTGGCCTGGTTATGAGATCCTCAATTTTGACCTATTTACATTCATTCCCAGGAAAGAAAAATCCACCATAATAAATCCTTTCCTTGCCCATAATGCCCTTTGTCATGGTTTTATTTCTTACTGGAATAGTTATGTCTGGTAAGGTTAAGTAAATGCAGAGGAGAGGGTCTCACACAAGGCAGCTCATTGACCCCCTTCTCTCTAAGCCTTAAATCCCAACTGCTTCAGGAACGCTGCTTTACACTGTTCTCTGACCCAATGCGTTTCTTGTTTCTTTGGACTGAATGCATTCATGTAGATATCATTTTACCCATCCAGGGTCACTGGGCTCTAATACCTACTCTATAGGCGATGGGCGCAAACCAGGGAACAACACAGGATGGGGCATCAACCCATCACAGGGCAGGGCAAACAGTACCGGGTAGTTCTAATTATCTAACCTAAGCATGGTTTTTGGACTGTGGGGGGAAACCAGAGTAGCCAGAGGAAACCCCATGACACCACAGGGAGAACATGCAAATTCCACACACATGGAGTCATGGCTGAACCTTGAACCCTGATCCCAGAGATGTGAGGCGACAGTGTTAACCACTGCACCACCATGCCATCCCATGTAGCATTTGTGATATATTAATTCCATCTACAAACTTGGTCTTTCCTGTGAGGTCAGTATCTCATGCCAAGGAGATTTTTTTGGGGGCTTTACTTGGGTAGGAGTAAATCAAAACTAAGCTGTTTGTTCCTATAGTAGAAGCAAAGCTATTATAATCTGGGGACTAGATTCAGCAAGACATTAAACTTCATTTGACTTTAAAACTACTTATCTAAGTAGCTGATATGTGTTTACTTAAGGAATTAACCAAATGAGTTTGTCGATGGGGTGGCACTGTGGTTAGTGATATTGCCACATGCCAGTAGGACCTGGACTTGAGTGTCCACTGTGGCTCCATATGTGTGGAGTTTGCATGTTCTCCATGTGTCATCATGGGATTTCCTCTGAGTACTCTCCTTGCTGTCTAAAACATGATGAGCTTAATTGGAGTTACCAAATTGTCAAATAGGGGTGCATATGTGAGTGAATGGTGTATGAGTGAATGGTGTATGAGTGTGCCCTGCGATGGGCTGGTGCCCTGTTCTTGGTTGTTCTCTGCCTTGCACCCATGGTCTCTAAGCCCCCCCATGACCCTGAATAGGACCAGAAAATGGATGAATGGAATTTGTCACTCTACAATGTTTAATTGGTCAAATAGTTCCACAGAATACAAAAAAATGACTATAATCTTCAGCCTTGATGTTGTTGTATTATCTGTCTGGGGTTGCACTCAGTAATGCCAGACCTACTCTGCTGAGAGGGAAGCTCAGCTTGTAAATCTGTCTCATGAAGGAGTCTTGGCAGTTTAACAGGAAACCTGGCCTTCCTTCAGGTTAATGTCCTGGCAGGCACCACCTGTCCCAAGTGTATGTACTTGTGCATATGTGAGTTTGTATCAGTGGGACGTTCTCTAAAATGTAGAAATTTTATCTAAAACCCTCCACTAACAGTAACCGTTTTCACCTTCATTCAGACAGTGATTTAAGATGTGATAAACATCTTAATTACTCTGATAGATAAATACTCTCTTCCAGAATATAGTTTCAGAAACATTACCTTACAAGACAGAAGGCTTCTCACCACCTGCAATTATGCCACAAAAATCAGCTGTGGGCAACTGATGCATTCATGCTTGCAACTGCTTATCTTATCCCAGTAGACGTAATGGTACCTGAATTACATTGACCTAGAAAGCCAAACCTAATGGATATTTCAGTGAGGAAAACTTTAGAAATGTTGGTTAAATTGTTTTTAAAATGACCCGATTATTCTTGAGCCAAATTTCCCCCTTGGCACAATAGACAACATTATATTGAGGGCATCGTGTGGGCGCTCAGTGGGCTAAAAGTTGGTTCCTACTTCTCCACATGCGTACATATGGGCATGTCCGTGTGGTCTTTTGCAACACATTCTGCATCGTTGTGCATCACCATGAACAAACACATGCTACACTCCAAATTTTGTGTCTGCACAAAGGGTGAATACTCAAACCTGGCAGCAAATAGGGGGTCCCTTTTGAAACGTTTTATACATTTTTTATTTTACTTTAAAAAGCACGTATATTTACCCAGTGTGATATTTACCTGCCTCCTTACTGATTAGCTACATAAAGTTGTAAAGCTTAGATGATGAGAAAATTCAGAGCTTTATTATAATAATGGGTTTTCCAGATGTGACGACATTCATTTCTCCGTTAGTAGAGCTATATTTAGGCAGTGCGGGACCTTTCAGCCAGACATATCCAGAATTAATGTGCTGGAAAGTAGTAAGGCAGTGGATGAATGAATGGATGGATGGATTGGCAATTAGCTGTATTGTTCCTATATGCAATAAAGGTGTTTGTCTTGTGTTCAGCAAAGATATAATCACGCCATTAAGATTATTCCTTATTCCCATTAAAGGTGTTAATATTAATAAACAGAGCTGGATAGCTCAGGTTAAGAAAATAAAAATCCAGGCCAAGATTTTGTTTCAACCAACCAGCTGAATATAAAAAGTCACAGACAGAGACTATTCAACTGGTTAGTTGAAACAAAATCTTGGCCTGGATTTTTACTTTCTGGACTGGAACTATCTACCACAGAAACTAAAAACAGACACAATATGTCATAATATTTGGAAATACAAAGAACAACATAAATTGCTATCCCTAGGATTCCTATGTGACTTCCTAACTTTGTAGATGCATAATGCAAACCTTTATCATCAGTGGTTGAGTCAATGTATACAGTATGTTAATAAAATATCGGTATATTTATAAAGTGCAATATCTTTTGTCAGCTGGAATTGTTTGAAATTTGTAAATATTCATCGAATAGAAAATTCCTATCTCTGGGGCAAGAGCTTTAAGTACTGTAGGCTTAATTTTGGATAAGAACATAGGTGAAGTTTTGAATTTGTCCACTTCCATGTTGCATGACTTAAGGGGTTCCATGATTTACAATCACACACAGGAACGTCACTTTAGCATGAAAGAAAGCATCAAAATGTGATACAGGAAGTTATCATCACTCCATGTCTGCTGGTTGGTTGATGTCAAAGGACCTTTTGTCCTCGCTTTGTAGAAGATGTGGCTAGATGCTGATGTCATAACATAAGGCACAGCTGTCATGCCATTAAGCCAAATCGAGACAGATGTTGGGCTGTCCAATCCACTGTAAGAAAAATACGTCATTGGGTATAGATGTGAACTTGGTGCTTACAGCTGATTTCCTCTCTGTCTGACATGGCTCAATCTTTGTCTACAGCTCTCGTGGTGAGGTTTCTGACCAAGAGGTTCATCTGGGAATATGACCCTACACTAGGTAAGGAGAGTGTTACTTGGTATTGGATCTCTCAGGATGTGCATGTGCCTGTTCATTTTCATGTTCCTGGGGCTAACAAGTAGCCATTAATAGTTAATAAACTAAGAGGTTCCTTGTAAAGGCTGCAAGAGGGGTTGCTGCTTGACCTTCTGTGGGAATATCTTTAGAAGAGAATGAACTGTGTATGATGTGATGAAAATGTAACAGATTTATGAAAGCACCACCCACCTAGAGGTATGTTCTGAAAACAGGGTTTGAAGCAGACAGTATCCCTTGTGTTTCTGCTGTTACCCACAAACTTTTACATTCACTTAATCTCCAGGTGCAACCATTATTAGGATTAATCCTTTCCAGTCACTTAGGTGAAAACCTGTTGATTTACATTTTAATTGCATCGATTCAGTTAATGTTAGTCATACAGGTTGTTCTGTAACAGTCACAGTTGAAATGAATTGAATTGAACTGAAGTTCTCATCACAAGCAAAAACACAACTGATGCTTGTCAAACAGATGGACACACAATAAGAAGATAATGTTGTTTTTATACTGGATAGCTGAGGAACAGGCCCATGCATCTGCAGTGTGTTAGTAAACAGCGATTTCCCTGGTTTGGTCCATGGCCCAAGCAGCGGCATCACTCTGAGCCTCCACAGGCCAAGCGGCGGCTTCACTCTGAGCCTCCACAGGCCAAGCGGCTGCTTCACTCTGAGCCTCCACAGGCCAAGCGGCTACATCACACTGAGCCTCCA
>JAODJX010000001.1:29332313-29362253 GCA_026776945.1 Isichthys henryi
GCCTCCACAGGCCAAGCGGCTGCTTCACTCTGAGCCTCCACAGGCCAAGCGGCTACATCACACTGAGCCTCCACAGGGCAAGCGGCTGCTTCACTCTGAGCCTCCACAGGCCAAGCGACTGCTTCACTCTGAGCCTCCACAGGCCAAGCGACTGCTTCACTCTGAGCCTCCACAGGCCAAACGGCTACATCACTCTGAGCCTCCACAGGCCAAGCGACTGCATCACACTGAGCCTCCACAGGCCAAGCGGCTGCATCACACTGAGCCTCCACAGGCCAAGCGGCCGTTATATCCTGAGGCCCCAAGGCACATCCTAATGTGCCTATAAACCATTTCCTCCTGCACCGAAAAGGAAGCAACACTTGGCTCTCCACAGCAGGGAATATCGACCAGATTAACGGGCTGTTGGGGTGAAGCAAATTTACTTGAAGCATTGCAAACAAGGCATGCTGAATTTAATATCACACTGGAAGAAAAGGCTTTCAGCTGACAAAACCACTCTTCAAATTTTAGTAACTTAAATTCAGAGTTGGGTAATTTAGGTCCAGAGAGTAAAAGTCCAGACCAAGATTTTGTTTCAACCAACCAGTTGAGCTTAAAGAGTCACAGTCACAGAGTACTGAACTGGTTGGTTGAAACAAAATGTCGGTCTGGACTTGTAACTCCTTACACCACCCTATGTGTTGACACTGTTATTGGTTTGCTCCATTATATAAAAAACCAAGCACCTAGCACATTTTAAAGAGTATACATGTTTCTTGGCAAATTTAGCCAGGCAGACGAGATGGATTGTCTGCCCCAATTTTACTCGCTGCTGTAAAACATTAACCCCTGTCTCTAAAGATCAGCATTTCTGTCTCGCCTCAGCTTCCTGGTATCAAGTGCAGCCCTGATTTGTTTAGCTTGTAAAACTCAGGAGAAAGCTTGCTTTGATGCCAGTGAATTAAAAACATGTGAACCCAAACCACAGGAAGAATGTGTGAAGCTTATGTGTAAAGCTTATTGTTATGCTTAGCTATGTCGCGAACAGCGATACTGCCTTGTATTTTCTTCTTAACTCATCTGGGCCTCTCTCGGCGGGTTTGTATGAAATCGCATATTCTCAGTGACTGATTTTATAGCATTAAGGGAGATAAGAGCAGATGTACAGACAGCCCAACGGCCCTTTAACACAGCACTGTGAGTAAACTCAGAATATCAACAGCTCCCATGCCGATGAGTCAAAAGGTGGTAAGCACTGATAGACAAGTAAGCAGTAGAATTATCAAGGTCAGTAGAATTATCAAGGTATTTGTATGAGATTTTGTACCTGTGTTACTGTGGTCTTATTAATGTTTATTCCCTGTTTCTTAGAGTCCACCTACCGTCATCAAGCTGTTATTGACGATGAGTCTGTAACCATGGAGATCTTGGACACGGCTGGACAGGTGGGCCAGAACAGGCTTTATGTTTAATTTGTCATCTCTTCCACTCCGACTCATGAAGGTCCTTGGCTAAGGTTGTTCTATGCTCAGCTGTCCAACTGGGGCAAACCCTTGCTGAAGATCATATAGGTAGTTCTGTGAGCTAGTTCTCCTGCTGACACCGAGAAAGTCATTCTTTATTCATTTATAGCCATTGTTAACTCTGTAACTCTGATTTAAGATAACAATTAAGAGACTTGAGTGTAAATCAAACTTGAACTTTCAAAGCTTTTGTCTGGATTGTGACCATGGCATTTTTTTTACTACAAAAGTTCCAATTTGGTGGTCATTGGTCAGTAGTAAATATGTCATATATTCTTTGCTTATTGGTCAATATGCTATTATTGTTTGTCAGTTTTTATTCACCAGTGACAACAGGGTAATTTCCTGGAAATGTTTATAGTGTAATAACAAAGCTGAATATTGGATACTACTCCCCCAAAGGAGGAGATGCTGCAGAGGGAGGGCCACATGCGCTGGGGAGATGGCTTCGTCGTTGTGTATGACATCACTGACCGTGGCAGCTTTGAGGACGTCGTGCCACTCAAGAGCCTCTTAGAGGAGGTGAAGAAGCCCAAGCAGGTGACCATGATGCTGGTGGGCAACAAGGCCGACCTGGAACATGCCCGGCAGGTGAGCACAGAGGAGGGCGAGCGGCTAGCGGCTGAGCTGTCCTGCGGCTTCTTTGAGTGCTCGGCCTGCACGGGCGAGGGTTCCGTCAGCGAGGCCTTCCTGGAGCTCTGCCGGGAGGTGCGGCGCCGCCGCATGGTGCAGGGCAAGGCCCGCCGCCGCAGCTCCACCACCCACGTCAAGCAGGCCATCAACAAGATGCTCACCAAGATCAGCAGCTAGAGGGCACTGCGTCACCCCCCACCTGCCACGCTCGCACAAAAACAATTGCCGAGAGAAATTCATAGTAAGGCTGCACATAAGTTTCCTTGGAGATGAATGGTGAATGATTTCACTCATGGGATTGGAAATAAACACAGGGCACCCACCCTTTCCTAACAGTGCTCATGAACATTTGTTGTGCATGCTGAGCAGTGCTGTCAGAGAAAAAACCAGCAGAGGAACCACTTTTGTCAAAAAGTTGACCATCGAAGGAGACATGTGCAAACTCAGTGGCAGTGCCAGGGTCTCTTGACTGACTTGCTTTTTTTCTCTGTATACTCTGGGTATCACACTGACTGTGGGCGGTGTTTATAGAGTGGGTACAATGGTACACTCCCTGAAATGATTGGTGCTGAACCTGTGGTCACACTGTCCGTCGTGTGTGTTCATATTCACCAACACCTCTGTAGGGTCTTTAGTCTTCCAAGCTGACCTGCAGTATGTCAGACATTATGTAAGTCTGTAGCTGAATAGTATTCATACAGAATTTATTGGAATCTAAGGAACACTTATCTAGGAATTTTCCTGGTGAAATTCCATCAATTTTTTAACTGCTTATCCTAGATAGGGTTGTGGAGAATCTAGGACTGCAGTGGCTCTAGGCTACAGTGTGGCCTATAGAATAACATTAAATTGCAGGGTACAAACACACAGTAATACTCACTGGGAAATTTTGCCCAATTTCATAACTTTTGACAACAGAAGGATCATGGGGAGAACTCCACCCCACACACACACACAGCAGAGGCGGGATCCATAGCTGAAAAGCCAGGAGGAGTGAGGTAACAGTGCTACCCACTGAGCCACTATGCCGCCACCATGGAAACCAGCGTGTTGGTCTACAGATCATGTGGTCATTAGACAAATTCCAATACTGTATGTTCCATGCATATGTCAGTAAATGGTGTCATGCCCAATACCCATTGGTCAAATCAACGTGCAGGAATCCTGGTTTAGTGGCCTATCTAGGGCCATGTTAGGCGAGACTGTAGGCCCAGGGAAAGTACACCAGTCCTTTGATGGGTTGGCGGATTGAGTTCCTGGCCATTCCAGTGCCCTGCAGTGATATTTACTGTCAGATGGGAGACTGTAGAGCTGTGGGTGGCACTGGACTAATAGGGCTCTCCCCAAGCAGGCTATGCCTGCTGAGGGAGGCTACAGAGGGAAGCAAGAGAGGATAGCTGACAGCACACATGTGGGGAGAGGCTGCCATCAGCGGTTAATGCTGCACGGGTACCAATAGCAGAATAAATATAACAAACCCGATGGGGAGTATGGAGCTGGAGAATAGAGAAGAAGAAGCAAGAGTCAGCATAGCATATATCCAGCAAATAGGAAAAGCCAGACAGGTCAAATGGTCAGACAGACCAATCAGTGCTCTAAACTACAACAAAAAGGCGGGGCTTGAATAACAGCGAGGTCATGCAGATATGAAAATGTCACAGGCAAGTATCCATGTTTGTGGTAAGCATTTATGTAATTAAACGCCACCTGACATTGCTTTCACACTGGCAATGTTTGCATGTGAAATTAAGGGGTAATTAAGACATAAAGTATCCCACACTTACATTTCATTTGTACACGAACCTTTCTGCTTGCCATATGTATGGTCTGTTTTGCACATGTCATAATTCCAGTTTTATGAGGTGATAATTTACAGGGATCTTTGCTGAAAAGAGGCAGCTGTGGTCACATTCAGACTCGGGTGTAATTGCTGTCATCAGCTTGATCACGTCATAATATTTTGTTCATCCACAGTTTCTTGTAATTATTATTTACAGTTGGCTCTTTCTGCTTCTGAATCGCTTGGAAGACGTTGGCTTAAGCATTGTTATCCTGTAAACTACGTATAACATCTGCCTAAACGCTTAGGTTGTTACAGTATGTGGTTTAACTGTAATTAATTGTGTATATTATAATCAAAGGGTATGCTTGATTCAGTAAATCTACGCTTGTCAATGAAAAATACTAAATACAAACTAATGACAGAAAAGTGTATATCTGCAGTTGTAATTAAAAGTGATATATAGTCCATGAGTGTAAAAATTGCTTGCGAGACTGATATGTATTCAGATAAAATTTGCTTCCTTTGCTGGCACAGTGCTCAGTTTTACCACAATTCTCTCCACCTGTGACTGATTGTAATCGGGAGAAACAGGATTGCGATTTCACAAACAATTAAGCGTGGGTGTAGATTAGCTGAGCGCTATGGGCACCATTATCGCAGATGACAATATGTGTCATGACGCCATTTCATTAGCTTTTAAAGCAAAGAGGTTGCATCATGATGGTTTAATTGCACCCTGACAGCTGCTGACGGAAACCCAACTTTTTCTGAGTCACTTACCAGCCTGTCACTCTCCTACACACAGGTACAGCTGGTCTGCATGTAGCCGAAAGCTTGCTCCTCCTAGCAGTGAGAGGATGAGCCTGGCTGTATACTTATATGATATACAAGACTTTTTTGTTTTTTTTTTTTGGAATATGCAGTTTATTTTCTACGAACAAATAAACTGCAAAAAAGTCAGAAACTATTACACTATTACCACTTCGTTGCACATTAAATGTATTTTTTGCAAGGTTCACTCTTATTCAGTGACCTATAAAGAAACCATTAAACACAGCCATAAACACCAGTAGAATGCCATCCGTCAACCCAGTGTCTAGCACAGAGTAGCAGTAGCAGTGTAATACTCTTTCTAGTAATGTAACAAGCATACTGTCAGGTTTGCGCGGTATGCGACGGGCAGGCAAGCGGGCAGGAAGCAGGCAAGGAGGCGAAATACGTGGAAAACGGGGATTTATTACTGGGAAGGTTCAGGAAACAGCGAGGAAACATCTACTCACGTTAACAAACACGAATGACGGACAACAAGGCAGGGCAAAACGTGGACTCAAATAGACAAGACTGGGTGAAAATAATCGGACACAGCTGGGCAAGATCGGGGAAGCACACGTGGATAATCAGGGGGCGTGGCACACACGAGGATCGGACGAGCCGGGCGTGACACATACAATAATAATTAACAAAACCCAATAACACAATGAAATGTAGGAACGTAGCAAAATGAGCAAACTAGGCTCATGAAATAGCAGACATTCACAGCCACTGAAATGTCACAGCACATGCACAACAGTGGTATTTCAGCTCCTCTACTGATACACTGCAGCGCATTTCAGTGTTTCAGTGAAGGAGCCGGGAGGCAGTAGCCTGATTATTCCTCCTCCACTATTTCCTGTTCCCGAATGCAGAAGGCCTGGGCACACCCCCAGAGGTGAACTTGGCCGGGCGCGGCCCCTGGGGTGGCCAGATGTGTCTCTGCATGCAGCTAGGGGACCCTGTGGCCCTATTTAGGTCTGCTGGTTTTGGGAGGTGCATGGGTCTGCCCTGGGTGGGACCAGATAATTACTGGTGGGGATCCAGAAATACCCCGTGCTGACCACAGAGCAGCAGCTCTCAGCTCAGCAAGGCCTGACAGGCAGAGGGCTGACCACAAGCTGCTTTTTAATACACCAGCAATGGAAATAAATCAGTAATGCTTACTGTACAGACACATGCATGCCCATCCATGGTCCGTGGCTGGTGAACATATTACGTGTCACTTCTGCAGAAATGGTATCCTACAGGAATATGCCTGTACGAAATACCGTATCACTGATATTGATATGTACATTAATAATAATAATAATAGCCATTACCTGACCTAATTAGACTGTATTATACATAGAATAATGTACATTTATATTCTATTTCCCTGCGATTTTCAGTTTGCTAACAACTGCGCCTCCTACTGTTCCTCCGACGATAAACTTTTTGCCGCTGTTTACACGGAATGGAGCTTCTGCCCCTGGGTGAACGCTGCCAGCTTCTCTGGTCTTTTTTCTACTGCGTCGCTTTCAAAATCTCTACTGATTCCTCCTCCTCCTGCCTGCGATGCGACAGATGACATGAGATGAAATGAGCACCAGTCAGAGAGATTCGGAACTCTTCCTGACACCGGCCCGTATGGCAGAGCCTCCAGCAGAAAGGCCATTGCTGAAAATAGACCATTTTTTAACTGGCCTGGCATTTGCGGCAAAGCAGCTGCGTGATCTTGCAAAAATGTGGCAAAGAGGCATTGTGGTCAGACGGGTTTCAGTTGGAACTTTTTACTCAAAATTGCCAAGTGTTACACTTGGAGCAGACCCAGGACAGCCCACCTCCGGGTTACATGCAAACACAGCAGGGTTACTCAGCTGCTACAGCTTCCTACAGGCCACCGTGTACATTGGCTGTACGGCCAGCTCTCATCAATGAAACAAAAACACGTTACCACACAGATAATTGTTCCCCTCCAAAAGTAAAAAATAAAACTGCAGTCACTTTGGATCACGTGGAAGACAAAGCAGTGATTTTTTTTTCCCGCCAAATCTGCATCTGCAAATTATTTATGCTGAGTTAAGCTTTTGCACTCAATCCGTGTATGTCTGCACCTATGGTATTGATATCTTCCTAAACATCTGCATTCGTAACTGCAGCTGAAGGCAGTAATAGTTATTTTGCACTTTACAGCACTAATAGGATTGAATCCCATAAAATGTTACATTCATAAAATGAGAAAAAGCTGGCCACCATTTTAAAGGGGGAGTTGGGTTGTATCATTTTGTCTTACAGGGTAAACAGGGCTTTTTCCTGACTCAAAAACACAGGGAACCCCAGCCCCCACCCACTCGTAGCCCACACAGCTGTGCCTGCTCACCATGTGACCAGACGTGATGTCATAAAGCAGGGTGCTCAGCGCCTCCGCTTTTTGCTTCTCCTGTTAAAATTGTAACATCCACGGGGTGATTCGGCATGTATCAGACATACTAAACACAGATATTATGTAACAAAACACTGATATACAGACCCCAGAACCAATGGGCACGGTTTCCATTGCAAGCCTCATTGCTGTCTTTTCACTTTATATAGCGTGGCCTCCTATGTTAAGTCGTACATTTTGACTGAAATGAAAAATAATTACATAAAAATGGCCCATGACTAAGACTCCTATGACAGGAATATGCGTTTGATGGTGCCTATTACGTAATGACCTTAGGGATCACTGGAATTTAGCTGGATCAAGAATGGTACTGGTTTCCAAGGCTCAGATCTGTGTTCAGTATTGTGTTAATCTATAAATATAATTATAGGTCTGGAATAAACAATGGAAGACACACACACACACACACCACACGCTCCTGGCTGACGGGGCATCTCCAAGCTTGCTTGTTGTTTCTTTGCTCATACAGCATTGGTAAAGCGCAGAGCTCAGCGCTTGTTTTAATCTTACCGAGTCTATTGAAGCTTTCCACCAGCTCTTTATATTATGACAAAGTTTATCGGCAGCATTTAACAAAAGCATCATGCATATAATATGGTTTCTCCCCTTTGCCCAGTCATACAACCAGATGCTTCACTCGAACAAATCACATCATATACTGTACTTTTACCTCGCAGATGCTCCCAAGGGCCTCAATCAGTAACCTTCTGGTCGACTCCCTACAGTACCTTCAACTCTCTTCATTGCCATTTATTACATTTCACGCACACCTGGGGAGATACTGACATAATTTGTCATTTTTGATTACAAATACCAAACAGAAAAGTCCAAAGACAGGCCTGAGCACCAAAAGTCTTGCCGTGACAGATACCAGCCTAGTGGGCAGTGGTGGTTTAATGGTTAGGGAAATACACTTGTGATTGAAAGATTGTAGGTTCGCATCCCCAACCAACCAGGCACCCCTGAGGTAAATGGGCTAAATGCAGAGGACACATTTCATTGTTGTGCGCTGTGGTGTGTGAACACTGATCAACTAGATATAAAGGGGATTTTTGTCTGTTGGCTTGACCTTTGGTTTTTGCAGCCTATTTAGTATGTTGAATAATCACAGGTCCAGCAAGGCAACAGTACCTCAACCCGAGCCACTATGCAGGAGCATCTGTGAAACACACGCTGGAGTGCCTGACGTGGCTAATGGCTAGCAGGAGCTGGTGAGGCTTCGGGCTCTGGAACGGGAACAAACCACAAACAGGAGAAACCCAGGCTGAGAGGAAAAAAAAGGGTTGCTTGTAGTGTCTTCCTTGCCGTCTCTTCCTCAGTTCACTGTGTACTGTAAGAAGGCCCAGAGAATCAGACAGACAGGGAGCAGGTGAGATTAGCATCCTTGCTAATTATAATCCAATTAGGGCCTCTACAGACAAAAGTTTGGTACAAACATAGTTCAAATTTGGGGAATTCAGCTATACATTTATCCGAGGTCTTTTATTATTGAAAAGTAGGGGGTATTTAGATAGTGTTACCTAGCTGTGGTAAACCCAGTTTACCTCATAAGGAGCTACTTCACAAAAAAAAATGTAGACAGTTAACTCTCATGCATCTGGCATGACACTCATGCTTCCAGATTTGCATGAGAAATCTTACGGCAAATCTATATTATTCCATAATAAACCTACAGTAACATTAGCTACATCAAAAGTGTTGGGGTAGTTTGCAAACCCAAAAGATTACTTGCAAGGTAATAAAACTCTTACATACATGTAAATGTGTATGCAACCCAGGGAAATATGTTGTCAGGAAACCGGCTTGCAGGCCATATATCAATGACCATGGTCCACTTTTTCTTTGAGAGGTTGTCCATCTGCCTTTAATTTAAGGAAATAAAAGTTTGTTTTGCAGTTTCCTCAACTACAACCAGCCATATTGTAGCATGTTTTGCCACTCACTCCATCTGAGGGGGCGTGTTCCAGTGGGAAGGCCCGCCCAGAGCCAGTTGATTGACAGCTTGGCCCTTTGAGAAAAAGCAAAAGCAATAAAGAACAGCCTTTATTTTCTTATTCTTTTATTTTTATTTGTATTTTATTTGTATTTGTTTTATTTCCTTACTTAAAATTTATCTATTCTATATATTCTTTTACAGGTTTCTTCTTTTTTACGGCACTCCTATGACACACCTATTTCTGCTTAAGTGTGGTGGGGCGTATCCACGCTGATGCAGGGAGAATATGCTTAACTCAAACTTGCGTAACTTTTTAAGTGCTTTTTAATTTAAGTGCTTGATGGGAGAACCAACCCCTAAATGATCAATCAGTAGATTATCAACTGATATCCAACACTGCAGCAAAACCTTGGGTGAAAATTGGTTAGGTGGGACACTTATGTGTTTGATACTCTAGGGGATATTTTGTGCCTCTGTGGTCTATTAACTTAAGCTCAGTTCTTGAGCTTTCAATAATACTTTTATGTTTTAATATGATATAATTAGGATCGTATTTTTAAAGTGAGAGAGAAAAGAAATTTTCACAAATTGTACCAGTTCACCAATATCTACGCCTAAGCAACACTTAAACATTTTGATTTATGTAAGAAAGTTCAGGTGTAAGTAGCATTGCAGTGGCCCAGTTTTGTGCTATTTTTTGCAAGCGCAATGGAGCCTGTTTTCAGGGTTGGAGGCTCCAGGAGGGAATGCAAACCCATAATGACAGGAAGCACCCACAGTTAATGAGCACACTGTTCTTTACAGTGTCATATTCCCCCCTGTCTTGCATCTGTAAAAGATGTCTGTCGCAATCCTGGCCCTCAAATCCTGTGTCTGACTTAGCATCCAGATTTAGATAATGATTATGTGGGTGAGAAAAGACAGCAAACAAACTTGTAGACATAAAAAGATAAAAACTGGGAGGGAGCAGATTATGAGTTATTGTGCAAATCTGGATTAAATGTGTGAGGCTGGTGTAACAATGGACGCTGAATAATGTGGACAAGGTGTCTGTGGTCTGGGAGAGCAGCGGTGAGTGGGCAGGGCATATACAGGTCTTTTTGTTCACTGGGGAAAGTTACCGGGGGCTGGCTAACTCAGTAAGGTTGATATTTCTTCTGAGATTGTTGTGGATGCTTTATTTGGTAAAGTCAGTACTAAAGAAAAGGTCAGCTGAACAAAAGTGGCAAGCAATATAAATGGCAGAGGTGAAAAACAGCTGATCTCCAACTGCATCCTGTTGCCGTCCTCTTAGTCAGTTTCTCCTCTCCATCTTGTGTTTTGTGAAGCGCTGTGGTTGTTATGGTGACCAAGGTTCTCCCAGTTTCCATAGGTGAACGAAACAATATGCGTCTCTGTGAGCAATACACCAAAGCCTTGGAAAGTGGGGGGATCTCCTACGCCTGTCAAGCCTTCAGGAAAAGCATGAATGAGAATCCAGGAGAAAGAGGCGTTCAGTCCGGAACAAATACAATTCAATTCAGTGCATGCAGTTTCTGATATTACAAAACAGGGTTGTTTTACATTGTTTTCATTTTAATATGAATGTCATAATGTTGTTAGGCATTTGAGAAGTTTTTAGGGATGTATTTAAACTCTGTCCTCATAAATAATGTTTACCGAATAACAGAATTATTCACTACAGATCTCGAGATCCATCACCAGATGTATTTTTTCGAACCGCTGATGTTATATAGTGGAGAGTGACTGTCAAAAAGGACAGATCCATCCACAGGCAGCACAACGTAGCAAGTTAAAAAAATAAATAAATAAGAACTACTGAATGCACTCCGAATACACTTATGCATTAGGGAGGTGCCTAGCGGCCTTGGCTTGTTTGGGTGCTTAGAGATAGCTAACTTATTTCAAACAGCCAGTACGTGATCATTCAAACTTGATACACTTAAGATTTCACGTCAGTGCCACTCCGCTATCATGAAGCTCTGAGCAATAGCAAGTCACCAATAACACTGTTACTTTAGGTAAAAGCTTGTCCAAACTTGGTTTGCAGAGACTCAGTAATGTGCTTCTATTTAGGTTATTTACAGAGTGCTATGTACCATTTACAACATACAGTAACAGAATTTCAAAGTACACAAGGCAACTTCTCTGCACTAAACCCTTGTGTAAACATTACAGCCTTTTCTTGATTTTCATCAGTGGCCTGAAGGTAAATTATATTTATTTATCCTGAGAGACGCACCTTTCCCTGACTGACTCATATTGCTTCCAGGCAGAACAGAATAGTAACATCTGAATATTGACCTAGTCTGTCTCCCTTTAGCCTTTCAGCGATACTGGCAATAAGACTGTGAGGAAGTCTTTATGTATATTTGTTAGAGTGGCACTACAGCACCCAGAGAAAAGCCACCCATCCAACAATCTTCCAAATGCTAATCCTGGTTTAAGGCTGGGGGGGGGGGTAGGACACACCCTGGTTGGGATGCCAGTGCACAAATACATCCACACAATTGTAGGCTATGGGGCAATCCAGACATGCCAATTAGCTTATCTGCATATCTTTGAACTGTGGGAGGAAACTGGAGAACCTGGTGGAAACCTGGACAACTTCAGAAGAACATCTTATGGCCAAAAATTGTCGGTGAAACACCGGCGCATGTGCAAGAGGAAGCCAGGGGAGACCCGTGAGACACACATGAGGAGAACATGACCTCCACACACTTGGCAAGGTGATACTCAGTCCTGGTACCGTCCATATGCGTCTATATTAGCTCATGGATTATTTAATTAGAACTTGTTTTACTGTGTCATTTTCATTTTGTAATGTATTTTATTTGACCATTTTTGAAATGCACCATATGTAGCATGACTTATTTCTGCATTTTTTTTTTCAAAATCATTCCCAGATATGAAAGCCTGTATCTGGCTTGCTGGGAAGACTGTTGTGCAGACATTCCTATTTTCATGTACTTTGGCTGAACTAAACAGGCAGCCTGTATAGGATTTCATAATCTAAACCTGCTGCATGTACCCATACATCCATTTTGTCACATGCTAACTGGTAAAGAGTACTCAGAAGTACTTAGTAATACTCACTAGGAAAACCAAAACTAGCTACAGGATTGGTTCATCAATGTAAAGACAAAAATTATTTTAGTTCTTATGTTTGGGAGAATCCTGGGAATTAGTGGTTCTTTGAATTGTTTATTTTTTTGAGCTTTTAAGAAATAGTTTTTAAGTACTAACAAGCATTGTTGAAAAAGCTTTAAATTAATTTAACTTCACATCACAACATCTTGTTCAGTTGTTCAGATACCAGTTTTTTTCCAGCCTCCTGTAATAGTTCCTTTAAAGACTTTAAGACACAGACCATCTCACCTTATAAGGCAGTAAGATGCTGAGACACACACAGCAGGGAGTCGCTCACCAGAATCTTTTCTCGAAGGACACAGAGTCGTGACTCTCCACAGCTGAGGACACCTGTGAATCTAGCACCCAACTCCTGGCTCAAAAACTTTCTAGTGGTGGAGGTGGGAGCTGCCAGAGACCAGGGCTATTGGTTTACTGGGGAGCCAGTCTTGGTTTGTAGGAGATTAATTAATAAAGGCTTCAGCTTGACCAAAGACCAACTTACGGAGGGATCTGTGGAATGAGGACTGGGGAAAGCATTTTGAAAGCAATCCGAACCATTCCCAGGGGTACAGCAGAGGTTTATGGGATTCAGAAAAACCTTAAGAATGAAAAGATGCAAATGTAATTGGTGAGAATTGCATAGTCTGTTTGTGCGAGAATTTAGAGTGGGTTTTGCATCCACCTTTGTGCAAAAATAAAACACAAGCTGAATCCTTCCCAATTACACCAGAAGCCAGTTCAGCTGGTGAGTTGCCAAGGTACAGCATGAACAGTGACAGCCATTTTTTGTTGAAAATTCCTTGACCAGCAACACAGGCATGTGTCAAGGTGAGGCAAAGTCATGTCCATTCATTTTGGATGGATGGACTAGGACAGAGAATACTGAGACCAAAATCCCCCAGAAGACTGGTTGATTTCAAAGGCTGGAGAAGCTCAGCCACACACTGCCAGTGAAGGGGCACTGCTGTGCAGTTCTCTGAAGTGCAACATGCCCTACACTGATATTAGTAACACATCATTTATTTTGTGTGTTATTCTACAGTTACTCAACAGTGATTATTCTGATTGAATAATGACATCTCAGTATTCTCTGAAGACGTGCTCCTCGCTACTTTATATAAAATTAAATTTCAAAGAAAATTTTAAGAAATAATGCGTCTCATTAACATACTAAGATAAATATCATCTTAAATATGTGCCCTTGAGAGGTAAAGTGGGCTATCCCATATTTTTGACCCCTACCCCCTTTTTATTGAATATTTTCAATTGGATAAATTGTTATTATCTAAGTCATACCTCTGTGCTACCTATGATATATATCAATTGTAGGGTATAGGCACACTGATTTTTTTGCAAAAATTTAAACTTTGGAGCTCATTTTCTCAAAACTTTTTGTGGGATAGCCCATTTTACCTCTCTAGGGCACATATTAAGTATTTTTATTTGGAATGAAACTCATTGGATTAATTAATTAATTTATTTTTACATTTTCCTGCAAAAGTATGACAAGGTGGTCCCTGGAAATTTTTGCTGAATGGGGAGAGGGGGGTTCCCCATGATAACCTTGGCCAAGCGATAAATTTTGTCCACCAGGGGTGGATCACCCATGATGCATCTTGTCAGCCCGTATTGCTGTCACCCCACCAAGAAAATGGCTGGTAAGTCACATGGCCAGTAGAACCCTGGCCAACTCTCTCCAATCCATGAAGGATGGTGATCACAACCCCCCTTCACACGGTCTTTTGGTGGCCCTATCCCTGTTGGTTCTTGAAACCATCAGCAGGTACTGTAAGTAGATAGGTAGGAATACTTTTTTTGGTCATAATCCCTGTAATTTCCTTAACTGTCCTTAACCAAAACTGTAATTCTCAGGCTTTAAGTTTACATTTTTCATTCTCTAAACATGGCCTTTAATATTTCTGCTTGGGATCGAACTTTACTTTCTCATTTCCTGAATGTTACAGTACCCTTCAGTCTGTCATTTTCTGAATGCTTTCTTTACCACGTGCCTGATTCTCTAATTCTTTGTGTAATTCTCTTTTGCTTTTTTTAGTGCTTTGCAGGGATAAGCACTTCCCGCCGCCTTCATCTCCAGTCATCATCCGACAGCTTTAGGTCTGCGAAACAGGCAGTATTGAGTGCCGTCTGAATACAGTTGATTGGTGTTTCCGTATTCGGCGTTATGGCTGTATTTCAATAGGTCAATCTGTATCCGTATACCCAGAAATCCTTAAGGCCTTGGGGCTATAGAGTTTCTGTGATTCAAAGTACCTTTCTGCAGTTTTGTTTAATCCCATGGAGACTATGGTAAATCTAGGTATTCTTACACCCCGCAATTGCTTAATCTCAGGCTCTTCACACTGGCTTTTGCTAATACCAGTCATGTTCCTTATTGTATTTTAATGAAAGTCAGTAGGTCACAAATATTTATCAAGTTTTTTAGTCTCCTAAGAGTTGCCATGTTTGCTTGTGAAACACAATTTGCTTCCAAAAGAGGGATCTGCACCTCCCACAAGACATCTTAGAGGTTACTGGAACCTTCTTGTCCAAGACAACATTGAACTCACCGACTGTAGCTCCCATCCAGTTTATAAATAGCAGCTAGAAAAGTATTGCCATCTTTTTTAAGTAATACCTTCGCTGACATTAGCGAGCTAACAACTCCTTAGACAGAATACAAAATATACTTGCAGATAGATGTTGCCCTTTGATGATAAAGATGATAGATAAAAGTCCTTTTATTCATTTTTATGTCTGCTTCTGTAGTAAAAGGTCATGAATCATTTCTGCAAAACTTCTTTAATGTTTGTCTTAACCGAATGTTGTAGTATGTCCACCTGCATCAATGTTCAGTTTTGGAACTTAATCAGAATACATTAATATATATACAAGCGTGTGTGATGATATATGTGCGCGCGCGTGTGTGTGTGTGTATACTGTGTGTCTTAGGCAGTCAAAATGAACATATACATCTTTTTGTCTAGGTAGTAAGTGTACATATTCCCAGAACAAAAAAACCACAAAAAACATTTGAACATTTCTGATATCTTATTTGATGGCTAGTTGAACACCCCTTTGGTTCCCAAATCTCTACCCAGGGCCACTGCATTTCACAACTAGCTCACTTAATTAATTGTTTAGTTTAAAAAGTCAGTGAAGTATTGATTATCCATATGTGTGCCAGTAGTCCAAAAAATGCATGAGTACAGATGCTCCTCTACTCATGAAATTTCAACTTATGAACTTTCCGACATACTGTACCAATAAAGAGGACTGTAAGTCCAAATTGTGTTCATTGGGCTCCCATTTCCTGTCCGCAACATAAATTTTTTTTTCTGCCCGTCAATTCCGCCTAGTATGACTTCTGGACGCTACTCCCGCTGTGCAGCAGCGTAGCGTGCATACTCCTAGAATCCTAGTTCTTTGTACTTGTGTATACCCTTAAAATGATGTTGAATAAAGACTTATGCACATTTCAAGGTACGAATGGCTGTTCGGAACGTATCTCACCACAGTACTTGTCAATCTTTGCTTTTTTGCCTTTGAGATGAGACTTTCCTTATCCTGTCCTGCCTCGTGTCCTATGATGGCCTGGCATCTCATCCAGGGTGTATCCTGCCTCATGCCCTGTCATAGAGTGGCATCCCATCCAGGATGTATCCTGCCTCGTGCCCTGTGATAGACTGGCATCTTATCCAGGGTGTATCTTGCCTCATGCCCTGTGATAGACTGGCATCCCATCCAGGGTGTATCCTGCCTCGTGTCCTGAGATAGACTGGCATCCCATCCAGGATGTACCCTGCCTCATGTCCTATGATGGTCTGGCATCCCATCCAGGGTGTATCCTGCCTTGTGCCCTGTGATGGCCTGGTATCTCATCCAGGGTGTATCCTGCCTCATGCCCTGTCATAGACTGGCATCCCATCCAGGGTGTATCCTGCCTCATGTCCTATGATGGCCTGGTATCTCATCCAGGGTGTATCCTGCCTCATGCCCTGTCATAGACTGGCATCCCATCCAGGGTGTATCCTGCCTCATGTCCTGTGATGGCCTGGTATCTCTTCCAGGGTGTATCCTGCCTCATGCCCTGTCGTAGACTGGCATCCCATCCAGGGTGTACCCTGCCTCATGTCCTGTGATGGCCTGGTATCTCATCCAGGATGTATCCTGCCTCATGCCCTGTCATAGACTGGCATCTCATCCAGGGTGTACCCTGCCTCGTGCCCTGAGATAGACTGACATCCCATCCAGCTTGTATCCTGCCGCGTGTCCTATGATGGTCTGGCATCCTATCCATCCCATACAGCTTTCTCTCCAAGGAGGCTTCAGTCTCAGTCCAGTGATGAAGGATGATTGTCCACACTGCCACATGCCAACAGGAAGTGACTAAGAATGCCTTATGCATCCTCCTTTCCCCCATCATTGTCAATTTCAGCCGTATTTCAGCACTTGAACTCAGGTTCATGTTGTACATGTACAGTTAAAAAATTCTTGCATGTCCCTCTATACACCAAAGGAATTTTCTTAAATGAAAACAGGTGAAATAAACTCTTTTATGAAGTAAAAAATCTTTAAAAAGATGTAAATCATTGTTATTTATTTGCACATGGGCTTTTCTCCAGGATGAAAATGAACAAAAGAAGGTTTAGATGATAGATCCTAACAAGGTGTGGATAGAGTAATGATGAATGTGATTACTTAAGCAGTTTCTTACTTTCCAAAGTCCTTTTGTGAATGCAGATCTGCAATGTCCAATAGTTAAGAACAACATGTTAAATATCTCCTCGGAGCTCAAAATATGAAGAATATGCAACAAACAGACATAGGATTTGTCTTTGAGATTGTTGTTCGTTTGGATTACTCAAATGTGAAGCTGCTGGTGTAATGTCAGGCAAAGGGAAGAAATGTTTTGTGGTTCTTCAGGTTTATTTAAGACCACAGTCACTGTCTGAAGGAAAATTTGCATTTGGGCCTCATCAATGACTGGTTCCATGAGGTAATTTCCTCCCCTTGCTCTCTGACAGGCCTGAAAATTCCAGATTCCACAGATGACGACTTGCACAGAAACTTGAGGCTTGACAGGGAGTAAAACTGATTTCTGAGGGAAAAAAAGCCTACTTTTAACTGGAACCATTATTTTCTATGGCATAGGAACCATGCCTATTAAGCAGGATATTGTCTAATTATTTAAGTACTTCCAGTCTAATTCTTATTTAACCATTATAGTGCTCATGGGGTCCCATTACTGGCATTCTCTGCCACTCAGATTTCCAGTTCACCTACACATGTGCCTGAAGTTATATTCTTTTTGCAGATTTACATTCATAATTATATTTTCCGTTACATTTACTTGCACTATTGTAAAAAGTGACAAATTGAGGCACATTACAATCATACAGGTATCAAGGAGTTAACTAAACAAGTGTGGCTACGCTGAACTTCCTTGGGATAGCCGTCAGAACGGACATGTTAACATCAGCCAATGACATCGAATACACCAGCAACACAGAATCTGATTACTGTAGAGAGCTGTTCAATCAAAGATGAGTGTAAAAGGTCAGACACATCTGCAGTAGTGGTAGGATTAGTGCATGTGATTGGATGAGCTAGAGAAATTATATGAAAAGGAATGAGGTGAGGACCAAGGACAGAGCCTTGGGGAACATCAATTGTTACTTGATGTGACTTGTACACTTCTGCACACTAAGACAGAAAAACTGCAATTAATTTTAGAGTATCCAATGTGAACACAATAATTTCACCAAAATAGGTTTATAAAATTTATTAAAACAGTTACATAGCGGAATCTTTCTACAAGTCATTATAAGAAAAACGGAGTGCAGCATTTCAGACTTAATAATGCCTCCTTCTCTCCTCCACGAATAAAATAAGAGATGTTTGCTTGCTTGACTGCAAGATAAATGATGAAATGTGACATGAATTAGCATCCATTTCTCAAAGGTCGTGCTTCAGCAGATAGACCTGAGGGATTTGGTCCCAGTGGAGTCCGTGAAATGGTCTGGGGACCGGGCTCCTCTTATGTAGTGTCTCTGCAGCTTGTCTGCTGTGATAATGGCAATGGCTCTTGGCAGAGGCTTCAGTGCTGATGTCTGGAACGTAGGAGAAACAGAAAAATATTACACAATTCTAATAAGTGAGTTATTTTGTTGTATGATTGATTTATAATGAAATGTCTTCTGCTGCTTTGTCTTATGTTTTTCCAACTCATTGTTTCCTTCCTTAAATATGTTCAACTCCGCATGACCTCTTTGATGTTGGACGGCGACTTTGACCGTATCCTGTCCATACAGTCGGCCCTTTGCCAGATAATAAACTGTCCCTGAAATCTTATCTTTGGCTCTCCATTATCTTTACATTCACTTTGCAATTTCTTCCAGGAGATCATTTCTCCTTTTAAATATTATTTTTTACATATTATTAAATATGATAATATATATCTTCCTACATATTATTATAATGACACACTATTATATTCAGAATATCATGATAGTCATATGGCAGTCCATTTATTAATCTAGCTCAGGGGTAGGCAATTTTATCCAGAAGGGGTCATATTTTATGCGGGTTTTCGCTGCAACTCCCTAATTAGATTATTAATCAGAGGACTGGTTGGCTAAAGCAACCTGGGAGTGAACAGATGACCTAAAGGTTAATCCCCAAAACCTGCCTACACATTGGCCCTTTGCGGATAAGACTGCCTATCCATGATTAATTAAGCACATCCTTTTATCCTAAGTGAGAAAGCAGGATCAAGCTGTTCAATTAGCAATTGGTGTTTGGGACCTTGTTCTATGGATCACAGAATTTGAGTCAGCAACCTTCCAATGACGCGCACAGAGTCCTACCTCACAAAGCCACATACTGCCCCTGCAGTATTTCCCAAGGGGTAATTCTTTGTGACCCAACACCACCTCATAATCCTCTTGTACCTAGAGGTGAAGATCAGAGCTGCAGGGAACAAAGTGGTTCTATGTCTCTTCAACACGCCAGCTCCGTACCCCTTTAAAATCATATCATCAGTAGGGGAGGGGTGTGTGGTTTAAGGGTCACTCAGAGTGCATTGTGGGGAATGTGGACTTAGGGGTAATAAAACAAAGGCGAATGTTTGGACAACACTCGTTTGGTGTTACTTCCATTCTCAGAAAATAAACACAGCTGAATTAAAGTGCTTTGGGAAACCGGATAACCCGTTGAAACCACTAATGTTTCTCTTGAAATCAAAACCTGAATGTAAATTATTACAAACTCCACATTAGATCACTATGTAATATGAGCATTGATTCGAGGGCTTGTTTTTAAACTGGAGGGTAAAATCTGATGCAATTTACAGTGATCCAATCTGCTGATTTAATCTGCTGATCTAGTATCAAATGGTAGCAGGCAAATAGAAGTTGCTGGAGAATATCCAGGACTCTATGGTGAAGGTGCTACTGAAATTGCTGGTGAGAAGACTCCCCGTAGCTGGCCACGCTCTCTTGGCTATAGCTACAGTCACCTTGCTCACACTGAGGCGATAATGAGTTTCCACTGCAGATCTTCACACAGTGCACCAGATTCCAAGCACCCAGGCATGCAGATTCCAAGGCAGGGGAAGTATCAAGAAAATGCAATTTTAAGTTGATTTCTTCAAAATACAGCGTGTCAAGAAACTGTCTGATAATCTACATAAATGCGGAGAAAACACCGCAAATGAATATTGCAAAACCATCTGCTCTAGTAAATTAGATAATCCAGCATTTCATGCTGGGTGAAATCTTGTTTGTTCTGTAGTCTCATTTTTACGAGAGTAACTCTTTTGGCCATGGTGCCACCTTGTGGCAAGAAGGTGGAACTGCGTCAAAATCATTAGAAGGATCCCCGTGGTTCGGGCGGCAAACAGAACCGCACCACATGTGGATTAGGCTGGGAATGACAGGTTCATTGGGGAAGGGGATTTCATTTTCAGTAGGCAGAAAACGGGCCAGGAGCCGGGTCAACATCACCTTAAAGTAAACACAGGGGGGCATTTTTTTTTCAGGTCAGGATGGTTTAAAAACCTGGAAAAGGGGGAGATTGGGACAAGAGAACCAAAACAGGCCGGAGACTGCAGCAGGCTTAAGACTGGCAGCATTTCTGCGGTCATGGGTAGGAACTGCACTTTTTGCTAGTTCGAGGGACCGGTGGAATGGATCAACCTGACCTTCTCCCCTCAGACAGTGGACATTACATGCCCCCCCACCCCATACACAAAATTATAAAAATACATGATAGCCATATTTTTATTTTTGTTCCCTGTGTCTTTTTTCACGCCTCCCTCAACTTCCTCTTCGTAGAGTAAGCTGTCCGCGAAAGGCAGACACATGCTGGAGCGCCCAGGGAGCTGAGGGTTAAGGGCCTCGCTCAAGAACCCACAGATGTGCTGAGGGTGGGTTTGAACCAGTGACCTTCTGATTACAGGCCCCCAGGCTTAGCCCACTGAGAGACATACTGATAGAGGCCTATAGAAATGCCACTATGAAGTTGTGCTCCTCTACAGCATAAACGATGACCAAAGGATTGCTCATTAAACCCATTGCTTCTGCTTGACCAAACCAATTCTGAACTCTGTATAAGATCAGTCTGCCCCTTTTGTATGGTGTGCTGTCCTTCATTGGCAGATCCCTCTTCATTCTGCACGTTCAATTTAACATTATTTGCACTGATCAAATGAGAATAACTCACAATTTTTGGCACAACATTCACGATACAAGCATTTTCCACACTGGCTCTTCACCGGTCGGGATTTTAAGGCCTTATCTGTGCTATTTGGTTATCACTAATTCACGTCCCTGATCGAACCTGTCCAGTTTGTCCGCATGTGGACTTATGGGTCAAAAATCACAGAGAATGTTTGTGGGTTTAGGGAAGCAAAGGTCTGTGTGTGATGCCAAAGCAGCTCTCACAAATTATCCTGCCACAATCTCTATTTGTTGCAGAAAACAGAGGTGCACATACAACCAGACATGAGTGATATTATACAGCTACTCTGACACCCCTTCTGGAACATTCCATTAAACTGACATGTCTCACACCTGTGCCTCTAATCCCAGTTAATACCACAGAACCCAGTGATCAGCAAAGGGCTACATCCCCAGCCTGCAGGCCGCCCTTGAACTGAAAACCCCAGCAGCCTTCTAGAGCGTTTGATGAGGTCTATGCGGAGGCCAGAGCAACAAAATGGGCTTTTTACGAGAGTCATAAACCGAGGCAGGGGTGGCTGCAGGGGGCGCTGCTCTCCCCTCTCCTGCACAGAGGAGGAGCTTGACCTAATAGGGTAGGGAGACAGAATGAGCTCTGGTATGGCGGTTCAGACAAAGTTCAGACAACCGAGATGGAGGCAGGGCGTGTGTTTCTCCTGAGTGACGGGCATGTTTTTATTCAGCTTGTGAGGAGGTGTGAGGTCACAGTGATCCTTACACATGTTTAAAAGGTCTCGGCTGGCTCGGTTATGCGCTGACATGAATAATGGAGATTGACACAGTAAGGGGGAAACTGGACACAATATGAACGGAAAACATTCTGTTGGCTTTTTAGAGCTTTTTATAGCCGCCTGAGGATTTGTGGCTAACTGTCCAATTAGACGCATCCTAAACAGTTTTACCTTGGATTGGAAGAATACTTAGACATACCAGGATGCGTGAACCACAGCGCCACCTACTGAGCTGATGTGTCACCAGAGTTATGCCTTAAAAGCCAGTTAAACCTTTCTGAAATACTCTTAATGTGGGGGAGTATCACTGTAGCGTCATAATAGCAGGGTTGTGGCTTCAAATCCTATCCTAGCAGAAAGTGTGTGGGGTTAACAAATTCTCCATTACACGGGTTTCCACAGGGTGCTCTGGTATCGTGCCCCATTCCATGACTTGCAGGAGGAGCCGCAATTCACATCATTAAATTACGTGTAGTGTGTGTAAGTATCCTGCAATTTTTTGGCATCCTATTCAAAGAGCCCTGTCTGGTCTCCAAAGCTTCCTGGGAAGGGCTCCAGACTCCCTGCAGTCCTTTGTGGATAAAAAGGTAGAAGAGGGGTGTTCTATCCATCCATCGACTTTCTGAAATCATCTGTCCTATTCAGGGTTGTGGAGGGTCCAGGGACTATCCCAGAGGATATGGGTGTATGGCAGGGAACAACCCAGGATGGGTCATCAACTCATCGCAGGGCACAGTCACAATCACACAGCATTCACTCACACACCAGTCACGCACACTCACACAGCATTCACTCACACACTCACACAGCATTCACTCACACACCAGTCACGCACACTCACACAGCATTCACTCACACACTCACATGCTCACACAGCATTCACTCACACACTCACACAGCATTCACTCACACACCAGTCACACACACTCACACGCTCACACAGCATTCATTCACACACCAGTCACACACACTCACACAGCATTCATTCACACACCAGTCACACACACTCACACAGCATTCACTCACACACTCACACAGCATTCACTCACACACTCACACAGCATTCACTCACACACCAGTCACACACACTCACACAGCATTCACTCACACACTCACACAGCATTCACTCACACACTCACACACTTACACTAACACAGCATTCACTCACGCTTGCACATCTGTGGGCAATCTGGCAACTACAATTAACCTCAGCATGTTTTTTGGAATGGGGGGGGTACTGGAGTGTCAAGAGGAAACCCCACAATAACACATGGAGAACATGCAAATTCCCCACACGGAACCCTGGCATAGACTCAAACTCTGCTCCAGGATGGACAATTTTGCACCTTTTTAAGTTTGACAGGGTACTTGTGTCGACAGACTGTTACATCACTTTGATGTCATTATATGTAGAAAGTTAAAGCAAAAGTGACCTGGTGTTAATCCCAAAACTACAGTTCATAACCAAAAAAGTACATTTGTTCACGTTGTATTAAACAAGGTCTTTTTTAATCGTTTAACTCCAAAAACCGAACGGCCCATTTCACAGTTACACAGACAGGATGAATCACACATATTACACAGGAGCATCTGGACCAAGGCAGAAGAACAGAAGAGCAGAAGAACGGAGAACCTGGGTCCATGAGCAACACGCCTATTTGTCTACATACTCATATACAGCAGTCCACTTCACTACTTCAAGAGAGGCAGATAATATACACAGCGGATTCAGATGAGCCTATTTATGGGTGCGGTCACAGGAAAACCCGCCGTAAATCGAATGACAAAATCTGAAGGTGGAACCGTCACGGCACTATTAAAACCACATCTGCTGAAACAGTTACTGAGGAAGGTTATTTTGATGGGAACGCTTGCAAATTATATGTCCCTTTGCCAGAGCAGAGCAAGCAGGGAATGAAATGTCGTACAGCCTGTGATTCGTGAATACCTGTATCTCACAGGGTGGAAAATGAAGGATGTTTTAAAGAACTACAGGCATTTCTGGCTGCCCTGTTCACTGTTGGCCTGGCAAGAACACAAATGCCGTACATGTGGTTCTTAAATTTTAATCAGAAAAAAAAAGTGTTTCATGAAGAGGAACACAAAAAATATGGCTTTGATAATGTGATGAGACCGAAGATAATATCGCTGTGAGGTAGTATCTCAGGCAGTATGGTCCAAACTAGACTCCCCAATGTACAAATATGTCTCTCAATACACCATCTTCAGTTAAAAGGGAATGGACTTTGTTTATAGAAAAGCATAAATCCAGAACTTCTGAAAGGGACAGACACCGTGAAAATGCACCCCTTTGTAAAGCATTCATTTTCCATTTAATGCATAAACATAATGGGCACACGTGGTTTTCTATGGTCCACCCTTATTATAATGAGAAACGGACCATGTAGTAACCCAGTACTCCAGCATAAAATTTGGTCCTTCTTGACAAACACTGGCAAGTCAAACGTCGATGAACATACAGAGACTGTTCACCAGAAGCCAAACCTCTTCTCAGAACCAACAACCAATACCTTGATTTAGTAATGGCCATTGAAACACAGAAAATCATGCGGTACACTCAACTTACAATCCATGTCAACATTTCAGTCAAATTCAAAATAAATACTGGTTTTAAAAACATTACAGTAGATAAAAGAAATTAGTAACTTAAGAAGGTAAGGATTAAAATCCCCATGTTACGTACAATTAATATTCAACATTCCCAAACAAAGTTACTGTTAGTAAATAAGTTAATAAATCAAACTATCAATACCATAAAAACACAGTGAAACAAGGTGAGCACACTTAAGGTTCAGCACTCATAAGTGGAGACTGAACATTTGAAAACAACAATTTGAGCGGAAATGGCCCTTAACTGCCATTAGGGTGCATGCAGGAATTACAGAGGAAAGGCAGAAGGGTCTTTATTATCCTGTCTGCTAAAACAGACAAGAATAATTACTAATTCCGGTGAAACCAGATCCCAGTTAAATAATGTTTGAAAATGCTGGCAAAATGTGCTTAAAGACAAACAAAGAAACAATTTCACCGGTCTAATTTGCCCATCTGCATGAATTCACCATCGGCACCTGCAGGAAATGTTTTTGTCATATTCATACTGTACACATACATACTCTCGGTAATGTATACAATCCAAAGGGACCAACTGCAAGGCATCTCCTGACTGATAAGCAGCAGGCAAGGTGGGCGCTTCCTAAATTAAGGCTTCAAAGTAGCTGACAGCGGCGGAGGCCAAGCAGCAGAGCGAAGACCTCCTGGTTTTAGCTCCTCAGCGTTAACAGCTGTTCAACTTTTATGGCTCAAGAAATTTCTAGCAGAGACATAAATATCCAAACCGTAGAAAAACCCCCTTTGGCGATTTATTTACAATGCAGCGCGCACAGTGTCGTTAATACCGTGTCTAATGATTGAGGGATTGAGCTGCGATGGAAGACTGCTCAAAGCCGAATTTCATAATATTCTAGCTTCGTACGTTTTGGTTGGTATTTGCAAGTCAATTAACACAGAAATAGTCTTTTCTTTTCTGTCCTAGATGGTTCCGGATTGCAGTGACAGAAAGGAGCAGTGCTTCCACTGTGGCTCCACTGGATCCCAAGCTAGTGGCTAAGCATGAATCAACCTGCAAATGTTATTAAAAATGAAAACAAAAAAAACAGCAGCAAATCTGGCTGTTAGCTGCACCATAATCAGTAATGACATGGTAGATAGATGTACTACTTTACTCCATGGAGAGAAAGAAGCCATTGGGAGTTAATTGGTTGATGTACAACCTATATACTGTAGTGAACCGCTTGATAACACTTCCGAACTGTATTGCTGTGTATGTACACATTGCTGACCTTCATCAACTGCTGGAGTGAAATTTTAAGCCAGTACGACGTGTTGACTGGCATAATGATGACTTTGGGCGAAGAGTAAACGAAGGCAATTAGACGCAGATATACAAGCACCCTTCTGGGCACGTCGGACACTTCCGAGCAGCGCCTCTCCGTGGAGATGATGAGGAGGAAGGGAAGTAGGTGAATCCTTGGGGATGGGCAGGTCGGCTAGCAGCTAGTCCGAGAAGAGGCTGGCGAAGGACTGCCTGAGGCTGCGGATGCTTTCGGCCTTGGCTTCATCCTCGCTGGTGTTGCCGCGCAGGGTCTCACTCGCGCCAAAGTCATTGGTCAGTGACCGGGACTTGCTGCAGAAAAACAACAAGACGAATTTCGCTCAACTGCAGCACAGTATGGATAAACCAGGCTTCCAAAATCATGTGGGACATTTAGAAGCATGGCAGTTAGGACTGCGGGCCTAATGACCTAAGACTGCCTGAGTCACTTCCCTTCATAAACTGAACAATGGCTACATGAAAGGGTGGAATTTGACACATTAGGTAATAGCTACAGACACCTACAGGGGCTTTAACCTGAATAACATTAGCAAGAAAAAGTACAGTAACATCAATCAGACACAACCCATTACTTTATAGAGATTTACAGAATTTGCATGGGGAATGCCCCACCATCTTAAGTGTCTCTAAAGATAAATGCTTTACAAACTGTATATTATTTAACAAACTAAGATTTTGCAGAGCTTACATTAAAGTAGTGTTTCTCAGTACAGGCCTTGGGGACCTGCAGACAGTCCATTTTTTTGTTCCCTATCTGCTCCCAAAGGACCTATACCAGATATCTGGAGTTCTTGATTGGCTGGGAGATGAGAGGGAGTAAAAATGTGGACTGTCTGATGGTCTTCAAGCACTGGGCTAAGAAACACTGCATTAGCATATACTTGTTTGGAATATGTGTCCTGTTTGGGAAGACCTGTCTCATGCAAGTCCGTGTTACTGGGAAGATATCGTTAGAATGAATCAGTGAGGTTTCTGTAAGACCATTTCAGATAAGAGGATGAAGTTCATGGCTTCAAACTAAAGCTAATTACAATATCCCTGAAATAGCTTGAAATGTAATCATGCTGGATGGATTACTTACCAGC
The DNA here is from genome assembly GCA_026776945.1 of Isichthys henryi. Taxonomy (NCBI): domain Eukaryota; kingdom Metazoa; phylum Chordata; class Actinopteri; order Osteoglossiformes; family Mormyridae; genus Isichthys; species Isichthys henryi. Next base: position 29,359,005 of record JAODJX010000001.1, read on the forward strand.
TTAAAATATTGCTTTAAACGCAGAACTAGAGGTCAGGTTGCACTATTTATTAAGTAATTTGTTCATTATTTAATTTATTCACATAATTATACTGGCCTTTGGTTTTGTTGCTGATTAAACCATTACTGTGATTAAAGACATTGAGGTAAGGCTAATTTAGGAAGCCATTAAGGAATTATCTGAGGCTCTGTAGGACATTTCTGTGATTGTTTACATAGGCCTTGGTGACTTGGTGAAGCAGCACGTACTTCAGCTGAGGCAGCTGCCTCTGTGTGGCTGTGCCTCGGCCAGATGATGCTGGGAGAGGCCCAGGTTGGAAGGCCTGGTTCGGTGACGTGGAGGCAGAGCGGGCACGCTGCGGGGAGCCCTGGGCCGAGTGGCAGGGGGACGCCGAGGCCGAGCGCGGGCCACCTGCGCCAGCAGGAAGGACAACATCTATGTGACCTCAAAATAGCCGGCAACATTTTTACTGTACTCTAGACAATGCCAAATGCATGACAGCAGTCTGTCCAGGCTGTACACATTCACACGAGCAGATACACCGATACTTTGTGTGAGACCATTTGCGGTAAACGTCCAGGTCAAAAGCATAAATACTTCCATTACTCAGATTAAACAGATACAAAGGCAGCACACAGCAAGCACACTGACACAGTGCTTAAAATTAAATTACTAGCATATGAATTATGTGGCCCCTGTATCCAGTTATTTCATGACTGATGAAAAAGTTTAATAACAGCAGGGCATACAGGGGAGTCCAGGTGCACGGAGAATTGCAATTGACTTGGTTATAAACCCAAAAGACGTATAATGAAAGGGTTCTGACTCACCTTGGGCCCTCCTGGGCTGGGTCGTCTGGGGTTGCACCTATTGTTGGAACAGATAATATACTGAACAATCCTCATGTTCAATGAAATATTCACAGCACCACCAACAATACTTATATTCTAGAAAAGGGGTTCCCAACCTCCTACTACAGTATTACTAAATAACTCCTCAGCATTTTTCCAGATGTGGACATTTTAAGCCCAGAACATAAAAAGACCAGATAAGGATTTTGTTTCTACTAACTATTTCAGTATTTAGTGTCACGCTGACAGAGTACTCAACAGGTTGGTTGAAACAAAACCTTGATATAGATTTTTACTTTCTGGACCTGAAACGTCTTTTTTAAAATGTTTTTTTACGTTTTAAAATTCATCTTCTTGTGTTAACATTCCAAATTCTGTTTTCCTCAATAAAAGCCTGTCGACCTCATGTATAAAAAAATAAGGTAACAATAAGGTAAAAATAAAATAAGACTGAAGTACATCAAGCAAAGTTACTCAGCGTGGGCAGTAACAATGCATCACCTTGCCCATTGACATCTCAGGAGAGCATGAGCCGTTTGGCAGGGCAGCCATCTTGGTCAGCACTAAGTCTGCGATCAGTTGTTTGTCTTCCTCCACATGCTCCCCGATCAACGGCATAGAGCTGTCCATCACCTGGGAAGAAGGAACAGATTCCCTCCCTGAATGGAAAAAGAGAGTAGCCTGGCCTGGTGACCAAAACGATCTCAGAACAGATCACATCATTCCTCGATCGAGGCTTATCTAAGCTGTGCATTTTACTGCTAACACACCTTGATTTTACATGAGCGGATCTAGTTCAGGGCAGCACGGTGGCACAGTGGATAGCCTTGGGTTTGATCCCTTAGGTCCTGGGTTTGATCCCTGGGTTTGGTGTAGGACCTTTCTGTGTGGAGTTCACATGCTCGCCCTCTGTTCACGTGTGTTTCTGCTGGGGCTCTGGTTTCGTCCCACAGTCACAAAAGTGTGCATGATAGGTTAATTGGCAACTCTAAGTTGGCCCTGTGAGTGACTGTGTAGGTTCCTGCAACCCCAGCTGGGCTTAAGCAGGGATGTATTTAGTTCACCTTTGACTTATAGTGGATAGAAACGATTATTTATAAGCTTTCAACAAATGGGGACTCGGCTGCTAGAACTTTTAATTCTTTTCTCCTACACATTCTTCTACAAACTTGTCCATAATCGAAAGATTGGAACAAGTCACTCGTTGGTGAGTCCGAGTCAAGCCTCAAATCAATACAGTGCAAATCCGAGTCATTTGCCCTCAAGTCCAAGTTGATCGAGTTCAAGTCTCTCCATCGTTTTTGCTCGAGTCACAAATCTGTGATCCGAGGTCTGAGTTGAGTTGCAAGTCAAGTGATTTGAGTCCCCACCTCTGCAATAATAACAGGATTCACTGCAGTATGTTGGTGGCAGCTGCAAGGCAAGAAAACATCCTGCAGGGGGAGCCAGATAATTACAGTACACACACACACACGCACACACGCATACAGTATGTAGGGTATACCTATCCTTATGGGGCCCGCTCATTTACTTCTATTGGAAAAATGCTAATGCTAACTATGACAACCTTAACCCCCACCCTGCCCTAACTATAACCATAAGTAATCAACAAAAATATAAGAGTTTTTGCATTTTTAGTTTTTTCAAAGCAGTCACTGATTTTTATAAAATAGAGTTTTCCCTTATGGGGACGGATATTTATCATGTCATGGGTACATTGTGTCCCCATAAGGATAGGTATACCCGCTTGCACACACACACACACACACACACACATACACACACACGCACACTATCTGTAATTTAGGTATACAAATTCACTTGAGAGATACAATATCACCTGAGGAGAAACCTGCACAACACAGGGAGAGCAGACAGGCTGAACTCCCAACCTAGAGCTGTGAGGTGACAGTGTTCCTGTCACTGCACCACCATGATGCCCTATGTTTAAATAGATGAAGACCAAAAATCTTTTTGGGTTTACTCTCTACATTTCACAGGTTTCACTCATAATGTATGCACAACTGCCACCAGAGGGCACTATAAACCAAATTATGTGGTTATTTTAGTCCTACTGCTGGAAATAGACGTGGATATCCTTACTACAGTATAACACTGCCTAATTATCTAATACAATTTAAGGAAACTTTCATTTCATACCAGCTACTAAAAAACAAATTCCTTTTTAGATAAAATTAATTTATACTTTTAAAGTCTTTGGACCGTCTAATTAAACTATTGTAACTATATATGTTGGACTGTAGGTGGTGCAGTGGTTAGCACTGTTGCCTCACACCTCTGTTTCCCAGGTTTGAATCTCTGCCTGGGTCACATGTGTGTGGAGTTTGCATGTTCTCCCCATGTCATTGTGGGGTTTCCTCCGGGTACTCCGGTTTCC
>JAODJX010000001.1:29362353-29375266 GCA_026776945.1 Isichthys henryi
ATCCTGGGTTGTTCCCTGCCTCGTGCCCATTGCTTCCAGGATAGGCTCCGGACCCCCCGCGACCCAGTAGGATAAGTTTGGATAATGGATGGATGGATGGATGTTGGCCTGTAGGCCCAAAAAACAGAAATTTGGCCAAACTTGGATTCTTCATGACTAAAGAAATATACAAATAGCTGCTAAGTGTCTCGAGATGGAAAGAGCCAGTCATGAAAATTCACATTTTAAACGTCTGGGAAGACATGATAGCTGAGCCAGAAAAAAACACACTTTGTTTATAGCAACAAGTTAATGTAACATAAAAAAAGAGACTTATCTTGGTTGTTTAACATTAATTTTCCAAAAATACAATGAAGGACCTTGGAAAAGTATTCAGACCTCTGTGCTATTTCATGTTGTGCTCGATCAAATTAAATTATAAGGGACACCCTGGCCAATTGGAACGGCAGTTGACCGTGACTCGACTTCGTTGACGGGGTTATGATTTAATTTTCGTTACAGGTGGGTGGAGTGAACAAGTTCCCCAGGTGAGCTGGTTTCTATAACCTGTTATCACTGTGTGTGAGTATATACTAGGCTCATATCCTGTCGGGGGCGCCATCTGCCTCATGCCATTAGAGGGCGCTGTGTAGTTCTCTGCTACAGGACCCAGAAGGTCTTTGGCAGAGTGATGCCACCATTGGGCCCTTAGCAAGGCCCTTAACCCCAACTGCTCCAGTGATTGGCTGACCCTACTCTCTCACTTAAACATCACTTTAGAAAAATAAATGTTAATGTGCAGGAAACACAGAGGAAATGAGACCTCTTATGTGTGTGAAGAGCATGTAGAGCACCATGCAGCATCCAAGATAAAGTGAAACTGGCTTGCTACTGTATGTCAGAGCCCCTCAGAAGATGGAAAACCATCGCCTAATGGGTTGAATGGTACAAAGTCTGTGACCGTCCCAGTGATTAGATCTAGGCAACTGCACCACATCACACAAGCACTGCGTAGGAAAGGATGCAGTCAAATTTCAGGGTGTAAACAAGGAACAGAGGAGAGGCTACAGTCAACAACACAAAGGACTCTGTGTAAGACTGGCCTGTATAGGAGGCAGCAACATAGGAGGCACCTGTCAAAGTGAAGCCGGGAGATTCACAAAAGGCATAAGAGGATGCCAGCTAAGGTGTGGGAGAAGATGTTGTGGTCAGATAACACATAGGAGATTGTGGGCAGCAATTGAAAGCTCTATGTAAGGTACAAAGCTAACATATGCTAGAAGAAACTCTTCTGTGGAATGTGGTGGCGTGTTTCTCTAGGGATGCCTGTCGTCAGCATGGACTAAGCATCTTGTTAGGGCTGAAAGACCAAAGTATAGACTGAAGTGAAAAAAAATTCAGGGCTAGTCTAGTCTACATCTGTTAGAAAGTGTACCTGTCATGTACCTTTAGAAATTTTATCAGGGCACTGATGTACTGGGTCAAAGCAACATTGGAGAGATAGAAAAAAATGGCAGTTCTTCAGTGGCCCTGTCAATAATCCACTATCAATCTCACTGAAAACACGTGACACGATTTGATAGGGTTCAGAAGCACCATCCATGCAACTTGAAAGATGTGAAGAACATCCGACAAGAGAAGAATGAGCAAAAAACAGTCTGAGCCTGCGTGCAAAACAGGAAGATGTCTGGTCCCTGTTCTTGGTCCAAAGGCATGTTTTCCTAACACGTAGGGTTTCAATGCCTCTGCGAGTATCCATCTTCCAACTAATTATGGTGGGTCTGAAGTCTGCTTCAGGCAGCATTGGGAATAAGGCCGCGGGACACACTGGAACAGATGCTAGTGCATCACAGGGCAAATGCACATACAGTCATACACTTCAGGAAATTTAGACCAACTAGCCTTATAGCATGTCTTTAGACTATGGGATGTAACTTCTAGGACTGAGGGAAATTCTAAAGGCGCACAGTGGATGATAAATTCGAACCCTCAGCCCTGGAAATATGAAGCCAGTGCTACCAACTGAGACCCCCATCTATTTAAACTCACAGAAATATTTGCTAAGAGTAAAGTTGCTAGAAATTTCCTAAAAATAAAGCTTGGGAAGAAAAACAGTTATTTGCATAAATTTTGAGATGGCTAAGATACATTAGCAAGACACTGTATTACATTACAGGCAAGTTCAAACAGTGATCATATGCAACTGACAGAAGCCACTTTAGACACATGTCAAGACCAGCTAAATTCCTAACAATTTCATAGGAAAAAAAAAACCTATTTGATTTTCTGTAGGCGAAAGAGAAGGTTGTTTGTTGTCAGCTTATATTGAAAATTAGCAATTAAAGAACTGGGCTCAAATCCCAGCTGGATGCCTGCTGTGAGACTCTTGTGAAGTGTCCTTGAATATATCCAATATCCAGTCCCTCTAAACCTGGCTGCACTAATCTGGGCGAAACATATAAACCGGCAGACGGACAAATACAATAGACCCCGAGGTCTCATATACACAGATATGGAGTCACACACACTCACACTCAAGTGTAATTTTACAGTAAACAATGACACCCACACAGCGTCTTAGAACAAGGAGCCGGAACCTGCCTACCCACAGGAAACACACAAGAATACAAAGAGAAGGCCAATGAACTCAAACCCCCAACCCTGTGAGTAATATATATTTTTGGGGAGTGCATATCATGTTATAAACAAAACACCAATCTCCTGGAAAATCTTGGATAAAGAAAAACAGCAATATCAAAGGCAGTACATTTGATAAGAAAAAAAAATGTTATTGTTGAAGGACATTTTCTCCCATCAGAAATAAGCGGGTATATTCTTAGGCTACAGAGATCCTACAGGGTATCTGAGCACTCTCTGAAAACACTCTCATTACATCAGAACTCTTGAAAAGGCTTTTTCCGTGTTTTCCAGAAAGTACCACCCCCCCCTTGCTCCATTCTATACTTTTACATCTATGCTTCATCTCTAACTGCACAGACAGTCCACTATGAGAAGAGTCTCTCAACGGTTGCCTCCTCCCACTAAGAACAGGCCTTGGATTATAAAAATCCACTGCTGTGTTGGTTTGAATTCCCACAATGCAACGGGAGGCCCACAGCAGTCAGCAGTTCTGAGACAGTGCAGCTTGGCTCTAGCCAGAACCTGGGCTGACAGCAGAAGGCTTATCTTAGTCGCAGTGCCTGCAGTCTCTATGATGGCAGGAGAGCGATCCCTGGTCCGAACGACTGATTTAGGACTTATGTATAATAGCTATATAGCTATATTGGGGTTCTCTTTCTGCCCCTAACACCGTGCCTTTGGCATTTTGCTCAAAAACCAGAGTTAAACACACAGAGTTGGTGTCTCCATAGGTCTCCAAGTTGTCTAAGGGGTCTGAAACATTGGACTGAATTTCCCCCCAGTTACCCGCATTATAATTAGCCCAGCTTTGCATTAATGCTCATTGCCAATACGCGTTTAAATTTTCTTGCATTCCTATGAGGAATGCACATTTTTCTTTTACCCAATATTGTACTTTCTTAAGCATATTGCTCAGCTAAAGAAAACAGATCTAGCAATACATATTTTTATTTAATGGTTGTGGAATTTCTTTGTTTACTTAGCAAGGGAATGACGACATCGTCCCCCTAAGTAATGAGGCACAATGACGTGGGGGAGTGAGAGATTCCTGGTGCCTATTCTCATGTTGTCGTTGCTGTCATCAGACATTCCGGAAGGCTGATTCACTCCCGTTTGGGGCTCCTGCCTGTTGTCAGGGAGGAATGCATCGTGTCACTGTTTCCCAGGAGAGCAGTGATTTCCTGAGCGTGTGGATTGTTATGATGTCTAAGCTGAGCACACGCTCTTTATCAGACACGCACATGCAGGCATTCTGAGTACCAGTGAAACATCAGACTTCATCCACAGGACCTACGCATCAAATAAATAATAATGCAAATCTAGCTCCATGGTTCCAATTCATGGATTTTTTTTCTAAATAAACAAAAAAGACCTACGTTTTTCCAAATGATAATTAAGAAACGCTGACTATTTTTTAAAGTATGCCCTCATTTTTATTCAAATTGTGAAGACAAATAAAAAAATTATAGTTCAGAAGAAATGTAGACCACCTTTTTTCACCCAAAAATGTATTTTAAAGATATATGTAGTGTCTGTGATGTTATCTGACACATTTCAGCGAAAATTTAAAGGTAATGAAAATAGAATTAAACCATGTATTGCCAGACTCCGTCTTCTTATGCTTAAGAATAAGGATACAAAAAAATCAGCTTGTATAGGCAATGACTGCAAGGCTGGACTAATTATGATGTAAAGTCCTAGTGATAACTAGGGGGAAATTCAGCCGATGTTTTACATCTATATGTCAGACCCCTTGGATTACTTGCCTGTCTCTTAAATTCACTGGCCATCATGTGACCTGTGCATGTCCTCATTTGTTTGTTCCCATAGTATAAACTATTATAACCGCATGTGAAGCAGCATGAAGGATCGTGCAGTAAACATGCTGGGGGGATGCTTTAGGGTGGGTAGGGGGTGTAGCTGAGGCTGTCTCACCGTGGCCGCGCCCAAAGGAGAGCAGCGCACTACACAGGCAGCTGTAACTGCGGGAGCTCCCCTGCTGTCTCTCTGCCTCCCCCCTCCCCCCTCCCGGCACTCCGCGGTGCTCCGGCCGTGCTGCAGGAGACTGGCAGGCCGGCGGTGACATCACAGGCACGAGGGCCAGCAGGCATCTGGCCTCCATCTCACGGGGAGGAGAGGGGGGAGCAGGAGGCATGCGCCGCCAGGCCCGTGCCCTCCGTTTACCGCCTGCCCTACGGCCGCTTCGGATCCCCAGCTCCACGCCGTATATGGGCATGAGCGCGCGGGAAGGAAAGGAAATGCCGAGCGGAACATTCCGGTCGCTTGTGGAGGAGAGACGCACCGCAACAGGTGCGAGAAGACCCGGCAGTGTCAAACTGGTTCCGTCGTAATGTATAAACCACAGCACATACATACAAGTACAATCCACAGCACATACATACAAGTATAAAACCACAGCACATACATACAAGTATAAAACCACAGCACATACATACAAGTATAAAATCACAGCACATACATACAAGTTTAAAACCACAGCACATACATACAAGTTTAAAACCACAGCACATACATACAAGTTTAAAACCACAGCACATACATACAAGTATAAAACCACAGCACATAAATACAAGTACAATCCACAGCACATACATACAAGTGCAATCCACAGTACGTAAATACGAGTATAAAACCACAGCACTGCTTAATAAATGACATAAACCCATTACTGCCCATAAGTACAGATATTCCTCAAATTCTGAGGGGTTTAGGGCCAAGAAACAGGTCATAAGTCAGATTGGCCATAAATTAAAAGTTATAAAGTATGCATGTAATGTATTACCTGGTTCCCTCGTATGTTACTTTGGCTACAAGCATCTACTCAATCAATAAAATATAACTGTAAGCAACATGTGCTGCAGCCAAAACCTTCATCTTTCCTCTGGCTTGTCATTTCCTAAGCAATAGTACAGTATCAAACCATCTCTTTGGACACTTTTGTTTGTTTATGTCTCCCAACACCCAAACACTGAATGGCGTAGACAAAGCTGCCAGAAATTGTTTTGTCTGCTGTGGCAGCAGGAGTAGCCATGTTATCATACCGCACACCATGCAGCTGACACTAGACCTAACAATGGACCCGGATGGTAAATAATATTGCTTTTGAAGGTAAATACTTCGGTTAGTGGGATGATCATCATAAATGTTGCATGCTGAGGACCTGCGAGTACAGAGGCTGTTGGGATTTGACAGTCGTCAGTTTTCATGCTTTTTCCTGTGTCTGTGGAGGCAGCATATTCCCCCTGCGTCATGTGACTTTCCTTTGAGGACAGCAGTCTCCTTCAACAGTCCAAGGACAAGCAGTTAGGCTAAATTGTGTCTCCAAATTGCCCATAATATGCCTATGTGGACTGGCATCCTTTCCAAGGTGTCCTTTGTTTGCTTGGGATTGGCACCATGCCTACCTTTAGCCATGTACTATATAAGCAAGACGGATGCTTACTGACGCAAGCAAACAGTATAATGGGTTGTGGCTATAAAACATCACATACAGAAATAAATTCGCTTATCTCTGCTTTTTTTTCCCCACTATCAGACCTTAATGGGCTGTTGCAATTCCTCAGAAAGCTGGTTGTTGTAAGTGTTCCTGCTGGCTGCTCAAACATGCCTTTCTGGGGAAGACAGTAAACGAAATCTCAGTCTGGCCCAAACCTCACGACTATAAACAAAATCTCTAAGTTGCTGCCTCAGGTTAAACGCTGTTTCCATGCTAACGTTCTGTGACATGCTGGCACTTTAATGCAGCCCTATCTGACCGCACCCATGTTGATGGAGACGATTGCTCTGTAGAAACTGTACCAATAATCAGAAGGTTGGCTGGATCGATCGGTGTGTGACAGAACATAAACTATTACTCTTCCAAGTAATGCTTCATGTTTAAACTATTTAGAGTTCCTCTTACTTTGAAAAACTTCACGACACTGAGCAAACGTGATAAATTAAACTGGGGGATTACAGACGTGTTAATCATCCCATTTTACCAGGATAAATAATAGTGGACTTAATCTGCACTGAGCTGTCTACTGTTGCATGGTGACTTGTATTTAATTGCTGGCTGATTGTCTCTCCCCAACCGTACTAAACATTTCCAGTTAAATAATAAAAATATAGAAGAATTTGAAGACCCGCAAATATCCACAGATCCATTCAAGCGACATGACGCTTCAAACCTCATCTTGATGTCCTGCTTGGGGGGGTGGGGGGGGAGGGGTTACAACCAACCTGCTACAGTGGACAGGAACGAGCTACAGGTTTGTACAAATATCACAGTGCACAGACACATGTTGTCTGAGTTTCCCACACAGCCTTACTATTTATACTACTGTATCACGTGATGAAAAGAGACCTATTCCCCTGCTTCTTGGCTGAATGGATAGATAGAGTAGGCTTGGCTGATGTGACTGATGTGTTCTGCAGTGCAACCGCACACCTCTTGGCTGCTCCAGGTTTCATTTTCACCCTCAGCCCCTGTGTCTGTTGTCTACTGTGTCTGGAATTTGTATGTTCTTGCCATAATTGTACAGTTTCCTCTTGCGGTCCTAAAACATGCGAATAGGGCTACTACTGTCTTTAAGCTGCCCTTGGTGTGCCCTGTGAAGGGCTGGCATCCTGCCCCGGGTGCCTCCTTTGCCTTGTGCTTCCTGAGGTTGCATAAGCAGCTATGGAAGATAGATGGATGCCAAGATTGATGCCCCTTGATAAATATGTCTAGATTAGTTCATGTCTTCCTGTGACCGAAGTTTTAATGTTCAGCCTGTACCAACAGCCCTCCAAGGGGACCACTAACCTCAATGATGTAATCACTGCCGTCTTTCCCATGCACAGCCTTCACGGCACAGATGTCCAAGCCGCCAAACATCTCGGAGCAGGCATCCACCCACAGACGGTACCTGCCACAATGGCAAACACAAGCACCATAAACAATATATCTTACTAGGATCACAAATTTCCCCAAAAAGAAGTACAATCCATCTTTCACATTAACAGGGAAGCGAAGCAGTCCTTCCCCTTTTGTAAGGAAGGTTCCCAGTTTCATTAAGGGTGTAAAATGAATTCAAAGACATTCAAGTTTAGAACCTGCTTGTGTTGTGTTTTAAAGAGTTAAAAAAATATTCATGACTAGTGAAATTACGAATCTAAGACGTCATTATGAACCGGTGGATTTTTCATCGTTTGGAATCGTTCTTTCACCCAATGCATCACGATCTTTGATCTGCACATGAGAGGACGTTTTGGGGGAAAGGGGAACATCAAGGGAGTGACGAACCTGTCCGTCATGGCGATCTGCTCCAGCATTGCAGAGCCAGTGTTGGCTTTCCAGTTCCCTGATATGGATTTCCTCCTAGAGAGGCGGAGATGCGAGGGAAAGAATGACGGATTACAGACGAATAACAGGCCAGGATCAAAGGGTTAATTATTTCAGGTCTTCCCTAGAGACTTGAGGCCTCTCTGTAGCCGAACAGAATGACGCTGTGTTTATCAAAAACTGCTTCACCTGTTTCCGGTGCCTCAAGCTGAACCCGAATTATTCCACAGGAAAAATAAAGTGATTCATGGAAAAAGAAGCCGTGAGTTCGTACGCACTGATTGTTACTTATTCTACCCATTTAAACAAAAAGATGCATTCATATAATTATAGAATTTGAAGAGCTGGGATTCCCATTTCATTAGGAAGAGTATTAACAGTGTAAATGAGAAGATTAGGACTTTACTCTCCATGACTAATATACAGATAATACCGTTTATTCAGTTGCAATAATGTTTCAAATTTAAATCCCAGTCTCATTTGCCTTTGTGACTGAAGGACATAAAGCACATGGATGTACCATTGAAAATATCAGCTCAAGGGACAGTGCGTGACATGATTGATCTCACCTTTTATTTCTAGTTTTTAATGGTTTTTACTAGCTGGTAATTTAACTGTGAGGACTACTTAAAAAACAGTAGTGAAGTAGCGCTTGCCAGTATCTTTTACACTCAGTGAAGCCCTTTAATTGCACAATCCTTCACTTAACTACTGGGTCCAGTCCATTCTCCTCTGAGAATCTTGCCCCCTGCTGGTGATCTTGCGACAGTATCATTTCCAAAGCCCCTACAGCAAGTGAAGAACGAAGCAGTTCATGCTGACCGGATGAAGGAGAGCCGGGGGAGGTATGGAGGACTGCCCGAGTTGAAGCATGACTACTCACAAGCCGTTTCTACATCCTCTTCATGGAGCTTAAGTTTAAGCCCCAGTAAAACTACATAATTAAGCTTCACTAGAAGGCTTTTAATGGGATAGCGGTGTTGTGCAGTTTAGAAGAAAATGTACTATAAGTATTTTTCACAAGCAGTGAAAAAAAGAAACTAAAATTTAAATTAAAAACTAAAACGGTAATTTTAGCTATAGAAGTGAGATAATGCCTTATTAACTGATTCACCTGTAAATGAATTCTGAAAAATATGCATCTCTTACTTTACCATCAGTTTGGGGTGTCATTTCTGTCTCTATATTGAATCATTAATTGAATTATCAAACATGCTGCTGTTGATCAAACCCTGCATATTTCCGTAAGCCACACACTGCATCTCAGTCCTTACATATAGGCCTTGTAATTACTTCCAATTTTCTGGATCCTGATGTCATATTTGGAGTCGACATAAGGCTCAGAAGTTGCGTAGGTTTTGGCCAACGCAACGACGCTGGTGACATCCTGGAAGTCATGGGGATTCTCGACTTTAATCTGATGGAAAGACAAGCGAGAGACATGACCATTAGACAAGTTTGAGAAAGGTGGACATGGGTCAGGTGACTGTGGTCAGTTGTGCTGACTCGCCTCACCCTTCCCTTGATCGTATCTGACCATGCAAAATGATGGATTCTCTAGTTAGTTCTCAGTCGCAAGTAAAACCAAATGTGATCCAGACACAAACCCTGAATTCTGTTGCTCTTTAACGCTTGCAAAACAGTTCTTTTGCTTTGCTGTATTTTCAGGGTTGAACTGTAAACCCTCAAACATCTTCTCCAATAAATCCTGTGGCCCATTTTCATGTCATGTTCATCAGATGGAGTGATTCTTTCAAGTGATTAATATAAAGCCCAATGTGTAAATTTCTGTGGTCTTCAATGCGCCAAGTGTAGACTTAATTGTAGAATCTTATAGTAGAATCAAAATTTCTGATACAGTGAAACGGTTTCTGGGAATCCGAAAGCCAAAATAACACATACGATAAGATAAGGCAGAACTTATTTCAGTTCCGGGGGTCGGGGGGGACATTGCTTTTGTCCCATGGCATTACAACCACTCCCAGCACAACAACCCTCAAACATGCAAACAACAAATAAGACAGTCTACACTTAATAAGCACCTTGCAAGTGGTACAGGTGAGGCAGATTTAACTTCTATTGAATTAGACTGTCCAAATAAACAAACGAACACTATATACTATATATGCACATAACAGTGTGGATGATATGTGAGGTATGATTAGGCTTGTAAACATGGATGGTGCATGATTTAGTGCTAATGGAACAATAAATTCGCAGGTGAAAGAGAGCTAGGTCAGTGTCCATTGAGGGTGGGGAGATGGAGACTGGAAGCTTTAAACAAACAAATGGCAATAGACACGAAGGAGCACCTGAGACGATCATACATGGGTCTATAGGCGAAGGTGTTCCACAAATATGCCTGTAGAGATGACGGGCATCATTATTCAGAACAGAATACAGCCTGGACATCAATCTACCTTCCACACCCCTTCCTCGGATAGCGACAGTAGTCAGCGGCTGATGTCATCCCAACACTGAGCTTTAACATCACCCAGCAAATTTCTCTAGCAGACCTCACTTTGCTCTTCATTGATGCATCACAGAACTTCTGTAGATGGCACTAGCCAGAGCTGCACTTAAAGTCCAGGGTATAGAGAGTCAACTGTAATCACTGCAATTCCACCACAATCTGCCATATCCATTTGTGATTCAATAATGTGATGCCCACACAATTTATTTAGTACTACTCAGTAAGAGCTCACCAGTGTTTTGAATTAGCATAATCTATTATCCACATGTATTAAGAAGCTTCATTATATTCTGAAAGCTGCAAATATTGTTTTTAAAGGGTTGAGATATAAATCTAAATGCAACTGCATGTACAGGCTTGTAAATTATGCCCACTCTCTAAGAAAAGGGTGTTTCTCCACCCTAAACAGCTAAATGGAGATTGAGATTAACTTTCCCATGGAGGATTCTTAAAGAGCTTGGTCCAATCTGCCCTTGGTTCCTGCTAGGGAGCAGTTCTGGGTAGGGGTGTCCCAAGATTTTGTGCATTCTCAGGCCATATTTAGCCTGTTTGTGACCACAATCACTGTTGCTATGATTCACCTTCCTTTTCTTGGGAATGACTTGGAGCCACCACAAGAGTGCTGTGGATGAGAGATCATGGGTCCTCCCGCCCACATAGGTGGCGGTGGTGAGTAAAGGGGCAACATCCCACAAGACGAGAAATGTCATGATTCATTGCGGAACAAAAGTCTCTCCCAGATGTTCCTCTTCCAGAGCCGAACCTCTTGTAGCCCTTGGGGTGACCCTGACCTCAACCTCCCCAGCATGAGAATTGTTACTCATAGTACAAATACTAACAGCCCCCTGAAAACACCATGCTGGTTCCTGGCAGACCATTAGACCTGTACAGTCTTGAACACCCTGCTTTCAGAGCTGTAAAACCGATGTCACTTTTAGTTTAGTGTGTGGTATGTACATTTCCTGCAAGAAAATCTAATGAATATGCTTATATCCTTCAAGGTTTCACTAATTCATACAGCATTATTTTATGGCGGATTCTTTGGTCGTAGTTGATGCAAGAGCCTGTAACCGAGTCAGGCAAAATGACATTATGCAAAGCCGAGGAATAAAACGAATTTGCTCCCACAAGTGATCGGAGGCCTGGATTCGCTTTTCGTGACATACCGGTAACCGATTGAGGAGAGCCAAAGAGAAAAAGCGAAGCGTGACAGCAAAAGACGGTATGATGTTCGAAACTCTAGCTCCAGGCCAAGGCTCCTCTCAGGCTCCAGTGATGCTGCCGACGTGACGGCCTATGCAGAGCACCGAAGCAGAGCTGGAGCGCTTGGCAGCTGGGACTCTATAGCTCCACTGGGCTACATAGGGAAAGACAGCTTACTGGCCGAGAGAAATGAATCAATGGGAAGCGCTGCTCTGTGGATGCCGTGTGAAAGAGCTTACTGGACACGCTAGTCCTCAAGAGTATTGGGTGTTGAGAGCTATTGTTTTCACACCTGCCCTCCATAAGCATGCATGCATGTGTGTGTGTGTGTGTGTGTGCGTGTGTGTGTGTGTGTGTGTGTTTGTGTGTATGAGGCACATGGTGCACTCGCTAATGATCTACTTAGCTGGAGTGATACAATATTCCCCTAGGATACCGCCCCAGGGAACAGTCACATGCTAAATCTGTAATCTTCACTGTCATTTACAACAGTTCCATTGCCCTGAGGTACTGGAATACGATAATTCAGCTGCTGTTCCATGAGAATGCGCAAAAGGTGAACAGGAAAACAAATTCCTTCGCACATTTTTGGCTGGTCCATAGCCCAGGCCTGCAACTTGAGCGGTGGCCTATAAGGCGCTTCTCATTTTTCATTGGTTGGCTCAATACCTAGAAGCAATAAATGGGTGGGCGGGGGTCAGTGGAATGTGTCGAAGGGAGAATTCAGAGCCCCGTTCCAGGCATGCATTCCAACGGCAGCAATGCGACAACAGAAAGGACTCCTTCTGAATGCATGGTGGCTGCTGATGGCACCATATAAACCAGAGATCTCAGGAAGGGTCAGGCTCTTTCCCCAGGAACTTAAAATTTTCCCATGAAATAATCAGTTGGTTAAGAAATAAAATCTAAGATGTCTTCCTTCCCATGATATGCCTTGGAGTGAAAGGCATAGAGGGTCAGTTCACCTGCTGCTTGCAATCCCTGTTTCTGCAGTTCATTGCAGGCAATGTCTTTCTAAAACATAAAACTTTCACAGAGCAAGAACCAGCAGACTATTTTTTTTAAAAAGATCAAATTTAGAAGATCTTCTAAACATTTTCATTTAGGTTGGCCTAGTATTTCAGAGATACTTTACTCTAAACTGCCGTAATGCTATCAAACTGTTCTGATGGTGTACAGGGTTCGGTTTTAACCTTGTCCCTATTGGTGGAGTTTGGGCGGGGCGGGGGGGGGGGGGGCCGCGGGGGCGGCCCGGGGGCGGGGGGGGGGGGGCGGGGGGGGGGGGGGGGGGG
>JAODJX010000001.1:29375276-29418094 GCA_026776945.1 Isichthys henryi
TAAACCTTTTGGGTTGTGTTACTGGGTTGTTTTTTAACCTTGTCCTTTTTGGTGGTGTTTGGGACACCCCCCCCCCCCCCCCCCCAGTCACCTGAGTCAAAAGATATGCATGTATTTATTAGCCGTTTTCATTAGTTGCTTGAATGCAGTTGTTTACCATCAAAGCTCAGTAAATTGATGGTGTTGTGAGGTTACAACTCTGTTCTAGTACTGTACACCTTTGCATAAGTGGTTTGTTGATACCCTATAGGTAGACAAAATAACATGTGTGCATCAGATACCTGCATTAACACATAGGTTTGTTGGTTAATTGTGTTAAAATTGTAACTGGATAATAAGCATGGTGGATAGTCTATGTGAATGGTGTGTGAGTGTGCCCTGTCCTGCCCTGCCCTGCGATGGGTTGGCGCTCCATCCTGAACTGGTCCCTGGCTTGTGCCCGTAGTCTCTGGGATAGGATCTAGACCCCCCCGACCACCATGCTGTAACAGAAAATGGATGGATGGATGGATGGATGGCATTGTGGATAAGTGAAAAATTAACTTTTGACTTTTAGAAAGTAAATATGGTGATGTGCAAAAGCCTAGGTAGTCAAATGAAATGTTTAAAGTGACTTATCTAGGTAGTAAATATATATTTGCCCACACAATTTAACATAAGAATATATGCATATTAACAGTAATTTCTTCCTTTCTTCCAAAAGGTACTGGTATCTCATGGTTGGATTCAGTTCCCAGTGTTACTCATGGGCACCACAGCCATTCTATGTATTTGTTAAATTTCACCACAAGCTCACTTAATTAATTTAAACCATTTATAAGGTCAGTAAGGTCGTAGTTGCATCAAAATATACATGGATGTATTGGACAGTTGCTGCAAATACTGTGGTGATTTAGGAGAGACTTTTAAATGGTTAGGCTAGCACATTTTAATAGATATAATACTATAGCAAAATTTTACATCAACATGAAGATTATTTAAACATCATTTTCTATGACTGCCTAAGACTTTTGCACAGTACTATACGCTCTGTATAACTATAAATGTGCTTTGTATTATTTTAATATGAAAAATGTTTTATTAGGACATAATCATCAACGTTCTCCAATCTATGACAGATGTAGACAAAAAAACAAACATTGGTTGTCCATGGAACAGGTGAGATAGCAGCTAGAATGACAACAGGCCTTCAAATGTAGGTCTCTCAATTCTTCCCTGAGCACAAGCAGATGCTTAGGCCGCATGTGTCAACTTGAACCTGATTCAAAATTTAGCGTCACGCTGACACTATGCCTTTGTCAGTTTTGCTAGCTCTGCCTTCGGCCTTGGAAGCTGTGGGCGACCCTCTTAGCCAATGGGATGTGGGAGAGTGATGTCATTGGGGCGTGGCCACAGAGCAGTGTTACAGGCCTCACCTTTCCCATGCC
The DNA here is from genome assembly GCA_026776945.1 of Isichthys henryi. Lineage (NCBI taxonomy): Eukaryota > Metazoa > Chordata > Actinopteri > Osteoglossiformes > Mormyridae > Isichthys > Isichthys henryi. The sequence continues at coordinate 29,376,704 of JAODJX010000001.1, forward strand.
AGCGTGGGCGTGTCCCATCTTCACCACTACTGGGAAGGCTGACGTAGAGACCTGAAGGAAAACACAAGTGAAGCACGTCACACCTCAGAAAAAAAATAAAATGTAGGAAACCATTAGGAAATAGATCCCAGCCCTGCAGGACTACGTAAGCTCAACTTGTTTATTCATCCTTTTAGTGTGGTGAGACTATGATGTGCCAGAGGCCTTTTAAAGGAAGCCTTTTAAAAAGAAACAGGAAGAATGATGCGATCTTATGTCTGGACAAAGAATTAGTGTTAAAACATACAATTTTCCAATGTATGTTTCCCGGTTAGCAAATACGAGCAGATGACTATCCTCACCCAACACAAATGTGCACTGTTATTACATTTTTAATTAGGAAACACTATTAGCGGAAACACAAGCTATACAAGAGGCTTCAAAAAAGCACCAATTTACAATGGCAGGCGCTTCACGGCAAAGGATTAGAATGTTAAAATGACAGTAGCTGTTCTGATGCGTTTGGTTTCATGGGCGCCTGCAGCTGGACGCCTCTAAGTGCTCTGCGTGGTCTTGGTATTCAGACTTGAGATTATTTGCCTAACATAACTTTTTTTTTTTTTCTTCCTCATTAGGTCTGTGACAGAGTTGTAAAAAGAGGAGTAGGACTGTATGATTCTGGGCAGTTTTTTCCACTGAGAATTGAGATTTCCTCACACAATTCTTGAGCAATGTAGACCTATTTCTCTCTTCATTATTAATTTACATTAGATATCATCTATATGAAGACGGTACAAGCAATACATGAAAATGCACAATACCGATATTGCCAGCTGACATTTAAACTTTAACAATATCCTGTGTTAGCAATACCAAAGCTAATGATATAACTTCTAAAAGAATGGAGATCAATGCTTTGGATTGTCAGCCGTTTTCTGTAGTGGAGGATGAGTGATTTTGTCGGCTCATTCACCATTAATAAGAGGCCTCAAAGCACCAGCTGTGATATGTTTATAATTCATTATTAAGTCTGGCCCGTATATTAATCTTTCATCTTCCACAAAATAATAAACAGGAAGCTTGGCATGTGTCACCACTGGCAAACCCCCCACCACTCAGTTGGCATGCAGTTCTGAGATTAGCCAGCTACGAGTATTGGTGATATTAGAGAAAAATATATCACTTATCAGTATCAGTCAAACTTTCCACATCAGTGCATCACTAAAAGCACAATCTTTACGGTAATGGAGCAGAACATAAAGGCTAAACTCCTGCTTTTTAAGGAACCCATCTCCAAATGCAAGAAATGCTTAACATGAACTTAAATCTAATCTGCTCTTGATTATACCACTGGTTTTTCTACCCCCTCTTTCTGTCACTTGGTATGTCACAGTCCTGTCATATGTTTGTATAGTGCTGGGGGGGGGGGGGGGGGCGGGGGGGTGCTTAGCCTGCGATAGACTTCTGCAGGTGACCCTGCCTAGCTTTTATGCATTTCGCATGTGATGCAGCATTTATGATGGTAGTTATTTTTCCTGAGAACATTTTAACGTTCTTTTCTTAGTTCTTAAAAATACAGAACAGTATCTTGCTATCCTATTTTAGGTCCTTCATTATCAGCGGCCATTTAGTGCTAAATAGTGGAAAAACCACGTTAGAGAAACATACTGGTTACAAGTTTGCATGGTGTCTTGTAGTCACTGTGTGTAACTCCTCCAGTGTTTCCCCAGGCGATGCAAATGTTTCGTTACAACATCAAGTTCCCATAAAGACATTCAGATAAACTGGAGCGTATTGTTTTGGTAGTTATCACTGATGTTGGGGGCAGCGTGTGGGTCAGTGGGCTAAGGTTGTATGCCTGTAATCAGGTCACCGATTCAAACCCAGCCTCAGCACGTCTGTACTGTAGGTTCTTGAGCAAGGCCCTTAATCCCCAGCTACCTGGGTGCCACTACAGGTGGCTGCCTTTCACAGACAGCTTACTCTATGAAAAAGATCAAGTTGAGGGAGATGTAAAGACACTTTCCCCACAGGGATCAATAAAGTCTCGATTATTATGTCTCTCACATATTGAGGCTATTTGGGTTTCACTTATTTCGTGAATAGCTTTTTGACCTTGCCATCTCTCTTTCTTTACTTAAAATAATAAAAATTAAATCTGTGATTGGTTGGCATTTGTCCCATTACCCTGAACAGGATAAACTGGGAGAAAGAATATTGATGGATTTGCCCAGGCTTGGACTGGACCCCCCCGTTCCTCGTAGCGTATGAATAGGACTCAGAGGCCCTTCTGAATTTACAGGGGCTCCTGGGTGTGCCTGTATTTGCTGAGAGGTGGCACTTTGGTTCATTCTCAAATTCTTCAAAGCAGAAAGGAATATGCTCAAACATTATGAGGATTATGAGGTAGTTTTGCAACATTTCTGGTCTCCTGATCTTCTGCAATACCTCGTATACTGAAAAACATCTTATACATGCTGACCTTACTGTCATAACTTTTGAAACTTTTTGAAGCGTACAGTATTTTAGCTCAAAAAAAATATGAGATAGAGGGCATATTTACAATGCTCACATAAAACATACTTTATTAATTCCCTTCTGTTTTCAGAAAATAAAAGAGGGGTTGTCTAGGAACACATTGGTAGTTAAAAAACTAACGTGTCATAACAACAAGGATTACACAGTTAACATAACACAGAACAACTTATCCATGATATCAATGGGCATCCTATATGCAGTGAAAAAAATTAAAATTAAAATACCCAAATTTATGTGAAATAGGGGAGCTCTCAGAAAAATGGGGTGGTGAGATCTACTTTAGCCACAGGCATGAAGATAAAAGAGATAAAGTGAAAAGCAGACTGGTGTATTTAGCTCAGGGCTGTGGGGTCACGCTGACAGTCAGCTGGACACCTTGAGCCCAAATGCCATAAAAGGCTGGGAATGCTTAAGGAAAATGGTCATTTCCTGGACTGGGTGCTTTCCCGGTGCCTGGCCGTGATCTGGGGGTCCTCTGCTTGACCGTTCATCAAACAGGACCCACCCCGGCTCTGGAGAACAGAAGCCGTCCTGTGAAAAGGACTCACCATGTCCTTCGGGAGTCTCCACTTCCTTTGCGGAGGATTACGGGCAGATGGAGAGCAAGCCGGTGAAACAGCAACCACGCCCTGTCTGATTAACGTGGGCTGGGGCCTTGTGACTCCGTGCTGCGGCATACTGAGAGCGCAGTATTTAGTCTGCCGCGTCCTAGATGCCGTCCACACCCCAATACAATCAGATGCGTCAATGACGCAAGGAATTATAGAACTTTATATTCCCGAAATTTCAGACAAAACCGTGTCATGCATGTTTTACGAAGTACAACGCAGAGGATTAGTGCCGGAAAAATATCAAATTAGGGTAAATATTTGTTTAGGAACATCTTGTGCTCTTTTGCAAGAGTTAACTATTTCACGGATGATGTGCACCCTGAGTTTAACCATTTAGGACAACTAACTGAGAGCAAAGTACCCACCATATCTAACTAAAACTGGAGAAGGCCTGAGAAAGGAAAACACAGGTAGCTCAATTGTATTAATTACTGACATATATATCTAAATGCCTTTCTGATAATCATTTTATTCTTAACACAAGTATTTCCTAACACCATACTGTAGGTCAAGACCTACCGAGAATATGACCTCTTTAAGAAGAAAGCATCAAAAGGTCCTCACTTCTTATCATAGCACTTAATCAGAAGATCTACCTAGCTTCAGATTTTATCTTCAATGTGTAGCTTAGTGGGACTCCATGTCCAGAAGGTTGCTTGTTCAAATGCCATGGTCAGCCGAGTAACATCAACCCTGTTGTAGGAACCCTGGCTGATGCTGCTCTCTGGTCCACACTCAAATGTATCTTTACACAAAAGCGTTAGTGTGATATGAAATGAAATCTTCTCTCCTAACTGTACACATTGTGCAATGTGCAAAATATAGAAAGATCATGTGACACCTGAGGGCAGTGAGTGGCTCAGTGGGCTAAGCCTCTGTGCCTGTGATCGGAAGGTCACCAGTTCAAACCTTGGCAGAATAGTCATATACATGTCCATTGGGATCCCCTCCCCACACGCACACACACCTCATGGTGTCTAACCCTGCAGTGAGTCGCAAGACTGACATCACCCACATGCTATGTGTGTCTCATGGGGAGCAACATGGGGGCAGCAAATAAATGGTCAGCAAATATAGGATCATTTCATTACTTCCATACAGGAAGACTATTAAATGGCCAATGTAAAGATTAATTATAGCATGATTTAGCTTAAGGATGTGACTTTGATCATTGCAGTGTACAGACCCAACTGGGGCTCCATAAAATACTGCAGGGAATCCTTCACGCTAAAGCTGAAACATGGCGTCCACCAACACAGTGGCACAACAGTGAAACAAGGGGATGATTCAGCTGGCCTCATGGCTGCCTGACCTCACAAACACCAGCGTGCCACATTCCAGCTCCGTGAATAAACTTGTGTTCAAGGTCTGAAAAACGAATGGGTAAAGTTTGCAAAACGCTACGCCCATTTCGGCCTTAAACAACATAGATTTACCAGAATCCTGCAAGAAAAAAAGTGAGAATTTTCTTATTCTAAAGAACTGGAGGTTCAGGTTCAATCCGGTCATACAAAGCATGGAACTACGACGATTCAAGAAATAACTACGCAGGCCCCTCAGTACAGGGTCACGGGGGAAGAGCAGGAGCCCATCCAAAGTAGCATAGGGGACAAGGTATGGGTCCACCCTGGTTGGGATCCCAGTCCTTCACAAGGCTTACACAGAATCATACACACTACAGGTCATTCATTGACATCTGTTCACCTAAGTCTTTTGACTATAGGAGGAAATGCATCTGACATGGGAGGAACAAGCAAAATCCACGCAGTCGGAGTGATGTGGAAATTTGAAGCCCCACGAGGCTCCCGAAAAGTCACGTTATGATTGACGATTTGCCCAATCTGTAACTGTAACAGAAAGCAGGCCCAGATGGTCCTGTCTTATTGCAAAGTAAAGCTACTTTTTGACTCAAGAAATTCTCGGTACAATAATGAATAGTGGATGGGATTTTGAATATACAGAGCCAGAGTGGTCTTGCACTGACGTCCAAATTAAGGCCTCCAGATGTCTTTAGCAGGACCCAAGCCCCGTCTCCAGCACTGTCACCACAGCTAAGGGAATGTGGTCCTTAGATCCCCAACCCATCCCCTAGCTGCTGCTGGGGTCTTTCAAAGCCACCACACCAAGGAGCATCGAGCCACGCAGATGACAGAGTAGAGGGATCCTGGCTCAAAGCACCTTCCAAAGATTTGCTGGCAGGGAAAGAGGAGCGATGTCACTCACTTAGATACAGCCATCCAAGGGAGATGGGCTAAATAAGGCCAGCAGATGGTTCTGTGGCTTCAAAGGCCAAGTACCTGCAGTGGGTGAGGCAAGTCTGCCTTTGATACGCATGGATTATTTCATGACTGTAGCCACTAGCCATTACCTTTTTAGCTACACAAAGGTTGGGCACGTTCCCTCTAAAGAGAAAAAAAGCATTCAATTAATTTTATAGGCTAAGATGTAGCTTTATGCTATTAGTTTGACTGAGACCACTTTTGAAATCATAATATCTTCTGTATGAAAATATGTAGCTGATAGCCCGTTTTTGCCACGCATACCAGTGATAGCCCTAGTGACTGATTCAAAAAAATGTTTCAGAGGTATACACGCTTTGTGCCCTTATACAGGAAGTCTGTTTGGCTGCGATTAGCAAAGTTGTTACCCGAGAAGGTGAAACATTGAGATTATTGCCGCCAGTCTCACTGTTTTTATCATTTGACACTTACGGTCTTATAACGTGAGTCACAGGAACTCTTTCAGCTTCTGTTGTTGTACCTCCAAACCGTTACAGAGATCTAATGGTTGTGTTGATTACGGTCATAAAGTTTAGGTCCATCTGTTTTCCATTTGGCCCTACAGTAGTCTTTCATTAGGAACAAAACATTCAGGAAGAGTTTATACCAAGGGGACCATAAGCTCCTTCAACACAGATTCTGTTTATCACCTATCATACATGCCCATATAGAACCTTGAATTCCCTAAAAACTAACCTCATGACAGACAGCAAAGATACTGATGTTCTGCTACTGCTTAATGCGGCTAAAAGCAAAAAATTATCCTGAGAAGAACCTCCTCAGAGGGACGTCCAGACACTTTAATGCCACCTCTTCCCGGAACAAGTGTCCAGACAGATGTTTGGCGTTAGTCACAACCCAGTGGTGGATTTTTTTTTGACCACTATTTTTTTTTTTCACTGCTAGTTGGTTTGTGAACATTCGGAATTATATTGCAACATGGTGGGAAAAGTAACTTGTTTCTGATTTTAGCCACATTTCTCTTGTGAAAATAAGCCGTAAACGTGATGTGAGTAAAGTAGCTAAATATTTTAAAGGCAAATTTACCGACACGGTTGTATAATACAAGGCACCCTCAGTCAGGCAAGTCACAATGAAGTCAAAACATATAAAGCAGGCTGGATTTATCAGTAGGCTTTAAGACATGAACGAAATAATAATAATAATAATAATAATAATAATTTAATCTCGCCAAGTTTAGATGTCTCCCATTTGACTAAAGCAGAAATCCAGATACTTGCAGTTACTTTGCTGACATTCGTTCTTGGCCTTGTAATAAATGGAACAAAGTAATCAGATTAATACGTCTGTTATTTTAAAATGCTAATGCAGACCTTATCAAACATGCTGTTTAAACAATCAGAAGGTGGCTGTTTCATATTCTGTATAATGACAGGCACTCAACTCGACTCTTACCACTGGCATTTTTATTAAAGACAAAATAATCACAGAAAATGGCCTCGTTTAATTGCGGACTATGAAATGGTGCTACTGTAAATGTGGCAAAAGCACTTCAGCTACTACAGCAAAAAACACAGCTGAGTTTTATGATAAAACCTGTATTGCGCTTTACTGTGTAGCCCATTCCGAAAAATTAAAGGAAGATAAAAAGCTATTATTCCTGCCGATAAACGCTGGTTTAAATTATGCAAACTGGAGGTTGGTGTTTTAAACACAGAACCCCATATTTAACATGGGTTCTTCTTATGTGGGAGTTGTATGTGTTTAATGAATCAATAAAATCAATCAATTAATCAATCAATCAAAACAGTCAACAAAATATAACAAAAATCCGTCACAACCCTCATTAACTTTGAGTCTGAGCTGAGATCTACTAGGGTATAATCTAAAGACCATTAAACATAAATTAAAACACTTTGAACTGCAGCTTATTTTAATGACTTTGACTTAATAAAGTAAATACTATTAAAATGCCCTATCATGAAAAAACAGAAAAAGATTTGCAATTGTGTCTTTTCTCAAATAAAGTTTGAGCAGCTATACATTGACATTAAGCAAAAAGGAATCTTAATTTGGTTTAGCATGCAGTAAATCCCCTCTTCATTTTTCCCATTTGGCTGGCAGGTCAGCTTCCATTCTGTCAGTTTTGAGTTTTTTAATAACATTCATGCATGCCAATCGTTAAACTCCAAAAGAATCCAAGATCGGTGCCCAGACTCCTTAGATACTAAACTTTTATAGTCTCTCCCACTTCAAAGTTTTTGATCCCAACGGCGAAATGTAAAGAACTGACCCCAGGCTGAAGAAAAGAGGTTTCATCCTATAAACCGAGGCTGTAAATGAATCCAGGCAACGACTGGCTACTGTGATCCTGAGCCGGGGCCTCTAACTGGAAGCAGAGGTAGCAGGCTTGGGGAGAGCCAGGTAAAGGCTGGGAAAGCTGGGCAGCAGGTGTTATGCCTACTGCACAACAGGACACTCTGTTCCTCCCACAGACCAAAGACATCCTGTCTCAGTCATCTAGTTGGGGTCCCGCAAAGAACTTCCATCCTAACCATGGAAAACCATGTCCTGGACCCATGTGCTTCTTGGAGTAAGTTCTGGGTGACCGCAACCATAGCTGGATAAACTGTTACTAAGAATGAACAGATAAATAAACACAGGCCTTTTGTTACTCTAACAGGATGTGGCAGGAAAAGAATGCAAGTTAACTGACAAATATGTTTAACTAATAGTCTAAATAACAGGAGTGGCTTATATAGGAGGAACTGTAAATATACAGTACAAAGAAGACATAGCTGAAGAATTTAATCACTGGTGAAGGGATGAGTCAGGTGACCTTGATTATTGAACATAGCTGTCTTGGATGTACATATGACTTGTATGTTGTACTTTGCTTTTCCCACAGGGACAATGACTACAGTCCTGTCACAGTCCAGAGACCTATTGCAGCAAAACTGTATTTATTTTTGACCCTGACCCACTCTGGAATTTGATCTTTGTTACTCTTACAGAAGCTCCTTTATTTTCATGTTGTGTTAATGAATCCCATTCCCACCCTATTCACTCCAGCTCTAAAAAGGAAACCCCCTCCCTTATAGACCTCATCCCCCCCGGCACACCCCCTGTGTCATATGCTTTTCTTTACCATACCTTCCCAAAACACTGTCGCACTCTCATTTCCCAACATAGCTAGCAAAATGTCATTTTAACATTCAGCCAACGCCGCTTATGTGAACAAACGCATGAGCTGATTTCACGCTCTGGGGCTGCATCACTCAGCCTTTCTGTTGAATCATTAGCGTCACCTTCTCCAGTTACTTGACTGCCAGCAATATTTTAATTTGTCCGGAACTACCCGAAACATGGGTTTCAATTCAAAATAATCCCTGGCCCCTGTCAGATATAAATCAAAGGAATGTGTCACAGCTCATGTTTACTGGCTAGGCATGTTTTTATGTGAATTACATGTGAAACAACCTATTCCTTTGATTCCCATACTCACTTCATTCATTTTTTTTTATATATTTTTGAGAAATACACAAGGAAGCAATGGCCAAAGCAATTGCCTATTTGTTTCACTTCAATGGCCATGAATTGTAAGTGTCCTTATTAATTAGCTGTTGTGCATGAGGACGGAGATGCTTGGTAGATAAAGAACTGCTTTGTCTGAAGCAACTCTTAAAAACCATGAGGATTGTATGTCACTCTAGACGGAAAGGTTGCCTGAGACACGAACTAACTTAGCAAATGAGAAGCCGCCGCAAAAGAAGAATAACAGGAGGGTCACTATAGATTGTGATAACAAATGTTGATGTAACATCTGAGTGCACCATTGGATGGCAGTAATTTGCAAACTGCCCCCCTCCTATGGTAACCATATGCCAACACACTCATCCCTAAGGGATTTTGTGAGGCAACTGTTGCCTGTGTTTAGGTGATAAGACTACAGCCTCTCAATTAATGAGGAAGAACAGCTCAATGACTGGGATGAGGGGAATTCATCTCAAGGGGTTAGTGGCCAACAACCCAAGGACTAACGACTAGGCTTAAAGTATTGGCATTATATAAAGGCCCTTCCTCTCTCATTCAGAAACGCCAATCGACATTGCGTGAACCCTGGCAAAACCTCACAGATCACTGGTAGGAGTGATCTTAACGGAAAGGCCCCTTGAGATAGTCAACTATGTACTTCAACAACAAATAGAACATTTCAATTATTTTCACAATTTTTCCTGGTCTTGACCATGGGTGATGTTTGTTTTCATTTCCCTATTGCAAAATGTCCTAAAATACAGCCAGACCCATGCTGACAAATCAATATTTCATCATCAGAAGGTAAAACGTTTCTCTGTATTTAGTCCTTCTCTGGATACAAACAGGGTCTGCTTGTGGATATTGACATAAAGGTCACCAAAGAAAGAGATCCAATCAAAAGATAGAAAATACACAAATGACATCCCAACATTGCACTTTGCAAAGTATATTGATTGCTTTGGCTCCTGCGAGCCTTGAGGTCATGCTTAAGAACACATTCTCTTTCTCTGACAGTATATCAGAAAATTTACATTGTCTGATAAAAACCTGCATGGGTCCTCAAGCTCAATGACAGAGGAATTTTTGCCTGCTGCTCTGAATCCTTTAAGATGCTGGTCCAAGCCCTCTTCAGCTCACTCCTGGCTGACCTCCCTGCCCGCTCCGCAAGGCCAACCGAAATGCATCTGCTCTGCTGCTCCTTCATCTCCCACCACCAGCTACCAGTCATGGCCCACTTGTTCTTTTTATAGCCACTTTACTGAAGTGTGGCGATTCTGGAGAGCAACATGTGTATTCAAATGGCTGCAGTTCAGAGGCACGCTTCAAGACAATTTCGAACAGCTGCATTAGGCACCCACACATGTTCATATTTCTAGGGAGGAGACTGACTAGATAATGCCACACCAACATAAGGTGCTGATGTCTTACCACACTGTACCTGTAAGACCAAAGTATCAACAAACTGGACAATATTCCCTATTATGTGAAATATAAATACAGTGGCAGCTACAACTGCATACATAAGAGCAAGATAAAGCCGACTTCAGCTTGTTTGTATAACAGGATTACCTCCTTCGACACGCTCTTGATGGATAGTCGCCCTCATGCGTGGGAATAGTATCACATTGTAATTAGAATGTGAGGTATGTTTTCCTTGTGGAATGTTGTTGGTAGGACATTGATGACTTCAGATTACACCCCATAGGCACAAGATGCCTCCACCGGTAGCAATCTGTGGGAAGACAGCATATCTTATCTACCATCACCATTGAGGTGGTGATTTCTATTCATGCCAAAGAAAAAACATTATGAGTCAAGGGTAATGAAGTAAATTGGATATAAAGAAACCATAGGAACAAATTATGAAGTTGAAATAAACAAAATAACTATGTATTTCACCCAAAATTTAGTAGTAAGCATATTTTTCTTATGTAGGTTTTTCCCCATGGTTACCAGACACAATTTGATTTGTTTGTCTAACTTGGGCTGCTCATAGAAAGTGTAGGAAGAATGTGATCCAGTGACGTCATCTAGTGTTAGATCCCAAGAACACCAGCTGGCAAAATGACCAACTCGTTCCGAAGTATGCTCACTGGCCACCATGGTGAACCAAGGAGGTTTTCCATACTGCTGTGTGCTGACTCACTGCCTGGTCTCTGAGGTCCACACCCCACTCCATGTCCCGCTTCTACAGGAAGACAGGGAAGGAAGGAAATCTAAGCTAATTATAACATGAGAAGAATGTTTCTGGGGTAACATTGACTTTGGGCCAGAATTTACAATGACCCTGGACTTCATTTTCCCGAAAATCTCCGATTTCCCCCAGCGAATGGTCATATGTGCATAGTTCATATGTCACAATTTTGCCTCACTACCCAGTTATGCAGTTCAACGCAATAATTTTGGCATCTTCTGACCGCACACAAAATATGTGCTTGTGTAGAGTGCAGACTAGTCATCTGGACTCAGATCTGCTGGGGGTGGGCGTACCATCACAAGCATGAGCTCATTTTACCCATTTGCCATTTTACTTTTGGTACACCACTGTCGAGAGCATTTGTTTTCAAGTGAAATCTTAATTTACCTTATTCCTTAATATTTTCACAGCTATCAAGACTCCTATTGCCAGTAACGTAAATGATGGGTTTAAACTAGCTTGACCATCACTCCTTCATACAGATGTGATGACCAAACACGTCTTCACACCTTCATCTATATACTGCTGAATGTTTACTTGTTTAAGGTTTAGTTGAATTGTATTGAGCTGTCAGTTTGGTGACATCATAGAGATAAGTGACACAAAAACAGGAAGTACTGCCTATTCCCGGCATGTACCCCTTTGTTTTGCTAGCTATACGCAGCCTCCTGTCAGGCTGCTACAGATCATGCACCTTGATAAACTTCAGACTTCAGCTGGCTTTGCACCTAGGACAATATTCTCAGGAATTCCTCACTTAGTAATCACTGACCTTTTCGCTTTGGTCTTAGAAATTTGCCTGTTGACCTGTAAAGTGATGTGAAATGATCTTTTGTTCCAATGAAAACAATTACCAAGAAAGCTCTCCCATAGTATGCATAAACAGATGTCAAAAAGTGATGACTAAAAACTAATTTCGCTCCGTACATTTCACATATGTGTAATCACTGTTCATTAATGCTGCAATTATTACCACTTCGAAAACAAACACCATTCAAATGATCATATTAAGGCTAATAGGAAAAGATCACTTCATCTAAATCCATAATTTATGGTAACCCGAAAACCATGCCAGAACAATAAGACAGATAATGGAGTCATTAATGCATTTCACAGTTGGCTCAGAATCACCTCTTATACACTCTGATATTTAACTACACAGAAACAAGTGTGAAGTAATTAATCAGTTCACCATGTCAGCAGGACAATGGCTGTGCTGCCACAGGCGTTACATCAGGGCTAGTAATGGTTTATAAGTGATTTTAAGAAAAGAAACATTCATAAATGTGCAAGTCGAAACTTGTTATGAAACAGTCTATAGAGTACAGATGTTTTGGTAATAATTATATAAAGGGTGCATCTATATAAAGCAGAACCCCATCATTTAGGCCTATAAGAAACTGCCCTGATAAGGGAATCGTGAATTCGAAGAGCATTTGATTTGCTCAACTAATAATTTTTAACAGAGCCTGTAATTTAACTGGAGCGGTTCTTTGCTCAAAGGTACAACAACAAGCACGATCTTGGGACCAGAGCCAGTGGCATCTGGGCTATGAGTCTGAAGCCTCACCATTACTCAAACTGCTTGTAACACTGTCTTTAGATGACAAGTCTGTCATAAACGTATGAATCGTACTGAAATACTTTACATAAGCGTTATATATTCAAACGTCAAAAAACAAACAGAGAGATGCTTTTAGTACTTCTACTGCAACTCAGACCCCAAAAGAAATCTGTGTTGAACAGGTTTCCTGGTGTGTGATCTCATCATGTTCACTGTTGCCACTAATAATTTGGGTCGTGTGGCTCCATAGATACACAAAAAAGTGAACAAAAGTCTCCATTCCCAAGTAATGAGATCTATGTACAGAACATCACGAACTAAGCGATATATATATATATATATTATATATATATAATATATATATATATATTATATACGTGCACAAAGACATTCACAGTATACGAAAACGGATAAATACACACTGCCATACTCTATCCATGTCTCATATTCTATAAAAGCACTATGACATCAGCTTATAAAATGTGTCTTATCTAACACGGAGTTTCCTCCAGCTCCGAGGAAGGGTGAATGTTATTGCTCAAACAGGAACAGAAATCTTCCACTGAGCACAAAAAAATAAAAAGTTTGGGAAAAGCGCTTCTTTGAGTAGTCCATTCCAATAGCTCATGCTGCTGTTATTTCAGCGGCGGCGCGCTGATTGGCCGCCGAGCAGCTGGCCTGAATTAGCGGTGGGTGGCGTTCGCCTCCAGCGCACTATATGTAATATGTGAGTCCGGAGCGTTCAGAGACCGAGGGGAATCGGAGGCGCTCGTGTGATCGCTGAGACAGAGCTGACTTTCTACGGTGCGCTCCCTTATTTTACAGTACAGAAGCGAGGATGCGGTCACTCAAGTGCGCTGTTATAAGCCTGCTGCTGGTGCTCTGCCTGCCGCTGCACCAGGTCGCACAGGCTTGCTCCTGCGCCCTGTCTCACCCGCAGGATGCCTTCTGCAACTCGGACATAGGTAAGCCTATGGTTGTGTTTTTTAACACTTTGCAGAAGCTATGATTTTGTATCCATGAATATGTCAGTTAAATACTGGAACTAGCGTTTTTTTCCAAGTGACGCTCGTCCAGCACGCTGCGCAGCAGATAAACTTCTACGGGAGGTAATAACCTTGCGCGCACGCTTTTCATTTTTAAAATGGCATTTATTCTTTTACAGGTGGTCGATTTATGTAAATGGAGTGTCTGAAATTTTTTAAAAAATATTTTTATATTAAATGTGCAACTGTCCGTTGAGAAACCTTTTCGTAAACAAGTATCCGCTGGCAAATATGTAGGCTTCCAGGAAATTTTCAGAGCTGCGATGATCTTATTCTAGCAGTGATATCGTAGAAGCGGAACGTCATAACTAATCTGTAATTGCAGTTTGATATACGTATTTAGATCTATTAATAGTTCAACGAAACCGGTAATAAAAACTACTTGAGCGTAATTCTACTTTCTAGTAATGGGAAGAGTTAACGGTGTCCATGGGAACGAGTCAGTGGCAGTGTTATGTTTTTCAGGGCAAAAAGACCACTCGCAGAGCAATAAAACGGGGCTGCGAGGCAGCAGGTCGCCAGATATTTCAATGCTGTTTGAATGAGGCGGACGAACTTATCTATCTCTGGTCAGATCAGTCCCGATCTGGATTTGCCGGGTCGCACGGCTGACGGATAGCAGAAGTGGCAGACATGACCAAGTTTATGCCACTCTACTCCTCAAACTGATTTATAATAAAAGTAGCCCACTCACTATTGAAACTTTGGCTTTATGCTGGAGAACATTGTTCCGTTCATGCGCATGCTGTGACCCCATGCCTGTGCTGTATTGTTATATACTGACATCTGGATTAGAATAGGCTGTATGCAGATATTGTAATTTGCTTGAAAATGTGTGGCGCATTCATCACCAGGCATGCCCTGCCACACAAGTTGCTGGTGCTCTAGTTAGCTGTCATCGCTGAGATAAGACCATCAAAGCCACAGAGCTGCGTAGCCGTTTTGCAGCGTCTTACCCAAAAGATTCGCTTGATTTGATCCAGTGCCTTATCGAGGAATACCTTTAAGCCACCCGTTAAACATTTAGAAATCTGTTCCATTACTGGATTCTCTGGGGCTGCGTTGGCTGCAGTGAGTTGTGACTCATAAGTGGGAATAAAGCATTATTTGATAACTAAATCATGATTGTAGCTGGAGGCTACTTCAATTGGGGGTGGCAGGGTTGGAGAAAGTGGATTTGTCAACAGGAAGTGCTGACCGAGACGGGAGCTGCACTATCCTGGTACTTGGATGGTGAAGAGTTACTGATGGTACGGTTGGGTGCAGAGATGCTCTAATCTGCGACTGTCAGAGATGGGGCTGTGATACAGCTCGCATGCTAGTGGGAGAGGGGTACTATATTGCATGACTGAGTCACTTCAGGGTGCACGACCCCTGAAGTTCCTCAATCCCACATTCAAGGTTGGGCAGGAATGTCCCTCGTGGGATCAGGGAATCCCTAATTAAAATGCAAGACTTTTAAGCCCCCCCCCTCCCCCCCAATCTAAACCTCCTCCAGGTTTCGGAGGTACATGTCCATCTTTGTTACACAGTAAGTCATCTAGTTTACATAGAATAGGTGAGAGAGGAATGGGGCAGCATGGTGGTGCAGTGGTTAGCACTGTTGCCTCACACCTCTGGGATCAAGGTTCGAGTCTCCACCATGGCTCCATGTGTGTGGAGTTGGCATGTTCTCCCTCTGCTGTTATGCGGTTTCCTCAGCATACTCTGGTTTCCCCCCGCAGTCCAATAACATGTTGAAGCTAATTGGCGTTGCCAGATTTCCTGTAGAGGTGTGTGTGTGTGTGCGCCCTGTGATGGCTTGGCGTCCCATCCATGGTTGTTCCCTGCCTTGCCTCCATAGGGTCTGGACCCGCAGTGACCTTGCATAGGATTATATAGGTGTTTATAGAAAATGGATGGATGTACAGGCATATTAGACTTATTCATAAAATTGAGTATTAGATGTGGAAAAAACAAACCCAGAATGGTAGCGTTATGCCAAAATAAAGGTAATGATTTGGA
This sequence comes from Isichthys henryi, assembly GCA_026776945.1. NCBI lineage: Eukaryota > Metazoa > Chordata > Actinopteri > Osteoglossiformes > Mormyridae > Isichthys > Isichthys henryi. The sequence goes on from JAODJX010000001.1 coordinate 29,392,420, forward strand.
GCCCACATCTTCCTAAGGAGTAAGAAAATGGGCTTTTTGAGCTGATGTAAGGTGATACTTCTAGAATTAACCATTTAATACTATTACAGTTTTTGAATGATTATGAATTTGTATATATGGCATATCCTACTTCCTGTACAACACAAAAATATTAGACCCGCACCCCCCACCAATTTATTCCTAATTCTACTTGCCACTTGTGCTCTGGGTGGGGTTAGTTTTTTTCCCCTAAGAGCCATCGGCTTATCTGAACTCTTAGTGTAATATTCAACAAATGGACCAGCATGTAAAAGCCTGAGGACATAATCAAGGACAAAGACAGTCATGTTAGCAGGACTGTTAAGTGATATTCAGCAAAATCTGCTTTGTACGCTGCTGGATGTCTTACATTTCAGTGCAGGAAATTTTAAAGAAGGAGATGTCTGAAAATGTCAAAAGGTAGCAAGTCTTAAGGAGATGGATCCTTTTGTATTCTCAGCTTAAGTCTTGAGCCACAAAAACGAATGCAGTTGCATGTATTTGCTCTGCAAAGTATCTTCAGGGCCGAAGCTTCACAAGTCTGCTGGTTTGGGTAAACTAGGTGTAGGCCCAGATAAATGCACAAGTAAGCTAAACATCTACAACCTTCTTTTTCACGCTTTCTTCAGTTTAAACATATGCTCATGCCTCCTTTTTGTTCTCCTTCCTCCAGCTGGTTTCATGGTCTCGTGGCCTTGAGTGAACGTGCATTAAGTCGACTGTTCTTTACGGGACCATGAAAGTGAGCCATTAGCTTGCGCAAACTTAAACAAAGGCAGACGCTTGACTTGTGGCCAAGCAATTATCAAACTGTGGTGGAAACTTGTGCCAGTTCAACTCCGTTAGGCACAGCATTGAAGGACCTGGTCAGAAAGTGACATGTCTGGATGCCCTTTCGCCTTTGAAGTGAACACATCCCAGGGTGAGGCCTGTTTTAAAAAGGACAGTACTACCAAATCGGCCTGCCTTCAGTGTTTTCCAGTGAAGACCTTTGGGACCCCTTGACAATGCATGGTGTTCAGCAGGGAGCTGGGAGGGATCAAAAATGTGGGCAGTCTGAGGGTCCCCAAGTAGCAGGCTGAGGAAAACGCTGCCTTACTCCATGTCACCACTCAGAATAGGTTTATAGTAAATCTTGTTTTGGGTCTTATTTACTTTCAAATTGTATCTGTGTGTTCTAGCATCTTTCCATCTACCTCACCAAGTGCAGTTTCCTATCTCCCCCCCCCCCGACGACTGCTTGGCTGTATGTGGCAGTCATCTGCACCAGTCCCCGTGCCCGCCTCTCTGCTTGGTTCAGGCTGCATATCAAACACACATGGAACTGCATGCACAACATATGCGAAGCATGTTCCAAGCAGGAAGTGAATCGGTCCATTTTGGATGCTCTTGTCTAATTTGGCAAGTGAGAGCTTTCACATGTGGGTTCATCCCCAGGATTATGGTCCGGTAAAAGACAGAAAGGGCCTGGCGATAAACATCAAATTGGTGTCATCCCAGAATTGTTGGCTAACTCTCCATCTGCCTCATCATATTGGCCTGTTTAGTACAGCGTGTTTATCATAAGCAACAATACATGTGTGTATCATTAACTGATTACATGAGACCAAAATTTTAACCACCGCCCTGTAACAAATTGGCACCCTACCCAGGCTACACACCAGCCATGTGCCCTATGCTGCCTTGGGTTGGCTCCAGACCAGTTCCATGACCCCGACTGGGATAAATGTTTGTGTGATGGATGAATGGAAGTAAACCACAGATTATTTGTAGATCACTGATGGTCCAAAAGGTACTTATTAGATGCACACCTTTATGTATTCATTCTAGCAGTGTGGCCTTCGTTCAGATTTATAAGTATACAGGTTAGTTTCTCTCGTATTGGGTTAATTAGAATCGTGTGAATTTCACTGTTTCTGAAAGTTGATTCCTTAAGACTTGTATTTACAGATTAAGCGATATCGGTCATTTTAACAAGCGTTTTAATGCATCTGCTGGATTACTTGCCTCAACATTTCCATGGCATGCATGGTATCAGATAAGCAGTGGGTCCACCTTCACCGTAACCCAAGGTGCTAGATAAAAGAGCATTAGAGACGCTGTCAGTACGTGAAAATAACGGAACAGCAGGTCACTTCCATGTCAAAGTGAGTGACTGCTGGTTGTAAATTACAGCCTGATGACACAGCAGAGAGCTCTGAATATCTATATGTGGATAATAACTAGACCATGGCTCCCTATGATAAAAGGTCACAAAACCCCACAATGACAGTCTTAGAATGACTGACAGCCACAGGAATGTGCAGCCTGGGTAAATCGTGGGGTGGGGGCACGTACAAATAATTTCTGTGTTGATACTGATCCATCTCTAGGCACCTGTTTACTACACACATTTTTCAAATAACTGGTCCCTGAAAAGATGCTCGGGGAGCGTATCAGTGTAGCCACTTAAAATAAATGAATTAAAATGGCACGAAATGTAAAATCTACTATACTGAATGATGTCCCAGAAAGACTCAAAATTCTGCATATCTTGCAACTTTTTGTAATGCTTTTCTAAAGGGGCACATTGCAATCTTTGCCTGAAAGGGCTGAATAGCGTAACAAGTGTCCAGTCTTATACAGACTCCAGACTGAAATTTTTACCTCAAACTCCCGTTTATCACTGTGGCAACAAGACCATCTGAAATGGTTAAAATTGGATGGAAAAAACTGGACCAGCTTAGAACTGTTCTGGAGCCTTCTGACGGTCTGCTGGAGGAGTCCAAAGCCAAGTCCTCGGTGAAGCCCCGGGGGAAAAAAATATGGCAGCACGAGGGTCTGGAGCCCCTCCGCTTCGACACTTTGAAGCTGGTGCCATTCTCCCTGGAGGTGCCCTCTGGAAAGAAGGGGGCTCAGTTTATGGTCTCCTGAACATTTTGAGTCCTTTCTAGGGATGCACAAATCAAATAACATTTCACCATTCCCAAAAATAATGCCAAAGTAATGGGGGAAAAAAACAGGGAGTGGTCCTCATCTGCATTTAGTCTTTGAGACCACTCTACTGAAGAGCTTGAAGTGCATTACAACGTGAGCGCTCAGCAAAAATGTTGGGTTTTAGCCATGATGCTATGTTCTTTGCATCGTATCATCATGATACACCTAATGTATAATCTCTCATTGCTGCTTTTGCCTGTACTTCACCTCACAGAATTGAGATGATTCTACCAACGTGCGTCCGGACTTGCTGGTCTACGGCTCAGGGCTTTCCGAGGGCCTACGCTGCAGGGTGGCTGTTCTGCTTTTGTCATCATGCCAGTGAATTAATCGGGGTGATTTTATGTTGTGTTGCAGTTATCCGGGCCAAGGTGGTGGGGAAGAAGCTTCTCAAGGATGGCCCATTCGGCACCATGCGATATACGGTCAAGCAGATGAAGGTGAGCCTGCCACACGCTAAGCTACTGCCGCCTTTGCTTCTTAAATCACGGCTGCCTATAAACCAAGGACAGGGGCCACTCCTCTCTTAAAGCAGGCGATGGCAAAAACATTCTGAGACCGCTGGCTGTTAAGACAGAAACCTTTTACGAGGGGAATTTTTGATTTACATGTGCTTTGTAGCTAAACGGATTGCGTACTGGAATTAACTTTATAGAAAATGGTACATCCTGCCATTTAAGAGCCGGCTTGAGCCCAGTGATTACGCAGGGTTGTTAAACTGTTGTAACCAGCAGTGTTAATGGTCTTCAGACAACTGCTTCCTGCAGACAAAACTTATGACTGACATGCATCGTATTCTCTGAACTCTCCTCTGGGTTCCTGTATATGGTTCTGAAAGCAGTTCCATAGAAGGTATTAGGAAGCCTCTACTTCAGTCAAATGATCAGTCCAAATGGCTTCTACTCCCTCACCATTTCCAGCTCCTCATTCTGGGAGTGTTTTTTTTTTTTTTTACTATAAATGGGGATTTCCTGTTGATGAACAGATCCTTTGCAAGGAATAATTAAAGAAAAACGGGTATTGACAGCATTGCAGTGCCCTGACCATTAGTGTTCAGTGAATGAACAGAAGGCCTGGGGATATGGGGAAATCTCCCCCACCCACCTAGACATACACTGGAACGCTGTAAAACATCAGGTAACTGGGGGGGGGGGTAGAGAAACATCAGAATAACTGCTCAGGAAGTTGCACTATTACTGGTTTCTCTGGGGTAAATATAGTATGACCTTGGATGACTTGTACCCAACATTGCCACAAGAAAGATAAATATGTGTACATGTATCAGGCTTCCGACATTAAGGGAAACTTTCATTTTGAATGATGTGCTCTTCCAGATATGTCGAGGCATTTTTAGAGCAATAGTCGCTAAACATTTTCTATTAAGTCACAACAGAATCAGCTCCATCCTTGTTCCATTTCATTTTAATCCTTGACATTTCCTGTCTTTGTAGTAGCTTTGGACAAAAAAAATATATATATATATATATATATTTGTGACAATATTATATGAAGAGCCAAGTTTTGTTTTTCAATACTTTTTCATGTTGATTCAAAAGGATTCAATCCCTTCAGTCCCTTACTGTATGTGATATTTAATTAGCTGTCTGTTCCCCTTATTTGCAGATGTATAAAGGATTTGATAAGGTTCAACATGTCCAGCACATCTACACTGTTGCTTCTGAGAGCTTATGCGGCGTCAAATTTGATGTCAACAAATACCAGTATTTAATCACAGGTAAGTGCTGCTATTTGGACTGAATGAAACTGAGGGAAGTTAAGTCTTTAAAATGCTGGTCCTGGTGGACGTTCTGTTGACATGTAAAGGTCACTCCTATCAGAGTGAATGTCTCTCTAAGTGGGTAGGTGCCTCTTTAATCGCGGCAGAGCCCTCTGAGGCCCACTGCGGCATTGTATCTCTACACCGTAGCTTCCGCAGCCCGGCAGAGCAGCTAACCACAGCTCGACTCATTTCATGCAAATTCCCTGCAGAATGCCCTAACTGTACGAACACACTTACTCACTATTTACAACTCCCAGTTAACTTTGAGGTGGAATTCAATTGTGTACCTCTTTTTATCTGGAATAGTGTGGTGAGTTTGTATTTTTTTTTCTCCCTGGATAAGCAGGGATAGCATCTTGTGTGTTATATTCTTCAATGCCTGGTTTTTAACGTGTGTGCCCATTTCCCCCCTGCCCCCCACCTCAGGAATAATTGTTCATTGCTGATCTATGACTATATAGAAATCCAAAACCTCACAACTAAGTTCTGCCCTTTTAATTATCTGGGGGCACGTACTAGTCCTGCTATGTTACCAGAATTATTTGGAATGTGGCCAAAACTGAGTCCTTCCAAGGCCCCTGAGATTTGGGGGGGGGGGTCGGATCCTTCCAGGCCTGACACTATGTCCAGGCTGCTCATCCATGTCATTTTCTTGTGCCTGCATCCATTGCATAAGCGGCTGCGAAGTGCCGCATCCTCACATGACAGGCGTCTCGCATGACGGAGTTCACGGCTTCGTGGAGCACCTGCTTCCTGGCCGTAGTCTCCACCTCTGTAGCAAGCCGCCTGTGGCCTGTTCCTATTAATATAACGCAGGCGACCTTTGGAAATACAGAAATAGGGGGCTGCGGTTTGCCAGTGCTTACTGTACTATATCATCTTACTGTAGTAAACTGCTTTGAAGCCACGGCAGAAATCTCCTGAAGCACTGTTTGGTTTTCGGTAGCTCTTTTTACTTGTTTATGATTCTGACGTGCTGGATTTGATGCCATTTTCCTCCCCCCAGGCCGTGTGTATGATGGCAAAGTATACACCGGACTCTGTAACTTCAATGAGAAGTGGGAGCAGCTGACCCTGGCCCAGAAAAAGGGCTTTAACCACCGGTACCAGCAGGGCTGCAACTGCAGGGTGAGTGGGCAGCCGTGCGCCAGCAGAGGGCCCAAGCACCGCCGGCACGGCACCAGGAAGTCTGCCGGCAAGCAGAGCACCCTTCCCAAGCACATGACCCTCCTCTGAGCCGCACCCTATAGATCCTTCCGGAAGGCCGCTTAGGCCCCACCAACCCACTGGTTTTACCCTTCAGTATTTATCTGTAAGGCCCTGGACCAGGCAGCGCAAACCCAACATTGGCTCTAATCAGAATTAGCTACAGCATATTTCATCTGTTTTATTTGTAATTCAAATCATTTTTGTTATTAATATCAATCGATCTGAAGCATCTGAGCATATTCTGTCCATATGGTATCTGGGAGGCCACCTGCAGGCTTTGGATAGTCAAACTAGCAATTTGTGCACATTTTGTTCGGGGGGAGTGCAGAGTTTAGCTGTGAAGGGAGTGAGCAAAGTGAAGGCTGATGATGATGATGATAAGTTGATACAGTGAGAAGATGAAGGGAAGCATTACATTATTTTGGGGGGGCGGGGGGGACTGCTAATCTTTCAGCCATTCGGCCAGCCAACGCTTTGTCACCCCCCAACTCCACATTCCACAGTGTGTCCAAAGACACTCTTCCACATATGTAACCCCCCCCACCCCACCACTGCCAGACACGACACGGCAGTCGTATATATTCAGTACAGCTGCAAACATCTGCCACGGGGACTTTGGTCTGAACGACACACACAAGCGCGTTAACAGCCAGGGGAATGGCGCGGGGCCAGCCCTTGGTCAAGTATGCAACATGTTCAAGAAGCTTCTGGAGTCGCTTGCGGGGTTACGACTTGACAAAATGGAAAAAAAACTTAAGTGTTTCCTTATTATAGCACCTGTATGAAACCTGAGTGATTTGAACAGCATTAGGGGTCAATTATATTAGTGTGGGGTTTTTTTTTCCCCCCTTTTTTCTTTCCTCCCTGCCACTTTTAAGACGCACACATTATGCGACAGACATGTTGAGCTGCAGACTTGGCTAAATAGGGGTGGTGCTGTAATGTTTATGATGAACTAAACTATTGTCTGTACCCGCATGCACCCCTACTACCTGTACTAAGGCCAGGAACAGTAAAATACATTTCGCAGGCGTCACCCTTGAGCTGCTGGCTGCACATTAAGCGCCTTCCTCCTTGTTCTCTGTCCTTTCACTCTCCAGTCCAGGCAGGCGGTTGTGATATTTCCGGATCACACACACACTGCATAACCTTTAGCCCTCTTCTGTATTGTTCCTGCTACTTGCTCTTTGCAGCTCTTCCTGATTCCTGTAATGTTTTCCTAACGCTTAATTACACACCAGCTGTACATTGTGAATGTCTCCCACACCTTCGTGGTTTTCATAATGCATGCATTGTAGTACGGGAACTTGGGTGCACAGTGCAAAGTACAGAGTTATAATGCTCACAAATCGCACCTAACTTTAGTTCAAATGCTCTAAGAGCTAAAAGTAAACTCCCAGGCAATTCTCTCAAAGAATTGCTGTAATTATCACTTTCTGTTTGCGACAACGGCTTATCTGCAGAAAAAACATTTTAACGGATTTCCGTGACATGGCATTGTAGTAGCAGAGGGATACAGAAGTTTGAAATGTGACACTCTGGTTGAAGATTTAGCTCCGCATCGAGTGAAGGGATGCACGTCTTTGAGTGAGTGCCTGATGATGCAGGTTGGTGTCTTTGTGGGCTGATTGCAAGGCTCAGTGCATGGCTTCGGTCACCCTGAACCTGTGCCGAGCGTCTCTCTCTCTCTCTGAATAATACTGCTTCCTGTCTGTCTGAGGCTTCACCCGCTGTGTTGCTTGTGTGTTTGTAGATTAAAGCCTGCCACTACCCGCCCTGCTTTCTGACTTCCAAGAGCGAATGCTTGTGGACGGACAGGCTTTCCCACTCCGAATTCCCCGGACACCAGTTCCGCCACTTTGCCTGTATCCAGCAAAAGGAGGGACACTGCAGCTGGTTCAGAGGAAGCCTGACCCACAAAAAAAAGCCACCAGCACCACTGAGCCCCGAGCCCACCCCCCTCGCCACCCTTAGGGTGTCCCTCGAGACTGCCACCGTGACCGCCGCACCGTGACACTCTAGTGGCGGCGGCACAGCGGCAGCGCTCAGATCTAAAGCAATACCTTTTTGTTTCGGCCCGCCGACTCCCTTTGCTTCTAAGGTCGGCCACACACTGCCGTAAAGGACCGAACCAAAAGCCGCACACAGGACATGCGTAAACGCCGTGGCCACCCAGCGGGGCTGCTCCTTCAAGAAGAGCCTAACCATAGAGATGCTCGCGGCGAGATTATAAGTGACTTTCCTAAGCTGAGCGTTATGTTTGTACTTCCATTAAGCTTTCAATGTTCGTTCCCTGTACCTACAGTATAGTGTGCACTGTCACCAGCGAGGACAATGACACCATAACACGGCTTTATTAAAACAATGCGGCCTCCTCCTTGACACTGAGGTATTTTTCAGCAGTGTTCATATCAGCTATTTAAAAATTTTGAAATATTGAGGATGTAGTATATATGTGCGTGAACTTGTCTGTTCACAGTGCAAGCGGTATATATTTATTGGTGTTTTGGTTTCTGAACCCCTACTGTATGTGTTCGATAATCTATAGCCATTCTTAGTGCTAATTTATTCATACAAGTATTGGGTTAATAAGCTGAATGAATATTTAAAAAAAATAAATTCATGCATCATCATTAATGATGAGCTCCATAAAATGAACAGATGGTTACATATGATATAGATTTTTATTATAAAAAAAAGTATTTATGATGTCAGGTCTGTACAGAGCTGAAGACTCCTTATAATAATAATAATAATAATTTTATTTTTTAATGGTACCCTTTTTATAACTTTCTACTAAAGAGCAAGCACTTATTCATTAGATAAATAATATTTTTCATGGGTTTTTTTTTTTTTTTTTTTTTCCTTTCCAATAAAATTTTAGTTCAAAATCTTATTTTCAGAAGACAGCAGAAATGTATATTTTTGTCTCTCTCGGCCTCTAAGGAATTTGTAGACACACATTTTAAGAGCTCTGAGTACCGTGATGAGTAAAGTAACACTCACTCTATTGAGGTCCAGTGCATGAATAACATCAATGTATGTTGATCGGTGAGAATCAGGAGTAATTACGCAAGATGCTTAACTCAAGCATACGTGATGGTCATGGCTAATCCACATATCATTATTGCTGTTTGATGCAGATTGTGCCATTGTACTTCAATCAGTCCCACAATCAGACTCGGGCAACTGATTCTAGAGTCTCCAGCGTGAAGCGGTGTGAGTCGCTGTCCGGTTGTGTAGATTCTCCATCACTTCCATCATCACTAGTCCTGTTTATTTTAGTTCTACATGCTACAGTAAGATTCACACCAAGTTTTCATGGCAAGTTTTACTAATGTCACTTGTTATCGTTGGCATTTTTGTATAGAGTCTGTTTAACATGGGAAGAAATCATGGTCACCTTGATTCAGTGAGGGGCAGTTTAACCGATGATTGTACTGTTGACGACGTCTGTTATTATGTGTGCACACATTCTTTGGGCTTCCGTCTCTTGTAGGAGCTACAGAAATGTTTGACTTTTAACACTCTCTGTTTTATATTTTTATAATAAAGAATTAATGAAAAGTACCTCGTGTCTAGTGTGTTTATTGTTATTGGGGTACTGACAGGACATTAGTCAATCTTTAGCGTAACTGAATTGTGCGAGGAGTGTGTGTGTGTCTTTAGTGCCTCTCTGCTCTGAAGGCCCGGGGAGACCCCCTTTCTGCACAGAGCTGCTTTTGTGAGATCTGTCTTTCCATTTTCACTCCCTTAATTCTGGAGCGTAGTCCCAACACAGGCGCGATCTTCTGGGACACGCAGATCCTGAGCCCCGTTCCACACGTCCACCACAAAAGCAGCCCGGCCCTAACAGATGGCAAGGCACCGTAACTCACTATTTATCTACAGGGCGAGGAATGTCAGGCTTGCATGCCGGCAAGTTCTAATCTTCATGAAAACATCATACATGACAGCAGGAAGAATCCCGAGAGAGGCCATCTATTGGAAACCCTTCTTTGAGCTTCCTGACACTATATGGGAAGACAAACATACACCCCCTCCCCCCCAAGCTCAAATCTGATGTCATCGTAATAATTTAAAAATCTCCATTCCTTGCCCAGCCCTTGGTGATTTACTTTGCTTAATAATTAGCTGTTCTGGCAGACTCAAAGCAATTATGGAGACATTTAAAATGGAGCTTTGAAATGTCCGTCCTGCTACTTCACTCTGAAAGATAACAGCATTTATCTTTATATGTCTGAAATCATTTCCCCTGTTACTATCTAACGATGTTTTGCTTTCAGCGGACGTCTTAACGTTTTAGCATCTATGTGTGTGATGACACCAGAAAAAAAAGGTTCAAAGCCTTATAACTGACATGCATTACTTACACATCTAAGTAAATGACCTTGCCCAGGATAATTATAATCACAAATTGATTATTATCAGCCAATACGATCCTAACAATGCAGTCCCTGCAATTGCACTTAGAAATGATTCTGGTATAAGCTATACCCACTTCTGCACAAATCTTATAAACCTGCTGTTATTTCTGTAGGAGCCATCATTATGGTGGTAAGAGAGTGTCAATTTAAAGTTGTAGTAGGAGGCAAAGAGAGCTCACCATCTGTTTATGGCTTGGGTAGAAGGTCTGCTCATTCAGAGGAAACTTCTCAGGGCCCAGAACATGACAGAGCTTTATCATCTGGGAGAACTGGAGCAATGAAACAGCAATGAATGCTGCATGTTAGACCACATGGTTCACCAGATAAATGACCGCTGGGGATGATGGTGACTATCATTATGATTGTGATAATGGTGTTTTACACCACTGGTCACGAGCACGTGGCACCATAATAACATGAGTCCCCTTGGATATTACAATGGGATGGGATGATTCTTTATGAAGAAAGTGATGCTAAGAAGCAACACGTGTAAATGTACAGGCACGAGGCTCTAAAACCTATGATGGATGGATTACAGTATACCGTATATCACCAAATATGGCAACTTCATAAATGTCCATTGGTTTTAGCCTATTAGTGTCTCTTAAGACACAGCAATCCTACCACCTCTACTGTTTTAAAACCTTACCTCTTCTAGCACTAGCTATAACAGCCATTAAACTATGTACATCAATCAGGAAAGGCAAGCAGACGTACCACCCAAGGTTTGCTGCAGAAGTTGTAGATGGAGAAGAGCGAGTTCACACCAGGGACACCCCCGTACTGTAGGCCAATCACCAGGCTGCGGAAATCGTCGCCCGGGGTCATGCTGTAGGCGTGCTGGCGAATCAAAACAAAGTCTGGCTTAAAGGACCTGGGGAGACAAAACAACATGAAAAAATACAAAATAAAATAAGCCTCTATCTGCACTGTGCAGGCCGGCTAAAGAGAGCAAAGCAAAGGCCTGAATTTAAATACAGCATCCTGATTATGAAATGCTGGTACGACAGCGGCGACCAAAAATCCTCTTCGATTATTATTAGCCTTAATCATTATTGTTAAGTTTTATCTTGAAATTAGCAAACACCCTGGTTTCATTTATTACACACATACAGTAGAGTCTCATGGGACCCCAACCTACGTATATTTAAGCCGCAATGCTGTGAATGACTAAGAAGTTGCCTACATCAAATGAGCAACTGTGATTCTCCCAGCAGACTGTAGCCCAGTCTACCGGAGCTTCAGAGCATAATCAATACAATGGCCAAAGAGCTGGTTTTCCCACGCTCAACCAAACTCAAGGGAGGCATGGAATTAATTATTCTCAGCACAACATAAGTCACATAAAATATTAGCGTGATTATATAATAAATGCATGTAGTCACTGCCCATCTGTGTGACAATGACAATGATATTTTTAACGTGATTTGATGACAAATGGTCATTTGAGAAAAACAGATGAGCTTTGGGAACCCTCTGTGCTACATATAATTAAAGTCTCGTGGCAAAGCCATACATGCAAGGGCGCTGCTTAATGACTGAATGAATTACACAGGGATCTGATGGACACTGACTCAGTCTCTCGTGATAATCCAGAGTCGGAGATGTCTGGTCCCTGGTGTGAGCAACTGCTGTTTCTCAAGCACCACAAATCGCATTAGCGCTTCTTAGTTAAAGGCGTTACAGTAACATTTTACATTTCAGCCGACTGCTTGCAGGGGAGGAGTTTTTCAGGGGAACAGAAAGACGAGGAGGAAAAACAAGCACTTGTTCTGGAATGGAGCGTGGGACAGGCTGCCTAATTAACACAGCTAAATCCCGCTCGTTTCAAAGCGCCCCGGGAAGAGGTCCAGAAAAGCCTGAACTCTGACTCACCGCCGATTGGACAGAGCTAGAGTGCATCAGTAGGTGATTAGGAAACTGTCTGAAGCCACACATCCATTAGCTGGGAAAAGTCTTTCTTTAGTGGATTAACGTGAAGCCATGTTTAAGTATGCCGTACAGGACCAGGACCAGGACCAGGACCAGGCCCTGCCACCCCACCCCCCCAGCCCTGGCTGTAATTGGTAAATGCCAGACAGCAATAGATGTTTCTTTAATAGTCAAACACCACCTAATGTCCAGAGTGGGGTTTCACCCTACTCAGAAGAATGGACCTGAGATAAGATCTGTGGTAGGGCTGCGTGTCTCTGTAAGAAAAAGTAGGAATTTTTAGAGGACCATTAAGCCATCCGGCCTCCATAACATCACCATGACCACTGGGCACCACTTACCCGCTCTGGTCCTACAAAGTGTTGGGCTGCAGGCGTCGTGCAGCACAAGCACTGAATGTCAAAAGTGAGCAGCGTCAGACATGTTTACAGGATATAATCACTGTGTATCTGTGCGGAACCAGCAGTCTGTCTGGCTGTCTTGCCATTCATAGGGGAAAAGAAACCAAACAATATGAGGACTATCTGAGATCTCCTTGCTGTGTCTGGCGAGCCATGATATGACAGCGTATTAGGATGTCCTGGTGTTGTTTATACACGGGGTAGAGTATTCGCTAGCAGTTAAAGGTATGTATTAAAGAGAATTAAAAACTACATGATTAACACCAAGCCGTGTTAATGCAGTATTGAGTGATTCAAAATGTGATGTGATCCAGTGCTCAGCACACTAATAGCCTGTATATTAAAGCCTGAATGTGCACTGGTAGAGGTGCAACAAAGATTCCAGGCAGGGATAAGATCACTGTACAAAAAACTAAGAGAGAAGTAAGGAGCACATGCTGATACAGCACATTGCCACATCCACCACACGACAAACCACCTCAGGGATGAGAACCTGAGTGCAGCCGCGCGGCAAGTGATACCTCAGCACCACACTAGTTTGAATGGAACAGTGTGAGGTTTTTCTGGTGCCTGGAGTGCCAATCCTGCCACCAACCACCGAGTTTTCCCCTGTAAGTTGGAGGACCTGCATGCAGATTAACGTCATACCCAGGACGAAGCAACTGCAAGTTAAAGGCCTTGCCCGAGGGCCCAACAGAGCAGAACCACTCCTGGCATTCACAATGTTTGAACCGGAAACCTTCTGATTCCTAGCACAAATCCGTAACTTCAGAGCTGCCATTCCACCCTAAGACCACTGAGAACGGCCATTTTTTAACAACTAATATGCATTTTATATATATATATATATATATATATATATATAAAATCAACGCAGTAAAATTGAATAAATGGTTGTTCTAAAGGGTTTAGTGTTTGAATACTACCAGACCTAGTTGAGGAGATTAAACTGAATGGCCAGAGCTGGCAAATTTCTGAAGTGCGCATAAGTTTAATGTGAAAAGCCACCAACTGGGAGGAGCCACAAAGCCAACGGGCTAAGAAAGGTGACTCGCTGCAAAAAAACAAAAACCAAGAACAGAACTTTGATTGGTGGGAAATTGAACCAATCAGGTAGCTGCACAGCACCTAAACTTGGCTACTTCAATGTAATATAAACATACACATGACTACTACATATTACTCATCTATTTTCCATAACAGTTTATTCAGTACGGGGCCATGGTGAGCCTGAAGCCTGACCAAGGAAGCCAGTCCATCACACAGCACAGTTCACCAAAAAGTGTCCAGAAGAAACAGCTGGGGTCACAATCAATCCCCTAACCCAGGATTTATGATACTACAGTGCCACTCACGGCCCTGTTTCAAATTACTAAAGTTTCAGCAATTACTGGCCACCAATCAGCTCTGCCTCGCCTTTCGGAAAACACTGAGCAGCTGGAGAGATTACTTGAAACTCCAAAGCAGGACGGAAAGTGTTGGGGTGGCCCCTGAAACAGCACTGAACTGTCACGGGTGAACATGGAACTCCTCGGTTACTGATGTCATTCAAAGGTGAAATCCCAGACACCGTAAGTGATTAAGGAACAAGCAGCTGTTCCTTTGAGTTCCATGGCAAAATATATATAATAGTGCCGAAATAAAATCTCTGCTTGTTAAAATGGTTACAATAAGATGAGTGATTGTGGATCAAAAGATACAGGAGAATGAATGTTTGCCATATACGTCAACTGGGAGGGATGCATCTCATTTTCAAACTGGGTGTGTGATGTAATACTGTGTAATGCAGTTTGCATGATGCCAGAGAAAAATGCTCCGTATTTAATAATATTAACTGACAACTAATGTCCAAGCTTATAAACTGTTAATGAAACCAAGATTAGATGAGACTTGAGGTTATTTAAAAAGATCTTAATTAAAGTTAAAATAAATCAAATGATAGGTAAACAACCGTTCGCACGGTTGTAATGCAATCTGAAGTATGTGAAACTAAATCAACACAAGATGGGATAAGAAGAATTGTTGGCATACTCCGCATGCGTGATTTACGACTTTCCAAACAGGAGAGCAGATGTTACGACTTCATGGCAACCTGAGCTTGGTTCCCAGTGACATAAGCTAAGCAGTGCATATCTTTACAGCAAACTAATGCACTCCATCTGCATTCTCACACATGTTAATTTGGCCTGAGGATCCGCCAACAATAAAACAATGTTATGTACTGAAATTTTTATGTCATTATTATTTATATCCTTTTTTTGGATGGGGCAGTACGTGCCTCTGTAGGTTACCACTCTGTGCCCATAACTGGAAGCTCGCCAAATGCGTGGCTTCCAGGATGATGTCACCGTTGGGTCCTTTAGCAATGCCCTTAACCTTAATTACTCCCGGGACACTAGCTGACCCTGCCTTCTCACTTTTATGTTGCTTTGGGCAAAAGTGTCTACTAAATAAACACAATAAAAATGCTAAGAGTTCCTACAGCTTCAAACCGAACACCATACAGTACCAGCCAAAAGTTAGCCACCTTAGCCGAGCACAGTGAAAATGGTGAAGGAAAAATGGCCAATGAGTGCGTAGCATGTGTGGGACCTCCTCCAGGACAGCTGGAAAACCATCCCAGGAGGCCGCCCCATGAAACTGGCATAAAGGAGACAATAGAGTCAGCCAGTCTCTGGAGCAATTGGGATTAAGGGCTCTGCATAAGGGCCCAATGGTGGGATTACTCTACCGACTCTGGGATTTCCCAACCCACAGGGCTACCCCCCCCCCAACAAATGTATTTATTTTAGATACTTTTTTCATCTGTGAATAATTCCATATTCATTATATTATACGTTAGATGTCTTTATAATTAAAATGTACAGAATAGTACTAATACATTTTCATATGGGCCGGTGTATGCAAACTTTTGACTGGTACTGTATATAAACTGTTTGTGATTTAACTAGTTTACATTTTTTATTTTTGACAAATGTACCCAAGTAAAGTACCAGTCTGCATGAACAAGGCTGCCCACTTGTGGCGCACACATTCCACCATCATCATCCTTAGGGTGTCCTGCTGTACCACCAAAGACAGGCTAACAACTGCATATGACCCGTAATAACTGCTGAGAAAGATGTCACGACTACGCTTTTATGAGACATTCGTCCGATGACGTGGACATCGACCTGTCGCCTGTGGATAACCTCATTACAATGTTGGCTCTGAATCCTCCCCAGGCAAGGCCATCAGCCTACCAGAACTGAGGAATTCCTTACTTAACAGCTAAACTGCAGCTGCTCCTGCCTCTCCCCAGTCTGATAACTGGCCAGTAAAATGATGAACCATTGAGCTTTCACTCTCACTACAGTGCATTTCTAAGCATCCTTCAGCGTGCTGAAGATCGCCGCGAACCTCTTCATCCTTCCATAGATGGCACGAGCACATGCAGGGTCTTCCTCTTCAATCCCCCTCATGGGGAGCATATGGCCCAACTCAAAGAAGCTAAGGCTCACACTGGAAGTTTGCCCTGGCATATGATATTTACTTATCACTCACTGACAGAATAAGAGATTCCACCCTGGACTATATTTAGTAATACGCATACCTGATTTTCTCCAACTCTCCTGTGAGCTATGCATGCACGGTAGTGCCTGGCTTGTGGCACGTTCCACCCAGCCTGAAGGAAGCCGGTTGGTTTTCAGAAAAGTGGTGCTCTTTTCTTTGGGGGAACGAGTCTTGGCAGCGGAATGAATTCCTTTATAGGGTTGGCTGTGGCTTCTTAATCTTGTTATTCTTAGATTGCGACAGTTAATCCAAACATCAGCCAGGCAAACCATCTCTGCCTGAGACCTACCTTACATCATGTGTAAATGTGGCTTAAGTTTAGATCAGAGCCATTTACATCCAATTATAATTTGAAGCTCCACTTCACTGATGTACACGTGCAGCCATTATGTTGGAGATAATGGGGGTGGTTTACATGCTTATGTCCATTCAGAAGTCATTGATTTGACCAGCACTGAGCAAACGTATGTGTAGGGCTGCGATCTCCCTGGCAGCCCGTCATCCATCCATATATGACAGACAACTATAATTCCACAAAAAGATCATAAAATGTTGTAGAATGTCATTAAACTTCTACAAACAGCATCTTTCAAAAAATATTTCATTATAGGTATTTGCAGTACAATTTCTAAGAGGAAGGAGAGGAAAGGAACATGCACTGATTACAGTGTGTTGCCACACCCACCACACGACAAACAACCTCAGGGATGAGAACCTGAGTGCAGCCATGCAGTGGGCGATATGTCAGTGCCACGCTAGTCCAAATGGACTAGTGTGAGTTTTTTTCCCAGTGGCCTAAGTGCCAATTCTGCCACCAACTCCTAAGTTATTCCCTGTAAATTGGAGAACCTCCTTGTAGGGCTGGATGTAGATTAACATCATACCCAGGATGAAACAATTGCCTTGCTCAAGGGCCCAACAGAATAGAATCACTCTGAGCATTCATAGGATTTGACACAGCAACTTTCCAGTTACTTGCACAGATCCCTAGTCTCAGAGCCACCACTCTGTACCAGAACTTTTAAGCAGAACTTTTAAGCTTTTTAGTTCTTTAAGATCTTTCTTTCCTCTGTTTTTTAATTGAATTATGTAATCACTTCAGCCAAAAAAAAATTATTTGCTTTTGATTAAACATGGCTCAAAACATGACTTAAATTTTGTATTAACATTCAGTTTTTAATTATTAATACTCTGAATGTATGCATTATCCATACATCTATCCATTCTCCACCACTTACTGTATCTGGGTCTGGGTCGCAGGGTCAGAATAGGAACAGAATCTAATTGATAAATCAATAGGTTCTCCTTTAAACTTAGCTTTCACTCCTCCATTACAGACCAGTACAATGTTCACATAACAGCTCACACTGCACTGCTCTGCATGTCAATAAGCTACCGTGCTTCCCTCACTTGTGAACAAGACCCCCCATTTCCTCGACTCATTCCCAACCTGAAGGAGCAGTCCACCCCTTCAAGGATGGGAACCATAGCCTCAGATTTCTTGGTGCTGATCCTCATCCCGGCTGTTTCATACTCGGGTGCCAGCCACCCCAGTGCCTGCTGAAGGTCACAGCCCAATTGGTCTACCCAGTCAGGCTGAGGAGTGGGATCCCCTTTCTTAAAGATTGGGACCATTACCCCCGTCTGGCAATCCAGAAGCTCTGTCCCCAACCTACACGCAATGCTGAAAAGGCATGTCAGCCAAGACACCCCAACAACATCAAGAGCCTTCAGGAAATCAGTGCGAATCTCATTCATTCCTCAGTGACTTCAGTACTAGGGCAGTCCTCCTTCGAGTCCTCCAGCTCTACTCCAGGGAAGGTGTGTAAATTGGATTCTGAAAGTGCTCCTTCCGCCAAATGAGTATATCCCCATTTCAGGTCAACAGCACTCCATCCTTACTGGTATTTTTTCCATGGCCTCACTAAACTCCTCCCTCACCCAAATTTTTGCTTCTGCAACTGCTAAAACCACATTCTGCTTAGCCTGCTGGTACCAGTCAGCTTCCTCTGGAGTCCCATAAGGTAACTAAGCTTGGAAGGCCTCCTTTTTCAGACTGATGTTTCCTTTTACTGCTGGTGTCCGCCATAAGGTTTGGGGATTGCTGCCTTAACCAGCAACCTTAGGGCCTCAGCCTTGGACAGCTGCCGCAATAATGGAGGCAAGAAACATGACTCACATGGATTCAATGTCTCCAGCTCCTCTCGGCATACGACAGAAGTTCTGCCAGAGGTGTGAGTTGAAGATCTCCCATAAAGGGGCCTCTGCTAAATGTTCCAAGCACACCCTCATTATATGTTTGGGTCTAACAGGTCTGTCCAGCAACTTCCCCCACCATATGATCCAAATCAGTTGACAGCTCAGCTACTCTCTTCACCCAAGTGTCCAAGACATATGGGCTCAGACCTGATGACGTGACTATATAATTAATAATAGAGCTATGGCCTAGGGTGTTCTGATGCCAGGTGCATTTATGTTCAAACATAATGTTGGTTAGGAACAAAATGTGACTAACATAGAAGTCCAGTAACAGATCACCGCTGGGGTTCAGATCAGGCAGGAGGTTCCTCCCAAGCCCACCCTGCTCGGTTTCACTATCGTTACCTATGTGAGCGTTAAAATCAACAGGAGAACAATGGAGTCTCCAGAAGGTTAGCCTACCAGCACCCCACCCAAGGCCTCCAAGAGGGCCAGACACTCTAAACTGATGTTCAGTGGATGTCCACAGACAAGAGACAGAGCCTATCCCCTGACTCAAAATCTAAGTGAGGCAAGCCTCTTGTTCACCTCTGATCAACCTTCTCGTAGACCTCCAAAGTACTGGCTCCAAACCGGGGAGCTTTAAATAGACCCAAATCCATCTCACTCAAGGCAACTCCAAAGTGGAAAAGTATCCAGTCTCTCTCCAGGACTTTAGTTCAAGAGCCCTTTGTGTTCAGGTGAACCTATCTAGATGGAATCTCTCTACCTTCCACATTAGCTCACGCCCCTTTCCCACCTGAGAGGTTAAGTTCCATGTCCCTATAACCAGTTTCATGACCTGGGGATCAGCTGACCCAGGTCTTTGCCATTGAATGCTGCATGGTCCACATCACACAGGACCCTTATGTCTCCTTATGGCAGGTGCTGGGCCCACGGAAGAACAGTCCCATGTAGCACATTCAAGCTGTGCCTGGCTGAGTCCCATTTGTACAGTAAACCATACAAATTTGGTAAAGATTACCTCATTTACTTCAACAATAAAATTATTATCGAACACCTTGGATACGTGACAAAGCACACAAGCAGGGTTAAGAGTGAGTTTTACAGAGCTGTGCCCCAGTATGAAGATGCCATTCAGATAATTTTCTTGTAACACTGCAGACGGTTCTTTAAAAGATGCAATATGTCCAGCTACCTCTCAGTCAGCATGTGAAGCTAAAAGCTTCTGTTCTTATACTCCTCAATTAGATGCTGATTGCTAAATGCTAAAGGAAAGAATCTCTTAATGTCTTCAGTGCTCCATTGATCTTTTTACAGAATAAAAGCCATAAACACACAGGTAATGCTGTTATAATAATCTGTTACAGTACATATGTTATTCTTTAGACTTGCCTCTTACAGAACAACCTTTGCAATGCGTAATTTTATCATAGAACATATTCCTGGTGAATAACCCATAAGGCCCAGATGACTGGTCCTGGAAATCTTTGACTTCACAAAACAATTTGCTCTGATAGTCACTGAGCATCTCTCTTATAGTTACAATGACATGACCTCTTACTAAGAAAATATTTTAACACAAACAATGAAATTTCCATGTAATTCTTTCTGTTGTACAACCAATTTTAAAGAGAAATTCCACCCAAGAATGACCACCAGTTGAATTTGTTCAGTACCAAACAATTTCCTATGTCCAAATAACATTTTGCACATTGAAGTGAAATCTCATTTCTTGCCAGATTCCATTAGACATGCAGTCCGGAGACATTGTCCACAGTGTGGGTGTACCCCAGGTTTATATCTGGGACGGGCCGTGGGCCCCCTGTGACCCTGACCAGGACAAGTGGCCAGAAGATGGATGGATGACCAGGACTCTAGGGAAAACCTGTATAAATGGCTGTGGAAAATCTGCAGGAACACAAGGGGAACATCCACAAACACAAAGCCTGGTTGAGCTACCATACCACTCTAAAATGTAAAATGAATTACAGTACTGATACTTTATTGATTCAGGTTGTCAATTGTCTTTTTGCATACCCCAGCTTATTCTCCATGATTCACATATTATATCTGGGGGGGGGGGGGGGGCTCAGGCTTAGCCACCATGTAGCACCCATGGATTTGGAGGTTGCCTTGCTGAAGGGCCCAATAGCAGCATCAGTCTGTTCGCAATTCGAACTGGCATTCTAACCCACAGAGTTCCACACCACTCCGTAACTGGTCAATTGGTTTATAAAATTATAAGTGTGAGATACTGTACAATGTCAATGATTGAAGAAGAGGAAATATAGTCCAACACTAATGCAGTAATGTCTGTAGTGCCACTAGCTAGCAGTGGTCATCCTCAGGAATGTGAAACTGCCCAGCCTACCTGACTACTTTGGTCCCGCCTCTCATTAGCTGCATGTCAATCATGCATCCACCATTGACGTAGGATGCAAGGTTGATCTCCGAAAATTCGGCCTGCAAAACAGAACAACATGCTTTAAAAAGTGCAATAACCGAAATGTTCCCACACCTGCCATTAATTCCCATCATGCAGGGATGTTAATTGTTAAGGGCCTCCTGATCAACCCCTGAAGACACTTTTTCTCTTATTTTTCTACTAATTTGGAATTTCCAATTACCCATTTTCACAAATGTCTCCCCCTCGAATACACAACCACCACATCAACTGGGATTTTCAGGGATGAAAATAAATACAAGACTCTTCCAATGTCCCCCTGTCTTTGTCTCCATACAGGTATGGAAGGGGGAGGGACCCCCATGTCTAACACATTAGAGCAGTGCTCCCTCTCAGCTCCCAGCATACATGAACCAATCAATGAAGAACTCTGAGTTCCTGGTGAAAGGGTGCTAGCAGCCAGGGGGTCCCTCACGACTGCTTTAAGAAACGCTTTTCTTCTTTGGGCACTGGGAGGCGCTTTGCGGGACATTCATATTTGTATGCCTTTCTGCCATCCATTTTGTAGGGTCTTCCCACGGCTTACACATCACATATAATTGGATTTGTTGGATTTCCTCCAACAAAAGTTATTAATTCCTGTTTTTTTAACGCTGCATATTTGTTCACCTTTATTAAGTTTTGCTTTGTCTTGTAAAGTAATCTGTGACCTTCGTGATGTCTGGAGTTTTCCAAATGGTGACCTTAAAATGAATAACTATTCTGTTTTCAAAGGTGAAAGCACTGCAATTTATGTGTGTATGGAAAATACCGGTGTAGTTAGCAGCACGCAATATTAAGGGAAACATTTATGATTTATCATATTTTGACAGGGCAGTGGCTGCAGTGCCTCTGGACAGGAGCGGATACTCATAGCACCGGCCAACAAATCCTGCGCTCCACAAGTGCGGATTCATCTCAGCTGTTTTCAGGAAGACGAACAGGAAAAAAATACTGCAACACCCAACACCTCATCAGATGCCTGCATATTAAAACACCATTTGGTTTCAGAGCCACCTATAATACAAGGGTGTGCCAAAAAATAAAGCTTTTCCTAAGGCTGAAATTTCGATGAATATCTCCACAAAAAGTCTCTGTTCAGCTGCATCTTTTCAAGCCAAAATATCAAATGTATATCATCTGTGTAAAATTTTTTGTGATGTCCAGTCAGCATTGAACACAGAGGAATCATACAGTTTATATCTAAACATGCATTTTAATGCGAATTTTATGAGGACTCTGCAGTATTTATGCATAAAGAGAGTACAACCATCATTATGAAATGAAGATGAGTCAGTCTGTGAGAGACTGGCCAGTCTCTCCTCTCTGTGAGAACAATGATTTCTCTGAGGAGAAATAAATCGACCATTTTGCTAGACTTCAGAGATTGCAGAAGAGGAGCTTCTGAATGCAAGCACACATTACCAGAATGTGGGGCGAGTGCCATCATCTTACACACAGAGTAAGACACAGACTGTCTTGATTGTGTGTCTTGTCTCAAGGACAGGAACTTGGCCCGATCCCTTTTTAACCGCATGGACACTCTACTGACACTAGCCACTGCACGAAGAAAGCAGCCAGTGTGTAGGGTTAGTGACGGACGCCGGCCAGATACTCGCTAGATGTCCCTCTGCCAGACAGATGGGCAGGCTTTGCAGCAGCAAGTCAGCGGGGTTCGTGGTTAACAGTCTTCTAATAGAAAGACCCATAATTCTTTGGACGGACCTCTCTGAACATGAGAGACCAACGGTTTTCATGGTTCACAATCCAAATTGGTGATGCTTTTGTCTGTTGATACAGACTTAATGAGGATCGAAGGAACTGAGTTCTAAAACTGTAGTAAATGGAGGTGAGCTACCAAGGAGACCAGCAAAGCTTGTAGTGACACTCCCGCAGAGGATGGCCGAGCTCAGATAATGCCTTAAAAGCGAATGGCACTGGCTCCGTCTAGCTTTCTCCAGAGCCTGCCAGCCAAGTCGGCAGCACTGCGGACACTGAGGATGAGCAGTCGGGGATTTGGCCTTTAAAAATCATGGGGCCCGTTTCTCGCTGCCATGGTAACCATTTAGACAATGCATTTGCTTTCCTGGATTAATTCCTAGCAAAGCAGTCAACACAAAAGACGATGAATTCACTGACCCCTATCTTCGAGATGCTGTTACATGATTTCTGAGCAGGTAAAGGAGCTGGCAACATTTTTAAAAGGAGACTATTTGCTAATTTTGTGTATTTCTGATAAAATGTGCATCTTTGCTGTCAGCCTAAAAGAATCCCAGAGGAACAGAAATGCAAACGAATTGCTTCGTCTTGTGCACAAGCCCATTTTTCTGTGTTTAAATCCACATCACAGGGCGTCACCTGGCATCTGCTCCATAGATTTTATTCTTTGCTCTACATTGGAGCACCAGAGATGATGATGCTAATTCAGAGAAGAAACTGCTAATCGTGTTCTGGGGGCTTCACTGGCTCGTGTGCATGGCGATTGAGGAGGACACTGCATTCACAGCTTCTGCTCCTTTCAGCAATGTTGAGTGAAGCAGATACTGATACAGAAGAAACAGAGAGAAGCGGATACAGGAACTGCACCAAGGGCACAAGTGACTAATCGGAACTCCTGGAGGAAATCATTGTACTCATATATCAAATTTCAAGTTAAATTTCATCAAACACACTCCGATGGGAAAGATTTAATACTACAAGCCATGTAAGTTACTTTGGTCTAGGGGTTTAAAAATCCATTTCTGCTTAATCCTATCTAGGGTCACGGGGGGGGGGGGGGTGTTGCAGTGTTTAAAATTAATCATGAAACACTGCAAAATCCTAAAAGGAAACAAAACATAAACTGGTGATTCTTGAGTCTTGAACAATACGAGTATAAAAAAAAAACTTATCAACTGGCAATTAGCGGTATTTCATTGTATGTCCAGCCGCCCAAGGAAATAGAGTCATTTTACTGCAACAAAAAGGGCATTTATGCACAAACACAGCCCTTTTCTCCACTGTTATCTTAGCAGAGAGCTGGTGCTCTGCATCCTAACAACAGGAAACACACTGGGAAGTGTGACCACATTGCCTAGCAACCACATGACGACAGCTCCATCAATGGCAGAAGAACCGTTGTGTGCTGTGCATAGCTCATTTTATCCATCTACTAGCAGATGTTGTTGCCATAGTAAAAGACTAGTGACTTCACTGCCTAGCAACTGCTTGGTAACCAGTTCAACTGTTGCCTTAAGATCTCCATTTTCCTGGTCACTGTTACCTCATATCTCCATGGCTTGAATCCTGCCTCCAATCTGCATATGTGAAGTATGCATGTCTTCCCTACGTCATAGGGGTTTCTAGATTACCCCTCATGGGGGTTTCTAGATTGATTTTGCGTGTGTGTCTATATGTGTGTGAAGGTGGTGGTGGTATGTATATATTACATTGTGGAGACAAAATGCCCCCACAATGTGATAAAACCTGTTACTTTGACTTAGCGGGGGCATTTTGGAATTAGGGTTAAGCCCATGAAAATGAATGGATGGTCCCCACAAAGATATGAATACAAACCTGTGTGTGAGTGTGTGTGGCCCTGTGATGGACCCCCGTCCAGGGTGTACCCCAGTCTCGTGCCCTGTGATGGACCCCCATCCAAGGTGTACCCCAGTCTCGTGCCCTGTGATGGACCCCCGTCCAGGGTGTACCCCAGCCTAGTGCCCTGTGATGGATCCCTGTCCAGGGTGTACCCCAGCCTCGTGCCCTGTGATGGACCCCCGTCCAGGGTGTACCCCAGTCTCGTGCCCTGTGATGGACCCCCGTCCAGGGTGTACCCCAGCCTCGTGCCCTGCGATGGATCCCCGTCCAGGGTGTACCCCAGCCTCGTGCCCTGTGATGGACGGGGGTCCAGGGTGTACCCCAGCCTCGTGCCATGTCCTGGGACTGGCTCTAGGCTCCCGTGACCAGTGAAGAGGTTAGCAGATGGATGGATGTTCTGTTGTTCCGACTCAGACTGTGGTGACTTTCTAACGTCTATCTTGGTTCTGATACTCAGATCAGGAGGGTTAAGCATCTCTTCTTTAGCAAGAAGGACCGCATGCAGGAATCCATTGTTTGTTTATTGATTGTGCAAATTTTAATTATAGAAGAAGCAGGTGAACCTGAATGCTATGTGAATGGGTGTATGATATGGATATCTGACCCGCATTCATTATAGAATGTACATGAACCACTTCATCTGACAATCTTACACACAGCATAACTGTATTAAAACACAACATAACTGTTTAATAACCTATACAACATATACTGTAATTGCTTTTCTTGTTTTCTTATCAGTTTTATGACTAATTCATTTTTTTCAAAGCTGATAGGTATTAATTTAAAAAAAATATTTTTGAGGTCTCTTAGAATCACCACCAAAGCAAATAGGCAATGCTAAAACCAACGGAAGCCAAGAATGGCCGTTCTTGTAATTATTTTTTTAATGCTTTTTAACCCCTATTTCGTTCTCTCATGATAATCAAGCTTGTCTTCTCATGACAAGTTCATTGATCATTTTCTCATAATAAATAAACCGGTTATCCCAAGAAAATTATCTTTGTTATTTTGAGGTAATGAAACTATTAACTTGTAATCTTTAGATCAAATCATTAAAAATACAATTGCAAGCACGATCTGTCATGCCCTGCTCGTCCGATCCTCCCGTGTGCCACGCCCCCTGATTACCCACGTGTGATTCCCTGATTGTTTC
>JAODJX010000001.1:29444796-29455446 GCA_026776945.1 Isichthys henryi
TTCCCAGCTTCTGACCCTCGCTTCCGAATCACGACCATTCTCCCTGCCTCTGGCCCCTATTGCTGCTGCTCCAGTGCGTTCATTAAAACTCCCTGGTGCGCGCATTTCTGGATCCTTGTCCTTCTTTCCGGGCCAGTGTAACACCTGTTGCGTATAGAATGGTATAGTTAAAAAATTAGCAAATTACACTAGATCGGTCCACATGAGATAAATTCAAAACACTTCCACAAAATCGAGGTAGAATTTTTATAGCCCTGTGTATTGGTGCCCCAATGCCCATCTTCCTTCGAAAAAATAAAAAAATAAAAATACAAGCTCAGACCCCTGATCTTTTTTATATGTGGAAATGTCCCTGCTTCACGATCCATTTACTTCATAGCTGAGTGCATTATTTTTAGCAGCCCAACGGTATATAATTTAAACATTTTTTCCAAGTTAGCTAACTGGTTTGAAAAAATAAATTAAATATTAGTTCAAGATCTAGTCACTAAGCTGAGATCCACTGAGACAGGTAATTGACAAAGAAGTGAGATATAGAGACAGAACTGGCATGTTATGCAGGCGGAAACTACTTGGCTTCATATTGATCTGTTTTGGTTTTGTATTGTTGCAGCCTCTGAACATGGAAGCATTGGCCCAATTCAGAGGCCGCGGCCTTTTAAGACTGCAGGTTAGAGTCAGCATCCGTCTGTCTTTCAAGTTCTCCTCCCCGTTTAGCTGACAGACGTCACTGGCCACCCCGTCCTGCTGGCCGAATCAGCTGAGTGTGTGCCGACCTGTATGACCCTGTCTTGTGTTCAAATCTCCCCTCCGCTGTTTTTGTAGATTTTGTTCCCTTGTGTTTCATTTCTATCAGTTTTCTCGTTCCTGTGTTCTGTGATTTGTATTCGGTTTTGGTTTCTTTCTATGTGGCTTGGTTGTGTTACCTGTCTTTGTTATTCCCTGGTGTTAGATTCTATTTCTTAGTTGCTTGTTTTGAGTTCCTTGAGTTAATGTGATGCACTTGAGTCCTGTATTATCCTTGTTGACCTTTTGTATTTAAGTTCCTTACCCTGTTCTGATCCTCCTGGATTCATTGATGTTTGTCAGTGTAGTATTTCATGTCTTAGTGGTGACCCTGTGTTTTGTTATTTGTTGCCGGCCTGCTCCTTGCTGCCCCGACCTTTTGAAATTAGTCTTTGTCTTTCCCCTTTTTAGTTTTCACCCCTCTCTGTCCATTTATTTTGCAGTGTTCTTAGTGCGTTCATTTTTGTTTAATAAATCCCCGTGTTCCTGTGAGCCGCCAGTGGGTCGTCCGCATTCTGTTCCTGCCATGTCCGTGTGCCAGAACCTCCCAGGTCCTTGACACTGCATTTGACGACTCACTGCATCGCAGTGGCGCGACAAGGCCGTCCCATTTTGAAGGCCCTTTTAAAATGAGGCCTAGAGATGTTCCCTTCTTTTCCTGTCCCCAGTATCTCCAGCTCCTTTTCCACAGTAATTTAAAATCACTTACCCTGTTCCATTTTCACAAAACCCAAAAGAAAATCCTTGCATAAGTGCAAACTGTTATGCTGAGTGCATTCCACTTCTGGACTTTTAGTTTTGTAAATTACCGTTTTCCTCCAATTGAAACTGGCGACACAAAACACATCTCGGTTTTGCATGTCCATCTCAAAACTGCCTTTTAAATCCATCGTTCCGCATCCAATATCAGTCACTTCACTGAAATCCAGAGCCCCATGACTGCTGCAAATTAGTTTTGTTATAATAGACTCAGTCATGCTGAAGATTTTTTATGTTTTTTGTATGTAGCTCTGAGTTTGATTAAGGAAAAATAATCCAACCTGTGCAAAATGTAAAGGATAATCACATAAAGGGAACCCTACTCAGCTAATCATTAAACTCAAAATATAATACTTCTTCATAATAGCCTATCACAGAATTGGCTAAGTGACGCACAAAGTTATGTCTTAGTGTTGCAGTTATTTATTAACCTTTACTGCTAATCACATCTAGGAGAGACCTCTGCTTTTTCCAGAACTGAAGCCTATCAGTTACGTTCGGTGGGGGGGTGACCTCACCTTGTAGAGGAGCTCAGGTCCAAGCATCTAAAGGAGGTAGAACCAAGACAGCCACCTTTAGTTGCTTGGACCCACCTCTTCTACAATCTGATTGATCATCCCTATGTCAGGGTCAGCTCCGGTTGTCTCAGTCTTTTGTGTCCCTTCCCGGTTTGGCCAGCAGGTGTCGTTGGTCATCCCGTCCCACGTGTTATCAGTCTGTTTCTCTGTTCCCTGTCAGCCGCATAGCTCAATTTGTTAAGCATGTGGTTATCTGCACCCCTTTGTCACATGTTTAAATCCTGCTTCCTTTGTTCTCATATTTTACTCCCTAGTGTTTCATTTGTATGAGTTTTACTAGGTCTTGTGTCTGGTGATTCTGTATTTCGTTCTGGTTTTGTTCCTTGTGCCCCTGCTTGTGTTGTTACCTGTATAATTCCTCAGTGTTCGATTCTGTTTCCCTGTTCCTTAGTTTTTAGTTTCCCTGTTTTAGTTCCTTTGAGTTAATTAGTTTCATCTGTGCCGTTTCCCCAGTCTTTGTTAATTAGCCTCACCTGTCCAGTGTTAGTCTCGTTACCCCTTAGTATTTTAGTCCCTGTTTCTGTGTGGTTCCTGAGTGGTTTGTTGATTGTGAATGTTCTGTTGGTTGTGATAGTTGGATGTTAGTGTAGTTTTGAATATTCTATTTATAGCCTGCCTGTCTTACCCTTTTGTAAACTTAATTAGTCTTTGTTTATCCTTTTTGTAAATTTAGTCTTTGTTTATCCCCTTTTGTTTTTGACCCCTGTGGTCCTTTTGGTTTTTGTAGTGTTTTTAGTGTTTTCTGTTTCGGTAAATAAACCCCAGTCTGGTGAGTCGCAAGTGGGTCGCCCACCTTTCTGCCGACATCATGCATCGTTCTTGCGCCGGAACCCCCCCCCGTAACCTTGACGCCCTATGAACCAGTCATTTTCCATTCTGCCCTCAGAACATTTTTGTGTAAGTAAAACTCCCATGAGCTTTTCTTCTGACAGTGTACCAACAAAGGGACACAAATCCACAATATTCTGGACGCAGACACAGAGCTCTAACCTACCACCCTACATAAATGTTTCCACTTGGATCACAAATGACCAAACGAAAGTGACTTTGTGCACATACTGATTAGACCTAGTTTATTGGAGAAGAAGTTATGATTGACAGGAGCATAAGGACAGTTAGCGACATGCTGGAAAAACTCAATCATCGCAACCAATGAAAATTCAAGAGAATGAAGAACAGGCCCCGTTAGGTCGTGTGATGTGAAAGAAGGGTTAGAAGACTGATTCTCCTTCATGAAACATAGATACCTGTTCATGCAAGATAATACTCAGCCCAGTATTGGTTTTAATATTTACCACTATAATAAAACCGACAGTATTTGTATATTTGTTTCACTGCCAAACATTTAACAGCCTGAAGAAATTAAACAGAAATAAAGCTGGTTCTCCAGAGATTTCTGGCAGCAAAAAAAAAGAAAGTAAAAAAATATATATATTTGAAACGTAAAATGGAGGAATTTATAATTCTGCCTAAGGCAAAAAGGCTTCTCAGCCAAGTTACAAAATATCACCAAAAAAAAAGGTAACACTTCTTCAGCTAAAATTAGTCTGCTTATTAAGCCTTTACTACAATTTGTCAGATTACAAGAACTTTGTCAAAGTCAGTATTGACTTGTTATGACATGAATACTCACAACCTTGTAACCCTTGTACCGCTTTGGTTGGTACTTAGGCTCCTATACCCTCTTAACCAAGGTGAACAATTACAAAACCCAGAGAGAGATTTTAATAAATATAACTGATCTTTAATATATTTAATAAAAGATACCTGGCCTTAAATATCTCCGTTCTGTTCGTTTGTAGAAAAAAAACAAATCTTAAAAACTGGCATTTAATCCACAAATTATTTATATACAAATTATTGTAAAATCCACATCGTGTCTCAGTTCTATTTCCGCCAAGACGCAATGATTTACTTTTGACGACGAGTGGCGCTGTTTCCCAGCATACTCAAGTGAGACTTTATCTTAATAAACATATGTTCTGTCTACAACATTACCAGGGTGTGTGTGTATGTGTATTTTATATATACACACGCGCATACACACACACACACACACACACACACAAACTGAAACACCTGGTTTCAGACCACAATAATTTATTGCAGCCGATACAGCATCGATTTGTCTTGGGAATGACAGACAAAAGGTCCTGCACGTGGCCAGAGGGATTTTTGGCCATTCCTCTTGCCGAACAGTGGCCAGATCACTACGTGATGCTGGTGGAGGAAAATGTTTCCTCAGTCACTCCTCCAAAACACCTCAAAGTGGCTTAATAATATGTAGATTTGGTGACTGTGGAGGCCATGTGAGATGTTGAACTATACTTTCATATTCATCAAACCACTCTGTCACCAGTCTTGCTGTGTGTATTGGTGCATAATCAATACATTGTCCACAGCCCAAGATTTGTGCCGTTGGTATCATTGAAACCGACATTTGGAATTGGCATGAGTGACGAAAGATTTGGTTATAGCAGCCCGACCATGAACAGTGACCCTGTGGGGCTCTTCACAAAGAATCGAGATGCGCATTTAATTCTACGGTGAGTCGAGCAGCTGTGGTTTAATGTTTTTGAATACAACCTGGGTTAATACCCAGACATCCCTGTCAGACAGCTTCCCCTTGTGTCTACAGTTACTCCAGTTAGATGCGGTCCGTCCTTCATGGTGGTATGCTGACATTATCCTGGATACTGTGGCTCACAATATGCCACAAAAGCTTGCTGTCCCGCTCACAGATGCACCAGCGAGACGCAAACCAACAATTTGCCCTCTTTTGAACTCTCATACATCTCCCATTATATATGCGGATTGCAATATTTTATGCACAGCTGTGCTATTGCTTTGCTAATTCAACCTTCACACTCTACTCTTACTGATAGAATGTGCAATCACAGTAGACCACGCATATATTAGTGTGAAACCTCAAACACTATATTGCTCAGTATCTGTTGGTTTTATTATCCACCCCCCACCCCGCCCATATATATATATTTACATACACTCACACATATAAACACGTGTGTATGTATATATGCATGTATAGCAATTCACTACCCGTGTGTTCGGTGTTTGTGTAGGTAACACATAAAGCTTGAAACTTCAGCTTGAATCGATTGTGGCAATCAGACAGGCACATGCATTTTTAAAGTCCAGCGGTCCCCACGATCTCACTATTGTTCCCCAATGCGCCGCTTTGCGCAGCGTGCTGCAGAGCTGGGCTTCCCCGCAGCGCGGTCCCCTTTAAGGGGGCAGTGCCGCTGGACGGGGGGCAGCGCCGCACAGCGCCCGATCCGCCTCATCTCTGCCTAAAATCAATGAGCGGCTGCCCGATCCGCCGTTTCTGCTTTCAGCCTTTTCCAGGAAGAAACTGACGGCGGGGCACGATGGGCCGAGAAATGAAAGGAGGAAACGGAGAAGTTGAATTTGTCCTTTGTGAACAATGACCATAGATTGGAAAGAACATTAACAACACAAACGGGCGTGCATGGTTTTTAAATGGATCGCGACCGAAAATCAATGGTAGTGTGTTCATGAAGGATTATTTTTTAAAGAAAAACAGGAGAAAAGTGGGGAAAGGGAGAACTTCCTGAATTGCGAAAAACATGGTCTGAACCTCCAGGCGATGTGCATTGAAGATATTCGTGGATTCTTCATATCCGATGTATTTTATTGTATCTAATCCTCATATTAAAGGATAATATTACGGAAGGACGCGTAATTATTGTTATCTATTGCTGCAAAGACTTTTGATCGTGCTGTTTGTTGTACACAAGGCTCGGTAAGTGACGTGCTTGCTCGATTCCGCTTCACCGTGAAAAGTGGCTCCGTTCAGTCTCCATGCTGTGCATTTTGACAGGAAACTGCAACAGGCTCTGCTCGGCTTGTTGAAAAGTGCGCTTTATGGCTTTATTTGAAAACACTCTTTGGGGCTTTAGAAAGTGTCATCGCGACACGGTTTTTCCTTTCGATTTCATGGATCTTGGTTTGTGGGTAAATGGTCCCTGGTTCTTTTGGAACCTAATGAGTAGTGAATTTATAATTGATTCTCAGCACTTATTTGCTTTTAAGGACCTTGTGGAGCTCTTGACGAAGAATCGAGATGCGCATTTAATTCTGCAGTGACTTGAGCAGCTGTGGTTTAAAACTAGAATTTAGTGATTGACATTGGTGACACACCACAGCACACAACAATGAAATGCATTCTCTGCATGTTTGACATAGCAGGGGGCAGCTAATTCAGCGCCCAGTGCTTGGGGGTGGTACGTTGCTCAGGGTACCTCAGTGGTGCCTCGCTGGTTAGGGATTCAAACCTGCAGTCTTTCAATTAGGAGTGCACTTCTCTAACCATTAAGCCACCACTGCCCACAATTGATAATATTGTGAAAATTTATTCCAGTGAATTGCACTGTTTTAAGATCTATACAGTAATGCATCCTTCACACACTTTGTAGATCACAAACTGTGTCCGAATGAATGGTTCGTTTGTGACTTTGCTTAGTGTGGTGCAATGAAGTCCATATCATCATCATCCTCCAGATGTGCACATTCACCTTGGCCCTGTTTCACTTGAAATGTAGTGGAAGTTTAGCAGAGCATCTACTTGAAAGACGTTTTAAATATGTGTCTGTATGCAAACATCATGGTTTCAGTTGGACCATGCATAGAACGTCACTCATCTGTTGTATTTTTGTCATAAGCTTACATGGTTGTATATTCTAGACAGCGGGTGACAATATAAACTTGCGAACTCTGTGTGTGTGTGTGTGTGTGTGTGTGTGTGTGTGTGTGTGTGTGTGTGTGTGTGTGTGTGATGAGGTCTCTTTTTACTGTTTTGGATTGATTCATATCCAGATTTCTACAGAAACAGGTTAGAGCTGGGTAGGGATTATGGTTATCATGTTGGGATTAGAGTTTTCCCTGTAGAAATGCATGGAGAGTCCCCACAAAGATATAATAAAAATCTGTGTGTGTGTGTTATGTTTCTTTTGGACTTTGTGCATGAAATGAATGTCTGTGTATGAGATTGTTTGTTAGAAATTTATATTGCACTGAATCAGGCCATAATTATTGAGGTGATTAGAGGTTCATTGTTCTGTTTGTAATGGTACCATGTTTTTTTTTCCCACTCTGGCTACTGACCCTGCAGTCTGCTGGACCCCATACGAGCTTCATTACAGTACGGCAGGAGGTAGTCAGGTGCCCAGTCAGGGCATCTTCCCATCAGATGGTTGGGGAAAGGGGGCCGACACTGTTCCCGTTAACAATGCCAAGCACTACCTGGGATGAATTCCTGCAATGTGCATAGAAAATATGTACATTCCAGAAATTATTTTTACGTGTTAGTTATACATGAGACTGAAGTTCTTGTGAAGATGCTTTTTATAAAACATACCTGGAAAAACGTAAGTGTTCAGGTATACCAAAAGTTAGAGCGATAGTATACATAGTTAATTATGGGGAAATTTATGGGTAGGGATTATTTTTCTATTAATTAATTAGTTGTAAGATGGTCTGATTCACAGAAATCAATTATATTCTGCACTGTTAAGTCTTCTCTTACACAGATAGACATGCACTATATGGACAAAAGTATTGGGACACCAGGCCATTAGACCTACAAGAACTTTTATGACATCACATTCTGAATCCATAGGCATCAGTATGGAGTTGGTTTCCTCTTTGCAGCTATGGCAGCTCTCACTCTTCTTGGAAGGTTTTCCGCAAGTTTATCGAGTGAGTCTGTGGGAATTTTTGCCCATTCATCCTGAAGAGCATTTGTGAGGTCAGGTATTGATGTTGGATGTGAAGGCCTGGCTCACAATCTCTATTCTAGTTCATCCCAAAGGTGTTTATTGGGGTTTTGGTCTGGACTCTGTGCAGGCCAGTCAATTTCTTCCACACCAGACTCACCCAACTGTGTCTTTATGGACCTTGCTTTGTGCCTGGGGTCATGCTGGAACAGTAAAGGGCCTTCCCCAAACTGTTCCTACAAAGTTGGAAGTAGAGAATTGTCCATTATGTGTTGGTATGCTGAGGCATTAAGAGTTCCCTTCACTGGAAATAAGGGGCCTAGCCTAACCCCTGAAAAACAACCCCATACCATTATCCCTCCTCCACCAAACTTTACAGTTGGCACAATGCAGTCAGGCAGGTAACGTTCTCCTGGCATCCGCCAAACCCAGACTTGACCATCAGACTGCCAGACAGAGAAGTGTGATTCGTCACTCCACAGAACACTGTTCCAGAGTCCAGTAGCGGCATGTTTTACACCACTCCATCCAACATTTGGCATTGCACTTTGTGGTGTAGGACTTCCATGCAGCTGCTCGGCCATGGAAGCCCATTCCATGAAACTCCCATCGCGCTGTTTTTGTGCTGGGGTTCAAGCCAGAGGAAGTTTGGAACTCTGTAGTTATTGAGTCAACAGAGTGTTGGCAACTTTTACACACTAAATGCCTCAGCTCTCAACAAGTCCGCTCTGTTACTTTACTTTGTGCCACTTTGTGGCTGAGTTTCTGTTCTTAAATGCTTCTACTTTGCGATAACACCACTTGCAGTTGACCGTGCAATATCTAGCAGGGCAGAAATTCCACAAACTGATTTACTGCAAAGCTGGAATCCTCTCCACTGAGCTCTTCAGAACAGTCCATTGTTTCATCAATGTTTGTCCCAATACTTTTATTCATATAGTACACACACACAGACATGCACACACATGTATGTATATGTATGTATGTACGTGTGTGTGTGTGTATATTTGAAATATAAAATTTAAGCCATCAAACACTAAAATGACCTCTTAAACGTTTTCAAGTTTTGGATCACATATGATTTATTCTTTCTTTCTTTGATTTTGCTCTTGTGTGATAAATGCAGGAATGGTGTGTCCTGTAATAGCCCTGTGCTATAACATTAAGAGCTTTATCAGCTGATATTTTAAATTGAATCCTTTTCTTTAACGGACCTCCATGATGCCATGATGCCGCCTCTGGAGAGCCTATGACCCGCTAGATATGCCTTTCTTTCTGTATCTCCTTGGAGCAGGAGGAGATCCCTTTTCAGCCTCTGAGCGAGTGCCCTGCCAAACTGTACTCCCTCCCCTGCCCATGCGCCAGTATCGCGGCCGGCCAGCCGGATGGAGGAAGGGCCCGCTCGCCTGCCGGCACACCTGCGTGAGTACACACACACACACGCACAAACACCTGCACACACCTGCTCATGTGTATGCAGACTCCCTTGATGACCTGTCCGAACAGTGTTTCAGCCTTGCTGTGTGCTCTTGGCTTAATCTCTGTTGCTCCTATACTAGAAATACATCAGTGTGTCTTTGTAATTCTTCATGGCTGCTGGGAGGAGATACCTCTGTTACACCTGGAATGTACTGAAATTTGAAACTCAACGAGAGATCACAATACCAGTGGTTCTGTGGGGGTTAATCATAATACATTGATTAGATCATAACCACAATGTAATGTATGTTAATCACAATGAATTGACCAGATACTTTTTACCAGTAATATTAAACGAAAAATACAATGTTGCAAGCTATAAATTATTTAGTCTCCCTCCCTTTTTACTTGTGACTAGTCCATTAGTTTGAAGACCTCTGAGGAAGCTAAATAGCCAGAGACTGCATCAGGAAATAACCATTCATCTGTGGCTACAATGCAAAGATTCCTACCTGTGAATTTGCTATTGTACCTCAGAAATAACAAGACAAGTGTAAAAACAAATGAATTCCTCAGTCTGCCTGCCATGGTGATCGTGAATGTTGCAGCTATGTTAGATTGCTGTTTCATTGCAGTAGATGCACTTGCATGCATTTTTTGAAAAGTACATTTTCTTTTGCATACCTCTTTACAGCTGTTATGAGCTATTACTATAAATATACTGCACTTGGCGTAATGTCATAAATCAGCTGTGATACATTCCAGGGTTTCTGTTTTGCATGAATAAGTAGCCTCTTGGAAACCAGTTTGATATATTTGCAGTGTAAAAATAGATTTTTTTTTTGCATTCACATTTTTAAATGCATTTTTATGTGTAAATGAATGCTGCACATATACTTAAAGCAAGTTGCCAGGGTAATTTTTATGAATAAAGAGCAAGAATTTCTTTGTAAGAATTGTACTGTATATGCCTGGAAATAAGTTACTTGAACCTTGATTGGACATTGATGCAATGAATAAAAGTTTAAAAAAAATATCAGTCACAAAGAAATAAAGCTTTTGAGCAATGACCTTTGAGAGTTTATATGAAAAATTGGCAACTTATAATTGGAAAAAATGGCCCCATAAAAATGGTTTTGTAGGTTGACCATCTCTGCCTCTCTTGCCTCACATTTGTGTGTGACACTTTCATTCCCACTGCAAGGGAAGAAAATGTTAGATGTACTGTAGTATGAACTGCCGCCCCCCCCCCAGGGACACCGGTAAGAAAGGGCGACGGTCTGTCTCCTCCGGCACTTTCCGACTCGGGCTGTGGCCCTCACCAGCATGAGCAGCTGGAAGATGAGTACAGC
>JAODJX010000001.1:29518488-29529542 GCA_026776945.1 Isichthys henryi
TTGGACTGTGGGGGGAAACCGGAGTACCCAGAGGAAACCCCACGACGACATGGGGAGAACATGCAAACTCCACACATATGCAACCCAGGCAGGGATTCGAACCCGGGCCCCAGGGGTGTGAGGTAACAGCGCTAACCACTGCTCCACCATGCCACCCTACCAGATACTATCGAGTTGAAAATGTAATTTCCCTTTAACAAATGTTAAAAATTGGGGTTGAATGGTGGCTTCACAATCACAACTCTCATTCAATATGTGTTTTTGTTCTTGCCTCACGTTTGAATGAATTTCTTCTCAAAGTCCCAAAACATACAGGTAAGCAAATTAGTGTGTCTCAATACTATGAGAGCATGCACCCTGCAATGGCCTGGCCTCCCATCCAGGTGGCACCCTGCCCTTTTCCCTCTTTATCCTGGTGCACAACGATCCTATACTAGAAAAGAAGTTAAGGAAAATACATGACTGATGGCATACATTTTCAGGCCACTCTGTGAATGATTCAAGCTTAGAATTCAGTCCAAAGAAGCGTCATTAGTAACATGGATTTATGTTTTAACCAGTCCAGGCAGCTGCTTTCAGGCAGGGACTCTGTTCCTTGCGATTCAATTCATCCATGGGCTGTTAACCTCTGTCTGTTGCAGGATAAGAACATCATTGTTACTGTAACATAAATACTGTCTATTTCATACAATTAAACCATAATTTTAGAATGAAGTGAAAAGAATGAAAAATACAACTTATGTTTCATTTACATTATTACTAAGCAATGTGTGCAGTTTATTTTTTTAATCACAGCTTAACTTATTGCAAATCCAGAGGACTTAATTACAGCTATCATTGTCTGCAGTTATTCCCCAGAGCTGCATGTCACAGCGTTATCATATACAGTAATTATGCATGCAAAGGGCAGGTTCTCTTTTGAGAATTTTGAGGTCTTATGCTCCATTCCAAAAGCGTAGCATAAAAAGCTCAGTATGACAAAGACGAATTTCGTATCCACAAAGTTCATATCCAAATAGCAATCCTGTTAAATTCTCTTTTCAGTTCCATTAAAAGATATCTTGGCAAACACTTGAAATTACCTATTATAGTGATGGTTTGTCCTGCTTTCAACCTAAATGATCAGTCTCAGTACACATTTTATTTTATGCTGTTCACTTTCCTTACGCTGAGAATATGTTTCACATTCAGTGAGTAGGATCGTGCGGCTGCCCTGTCTGCTCTAATGTAATTGCAGTGTATGGATGGATAGATGCACTGATAGATGGCACTGGCATCAAGCACTTTTACGCAGAATTGTGTAAAAATCATGACGGGAGATGCACTACAAAAGAAGTTAAGGATGCCAGTTAATAGATGGGTGAAGGAATACATTTTCAGGTCACTGTGCACTACAGTTATTATACAATTATAATGATCCAGACAGAATGGGCCCTCGGGTGGCCACCTGAAGTTCAGATTAGGCAGTTTGTCTGAAGTTAAGCAGGCTTGGTCCGTCTCTGTACTTGTATGGGAGACCAACTAGGAAAGTTGGGTTGCTACTGGGAGAGATGTCGGTGTGGCCAGTAGGTTAGCCCATCCTGTGGTCTGTGTGGATCCCAGTGCAGTGACAGCAACACTGTCTTGTAAAAATGGTGCTGTCCTTCATATGAGACGTAAAACCAAGGTCCTGATTCTCTGAGGTTCCTTAAACTACACAGTCTAATTCTATTGAGAGATGCAGTCAACTGATACCAGGAATGATTTAAAAAGTGCATCTTGTCTCAAGTCATTCTAATGATTTTGAGACCAATGGATTGCTATTGTTATATTTACAGTGGTAGTATCTTAAACTCTCATGAACAATATGTCACGACAGCAGGACAGAGTCTAATGATATCAAACAGACCAGGTCCATGGTCTGTGGCAGAAGGTCATACCCCAAACGGTGTCCACCCACATGGTCAGGTGCACCGCCTGACAGTCCTTGCTGCTTTGGCTGGTAGCCGAAAGCATGAGTTACAATGTTTATACTGTAAAGGGGCAGGTCTGACCTGCTGGTTTCTTTGTTCCATTTTCAATTCACTTTGGTTACTATTGTATGGGTCCAGGGTCACATGATGGTAGAATTGCACATTGGGTGATTGCTACAGTACGTCTATCGGTCTTCTAAGACAGTGTTTCTTAAATTGGCCCTGGGGACCCCTGGACAGTCCATGTTTTTGCTTCCTTACAGCTCCCTGCAAGACATTGTACATTTTTGCTCCCTCCCAGGTCCAGGAGCAAAAATATGGACTGTCTGTGGGTCCCCAAGGACTGGTTTGAGAAACACTTTTCAAAGCATTTTTCCTAGTCAGGGTCACAGTAAAGGGGCTCTGGAGTCTATCTTAGGGCTCGCAGGGCACAAGGCTGCTCTGCAGAAAACCTCAGGACAGAGCAGAGGTGGGATTTGGGCTCCAGCCCTGAGGGAGAGTGGTATTAGTACAAACCATTAAGATACCATTAAGAAAAAACTCACACTGTTCCATTTGAACAAGGGTGGGGCTGAGGTATCACCCACCACATGGCTGCACTCGAGTTCTCATCCCTGAGGTGGTATGTTGTGTGGTGGGTGCAGCAATGCCATATCAGTGCATGCCCCCCCTTTATTTAAAAGCACATAAGCTGCAATATGGGATTTTTTTTAAATGCTAGGAAAGAAAAACTTATACCCAACATGGCCATTCTTTTCTTCCAGTGTCTGACCTTTCTGTTTTTAAGGAGCTATCATCCAGCCCCCGCGGTCATACTCTTATGAAATCCATCTTACTGGCCCCATTTACAAGTCCAGGCAGAAGCACGGATCCCACCATGGAGTTACACTCCAGTATGTTGGCTGGCAGTAATCAAATGTTCGCTTCAGAAGTTTGCCGTGAATCTAGCAGGCCACTGTGAAGCTAGCTGGTCATATCTGGCAAGGAACCAAGAAACTTCTTGGAAAGGACAGTAAAAAACGGACAGCTATGGCGCTGGGAAACTTGGCATTGTCTGTGATATCTGGGTGGAAGGGAAG
Source organism: Isichthys henryi (assembly GCA_026776945.1). Taxonomy (NCBI): domain Eukaryota; kingdom Metazoa; phylum Chordata; class Actinopteri; order Osteoglossiformes; family Mormyridae; genus Isichthys; species Isichthys henryi. The sequence goes on from JAODJX010000001.1 coordinate 29,521,520, forward strand.
CGGGGAACCAGCATGAAATGAACCAGTGCGCTACCACTGTCGCTGGGGCTTGCTGGCTGACATCTACGGAGAAGTCATCATACAAACGGAGTGACCAAAGTATCAGACCATCACAGCCCAGAGAGACACAGTCTTTGAGCCTTTGAATGTCAGTAATGGAACAGTGATAAGGCTTTTTAAAATAATGAGATCCCTGAATCTTCATTCAGTGCTAATGCAGGACAATAGCACAAACACAACAATACATTACGTGAAACTGGAGCCATTGTTATGGATTACCAACATATGGAACCTTTCAAAGCATGTAAAATTCGCAAAAAAATTGTATTTGTGTTGACATCCCATCTAGAGTATTGTCCAGCCTTGTGTTCCCTGCTGTCTGAGATCAAGGCCTTTGCATGGACCCAACCAGGTTAAGAGGTCTGAAGATGGATGGATGGATGTAATAGTACTAAGTAATATTAGTATTTCCATATTATGTAGCTAGGAAGTGGTTTAAACATGTCCGAAAATATTCCCCATTGGAGATTGCAGGTTGCATTGCAATGCCCTGACAACCTCTCTAGGGATCTTGTCAAAACCTAAAATTATTCGCCGGTTGGCTGAAAAGCAGCCGCTCTGCTTGTTAACGGCACCCAAGTTTCCGTTTTTAGTTGCAGGATTTTGAAATATCATCGTAATTTTACCATTCAAAGTCCTCTGAGCAAAAGCAGAAACGCTCAGGAATAAAACCAAGGCTCAGCTGCACAAGCACTCTTTGAAATGCTAAAAACATTACAACATACTCAGACACATTTTCAGAAACGTCAGATACAAACTTGCGGAAAAAGCTAATTTTCACATCATCAAGGCTAATATCGCTAATTAAGATATATTTAATAAAAACATCTAATAAAACACGTGCCAGCATCTAGATCGAAAATGATTAAAATAGCATCTTTTATTCATTTGACAATATATGGAGTAACACCCAGCCAGGAAAATGAAAGCCTCAATCTTGCCACTTGGAGTAAGAAACCTGTCTGGAGGTGCATATTAAAGTCAGAGAGAGTATTTCTAAGGTATTTCTAGTTATTTACAGATTTTTTAGTGGCTAATTGTTCTCAATGTACAAAAGAAAATATGCTAACGACAAGCACAGAGAATGAATTTTTGACTAAAACCAGAAATGCAGCCAGACAGTGTTTTGACATCCGGGAAAATGTGTTGCAAAAATATATATCGCAATGGATTCAGAGCATCTACGTGATCATTGCAGACCACAGCTTCGTTCTACAAAATTTAATTACAGTCTAGTCTATGTAGCCTTCTCATGTACACAGCAGGATACAGTATGTTTGATAGGGTTACAGCTGATATAATACACAGCTGTAATTGCAGGTTATATGTAAATCATCACCTGAAGTTAGTTATAGAAATTATAAATAATGGCTTTATTTACAAAACAAGATGGCTTTAATTCGATTTGCTTTTTATCACCCTTCCTAGCCCAGCTGGTTACATCCATTGCTCATTGGTCATTAACAGGCGTCAAGTGGGCATTATTGACAAGGTGGATCTAAACAGAGCTGGAAATTAATCACAGAGATAAATCGTTTGGACACCCTTAGTCAATCTGCATGAAAATCGAAGAATAACCTCTGTGGGGGCAGTTACGTAAATATAAGGCATTTCTGCACATTCTAAAGCACGATGTAGAAAACCATTTGGCCTAGTGAAACTCCTTAATCTGCTGACCATAAAAATGTCCCTTAAGTATTTTTATTCTTATCTAAATATAAAGATCAAACTGTCCGATTTAAGTCAGCTGATACCTGTGGAACCCAAAAGGTTTTCAAAAATGTATTTTTCTTGTTCATTGCCAAGTGTTAAGTTTATACCACATGTATTCACATATTAATATGTACATTGTACAGATTTTATAAACAATCTGTTATTTCCTCATACTCCTGTTTTCTGTGGGGTTGGAGTTGGTTATTGGTTGGTTATTTATGAATGATTTTCATTGTTGTTACATACCATAATAACATAATCTCAGTATGTCTCAATGTGTTAGACATTTGAGGGAAAACAGGACCAGGATCAAATGTAAACATCTGCACTGTTTGGAGTCTGGGGCCTGTATAACGAAGTGAGATTTGCTGGTTATTTAGCTAATTTGTTTGATTTAAGGTAACCCAGTTTAAATGGACTTCATCTTCTTTCACTTACATTTAGCCCAGACTACCTTAAATCTGACTAGTTATCTTGCTAACTCAAAAATTTGGCTTCATGAATCAGGCCTCTGATTTGCATGGGAGCTTTCAGGGAGAGCAGTTAACACTTCTATTCCGGTGAATTTAGCTTCTGGTTTTCCAGTGCCAAGGCCTTTGTCTTGATAATTGAAACAGCTGCTTTTAGCTGTGAGCATGAGGGACATTATCAGGACAAAAGCATAGTCGGCAGCCTTGTGTGAGGCATCTGCTGTATGAAGACCCTTCATGTATAAAATCCAACAAGTGTACCTGTGCCAGTCCACTGAGTGAAGACACAAGATGACGTCTTCACCCGCGTACAGTAGGTAGCACTTCTTCTCTCCCAAAGCTTTTCTGGTATGTGCTTCAGGTATAACCCAGCTGTTTGCTCTTGGGTGCCTCTGTGACTATCATCACAGGAGGACACCTGCGTGGTTTTCCTAGAACCTCTGCCATCACCTCCGTCATCATCGGACTTTGGAACTGCCGGTCATAAACAAGGCTGACTCCATTCCTGCCCTTGCTATTCGTTTAGTACTCCTCATCCTGGCCCTTTTGGAAACCTGGGGTCTCATTTACCGTGCGTACAAATAATTTTGTGCGTAAACCATGCATACCCATATTTTTATGCATAGAAAGGGCATTTATGAATTTCTTCTTGTGTGTAAAAATATGTGTATATTTACAAACACCCCTTACCATATGTACACACAAACCCCTAGTGGCAGAGAAGCATAACTTAAGCAAACCGATTGGCACTTAGGATACAAACAGACTCTTGGTAGACTGACAAACAGAAAGATCTAGTTATGTTTGAACAAAGTATGAGTAGGCCGGTCATGCTCATGACTAGGAATCGTTCCAAAATCACAGAAGGTCCATGGCCAAAGAAATAACATCACTGTCACTAAAATACATTCTTTCACTGAGATATGCCTGATCTAGGGTCCAATAGCATTTACGTCTGAAGTTCATAACAAATAAAATATACGCACTGGTGGAGAGACGCCTGAAAGCAGACATAGCTGGATGTTACTGGATGTATCCTGTAGTGTAACAGCTGCTGGAGAATGGGCAGCACTGCAAGCTATATAATGACCCACTGTCCACATCTAACTTCTAATGCAATAAGCAGACATGATACAGATACAGTATCTGTACTGTGATATTTTGTTACATAAATAGAAACTTATTGTACCATACAATGAAATATTTCACTACAGCTTCAGGCACCATCTTTTTTCTTAGCTCCCATTGTTTGCTACCACACGCATCTTTTGATTTGATACTCTGATGCCAACACCACCTACTACCAAAAGGAAATCATCGCCACAATCAGACACTCACAAGTTATTATTCGCTTTCAATGCCCTCCTTAACCCTCCTCCTTCCCCTCAACCCACCATCCTGACTGCTGATGATTTTGACACTTTCTTCCATGATAAGGTGGCAGCCATTGACAGCCAGTTCTCTGCACTCGCCACCTGCATGGATCCCTTTATGCAAGTACCTTCTGTTCCCTCTATCACATCTCTCACCCGCCCAGATGCTTCTAACTTGCTCACCCACTGGTTCACTACCTGTGCCCTGGACCCTATCCACTCTGTCCTCCTTCAGGCCATCCCTCCCACACTAACCCAGCACTTCCAACACATTCCCTGCCGCATGTCAGCAAGCTTGTGTAACACCACTGCTTAAAAAACCCTCACTTGACCCTTTGCAGATTGAGAATTATTAGCCGGTCTCATTCATGTCCAAAACTCTTTCATATGTTGTCCTAAGTCAAGTCTCTGAACTTCTCATGAAGAAGAACCTCCTGGATCCTCTTCAGGCTGCTTTCATACCTGGACACTTGACCGAGACTGCCCTCTTCGCTGTTGTGGATACTCTGAGATACAAGAGCTTCATCTGGGTCATCTGTCCTGATCATTCTAGACCTCTCTGTGGGATTGCTCTGCACTGGTTTGACTCATACCTATCAGACTGATCATTCCAAGTGACTTGGGTTGCAGAGGTGTCAAAATCACATCAGGTAACAACCTGTGTTCTCCAAGGCTCTGTCCTTGGCCCTTTCCTCTTCTCTCTTCACATTAGCTTTCTATGTCAGATATTCAAATTGCATAGCTTCTCCTACAATTACTATGTAGATGAAAACCAAATCTATTTGACCTTCCCTCCTGATGACACTATGGTCTCAGCTCAAATCTCTGGATGCAGTCTGGATGAGGACCCATCACCTTCAACTTAATCTCTTCAAAACTGAGGCTCTTGTTTTCCTCGCCAGCCATCCACCCTGACATCACTGTTCAACTTGAATCGTCCACAATGTCTACATCAATGTCTGCCAAATACCTAAGGATAATGATAGACGAATAGCTGACCACATAACAGCACTCTCCTGCTCTTGTCGGTTTGCCCTGTAGAACATCAGAAAGATCTGGCCTTTTCTGTCTGAGTATGCAGCTTAGTTTCTAGTGCAGGTACGCATTACCTCATGACTAGACTATTGCAACTCTCTACTAGGAGGTCTACCAGCTTGTGACTGCAGTCGATTCAAAGCATAGCAGTACATTTGATTTTCATTCAGCCTAAATATTTTCTTGTCACAGCTTTCCCTGTCTCTCATCACTGGCTCCCTATTGGTGCTTGCATCAAGTCTATGGTGTGGGTCTACAGGTCCATTAATGAACAGGCAGTCAACTCCATCAAAAGGCTGCTCAAGATTAATGTCCCATTTCACCCCCTTCATTCAGCAAACCGAGCCCCCTCCACCATGCAATAAGTGTCACTTCTGAAAGTTCTCGTGTGTGGTCCTCCATGGTGGAACGAGCTTCAGAACCATGCCCAGTCATCATCCTCCTCTCTCTACCTTCAAGAAACAATTCAAGACCCATATGTTCCATGAATTTCTGTACTAGTCTGACGCCTCTTTACGTTTCCTGAATGTGAAGTGCTTCTTAATTTGAATAGTCATGTTAGTCCTTGTTTAGTTAAAAGTTGTTATGTACAGTAGTTCCTGCTCCAATACTTGCACTTGTACCTGGGCATTCACTAGAACTTCACCTGGGATTGTACTGGATATAATTGGACACACTATAATGCAAAGAACAGGGTTAGGGGGTTAGGAACCAAACTCCTGGACAGAAGCTGGACAATTCCACTCTGGAGTTTTCCTAGGTGAAAGGCATCAGGCAGGCCCTGCTTTGGCCCTTGTAGGTTGGAGTTCACCCTCTGTGAACAAGAGCATCTTCTCCCTTCGACTTCAAGTTAGGGGGTTGTCTCTAACTGTTGTTATGCACCAAACAGCAGTTCAGAGTATCTGGCCTATTTCACAACCATCAGTGTGGTGTTGGAAGGTACCCCCTTGTGCCAACAGTAACACCTGTAAAATTTACTGGTCAATCTGCATTCGAACCCTCATGATGGTCACAAATGCTGGGTGGTACACCAAAAGAATGTGATTGCGGATACAAGCAGTGGAAATTAACTTCTTTCACGATGAATCTGGGCTCAGACTTAGAGCTCAGACATTCTGCAGGGGCTACATAATGGAGCTTCTCCACATTGAAATGAGCCAGCTGAGGTGGTTTGGACATCTGTCTTGGGTGCCTCCTGGATACCTCCCAGGGGAGGTGCTTTGGGGCTGATGCAGGACATGCTGGAGACATTATATGGGTTGGGAATATCTCAGTATCCCACGAGATCCAATGACCCAGACCTGAATAAGCGATGGAAAATTGATGGATGAATGCATGCAGTGGTATAGTCTGGCTGCTGTCCAACTGCAAACTTCACATATATTTATGTAATATATAATGCATAAAAATATTTTACACAGTATATATATATATATATATATATATATATATATATGTGTGTGTGTGTGTGTGTGTGTTGGGCATCGATGTATGAAAACCTCAGATTGTGTTGTGTGAGTCCCAAATAGATTTGAGATAGCTAATGAATAGTCTCCTTCATGAGACTTGATGACAAAGGTCTCTATTCATCAAAACGAGGCAACGTGCTGGAGATTAATTAGTGTGATAGATTGAACATGTTTGAATTGAATGCCTTGGCATTAAATAGGGAATTCCTTCAGGGCTTTGCATCACCAAACGGCAGCATCACAAACAGACAACACTATTTCTATAGGGATTAAAATCCACTTCTAATCTTATCTGAGACAGTAGGACTCTGGAAATTCAAGCAATACAATGAAGCTCACTCAGGATAATGGTATCAGCCTTCTACCATCAAGTTCAGAATCAATTAAAATTGGCTTGCACACCAGTCCAGTGAAGACGCCCTTTCATTTACGCATCATTATTTGAAGAACAATTTGTAGTTGAAAAATATTTAACAAATGGCATATGCATGAATCACCTTACATCTTGTGCATTGCTTTTTCTTTTCAAATTAATAAATTGCCGATGTATAAAAAACATAAAAGATACATAAAAACAAACTGCCTATGTATTTATGAACAGACCTGGTTATTATATAAGGACATGTCATGTATTCAGTTTTGAACTCCTTGCCTCATTGTTACCATCCGTTTGCCATAGCTGCTTCTGTACCACCAGGGTGTGGCGAGTCAGGAGCAGGAAGCTCAGGAACCATGCAGGGGGCACAATTAGCGGGACACCAGCCTGTAGCAGGTAAACACTCACAAATGTATTTTAGAGACACAAGGGTACCCAGGGGAGACCCACATAGGAAAAACATACAGTATGCAGCCCGAGCTGAGGCAGGAACCAAACCCGTCATTCTGTATCTGTGAGAGCAAAATGCTACAGTTGGGCATATGTGAGTTAATATGCTACATACATCAAATCAAATACATTAGATATCAGGAATAATACCAAGATCGTCATATTCCTGCCTTTAAATGCAAAGTGCCTAGAGGACGTTTGTGAAATGCGCTAGTCTTTAGCAAGCAATGCATAATTTATGTTGTATAACAACATAATTAGAATCATTTTCCTTGAGAAAACATAAGTTTAGTAGTTATGATGTTATTGGTGACCATATTGAACCTGGAGAGTTATACAGTAAAGCTCAGAAAATTAACTTACACATTAAATTGTTTTTGGTATAAACCGCAAAACGAGCCTAATTTGCATCAAACCTTTGAAGCGTCATTATTTGTGGCATTTAAAAAATCAGTTCTTAGTGTTAATGTCTTCAAAACTCTGTGAAATTCACTAAAGCATGAACTATAAAAGTATAAATATATCTGTTAAGTATAAGTGATTAATCTGAAATACAGTTTTTAAAATCATATATTGTAAGTTTTAAAACTTGCAGTTATTGTGAATTTAACCGTATTACACCTAATTATGGCCTTTATTAAACACATGACACATGTCTGCAAAACGGACAAAAATAATCCACTTTCAATAGCAAAGGGTTCCGAAGACCTGATAGATAATAACTTCATTATAAAGCCACCACTCTGTGATCCAGGCACCTTTGTTGAGATGAGGCTTCTGCTGACACTAACCCCAGATAAAAGCAAAAGGAACACAAATCCTCTACAAGTTCACCAGAAGTTCTCAGCAGCCAGAAATTCCGTCTTTCAACTTCCTTACTAGTGCTGTTATGTCCAAGAAAGTTGCTGCTCTTTCATTAAAAGTTCCTCCAGTCCACATAAGCACAAAGGATCAGGCTGGAGAAACACAATATCATCTTCTTTAATCCACGGTAGCGACGCACTGACAAGCTAATCTCCAAACGTTTCCACGTTTCTAGACTGCTTCTGTCCCATCTTTTGTTTTTAAGCCCACTCT
>JAODJX010000001.1:29563859-29592341 GCA_026776945.1 Isichthys henryi
CTTTTTTAACATTTAAAAATGTTTGGGTACTGTAAAATTTGGTTTATTTACAGCAAATTTTTTAATCCATAAATCCGTGTTTAACCATCTGTGGGCCCCTGTTTTGCCTTTTGGGTTTGGCCCGCCCCCCCCCCCCCCCCCCAAGAGGGTTAGCATTTGTTCCCTTGAGAGCAGCGCTAGTCTGCGTGCTGTTCCTGGCTCTTCGGTCCTTTCGATGGCGCCCCCTCTGGTTCAATTCACTGAAAGCTACGCTGCTGTGTCTTTTTTACGGACTTTACATTTGGCCTTTTTTTTGCCATGTACCACAAGCAGCAAATGGATTCCCATCTTCCGGCTTGATTTTCCTTCTGTTTTAAGTGCGCCATTCCGCATGGGTTTCTTCTGGCTGTCCCATTTCACTTGACCTCATGTCTACAGGCATGTAGAACTTGTTCATGCTATGAATCTGATCTAATTCCCTGTTTTAGTCCAGCTTTTAGTATCGGCCTGCTGAAATAAAATGACCCTTGTGCATGTTATTATTTACATTGCCCTGTATACATCCAGTTTATGAAAAACAGTATATTTCAGCAAACTATTTCAAATATAAATCAACACTTTGGGTTTTATTCAAAGTATAAGACTGATTATGCAAACCACATTAATTCTGCAGTGGTTTATTAAACATCTGGAATGTTCCTTAGTTCCAGATATCCGTCAGAATGCCTCATGTATTGATGGCAAAAGAATTTTTTACATAGAACTGCTTTTGCCTAGAACTTCAGCAACTTCGATATGTCTATAGGGTCACGTGACCTAAAGTTTATGTCTTAACAAAAATAGAAGGTAATCTTTCTTATGAGCATTTTCTAAAAGAGTTGAAGCTAACTGTTGTCCTCCCTGAAGATGATCTTGCATATTAATCAGTTCTCTGTGGCTTTGAATAAGAGAGATAACATTTGACGAAAGAATCACGGATAAGGATCATTCCGGGGTCAGTAACTATTTCTAGAATTCCTACATTCAATCTCAGAGGGACCTAGATTAGTACAGCAGAAGAGCTAATTAAATGAACGATGTGGAAGTCAATACCCTTCCTGACCCTCTGAAAGGTGTTTCTCAAACTTTGATGTATAGAGCGTGGCATAGCAGCTTTTTAAATAGTCCTGTTAAACATTTATTTACAATTATCAAAACCCATTTAAAATGTTCAAATAATGATGGACTTAAATGTAGCTACGCCATTACAGTAATTCAAACAATCAAGGAAGATTTGTTGTAATACAAATAATTATTGGTTGTCATGTGCAAAAAATAGCTTTTTTACACCTAGTATTGGTTCAGAAAAACAGGTGAAATAAATTTCAAAACAAAACATGAGAAACATTTTCACAAAATACTGGAAATGGCTGATCTTCACATGTGCATTCGACTTCATTTCCTAGGCATGTAGCACTGAAACTGCTTTAGTTAGACGCGTCCATTGCTTAAATGTTGCTAGCTAAGCTTCTGGAGTTTCTCTCCAGCAAAACCAGAGAAGTTTAAAGAGGTAGTAAAAATTCTGCATAACATGTAATAGTTTAGAGCAATCAGTTAATACTTTTTATACCAAGTTAAAACCCAGTCAATACGTTTTTTTGGGTAGTGAATTAACAACTACAACATTAAAATTGCTCACCAAAAAAAGCAAATTAACATCCATTGTCAACATGGTTTTTTAGCTATCAATTAAACTTTATACCTAATTTACACATCATGTGACCCTAATTAATGCTGAAACATTCACTCAAAACATACATGTGATAAAATTGTGGCTACAGAAATTGTAAACATCAAAAGCACAAAAACATTTAAATACAAAAAAAAAAATGATGTTACAATTTGGTGTCTCTTTCCCTCACAAGCATGTATCTGTGAAAAATATATGTAGCCATTTAAATTCAAATATTCATAAGGCACTATTTTAAGGAGACCAAATTAACTTTTTTTTAACATACTCATGCATTCATTGAAACATAATTATAAGATGACATAGTGGATTGGTATTGAAAGTTAGCTACAAGTCTATTCTTACTTGATAATGTATTTTTCAATGCATACTTTTACCTGTCATTTCAAGAAAAACATAAAACAGGCAGTTTACTGAATGTTAAACCTGTAAAATTACCATACTTTCCCAAAGTGTGGAGAAATATACATCTCAATCGAATGATTACTTGCCACATAGTGCTATAAATACTACCCAAAAGAAAGGTGTCCTTTTTATTACGTGGAATATTTGACCCCAGTTAAACTGAGTGTTCAATTTTAATTTCAAGCCCATCGCAATAACATTTTTGACCCTGTTTACAATTAAAAGATGTATTATAATGTAGAGTAGCTCAAAAGTAGGTTTACAGTAATATCACTGTAAGTGCACAACATTTGTATCAAGATTGTAATGTTCACGATCTCACACATGTTTACCATTTAATTTCCTGCTTTTCAATTTATAAAACACTGTTATGGTAGAATTTTTTTATTTCAATTTTAATGTGTGCATGGTTTAACTCTTTATTAAAGTTACTCATTAAACAACTGTTTCACTGCTATTCTACTTTTGAGCCATCCTGTATGGTATAGTATATGCCATATGTATAATGAAACTGAGGAGTGTGGATGCCCCAGGATTGTCAGGTGATGAGCAATTCAATCAGCTAACCACATACAAAATAAAATAAAATAAAATACTTTTATTGATGTTACCCCGTAGTCGCAACGCCCATCTATTAGACTCCTTTTGCAGAATGTAAAACAGCTTTTCTATTTGTAACCAAACCCCAAAAATGCCAAAAATACGTCCCCCCTCCGTCACCCATCCCTGCACCTTGGTGTATGTGTAGACCCAAACAAAACAAGTCTCATTAAACCTGGGACATCCATTCCTCCCTATCTTACAGTATTTACATTTATATATTTCACTTTGTTGTTGTTAATATGCCTAAATGATTAAAAACTTTGCTTCACGGCAAATACGTTATATATAATAAGGCTAATGGGATTCAATTACCTGTATAAATAACCTTCATTTCTGTAATTTCAGAAATTTAATCAAAAAATTAGGATGATGGTTTAAAAGATTACAACATCATGTGGCTCTTAAATTAAAAGCATATTTACAATAAAGTGAATATATATGCCATATGAAACACACATCTGAAGTAACAAAATATAAAAAAATAAATAAAAATTCTGCATTACTGACATCACATTTGGGTTAGTTTAGAATTACAGGTGCTGACAACATAACAGATGACAGACAGCATTACAGAGAACGATCATGGCACAAAGAAATGTCAGACAATGTTTTGCTTGAATATTTTGAATAAAACAAATCCTCAGTTCATCTTGGATAACTGCTGACATACAGCATGTGACCATTCTTAATATTCCAAAGAAATGTCAAATACTGTCACTCCTAGAAGAAAATAAGAGAGTACTTTTCCTGGAGCAACTGTGCTGCATCCATTTGGTTTCAAACACATGGTCGGCAGGTGTGAGAGCTTCTTAAACACATTCTTTTTAAGATTCAAGTAAAGAGATTCGGCTGAGAATGTGACGCCTTGGTAATATATTACAGGCAAACTGCAACAAATTATGAATTGTAGTGAAATTCCCAGGCCATGTTTCCTGTTGCATTTCCATCACTTCTGAAATTATATTGTGGTCAGGTTTGTAACTGCGGCTCACACTCAAAAAGACACCTGCACTCATCCTCACGTGTGAAGCACTATTATCACCTTTCATGATTTCTTTCACATTTTTACATTTATTTACCATTTACCCAGGTCGTTTTACTACCAAAATACTTTCTGTAACTAGATGGTACTAAAAGCGCAAAGATTTTAGAAAATCGCTCAAGATTTTCCCTTTTATAATTTGGACATGTTCTCAACACAAGTTTAGAAATTGGTCCTACTGTTCAGATGCTAATTATGTGTTGGGCTTACAAATGGATCAGTAAGTTTCCCTGCAAGAACAATAACTGCCTTTAATGGCAGTAATATCAGTCATCAGAACATCACACATCCTTTATAGATGTGTTGAATATGTTTCTGGGAACATTCTAATTTGTCCCTAATTTAGCCTAAATTCAGGTTAGACACCACCATTGTCATCCTTGAGATGACACAGACCTGAAGCATTTTGTACTCATGAAATATATTATTGCTAGAAGCTTGGGAAAATTATAAATAAGATTTGTTTAATAAAGACTTTAAATAACCTTAAAATGCTGTTAGTGTCAATTAATAATGAAAAATGTTTAAAAATGTCAATGTGAATAAAAATGTATTCACATTAAGTTGTGGCATTGCGAATAACAGGCAGGAACCTGAGAAGTTTTCAAAAGTAGCAAAAGAAAAGAAAAAAGGTTTGTCTAAACTGGGCCTCCAGCTAATTAAATGTTCACATTATATTATTCACTATTATTTTCAGGGTATAATAATTGCATACAAATTTCTGTCATTTGAGTCATATTAAAAATGGTCATATCTTCTAACTTAAGGCATATATAAGGGATTAAGGGTGTTAGACATCTAAACATGCTGCCTTTGTCAAGGTTCTAATAAATGAGTAAACAAACATCGCTAACAATTCAAGATATAATATTGCTTATGAATTCCAAATATGTTACTTCAGTAGTTTGCGTATATCCACAAAAACAAGCTACAACAACACTACCACAGCTGTCTGCCCGGTGCAATCCGTGCTTTTCTTTAGCCAATCATCATTCAGTCCGATTAATATGAAGACACGGTTTAGGAAATTAGCAACATGAACTTTACCTATAACAAAATTTGCCGCTGGATTAAAGGGGCAGAGGGCTTTCCACCTGGATCACTGAACTCAAGCCGCTAATATCTTGACCACACGGAATGCACGTTCGCTTCATTTAAAATGCAGTTAAAAGCATCACTGAATAAAATGTCTCTCGATGTTACAGACCCTGCCGTTTCTTTGGCAGTGTTTTTTCTATATATTAGCCTAAGTACGGGCGCTATGGGAACAGCACACGCCATTGGGAAGTAACACCTCGGGACATTCGAAACACTGCAAAGTGTTTAAATATTCGTTTCCCGCTGCATGGGTTGCTCCTCCTTCTGAGAGTCGTCACAGAGATTATCCATGACCTCGGGGTCACCTTCCGCGTCCCTCTGGTTACCGCCATCGGCGTGCTGGGTCTGCTCCTTTCGTTTGCGCTCTCGGTCCAGCAGCCTGTAGTTAATGGCATTCCCTATGAACAGCCAGATACTGGAAAGGATCACCACAGCTCCACAGCAGAAGTACATGTATTTGTAGTTCTTGGTGATATCCACCAGCTTGCCTGTTGAGAGACCAATCCGAGTGTCAATAAAGACATACATATTACAGCGACAACAAATACAGTGAGGCTAATTAAGGGCAATTGAGGTCCTATTACTAGATTCTCTGAGCCCTGACTCATTTATGCAGATCAATATAGTTTTGTCCATTTTTTTTTATATTCCTAATCTCGAGAAATTTTTCTTTTAACACTGTTTTGTAGCATTTCAATGTATCTTTTAAGGGGTCATATTATGCTTTTCCAACTTGTCCCTTTCCTTTAGTGTTGGATAGTTTTATATGCATGTAAATGGTCTGCAAAGTGCTTGGCAAAGGCAGTAACTCATCACAGGAACCACTCTTGTCTAACCTGCCTGAAACACCTTGTTGGGTTTCCAGCCCTTACCTTTGTGACATGGTGAGGTCACCTCGTAACACAATCCTTATTGCCAGTCTACCTGCAATGATCTGTCTACAGACTACAAGATAGAGGGTGGAACGTGTAGGGCAAGCTGACCAATCAGGTAAGATATCCGATCAGAGCACACTGGACTCATTGGGGGTGGGGCTTAGAGGTCTAATAGAGCATTTCAGACAGTTACATAGAGAGTGAACAGAGATGTACAGTATGCGAAAAATAATGTGTTTTTGGAACATTGAAGCATGTAAATCTATTCAACAAGACTTCAAAAAATAAATCATGAACAGTAAAAATTAACATAATGGGGCCCCTTTAAGAAAACGAGCAAGATAAATAACAAAAGACTTGTTTGCACTATAGTATGCACATAATACTTAATGCATGTGTAATACATACAAAAATCACATTCCAAAACCTTCATTTATCTATTAAGTGAAATTATCAGATACAATTACTCATGATACAAACCAAAACAAATGCAGACTATAACGTCAATCCTTACCTGCTAGTGGTGGGCCAATGAGGACAGGGCAGCACTCAACAATGGTGACCAGGCCAACTGCACTAGAGAACCGCTGAGCCCCAACGATGTCCATCAGTGTTTCAAAGAGGACTGAGCTGACCATCCCGAAAGCGAAACCAAAGAACACTGCGTATACAACTAGGCCACTGTAGCCATTCGCAAATGGGCAAAGTATATGGCAAACCCCATTATACAGTATAGCAAAGCTGAAAAAATACTGAATCTTTGGTCGAATCCATTTGGTGTTCGCCAGCAGTCCCATAGATGGCCTAGCAAACATGTCCACAAAGGCTAGAATGGACAGCAGGAAAGCTGCCGAATATTCATCAACACCCATGTCTTTGGCATAGGCAGCAAGGAACACAATCGGGGCAAAGAAACCAAGGAACATAATAACATTCCCTGATAAGTAGATAAGGAAGCCCCTGTGTTTGAAAAGCGAGAGGTCAAGATACTTGTTGACTGTCTTCCAGGCGGTCTGTTTCTCTTTCTTCTGCACAGAAGCATCCATGGCTGAGCTATCCTTTTCCTTTTTGCCAGGGGGTGGCTCCAGCGGCCTCATCAGGGACCCAGCCACACAGCAATTTAGTAGCAGGCCACCTAGAATGAGGAAGCTCCCCCTCCAGCCAAAGGAATTGAAAAGATACTGGTTGAGAGGAGCCAACGTGCTTAGGAACACGGGACTGCCTGCCATAGCTAGCCCATTGGCTATCGGACGCTTCTTGAAGAAATATTTCCCAATCATTGTTAGAGCGGGCTGGAGGTTGAAGGCTAGGCCCAAACCTAGAAGAGGAAAAGACAGAGCATATGGGCAGTATAACATGCATTCAGAGGCCACTTCATACCTCAATAGTACTGGGAGAGGACCCTCTTTTGCCTAAAGAAAATCTTCAATGGATGGATCCAACAAGGTGACAGAAAAGTTTGTTTATGGAGTCTGGTCTAGAGGTGTAACACTTCATCAATTCTAATCGATATATCTATTAAGGCCACGATACAATGTAAATCGATTTAACAAATACCAATTCATATAATCAGGGCCGTAGTCAGGATTTTTAAAATACCAAAGTCTTATGTGTGAGCCCTTCCTTGGTGTGTCCTGTAATGGATCGTGGTTATTGGAGGTGCAGAAAAAATCCTGAGTACTTGACTATGTTGTCCTCAGTGGTAGGTACAAGTAAGGAGGTAATTAAATAATGACGTCACACTCTCACACAAAGCAATCTATAGACTCGCCTTAGTAGGGTAGAGTAGAGACCAATACATTACAGTATATTTTATGTGCTTTAGTGTCTCTACTTTTTCAGAGAGTAACCTACACATATTCAGAATTTGTTTATTTTTTTGTCAAAGTATAAATACAAGGCCAAATGTTTCTTGGGCAGACATTTTTTGTGTTTTTGAGACTTTATTTTAAAGCACTTCGTAGATAAATTTTTGGTTAGATACAGGTATAGTGTAATTTATTCACACTTACCTCCAATAACTCCAATGCAAATGTAAAGTTCTACTACTCTGTTGCAGAAAGACGCTGAAATCATTCCAATTGCACAAAGGATTCCACCCATCATCATAATTGGTCGGCAGCCATATGTGTTTACCAATATACTGCTTATGGGACCTGGAATGACACAAATTAGATATTAAAAACACAGAAAGTCACCAAAACAGAATTCATTCATTTGTGTATAGATTTAAGAAAGTCCCATTATTCTCAGAACTTAAATATAAACGCATTACTATGGGTGAAGCTCCCTCAATCAGAAATACTGGTGCAGCATTCTGTGCTGGTGTTTATTATGTTTGTGTGTGTGTGTGTGTGTGTTCTGTCTTTAATGCTCATATTTCTGCTTATCCTTCTACTACTCCTTTCCGCCCATTTCTCTAGACCAGTGTTTCCCAACCTGGTCCTCTGGGACCCCCGGGTGGTCATCTCCTACCAGACAGTATACATTTTCACAAAAGAGCGGACCGTCTGCGGGTCCCTGAAGATCAGCTTGGGAAACACTGCCCTAGGCTTGGAGCACTGACAACGTGAAACCTGAATCCTTCAACAATCAACATCAAGTAGGACATACAATACCATCACCAAACCGGCAGAGGACTCGAAATCAGCTCAGTGCTACCAATGCAACACTCACAGGTTTTTAATAACAGAAACAGTCTTCTAAGGAAGTTTCTCCGGCCTAGCAAATCTTCATACTCATAGTTATGCTGCTGACGTCAGTCCCCCACCCTTTTACCAGTTTTTCCGGTCTCTGATGTTCATAGGGCAAATTAACAACATACGCTACAGCTGTAATACCTCTAAACTTTTGGTCAACATGGGCAAAGTACTTCCTACAGGTACTTATTTGTTATACCTTCTTATAATAGCATACTCATGTGAATAGCTTCAAACAGATTTGTAATGCTATCGTTATACATAATATCACAGCTGTAAGAGAACTAGATTTGAATGTTATCAGATGAATGATTGTCACATTGCAAAAACCGCTGAGTTGAGATTAGGCCTGGATGGTATCTATTTTTCACACGGTCATATGCGACTAATTTTTCTTCCAGAGGGTGCAAGATGAGTGCATTTATTCATATTAATAAATGTGCAAGTAAATATATAAATAGATAAATAAATAAAAATAATAAACCCTGGTAAAAATCACCCATGCATACGTCTGGATATTATACCGCATAATTTTCAAAAGCAATGCTATTTCTTTATTTTGAAATCTTGCTAATAAAATTCACAGAAAGGGAAGGGGGTGTCCCACATGATAAAGTTTTGTGAAACGACATTTTATTCTCTGGGACCACCCCCCCAAACATCCAAAATACCAGGTATTACTGTATTACCACAGTACCGCCCAAGTCTTGTTGAGATCATCAAGCCAAAAGCTAAAACAGTTTCACTAAAACATTTATACTGTATCACAGGAAACAAAACTTTGCAGTTTTTGCAATTTTAAAGAATGTTCCTTTTCAACTGTATCTAGTATTTGTCAAAAATCATAAAGTTTCCCGCCACTGCTTTTGCATGAGCTCTCCAAGCCAATCAAAATCATTTCTATCTCTGCTGTTTGACACAGTCATAGAAAGTGTGCCATATTTGCGAGAAAGTTAACAAAAATGAGAGAGGACAAGAAAATCGAATAAGAACTGGTCAAAAAAAAAGACATTCGCATTTCACTATATGGAAATATGCTGGATCACGCAGGCAACGCCAGAGGGGGTTTGATATGGGGAGGATGCAACTAATAATTCAAAACACAAATTTCGTCATTGGGAAGGGATGAATGAATCGAACTTAAAATATTGGGGGGGGTACATGTCTCCCGTCTCGCCCAGCTCCTATGCCCCTGTCCACAGAGACAATATTCAGCAAAAGTAACTGTTATGTTGGCGCTGCCTTGCGTCTGATGGCACAATTCAAGGCACCACCAACTTATACAACTGACTCTCGTGGTAGATAAGTTATATTTTGCTATAGTTTATTTTGGGTAAATTTTCAACTCCTTTTTTGCTTTATAAATATTGTAATATTCAGCATATTTAAAAATGTTCTGCACTGGACTGAAAAATGAACCCATAACCTTTGTCTATTATTGCACCCCTAATACGTACATGTGGCACAATGATACTTAAAACTGAAGTGTTAATCAGCGACAAACTTAACATAAAATTAAATATATGAAAATCAATTTGGAGACAGAGCTTCCACTACACAGAGTACAACTAATTTCTGATATTGCATAAATTTATTTTATACATGTGTTTAGCAGATACTTTTGTAAAAGCAACATACAAGTGACGATCACGGAGACCCTGGACAGTTGGGATTAAGAGCCCTGCTCAAGGGCTCAACAGTGACATCACCCTGCCACCTGAGGGTTTTGACGCAGAAACCTTCTGATCACAAGCACAAAGCCCTAACCCCCGAAATGCCACACCGCCCAATACAGCACGATATAACACTTATTGCATAAAAACAACTATTCATTTTCGGAAGTATTGAACCTTGACATATTTTTTTTAATCTAAGAAAATGCTGTTTAAGTATTTTACACCATTCAGTGTAAAATTAAACTTACATAGTGTTAAATTTGAAAAGAAGTGTAGATTGGGAAGCATTATTCATGCCACAACATGAATAAAACATTTTTTGCCAGTAATTGCGCCAAGTCTCACAAGTATTTCTACAAACTTTCTATAATAACAATAGCTCTCCTAAACATTAATTTCTGATAATATCACCATGTGAAGTTCATTACTTTAATCTTATTTTTCATTTCAGCAAAAAAATCCTCTAGCCGGTTAACCAAATATTCTAATATAACTGAATAAATATTAAAGAACATAATAATTAATAATGTAAATTCATGAAAATATTTTAGATCACTGACCAGCAGTTATAAAGCTACATTTTAAAACAGGTAAATGAAGCAATATGTGTAGGCGGAAACTGTATGTAAGAACGAATTAATTTGTTAGTTAATCCTTCAAGTTCCATCACATATTAATGTTCCCTGCGAACATTTGCTCATACTCTTGTCCCCAACCCTATGAGCCACACACCTAGACAATGCCATTAAGGCGGATATTCAATGCAAGAGGCACTACTATACTGAAACAATACCTCGCTTCCCCACTGTCCCTGAAGCAATATGCAATTATATCTACTCCAGGCTTTTTTCCGATTCGGAAATCAATAGGTGAAGTTCTGTAGCTGAGTTCAAAAAGCCATTCTGATGTGGAAGAGGTTGTTAATGAAATATTTACCTTCTGTCTGGCTAAAATAAGAGATAGAGACAGTACTAAAGGTTTGCAGACCTTGAGCTCAATGTTTTCATGATTTGGTGGGGTTACGGCATGTGTCCGCTGCAAGCACGCGACAAACCTACGATGCGCCAGAAAGTTAACACAGACAGTGCTGCACAAATCTCAGGAGAGATGGACGGCCAGATCAGGCCTGGATAAGGCGTGTATAGTTTAGCTAGATGGCAGCTTTACAAGATATAAAACTATTGTGTCCTTGGTGTACAGTGCCATTGTACTGAACTAATATATCATAATCCCTTTCTTTGACAGGCTTGCTTACCGAACTCTTATGGTATCAACCCTTAAAATAAGCCTACATATGGCAGCAAGCCATGACTGAACGAGATCACTGACAGGTAATCTTTGCCCTTGACAAAAGAAGTGGGCCCGGTGACCTGGTAAACACAGTGCAACGTTGCAGTTGTACTTTAGCACTGCTACCAGTGAACGGTAAGCCTGTTGAGGCCTGTGTACTGAATACAGAAGGGAGGAGGTTGAGTCTGCCCCAGGTGTCTCTGCCATATCATGCATTTTCTGCCTGTCAGATCGGTGATTCCGTTGGGCGTGACCCATTAGAAGTGAAGGAGTCACCCTCAACAGCAGGCCAAGAGCATTTAAACCACAGTAGCTCACACAAGCCATCCACTCACAAGCTATGATGACGTATGCAGCATGCATGTCTGGTGACACCAGGGTTGCCAACTCTCACGCATCCGGTGTTGCATTCACGCTTTCTAACTCTCATGCTCACGCAAAAAAATCTTACTGCAAACCTATATTCTTGCATTATAAACCAAAAATTAGCTACAACAAACGCACTGGAGGTAGTTTGCAAACCCTACAGACTATTTACAATGATTGAAATGGTTATGTACATCTAAATCAGTGTGCAGATTTTCGAATTGAGAATCTCACACCAGCCAGCTGACTAAAGTTGGCAACTTTGGCTGACACGAGGACTACCGCTGGTGTAGCTATTCGAGGTTACGCCAACGCATGTGATGTCGGAACACGCTGTGTGGCATGGTGAGGCATCTGTATTTTAGAGTATAATCACAAAAAAGAAGAAAAACAACTTTTAAATTTTACTGTGTAAGAAAAAATGCAGGCAGGCAAATTCATGGATCAGAAAAACGGTTTGCAGCTCTGGATATGCCGCTATCAAACGAAAGAAAAATATATAACTACTTGCGACGCACGTTATTGGCTTTCTCCCTCATTTTATATATGTGTGACACAGCCAGTATACCTGAGCAAGCCAATGTCACCCTGCTATTTGTGGCTACACTAGATTAGCCACGATGAACCACAGCGCCCAACTGCAGCTTTAAATACTAGGCCTAAATACTTCAATAAAGGCTGTAGAAACTTCTTTAAAAAAAAACGTAAAAACAAAAAAACAATAAAACAGCTACAAAGAAAAACTTTCACCAATAGAAATTCTCCACCAGCATGTGGACAAGTGTGGCCACGGGCAGTAAAACAATGATTGTTGGGCAAGGTAGGTAGCATAGCAATTAGCAGTTAGCTGCTGGTTCAAGTGCCAAAAAGTACTTCCTGTATCGCCACTGAGAAATTTCTTAGACAAAAGAGCTTTTAAATTTGATATTAAAAAAGTAGTGTTTATGTGTAACAACAAGGCTTTAAAGAACTTGTTTATCACAGAAATAGATTGTTTACTGTATCGTGTGTGCGCTAGTGTTTTTATATTTTAGTATACACACACAGCTCACAGTAAATTGTGAGTGACTATGTGTCAGAGGCAAAACAACTGTTTACCATCACAAATGAAAGCTCATTTCTGAACCAGTACAAAATACAGCCAGTGAGAAACTGTTCATTCCCAAATTGTACTGCACACATACATACTTTTTATTACTCCGAATTTTCTACTTAACAAAAATCTTTATAACTTAATACATGTTCATTTGAAACAGTGAGGGTGATTGTAAACGTAAATTCCTTAAATGTAACAAAAGTCACTGCTTAATGGTCTCCAAATGGGTATAGACCAGCTTCCAAAACTAAATGAGAAGACAAACATCCCTTGTGTGATAACAAAAATGCTTATTTAGCTTGATTAGGACTTGACTGCTTGCTTAAGAATAAGAACCTAGATGACCTTGACTGTCAGTGTTCTGGCATAACCACTGTTGAACCCCCCAACCCCAGTGCAGTAAACGGATACCATGTCAAATGTTTTATGTGCTGGACACCTAGGCCTAAAGAAGCAGGTTTACACAAGAAAAGTGGACTTACCTCCTGCATACATCACTGCAAGCATTATGGAAGATATCCAGGCTACCTGACTGTATGAGGCGTCAAAGATTTTCTGGATATCTTTGAAGAAAACGGTGGTGGCCTTGGGGAAGGCGTAGGAAAAGCCGATGGAGATGAAGGCTCCGAAGACCACGGCCCAGCCCCAACCTCCATCAGGTGGGGTGACAGCAGGAGGACCTCCAACGGCAGGTGGCATTTTTAACGGAGTCAAACGGATCCCTTACTGCCGGCAACCAAAGAAGAAGAGGCAAATAATTAATGCACATAGTGTAACCTGGATTTTTACCTATAGCCAACCAATAGCAAGAGCCAAGGGTTCAATGACTAATAGCAAACAGCTTTTTCCAGTGGTGTAACAGAGCTCTTTCTACCTGTACAACTGGAAGGGTGGGTACGATATGAAAAGCAAAGCAAAGGAAGGATTTTGAGACCATTGTGAATAACAGTTTCTGAGTCTGAACAATGAAGCAAAGTAAGGTTGTAGCTCAATTGAATTTAAGTTGTCTATGATTAAATTGTTTAAGGTCACACATTTTGCTGAAGAGTCACAGAGATGTGACCAAAGCTTGCTAAGGAAAGATGGTTGCATTTATTTAAATCAATTGTAGTATCACTCCCATGTTTGTGTTACTATTGATGATCCCTGGAACACCTTACATTTTATTGAAGGTGAGCTTTTTTGAGAATGACATCATCTGTACTTATATTACTTACAATGACACATACATACATTTACACATGCATTGAGCAAGCACTACTGCAATAATATTTACAGGATTACAATTAGAACTTGATGACGCCATTGAGAGTCAGGTAAAAAGTTTTGACCATATTTTCACAAGTCATGAAATATTTTTAAACCAGTTATAAAACATGTATGCCGATACAAGACCAAACACTTAATACTTTAGTTGGTATTTAGCTTGCAAACAGAAGCCTTGTTTTGCAGCCTGTGAAGCAGTTATCACAGCTGACACAGAACCTACTTATCTTAGTGCACCGACACTGTGACTTGCTGATTGCAGACTGTCGTACCCTTGAGAAATGCATTAAAGTTCAGGAACTTCTTGTTGCAATATGCAAATATATAAAGGGGCGTATGGTATAGGCTTTGCCCTTTTAACTTTGATACTGCCCACTAAACAAATATCATGCTAAGGGTTTTGGGGAGTCTCATTGAGTTCTTTGTTCAAGGACGCCTTATCGCTTTATCCCATCAATTATTTAAACTCTTGACTCCTCTGTAACATGACAGAATGCCGGATATACGGCTTATAAGGGCAATAAATCACCCTAAGTTACGGTTTCCTAAAATATAACGGATTTTCGCTGTTTTCCGGTAACTATCCAGCTCACCTTGCCACATGGAAATGAGAAGCAGAATGAAAGCAAGTGACAATCTAATGAGTAGAAAGGACACAGATGAACTGCCACAATGAATCAAACAAATGTATTTAAAATTAAGCAATATAAGCGAATACAAAATTGGAGGCTTAATTTTATTCTCTTGGATTTATAAGTACTTTCCATATATATGTTCTGTGAAAGGAAGAGAGCTTTTTGACTAAATGGTATTTAAACAGCTCTTTTGAGATATTATTTCTAGTTAACATTAAGTATTTCAGAGGGGAGAAAGTGAGAATTCAGTCTCAAAAACTGAGAGCATTACATCAGCCGTCCATATTCCATCATTTGCCTGTATTAATACTGGACCTATAGATTCCTAACAGGCCTACACGGAAAATGCCTTTTCAAGACAGTAAACAGAATTTAGGTAGTTCAGATGCAATGTTTTGAAGGGGATTTTTCCATAATAAAGCAACAGGTAGTTCTAGACTGAAGATGACCGGATACACATAGCATGATCCAAATGGGTGTCATTTCAGAAAGGTGATTGAGAATAAATCACATATCATGCCTTGCAGTTTTGAAATGTCTCCCCCCATTTGCAATGTTAATCAGTTTTTACTTTAAATGAAATTTGCAATGGTTTGCCAGTTGTATAAGTTATTTACTGTATGTCAATTCAACAAACACAAAAATCACAGGAAAACCTCTTTTGCACAACAAGCAAAAATAAAACAACAATATACAAGGAAAACCCTTCGTTAAAAAAATACACTCACACAGTTCTTGGATGAGCTTTTCTCATGATCCATTGGGTCAGAACTGGATTTAATGCTACTTCACTCAATGTAAAACAAGGCAGTATCATTAGTAAAGGAGACATTCAGACTGCGTTGCACATTTGCAATTTATCACCTTTACATTAAGGATTTGTCAGCAAGTTATTAAGCGGGGAATGGTTAATTTAGCACTTATCACCAAATCAAGCAAAAAATTAAAATTCTTTTGTTTGAAAATATTTCAGCTTGATGCAATGTGGTCTTCCTGGCATGTGATATTCCAGATATCCTGACTGGGAAACCATTCCATTACTGGCCACACACACAATCACACATTAAAGGTAATTTAGAGACAACAGTTCACTTAAGTGCATGTTGTTAACCGTGGGAGGAAACTGGAGCGCCCAGATGAAACACACATGAACACAATGAGAGTGATCAAGTTCCACACCCAGATCCGGGAATGAAACCTACAAACCTGGGGGTGTGAGAATGAGCAGAAACTACCGAGCAACCACAGCAGCCAGCTTAAAATAATGACCAGTATACGACCTTTGGGTGCTGCTTGATTTATCCTGAGCGTTTGCTGTTCTCTTGCCAGGGTATATCTTGCAAACAGTTCAAGAATATAACATGATTTAAATTTAAAGAACTTAACTTTTGGTATAGACATAAACTTACATAGAAAAACGTAATGCATGGGCTGACGCAATATGTATGGCAAGAATGTTGAGCCGGATACTCCAGATCATCTCATTACATCAAGGGGTGTGTGTCTTCTTGCCCAATCAGATGCAAACACAGATATGACCCGCTACTTGTATTGTTTTTTTTCCCCTCTCAAATAGCTAGGATGTTCTGCTGAATGAGGCTGAAGATCTTTTCTTACATCAATAAGGGCAAAATAGTGAATCTGGAATCTATAAAATCAAGACGTGATCAATGTTTTTGGGACAAATGTCAATGACTAGCAGAGATTAATCAAAATAGGGAGGTCCTCTGTGCGTGTGTGTGTGTATTATGTTTATTGTTACATTGTGGGGACAAAATGCCCCCCACAATGTGATAAAAAACATGTTATTTTGATGTTGTGGGGGACATTTTTCAGGTTCCCAAAACTAAAAATGCCAAATCCATAAAAATGAACGGTCCATGTCTTTGTAGCAGATGCTTTTTTCCGAGTGACAAATGGTAGCACACCTTGCAACTCACTTCCATATCTAGTTTAAACCTCCACTATGCAGACAGAGTATGGTCACATCTGCTGATTCAGACGCTGATTCATTGCTGCTCGTGACCACTGGGAAGATGAATGTCACCTTCTCTGTTTGTTTTAAAGGAAAATTTGAAGGGATGTGTAATGCACAGGAGCAAAGCAACACACAGTACCAGTCAAAAGTTTGGACACACCTTCTTGTATGCTATTCTCTACATTTCAGAGTCATTTTAAAGACATCAAAACTAAAATTTTATAAAATTATGCACTTACCAAAAAAGTACATTTAATATGTTTGGGGGGGGGGGGCAGCTCTGCGGGTTGGGACTCAGAAGGCTGCTGGTTCAAAACCCATGGTCGGGAAAAAGATCAATCATAGATCATAACCCCAGTTGCTCTAGGGACTGACTGACCCTACTTTCTCCTCTGTGCCAGTTCCATGAGGGTTGCTCCTGTGATGCTTTTCCAGCTGTTCAGAAGGAGGTTCCACATATGCTGAGCACACATTGGCTGCTTTTACTCACTCTCTGGTCAAACTCCTCCAAAACCATTTCTATTGTGTTTAGGTCAGGTTGGCAGATCACGTGATGCAACATTCTATCACTCTTGTAGGCAGCTTGGCATGTCTGAACATGCGGCAATTGATTAATGCAAGAAATACATACATATTTTATGTGCATTGGTGCCGATATGACTAGAACTGATCATGCATTTAATCTTTATATGCTAATTCGTACTTCATTTGTGGTATAAAATGCATGATAATTTCTTGTCATATTGCTGCAAATGCACATAAAATATGTACGTATTTGAGCTGTTGGATTAATCAATTGCTGCACGTATCGCTTTTAGAGGTGAATGCGTACTTGCGTACCAGTTATGTCAATCCTTGATTATAACAGCTGCCACTCTTCTGGGAAGGCTTACCACAAGATTTTGGAGTGTGTCTGTGGGAATTTTTGCCCATTCATACAGAAAAGGTCAGGCACTGATTTTGGATGTGAAGGCCTGGCTCACAGTCTTGGTTCTAGTTCATCCCAAAGGTGTTTGATGGGGTTGAGGTCAGGGCTCTGTGTGGGTCAGTCAAGTTCTTCCATACCAAAACTCTTCTAACTGTGTCTTCACGAACCTTGCTTTGTGCGCTGGGGCACAGTCATGCTGGAACAGAAGAGGGCCTTCCCCAAATTGTTCCTGTAAGGCTGGAAGCATGGAATCTAAAATGTCTTGATATGCCTACCATATTTAGAATGTGATGTCATAAAAGTTCCTTTGGGTGTAATAGCCAGGTGTCCCAATACTTTTGCCCACATAGCGCATGACGACGAACCCTTCTCACGACAGCCAAAAATCTGACAATTTTTTATCCTCAGAATATAGAGGAAGCAACAAGCCCAAGTGCTCATGACAATATTCATCCATCAGGGTCGCAGGGGATCTAAAGCTTATGGGCACCAGGCACAAAACAACCCAGGAAGGGACACCAACGCATCACAGGACACACTCATACACTTACCTATGTCCAATTCAGTCCAATTCACCTTCACATATTTTTGAACTGTGGGGTTAACTGGAGTCCCCAGAGGAAACCCCACAACAACATGGGGAGAACATGCAAACTCCACACACATGGAGTCTTGGCGGAGAACCCTGATCCTAGAGGAGTGAGGCAACAATGCTAACCAACGCACCACCATGCTGCCCCTCCTGACAGTATATTTTAAGCAATATTTCTACAGAACTTATTTCTCAGTCTCAGTGCGGCAGAGGTTACCACTTAATGTTTGGGCAATAGGTACATTTCACAAGTATTACACATGTCCTTTTTGTTTAGAAGAACTCCATCTATCTGTGATAACGTTCATGAAAGTAATTATCTTGTATATAAACATTCTATTTTCTTGTTACAATACACATACAATACAATACTTGTTTACAATACACACCAGCAGCGATTATAGTAATCAGTTTTTTAATTTCTTTCTTCATTATGTGAACACATACCACATGCAGATTAAAACAGGATTTTTAAGTATCCCAAGGTCTAGTAAGCATCCAGGCTGCATGTAATACTAATTCCACAAGCATTATTGTATAATGTCTATCATGTTTAGTCTAAGGAGCAGCAGAAAACTGCTTCTAACCAAATAAAAATGTATTTAAATTGCACATGTTGAGATGTGGGAATACTCACAAACAAACAAATAAAAATAGTGACAAAACACACAGATAAGAACCAATGCCTCAAATACCCAAATCCAAATGTAAGCCAAGCATTCTTATTCCATTTGTTTTGTATATGATAAAAATTATATTTCTGCTTCGATATCCCATCAGTTCAAGCCATCTTACAATTTTTCCTGTACATACAGCTCTGCATATGAGAAGTTCTGGCAAAGCATCATGTTCAGTGGTGCAACATGAAACTTTAGTACTTAATTTGGTAACACTTCACTTGAGGGGGACACAAGTAACTTAGTATCATAGTTACTACTCAAGTACAAATCATAAACAAATATAGTAACTGCATTAAATATATGACCCGTCATGATTTATTAATGATGACCAAACACAGGGCCAGTATATAATTAACACTTAGTTTCAGGTTAATTAATACAATTAATAAGAGTATACTACATTATTTTTGCCACCTCAAGTAAAGTGTTAATGCCCTTAATGCCATACTATATTCCAATGGTTTTATTTGTATATATATATAATTACTATAATGTAATATTATAATATTACTAAAATTTTCAGGGGATAATTCGATAGTCAATTCTTACACTACTCAAGTTATAAAAACAGCCAAAATTAATTCGAAAAAACTGCCTTTGCACCTCCAAGAGCAAGACAAAACAGGCAATAATTCATGTTCACAGAGAGGCTGCAATGTTTCCTGGCCCCCACCCGATTCAGTGGTGTAACACCAAAAACATTTAGTCACTAAGGGTCAGACTGTGTAGGGTTAAGCAGGTATGAATCTACTGAGAGAGGATTACCAGACAACATCCCTCAGAACAAGAGAGGCTCCCGAAGACTATTCGTCCCACAAACAGTTAAAGGGGCAGTGGTGGTTTTACTAGCAGCAAGCTCAGTAAACTCCCTAACTCTGAATAATCATGCGTCACCCAGAGTAATTGAAGCAATGTGTGGTTCGCTATCAAAACACTTTGACTGTCAGCCAGAAATTTTGCAACGCCTGTTATAGTAGCATCAGCCTATCTGAGCTGAAAGAAAACAAACTAATCGGAATCTGAATAACTTGAATCTGAATTAGATATTCTATTTCAAACCTAATAAAGCAGAAAATAAACGCAACACTTTATTGAATTTCCTATAGAACCATGTTCTTTTTTCTTCAATAAAAATTAAACTCTATTTTCCGGTCCCAGTGCATCGCGTGCCAAATGGCACGTGAATCTGTCAGGTGTCTCAGCCCTGGCATCTCAGCTTCTTCCCAGAGCTTGCTTGACGATTCTTACCAGATTTAGATGACCGATTACGTTTCTGCATCTACTTTTCATTACATATATGATCAGTGTAAGCTACTGGTATTTCTTTATCAAAAATAGTAAGCCAAACAAAATTTTCCAAATTCATATTAGAATGTGAATGTTTACTGTCTTTGAACCTTCTGTTTGACACTATATGTATGTTCACTTGTGATGTTCTTGCTGCTCTCTGCATCAGAATTTCCCACAGGGGTCAATAATATTACTCGTAATCTTACAATGTGGTTATCTGTGTTAAGTGCCACACTTAAGATACCTTAAGATACCATACACATTATTCATAGCAGAATGGAAGCTAGACCCTTAAGGGTAACCTTGTACATGTCAGAAATATTGTTTGAGAAAGCTGAATACACAATATGTTTGCAAAATAACAATATTGGGCCACATGTAATTTTGCAAAGTCAAACCATTCCCACAAAATCAAAGTAGAACATTTTTTGGAACCAATTCTTCCTCATCAACCAGGCCACAGCATAGCCACCTGTCTATGGACCAAATGCTCTTTACCATATGACATGAGTGCAATATTTTAAATATGTTTTGTTGTAGTACTATTGCAGTCAAGAGCATAAGAACACATGGCTTCATTCATCCCTCCAATAAATAGACCTTTTCTTAATTATTAAATTTCAAACACTCTACTACACTGTTGGTTGCAGCCATCTTGTGATAAGCACAAGTTTGTTCTGTCGGTATAATGATAACGTTAAGTAGTGCAACTCCGCCTAGCTGACGTCATATATGTTTGTGATGTGTTCTTTGTCTCACTTGTACGTCACTTTGGATAAAAGCAACCGGCAAATGAACGTAAATGAGAATGCAGTGCTGTATCGTAGTTTTCATGCTAACTCTAAAATGCTTGGCATGGATATAGTGGCAACCAGTCATGATTGTTATATTGGCCAAAACTAAATACAATATCAGAGCGGTTTGTCGATCTTAAATCCACAGCATTCGGGTAAAGATCTTAATACGTTTACCTCTTAATCAGTGGATTTCCATTTTATTTTAACAAGGGCCCCTCTAATGAAAACAGTGCTAGGAAGCCCCAAACCTGCAACATATTTTCCTTTCATCTCTCAAAGACACTGGCACAAATGTGACAATATAACACCTTCATTAAGAAATTTCATTACTCTAACAAACATATCAAAAATGCTACCGTTGGAGGTAAAAGTCATGGCATTTACATGAAAACCAATGCAGACCCAGAATCAACACCCAATTCAGAATTAGTGATTATAAAAAGGATAGATTGATCAAATAAACAAATAAACCCATCTAACACCCCATGATGTGAGGACTTGCCTACATGTTTATACCAAAACATACATCATTGTGTTGCTTTTGTAACAGAGAAACAAGTATGTTCTGTGATGTTTTGCACTGACTTTGTTGACTTTATTACTCTCAAACACGTGGTCTTCCGTGGCCCCAGTTATCTCGGGGTCGGAGAGTTTCTTTGAACCTTTCTATGAAATTTGATAATACGACCCCTGAGTCTGCAATTATGTAATTTGAAAACAACATCTCAGGGAAAGAAATGTACTATCATGACACATATAACCGTTAATCAAAGGAGTTTTATAGAAATGTATTCTTAAATATATTACAACAGTTGAATAATGAACCCTTGACGATAGCAGTTATTACATAAACTAGTCAGGAAATTGCACTTTCAAATACATTTTCATAAATAAAATTTTCCCGGATCCTAAAAACACAGCCGTGGCATTACACAACTTTATTACGTAAAACGCCATATGTTGCGTTGACGGAAGGAAATTGCATTTATTCAACGTTTCGATGCATCATTATAGTCGGGAAACTTTAAAAACAATGCAATGTATGGACGGAACATTTAAAACCCATACGCGACTGCTTACGGAAAACATCCCGTCGAAATCCTTTGATAATGATGGAAGTACAGCCAATAGAAAGTGCCGCTTTTCTGCCTATTATATACCCTGTACTGTCATCCATCCATTCGTGTTGATCGCGCCATCGCTCACAGCAATTCATATTAAAAATACGTAACAATTGACCAGCAGCTATAGATAGCAATGATGCAACACCACGTCGCAGCGAATTCGCCTCAAAGTATAGCACAGGACATACCAACCGGATGAAACCAGTTAATAAACGTATAACAATGGAAAACAATGCGCTTGCAGAAGGCATATGTATTGTGCAAATTCATTAATTACAGTGTGATTCCCTTTGATGTCTGTATTATTGATGCCCGGCACGACACCAGGAAGGAAGTTTCAATAAGAAGCATCATCATGAGTCATAACTACACCATGAATAAATAAGCATATTTAAAGGTGACCTGACAATTTCCCAGCAATGAAAGAAATTAGCGATCGTACAAGGACGCCAGCTTTCAAATCCTTAAAAACGTATGCATGTACAGGAAGGCAGGATTATAAATGCCACATTAACGTTTTCCTCGCGAGGAGATGCGCCGTTGTCGTCAATGAAAACGAAATTAAGGAAGAAGGAGAAAGGATAACTGTTAGTTGAATTAGTATCAAGCGATAGGTTGCAGTAGATTGTTAGTTTACCTATGATGATGATGAGCGTAAGGCTATCCTGTCGTAGTCCTTGCTCGCTGACCTTGCTTGTATTGGGAGCAGACCGCTTGGATCCTTTTTGAATTAGCAGGTTGCAGTGGGGGTGACGTCACGGGGCGGGCCTGTGAGCTGCCGTTACAAGCCAATGGCGGCTCGCAGCACAAGTCGCATATAGACAAAGGCCGTGGGAGGGGAGAGAGAGAGTGGCGTGCTGATGGGGCGCTGTCAAAAACCTCGTATTGCAATGTATTTTATTTAAATGTTATTTTATAATGTGACACCTAGCTACTTAAATTATTCCAAGCGGTCGTAAAAGTAACTTTAAACTTTAAGGAGATCATAAAGGATTTAAGTTGCATTATACACACAAAGAAACAACTCTCGCTTTCAGGACAAATTGTCGCATCAATTTCAATACTAGTATAAGTTTCAGTTGTCTTCATGAGGTATGTTTCACGTTCATGATGCGGACACGTTTCTTGCGATTCTCAAACCGTGGGTCGCGTCCCAAATTTGGGTCGAGCCAAGTTCTGAAAGGGTCGCGAGGAAGAGTTGGAAATGTAAGCATTTTAAAACCAGAAAGTTCCTATGCTGATCCACGATCAGATTTCCCAGCCCCAGTGCTGGAATTAACCTATATAAACGGGTCTGCAACTGCTTAACGCAGAACTAGTGAACACTCAAATCAGCTTAGTCGGGCTTCTACAATCAACCATTACAAGGCGACTACAATGAAGTAACACGAGTAAGGAACTACAGTCTTGTCAGCTAGGTCATAGATCCTAGATATCCTATAAAGGGAATGACAGAGCTGCCCACTATTTATCCAAATGCTGAGTAAAAAAGAAGCGTTATTACATATACTTTAAAAACTCAATGCAGTAAGAAAACTGTACTCAAATAAATACTGGAGTAGAATTTAGGGAAGTGGGCTTGGTCTGTACAGTACAACAAAAGAAACTAAGTCAGCATGAGGTCCCTATGAAGTATGCCTGATCAAAAGGAGGGTGTGTGACGTCCAAGGTGAAGAAAAAGAAAAACAAACTATATTCTTGTGCTCTATTAACTATACATAGCTGCTTTAACAAAAGGGTTCAAAATTGTCATATATCCTTCAAAACATTTTTGAAGATGAACACCAAGGTCAGGCTTCCTCGAGCTATTTTGCATGAAACCAGATATACGAAACAATATTTCAATTTATCTGACTTGTGCCACAGCAGAGATTCTTCCACAGAGCAGCTACAATTAAATCACTCCAAATGAACAGCATGATGTTGCTTACATTTTGTTTACAGTGGAACTGTCATCAGGCTGGAAGTAACATTTTACGAGGCGGCACAAATAATACAGTAGTACACTCTTACTTAATGTATTAATTAACCAGAAACAAAGCATTTGTTATGTACTGACCCCATATTCGTTCACCATTAATCACGGTGGTTCATGCATTTCATACAGTTGCTACACTGCAAAATGTGGCTTCTGTTTCTGTTTTGAGGCAAGATGGCCTAAAACTGGCAAAATTATCTGCCAATGCAGTAAGAAAACTGTACTCAATAAGATTGCCTAAAGACAATATGCTTAAATGCAAGCAAATTAATCTTACCCATAAGATGTGTTTTAGTCAGTTTATTAATGAAATTAAATTAAAAGAAAATTATACTTGCTTAGATTTTATTTTTTTTTGCATTGTGGAATTGTTTATGATTTGTACTGTTACTTGTGCACCCTCAAGTAAAATCTTACCCTGTTCTTGATTAAAACCATAATTTATGATTATGAGGAGCCAATATTCCTTGGAATTAGTGGTTGGAAAAAGTTATATCGTGTTATATTCTTACATTAAAACAGTATTTTTATAAGCACGCATTCATTAAAATGTCCCCTGTTATGTTTATATTAAGGAAAAACAAACATCCAGGACAAAGGTGGGAGCAAAATCTAAGACAGTACATTGAGTCTGAAAACACAACAAAAGTAACCAAGTCAGCATGGGGTCCCTATGAAGTACACGGCATCAAAAAGAGGGTGTGTGACGTCCAAGGTGAAGGCAAACAAAAATAAACTGTATCCTTGCAGTTCCATTGACTTTGCGGAGCTGCGTTTACAATGGGTAGCTCTAATTCCATAATCATCTCAGATAGAAGTAACTGAATAAAACTGAATAAATGAAAACATTTAATAATTTGCATTTATAAAGATAAACACAAAGTACAAATTTCTTCCAAAAACCAAGACTACGAATATTTTTTCTGAAATTTTTAGGTTGAGTGAGAAAAACTTAATGGGCATCTTTGAGGTTCCTTTGTAAAAGTAGCTTCAGTGATTCATCTGTGTCAGTGAGCTACAAGTAGCCTGGCTATTCAATTCCATGTATATTCTTGTTAACACACAATGTGAACCTTGTGAACATACATTTATCAACCTTCACAATGTTGTAAAGATACACATATGAGCCAAAGCTTACAACTGTCTCCATATGACATGAATACTGTTGAATATCCAGTAAAAATGCTGTGAGTCAAGGTCTGGGATGTATTAGATGGTAATCTAACTTTTGGTACTTGTACTTCAAATGTTGAATGCAGAAGATATTGGCAGGGATAAAGACATTGGTGACACTGACAAGGGGAAAATCATTATAGTCAGAAATGGCAAGGCTAGTGGAGTGCTCACAGTCAGCTATGTTGAGTACCTACTTAGAATGATCCGACAAGGAGGGAACCCCATAAACTGTAGGGTTCCAATGTATAGGAGATATTTTCTGCAAAAAATAAAATGGAAATGAAAATTATAAAAAGACAAAACAATCTCCACTTTGCCATTTAGTTTCGAAAGTCTCTGTGCAAAAATCCTGCAAATACCTAAATGAAATAGCACCATATGCATTTTAATTTTCCACTCCTGTATGAGTCAGATGTGAAAAATTAAAAAATAAAATTAAAGCCCTTTTTGTTTTTTTATTTTCCAATTTGACTTTTCATTTTATACTTTGCCCTTTAAGCAAATCAGGGTACCACTACTACTCATTCAAAGGATACCTTGGGATCTTTTATGACCTGAGGTTGGCCCTGGGTTCAAGATTTGTTTTCTTTGGGACGCGTCTAATAACAGCCATTTTATAAGGTTTTGGAACATATCCAAGCCTAAGAGGTGAGTTTAACACATTTAACAGGGTAGTGCTAATCTGCAGTGCAATTTCCTAGAAGAATCTTGTAGGAATTGGGTCTACGAGGCTAGTAGAGGATTTACAGGAGGAAATTAAGCTCAAAAGTTCTGAGTGTTTAATAGTAATGAAAGATTCAAAGGTCTCGTTATTGGTAGGCATAAGACTAGCAGGAGGCTGGCAGCCGTAAGTAGCTAAGGACGTGCACTGGATGGTCTGTCTAATCTTAGTTATTTTACCATTAAAAAATGTAATAAAGTCATCGCTCTTAAAAGCTTGCGCCATTTGCGAGTTTAATGAAGTATTCTGTGTTATCCTAGCCACGGATTCAAATAGGAATTTAGGATTGGTTTTGTTCAAGTCTATTAATTTGGAGAGATACACAGACCTAGCAGTCACTAGTGCTTGTCTGTATTTAGAGAGGCTCTCTTTCCATGCAGATTTGAAAACTTCTAGTTTAGTTGAGTGCCATTTGCGCTCTAGCTTGCATGATACCTGTTTGAGTTCACATGTGATCATTCTGAATTTGAGTAACCATTCTGATAAAAACGGGTGCTAGCATTGGCCAAAATACCTTGTAGAATTCTGCTGGGAAACCATCGGGACCTGGGACTTTTCTTATTTGGAAGGTACTGTACAGCTTTATTGAATTCAGATATTGATAGAGGAGAGTCAAAAACAGAAATATGTTCAACATTTAGCTTTGGGGGGGGCGGCATGGTGGTGCATTGGTTAGCGCTGTCGCCTCACACCCCTGGGACCCAGGTTTGAATCCCCGCCTGGGTCACATGTGTGCGGAGTTTGCATGTTCTCCCCATGTCGTCATGGGGTTTCCTCCAGGTACTCCAGTTTCCCCCCACAGTCCAAAAACATGCTGAGGCTGATTGATGTTGCTAAATTGCCCGTAGGTGTGCATTCGTGAGTGAATGGTGTGTGAGTGTGCCCTGCAATGGGCTGGCCCCCCTTCCAGGGTTGTTCCCTGCCTCGTGCCCATTGCTTCGGGAATAGGCTCCGGACCCCCCGCAACCCAGTAAGGATAAGCGGTTTGGAAAATGGATGGATGGATGGATTTAGCTTCAGCAGATTTATAGAAATTTGTTGATGTCAGCATCAGATATATTATTCTGTGATGAGTATAAAGCTTCATAAAATTCTGGAAAACATTTATTAATTTGTTGGGGATCATGAGTTATATTCCCCCTTCAGTTTTTAATAGAACAAATACTTGATTTTTCTTTATTTAATTTTAACTGGTTAGCCAGGAAGTTTCCAGATTTATTGCCTTGTTCAAAGTTCTCCAATCGTAATCTTTCTACCAGAAATTGTGTCTTCTTATTTATTTCATTATATTCCAATTTTGGTTTTCTCAAGTTGCTAATTATATGCTCTTGCGATGACGAAGCATAAACTGTTTCTAAAGATTTAATTGTCTGTTCTAATTCTGCAAAATGCGTTTTTCTTTATTTTTTTATGTGAGCAATAAGATATTATTTTTCCTCTCATTACTGCCTTTCCTGCTTCCCAGATAACACATGGTGAGACTGCTGGTAGGTCATTGTTATCCAAATACATTGCTCATTCATTTTTAAAAATATTTAATAAAATCTTGATCTTTAAATAAAGATGTATTGAGTCTCCAGTTTCTGCTCGGTGGTGTGACTCTGTCCTTAACCAAACAGATAGACACCGGTGAGTGATCACTAATAAGAATAAAGTGTATCTGAGTTTCTGTGATGTGCCTCATCATGGAGCTGCTAATTAAAAAATAATCTAAGCGAGAATGTGAGTGGTGTACTGGTGAAAAGAAGGTGTAATCCCTGGGAGTGGGGCGATGTGAACACCAGGCATCGCAAAGACCAAAATCATTCATGTATTGTTTAAGAATATCTATAGATAGCCAGTTCCTTTGGTTCACTGCCATGCTGAGCTTGTCAATTTCTGGGTTCAATACCAAGTTGAAGTCTCCTCCTATAATGAGTGTGGCATGATCAGAAAGTGAAGTGAAGAAAGCATGAAAAAAGGAGGGGTCATCAACGTTCCGTCCATATACACTAGCAATGCAGAAATCAGTGGAGTGCAGCCAACAGCAGCCTGGAACTCTTTATGGAGTATTTCCATTAGCAACAGACTCGCATCTAAGCTGGATAAACTCCAAAATGTCCGTCACGTCGTTGGTATTAGGGGAAGCCACTTCTGGGGAGTCCTCGGGGTGGTTTCTCTTGGAGGACGAGTTGTTTTTATAGGTGGAGGAAGTCGGCATTTTATCTGATTTCGCCATAGCAATTCTCTCGAAGCACTCGCCTATAACAATTTCTGAACTGTCTCAATCGGACATCATTAGTGCCAACGTGGATAATAATCTGAGAGTATTTACTTTTACTTTTAGCCAGCACTTTTAAATTTGCCGAGATGTCGGTCGCTCTGGCACCAGGGAAACAATTTACTATGGTCGCTGGAGTCGCTACTCTCACGTTTCTTAGAACAGAATCGCCAATTACTAGAGCACTTTCAACAGGTGT
>JAODJX010000001.1:29621784-29633341 GCA_026776945.1 Isichthys henryi
GACTCCTGTGCGATCATTAAAGATCACGTTTGCGCGCATATCTGGATCCCGACCCGTTATTCCAGGTTTCCATAACAAATACATTATAAAACTGAAATAATATCAATATGTTCTGAAAATTGAACACAATTTGTCCTACTAAATTTGAAGACCCATGAAGTACGTAAAACATCAGTCCCACATTTGATTTCAAATCAAATTAGTGTTAAGTCATCTTTACCTGTACTGGTCAAACAGTTCCCACATGGCTCTTAAATTGGAAGCTTCCTCAGTGCCTTTCTGAGGCCTTGGAAAATTACAAAGTCCTGCACACCTGATAATGACAATTTGTGTAAGTGAATGCTGGTTCTGGTTTTGTTCCATTATTTGGCTTTGCTAAGAATCAGGCAATGGGACAATAGGAGAGCTGCACATGTTGGGATTTTAATCAATGTCTAACATAACTGAATAAAGTGTAGCTCTAACTTGCCCACAGTAGGCTCAATTTAACATTTTTTTAAAACTTGATTGGCACTTATTTACAGAATGTTTTTTTTTCTGTCCTGAGTGTTGACTAGTTCTTACAGATGAACATTTTTCTGCCATTGAGATTACCTTCACACTGCAGCAGTGGTTCCACAATTAATGTAAAATGGACGATGTCAATCCTGCAGCAAATTGACTCAGTGGAAAGCTCTCACACACCCTCTGCTCTATAGGTGTGTGTGTATGTGTGTGTGTGTGAGAGAGAGTGAGGAGCTTGTCTGTCTCTCCTGTGTCGCACGGATTTCCCCCTACAGTCCAAATCCTGCATTTAGACTAATTTGTGTTTCTAAATTGGCCATACTGCATGATTATATATGTACTCTGCAATGGACTGGCATGCCATTCAAAGTGTACCCCAACCTGTGCTGTCCGAGATCCAGGCCCCCAATGATAATGACCAAAATAAGGAGTTGGAAATTGTGTGTAAAACAATTTGTGTAAAAAGGGTGTGGAATATAAATGGATTGTAGTTAACAAAAATACATTGCGCTGTGAGAAAAATCTACTTCCAGTTGGTGATGGTGAGAAGGAGTGGGCTTGGAAAGTGCTGGGTTTCTTCAGCAATAGTTGAATATTCTGTGTGCCCAAAATGTTTTTTTTTTCCAGTCAGTGGAAAAATATGTCAGCCATCTAATTCAAGCTGATGTACAGAATGCAAGAAAAAAAATCATTTAACCCGATGTTTGACAACCCTGCTGCAGGTTAATGAAAAATGGTCAGGTGTCTTTGAAAGGGCTCCGAAAAGCCGACCACAGCGAATGCTTAGAGACATGTGCCATGAATGGAACACCAGCACCAGATGTAATTGGAAAATATGGACACTCGTTTGAATTGACCTATTATTAATGACCCTCTGACTGAATGGTGTAAAGCGCAACCTATTATTTTAGATTTAGTCTTGTGATAAGATTCTCATGGTCCTATTTAATAAAATGTATTTTTGTTATTAAGTTAATTATCCATATTTCACCCCAGTCGGAACAGAGATATCTTTCTGCATCCTATTTGGTTCATTTCAGAAACAAAATATATAAAATGTCCAAATTAAAACATAACTTCAGTGTTTCGTTATTTACCTGTTTTGGACTTTATTACTCGCTGATTACGTACATACAGTGCACTTTAAACGCCTCCACCGACAGAGGGTGCTATTGTTTTTTGTTGCATTTTCTTAATCCCATTTACTTCCGGTGCCATTGTATTACGACAGTGATGTCGTCCTCCTAGTGTCTGTACCAAAGGATGCGGTTTTAATTTATGAGTGTAAGGGTTTGTGTCTAGAACGAGACGCTTATTTAAATAAAAACGGTCTGTTTCTATAACATCTGTTTATCTTGGCATGCCAAACAGTGTCCTTAGGTCGTATTTATCTTAATGCTCAGTTTTAATTAACTTCTACAGTCACAGCCATTTCTATTAGAGTTTGTAGTGAAGGATGCATTTAAAACAAGTATTAAGTGTGTGCTGCGCTGCTAACCGACTGTAGTTTCCACCTCATGCATTGCAGAAACGCCGATCGTAAGTGACAGGCATGACGGCCCTGAACTCTGCACAGCGGCGGGCGTGCTGGGCCGCCAGGGACGACTTGTGGAAATGTCTTGAGGAGAACAACGAAAACTCGGCTCCTTGCGAGACACTCCGCAGGACCTTCGAGGACAGCTGTCCAGCTCAGTGGGTGAGCCCCTTTTGTAGCCGCCTCCCGCGGGGTTGCTACCTTTGATCAGCTACACTAACTGAAGTGAGATGTTCAATTCGAGACAGATCTGCATATATGTAACAGTTTTATTACATTGTATATAGTCTGTAGGGTTTCCAAACTACCACAACGCTTTTTAGTATTTTTTTTACATTTATAATGGAATAATGTGGATATGCCGTAAGATTTCTTGCGTGAGTCTCACGCCAGATGCGTCAAACTTGGCACCCTGATGCTGGACCTTCGTAGAGGTCACCCTTCGACTTTGCAGTTGAGCATGCATGAGCAGAGATTGCTTAACAAAGCTAAATTAATTTAGCTGCTCGCAGAGAATTATTTTGAAAGTGAGTCCATTTACGATAATTATGTTTATACTCCAGTTTACACAACTGCGTTTACTTTTACTTTATTTATGATACACCTTTTATGAATTCTTGGACAATTTCCTCTGTTCAGATATAAAACTGTGGTGGTCTTGAGGAATACAGTGGGTAAAACGACTTAATGTTTAACATGGTGCCAGCTACCTTGATGATGCCTCCCTGAAATGCTATAGGTTTTCTGATATAGTATGAAACCAGTTAATGCTGAGTACCTGCTCTGTTACCTGGTATTTAATTGATAATTTGTAGTTCATGTTTGTTGTTGCAGGTGAAGTATTTTTCCAGAAGAAGAGACTTCTTGAAATACAAGGAGAAGATGCAGTATAATGGTTTTGAATCTTCACAGCAGTCCTCAAAATGAGGACAGCATTCGTCGAGCAGAAACCTGAAATGAGTCAGGGTGCCACATACAGTACCGTGCTGACTTTTGAATGAATGGTCTCCTTTCAGCAAAGGCCGTCTAATTGCAGTGTTTCCAGCACCCAAAGTGTTGTGCGTTTGGGATGCTGCTTGTACCTGAGCTCCTAATAATATGTAGACTCATTGAAATTAAATTGGCACGCAGGTGCTTGGGATGATTTCATTGTTGAAGACACTGCAGCACAGCTTGAAACAAGCTGTCCGAGAGGCCAAATATCTGGGTTGAGGGGGGAAATGGTGTAATGTAATTGCTGAAAAACTTGTAGTTGAATGAAATACTTGCCAGCCTGATTTTGCCCCCCCTCCTGAAATACTGCCCAGCAGATGTGTGTATGCCTTCCTCCCACTTACAGATTGATTTATAAATCTGTTAAATTGGTGAACGGAAAGTGCTCCTTTCACCCAGAATGCATCACACAACGAAGTTTTGTGCACTGAATAAAAAAAAAATATTTTGTCTTTGGTTTAATACTCTTATTCACGTTATGCTGAATTGTGCAAGGGAAGTATTTTCCAGTTCAGTGGTCTCACACAATGCGAATTCAATTTTGTCCCTGTGTGCATCAGTTTTCTGTTTTTCCACTATTCACGAGTGTGCATTCTAGCTTAAGGTGTTTGTGTTCTCAGAAAACACTACTGAATGCTTTAGGTGTTTAATGAAGTACATGGATTGCCTTGTACCAATTCAGCGAGGTTTGTGTTTTTCATTAGCGTGACGCCACAGCCAGATCCAGTCCACGAAGCATTTTGATACAGGTGTGAAATTACATGTTTTTGTTCATCATTAGGTCTGACTCGCAGACCGATTATTCATTTACCACTTAGTAATTTTTTTCATTTCCTTGATGGGGCGGCTTGTGGTTGAATACACACTCCTCACTTACCGACCTACCTGTTATTGATCGCCCAGACTTCTTTCATTTACGCTAATCGTTGGACTTTTCATCCATCCATTTGTAGACTTCTGCAGTAAAGCAATGATATGGTAAAGGTCAGTTAAAAAATACGATAATTACAAACTAAAATGAGACAGGTGGCTTAAGATTTTAAACGTCACCTTTTCACGTTTTTATCTGGTTTGCCTAAGTAACGTAATAGCCTATTAGCCGAATGATTTCAAAGTATTAAATTGATTATTAATAAATCGCTGCTAACCCATGCGCAAAGCAGATCTAAGGTAAACTAAAGGACAAGTGGCCTCTAGTGGCGAATAAGTGATATATAAAGAGTCGCAGCCGGTGGGTTACAATTGAAACCATGTGACTAGCATCGATTTAAACTCTGAATTGCAGGTAAGATAAATGGTACATAAGAAATATTAAAAAGAATTAGGCTGGAATACAAAATCATTAACGATAACTATAATTGAAAAATAACTACATAGTTTTGTGCCTGTCAACTTCGTGATCTTAAAAAGGTGTAATATCCGGCTGTAATGTCCATTATCTATTTGTTTCAATTTACTGTTTTAATAACACAATTACAAAATAAATAGAGATGCCCATACACAAAACGAAATGAGTTAATTTTCATATTTTTGTCTCTATTAAAGATAGGCTACTATGGGATGATCGTCACTTATAATGGGTCAGCTGCAGCTGAAAGTCATCAACCTTTTTAATTAAACGATCCTTGCTCCAATATTGCTTTTTATCGGGGTATTTGGTTTTAGATAGGCAGAAGAGGGACGTAGTGATAGCGATTTAGTCAGTACTAGATCCATATAGCAGGGTTTTTTTTTTTTCCACGTTCGGTTATTTTTTTTAAACAAAATGTTCGATTCTTCTCTCGTTTCCTTTTTGCTGTGGTTCGGGCTACACCAAAGTAAGCTTAACGCTACCTAAAATTACTGAATGTATTATAAAATGAACGTTTCGAAGTAATAACAAGACTATGGTTTTAATAGAATTTTAATAAGCATTAAACTAATGACTTCAAATTTCCAGATTTGAAGAATGAAGTGTTATCAGTGACCGTGACATCGTCCCAGAATCGCATCGTTTCAGACGTAAGTGTCGGAACCCTGCCGTGTTCTCCCGGCAGCTCAAAATATGAAGGTAAGCGCCTCCGCATTTTTATCAGTTACTTCTCTCTAGTTAGTTTGTTCCTTAAGGGGCTTTTATCGTGATAATCAATCATATATGGGCTCCCAGCCCTTCCAAATTTTATGCTGGTGTTGAATTATTTCCGTTGTGATAGAATGTTTTTGAGGATACTATATTGCTGTGACTCTAGCTATGTTTACATTAGGGATTATTTAACTAGTAGAATAAGGTTAGCGCATTTTAATTGATAAGGTGAACCCTGGTCCTATAATCTTTGAGAATAAAGAATAAGCTGTCTGATGTTAAAAAACACCTAAGCTTTGTATGCAGTTTGCAATATTCAGTATGGTGTTTTCTTAATGCTCCACATGTGCAACAGTGATTAGTTTAATATCCAAGTCAGGACTCGTCAACCCTATAGGTGACACTGGCAGCGTTTCTCAAACTAGCCCTCAGGGACCCCCAGGTGTTCCACATTTGTAACCCGTTGCCACGAAATGAGTCTTAAGTCGCACTGGTAGAACTGCACCCATAAGACTCATTTCGTGGTGATGAGTCACATTTTTGCTCCCTCCTGGCTCCTTGCGAATTGGCTGAGAGCTAGAGTGGGGACCGCTGGGGCTCCCCCAGGACTGATTTGCAAAACACTGCCCTAGGGCTACAGCTTCTGACAGGGGGTCAACTAACTAGCAAATATCAGTTTTCTGATGAACCCCCCCCCCATTCTTAAAGTTGTTTTCTATACCCTTGTAGTTAGTTATTTTGGCCAGTTATCTTAAATGATGAACATGGGGACATGGCATATCGTCATTAGTATCTGGACTGTGGCGGGGGGTGGGAAGCATCATAACCGGACAGCGGTTCACTCCCCGCAGCGTGGTGTTTCTGGGGGCTGTATCCACAGGTCTGGCTGGGAGGCGTGTCTTTCTTCCAGAGGAGGAGAAGCCGGAAACTAGGATTATCGGGGGCCAGGAAGCAGAGCCTCACTCATGGCCGTGGGAAGCGTGCCTGTACTATTCCAACATGTTAGCTTGTGGTGGAGCTATTCTTGCCCCTGACTGGGTCATCAGTTCTGCTCATTGCTTCCAAATGTGAGTGACCTTTGCAGTACTTGGTACAGTACTATGTAATTTTACGAAGTGTGACCATTACCAAAGTGTAAGTGGTTGATTTCTTTTTATATACAGCAATACTTAAACCACAGACAGTGCTGACCATGTGGAAAGCTCAGATCATCATTGCTAGGAGCTAAATTTGTCTACCACATTGCACTTCCATTTTGACATCCAACATAGTATGGCATTCGTATGCATACTTTTTTATTTTTCCCCAAGAAAGTAATGAACAGTTACAGGAACAGGGTTCTTCAGATCTAAGTGATATGATGGAGAAATAAATGCTTTTTTTTTTTTTTTTTTTTTTTCTATGAATGATATGAAATGTGACTGTGTGCTATTTTCTTCAAGGTACCGCAGCCCACGAATTTGGAAAGTAATGGCTGGTAATCATTA
The DNA here is from genome assembly GCA_026776945.1 of Isichthys henryi. Lineage (NCBI taxonomy): Eukaryota > Metazoa > Chordata > Actinopteri > Osteoglossiformes > Mormyridae > Isichthys > Isichthys henryi. The sequence goes on from JAODJX010000001.1 coordinate 29,628,365, forward strand.
ACAGACCAAAAACCAGGAGGAATGTCAGCAGGTCAGCAGTGTGTTGCTGTCATGGATCCTGTTTCCTCCCTGTTAAGCTTGTGCTCCAGGGATGTTGCAATCCCAACTGCCTTCTGTTTTCATGTCTTCTACTTGCCAGAAGTAAATGAATTGATCGGTGTATTGCATCTTTTAGGCGTCCCGCGTCTCCAAAATTGTCACCCATGAGAATTACAGTGAGATCACAAAGGCCAACGATGTGGCCCTCGTCAAGCTGAAGGTTCCCCTGACTTTCACGAACTGTGTCGTCCCCATCGATGTAACACAGCAACCCCCGGAGCCCTCGAAGACCTGTACTGTGACTGGCTGGGGATCAACAACAGAATGTAAATGCTGGAAAAATGTCCTGCCAAACATGCCCCTTCAATACATGCCAACATTTTTTATTTTTTTTGAAAATTTGTTAAAATTACTCAGTGGGGAAGGGGTCCGTCTTTATACAGTAGCCCCTCCAGATTTGCATATTTGACATTTGCGGTTTTGGTTGGCCATGTGCAATTAAAGAGGAATATTTTTGGATGAAACACAAGTCAAAAATATATAAACAATGCTGAGAATTATTTGGATCATATCATATAGAATTTTTTTTTTTTTTGAATAAGGTAAGTGCATACTATATCTTGAACATTAGTGGGATCTGTGCACTGGTTTAGGTACGCCATGTGTCATTGTCTCTGCAACCAGCCTCACATATGTTAGCCCTCTCTGTAACCATGGAATCTCATTACTCCCAACAACTTTAAAACAAGTCAGTGCTGTTAATTTTCTTAATTTTTAATAAACCCAAGTATTATTGGTGTATCTGTGGGGATCTTCCCCCTTCTCACCCTTACCAATGTGAAGGCGTGACTATATGTAATTATGCCTTCAGCATTATTATAACTTTTTGTTACTGCTCCTCTGTATATGCAAGTCTGGCTCCTTGTTCTGAGCCTTTGATGTGAGCTATACGACTGCTTGCTGTGACTGAAGGTTCATACCTGATGTTCTCTTCTCAGCTGGGCCTCATGCAGAGAGGCTTCAGGAGGTTAATGTGACTGTGATGAGCCAAAGTGAATGTGCCCAGTATTACCCAGATGAAGTGGATTCCAGCATGATGTGTGCTGGAAAACCACAGGGTGGAGCGGATGCCTGCCAGGTAGGCCTGACCATGGGGGGGGGGAACCTGGAAATTCAGTCCTCAAGATGTATGATGGGTTTAGAACCATTTTGATGAATTTTACTGTGGGACTCTTCAGTACTGAAGTTACTTACTTGCATCTTCTTGGGGGGTATTCAGCATGTTTTAGTGCCAGTGTTTCATCTCTTATCACCATAATTGTGAGTGATTTTGTTTGTGTGTTTTGTTTAATGACTGTATTGAAGGATCAGTTGATTTGCTGTTTGTTTAGACGATCATTTCAGTTCTATGGGAAGTGCTCCTATATAAATAGTGGGTAAAAATCAGATTGTATCACTTTAAAGTTTGGGAAATCAGATGTCCAGGCATTAAAATCAAAAATCCCTTCAACGATACTTATTTGAGAGTGTGGTGTTCTTGCAGTAAGGTGGCACTGGTCTGTTCCATAGAATTGCGTCCAGCTGAGCTGGAATTTTGTAAATTGGATATTCCAGGGGTGTAACATCAAGCAAAAATATTGGTTACACCGTATATTTATTTTTTTTTTTTTTTTTTTCTGTAGCCAGACCCATCTCTGAGGTGGGGGGGGCAGAGCCAGTCAACCTATCTGGGGCTCCAGCTGAGGCCAAAGTAAACCAAGTAATGTAAATCACTGTGCCAGCTGCTATTTGGTCATTGCAATACAGATGCAGCTGTACAGTTTACAGTGTGACCTTTCTGGACTAGCTAGTGCCAAGCAGATGCATGGTTACCTGGGCTACATTTAGATTTAGCCTATTTCCAGTGCATGTTCACGATTCGGTGCCATTTCAATGCAGCAGGGATAACAATTCGTTTCAAAATCCATTTATTATTGAAACTGCAAACTCACAATTAGGAACTGTTGCATTCCAAAGGCAATGTGTCTGTCAACATGTCCGAATAACAAACCTGAGACACTTATTTGTACATTGAAAACAATTATGTGAAATTTAAAAACAAACCAGACCTATAATATAACAATCATGATGAACTAATTGCATGTTCTCTACTACTGAGTGTGGCAAATATCTGTAGCAATGATCACCCCTGTAGCCAATAGTTCTTTTTCAACCTGCTTTGAATTTCCTGATAGTGCCTCGTATACCCAGGGCAGTCTAACATGCAGAGGCCATTTCCTCCTTTCTCTGGTCGTACACGCATTCAGATGATGTTGTTTTAGATGAGTTGGCATGTATGTGTGCGTTTGCAGCAACATATCGAAGCTCAATATGACTGAGGCAACAGACAGTCTTGGTGTTATCAACTGCTGACTGACTATAACCAGCATTAGATATAACTAGCTCACAGCTACAATTAACATAATGATTTCTGTGTTTTAACTCTACTTGTGAATTCTGCCATTGTCAATAAATCTATTCATGTTTCATTGTGCTTACCAAAACTGAAAATGATGTACTGGACTGTACACTATGAACACGTGTACTGCTACACCCCTACTATTTTGCTAAACTATTCAGATGAAATGTCACTGTCTATTGTTTTACCGCCTGTTTAATCTTTTGTATGCCCCCCCCCCCCCCTAATTTAAAACTGGATATGAGAAATGCACATCACAATTTATTATTCATGCAAGGAATGGGGGGGGGATAATTACTATTATAGGCTAAATACAATTATTACTATCTAGGCAAGTTTCCCTAGAGGGTGGGGCGACTGCACGGGTTGCACCACCATAACTGCTTTGTCTGTAGCTCATTGCCCAGGAAAGGTGTGGGCTATAAAGTACATACCTTTTGTATGGTATTGACACCCTCTTTGGTCTGTACCTTCAGGGGGACTCTGGTGGCCCGCTGTCCTGTTTCTGCGGCGATAAGTATGAGCTTGTGGGTGTGGTCAGCTGGGGCGTGGGGTGTGGCCGACCCAAGAAGCCCGGCGTGTACGCAAACCTCACCAGATACGTAAACTGGATAAACTCTGTTATGGAAGGAAAGTATCTGCATTGCACTGGAGGTTATTTTCGGATTTGCCATTCCTTCTATTAATGGTTCTCGCTGAAAATACCCAATGAAATCATTGCTTTCCTCCTTTGTTTCCACTCCACTATTTTTATGTTCTGTAGATTCAGTAATTGCTTGCTTTAAAAAAACTTGTATTGCATGGTTTGTCATATTCAAACACGATGTAGGTGACGTGAATGTCACTATTTTATAGCCGTCTTTGAAAGCTTTACCTGGTTTTAGTGACACTTGATAATGTTCTTCATTTAATTTCCTTGAGCTGTTTCCTGTTCATTTCAGAAGACGCATTGCAGATCCGAAGTAACACAATGAAAACGCACACAGGTGGGAATTTTAGTTTTAACATTGGAATCCTTTGCATATAAGCACATTTAGTCCAGTTGCTGGCATTTAATCCTTTTTTCAGTTTTGAGGTTTAGCAGTTAGAGCCAGATCAGCCAATACTGGACCAGCCTGGGGCAATACTGAGGGTCAATTATCAGAATATTCCTGGCCAAAATTTCATCTATCCAACTTCCCTGTCTTCACTGGTCCAATTTACTTTCCTATTTGTCGTGAAATATGATATTGTAATTCTTTTGACCTCAAATTATTGAATCATTTTATGCTTAATATAAAATAATGGAACATTTTTTGGTCTTGCAGGCACCAGTCACTGGCTGGCAGTGTGCACTGACTACTGTATGCATTATAGGCCTTTGCTCTGCTGGGTGTTGATGCATAAACATCAATGAGCCTCTTTTTCTCAGGATCCTTGGTTATATGTGGACAGCCGAAAATCCAGCCCTGTTGGCAGAGCTCTGACTACGCTCAGGTGGTACAGGTGAAGCATAAGATAAGGGTGGAGAACATACAGTCAGCCTGTCCCCACTCCTGGCCTTGGCAGGTCAGTCTGCAAGCTCATGGGAGACACTACTGCACTGGGACCCTGATTCACCGTGACTGGGTGTTGGCAGCCCACTACTGCAATACCAGGTAGGCCTGAAGATGCTTATGGACCCAGAAGATCTCAAGATTTTTGTATTGAATGACCCTCAACTAATCCAGCTGCTAACTTCATTCATGCAGTGAAGCGTGGCTTCCCCAACTTTTCAGCCCATGACCCCCCGAAATAAGTGTCGGAGACTCGCCACCCGGGCGGGGGGTCCCTCTGTAGACTTATTGCAATAACTGGTTTTGATAGCGGTTTTGATTTTTACCTTTCTCAGGTTTTTAAAATGGAAATCTGCTGACACCCCTGTGCTAAAGTAGCCCATTCCCTTGCAGAGCCAAAACCGATACTGTGGTGCTTGCCGTAGATAATCTGGAGATCACAGAAGTCCAGGAGATCCCTGTAAAAGCAGTTTACACCCTCTCCCAGAATGACTTCTCCCCTCCCATCAATGATGTGGCGTTGATCCGACTCCTCAGACCGGCTCACATCGGTATGGCACACCTTCCTTTACAGACTACCTGTCAATGCCTTGTTATAAAGAGACTTGTGATTACGCATTGAAGCTTTGCTGATACACGTCTTATTCTTTTTTGTGCTGTATAGTCTTTTGAAGATCTTTGTTCCTCATTCAGGGGTGACGGTGGCACCGGTTTGTTTGCCAAATGCTAAAATCAAGCTGAATGACAGCTGGGATTGTGCCACTGCAGGTTGGGGGACCACACAAGTGGCCAGTAAGTCTAACGGTCATGTCCATACTAAGGGCTTGTGCCCTTAATCTGCAATAAACCATCTTGATATTTTTGTTCCTATACAACTATTGTAACCTCTGTTGTAATAACTATTGTAACCTCTTGCCACTTATTTGCACATTTTCCTATATAACT
>JAODJX010000001.1:29633441-29643784 GCA_026776945.1 Isichthys henryi
CTCTCGTCTGCACTGAAAAAACTGGAGCCACGTCATCTCGTCTCTCTATGTATCTGTACAGTATATAGCAGAGATGAGTTTACTTTGACTTTGTTCACTCAAGAAGTGTGTGTCCTTTGATTTGTCTATAAATCTGTGATGTCAGATTATAATTTTTTATTTATTTATTTTTTTTTTGTCTTTTGTTAGTGTACAAGGAGCCTGAAGTTTTGCACCAGGCCAGGCTGAGGCTGGTTGATGAGATGGCCTGCCGCAGGAGCTGGGGCGATGACTTTGATGATAAGCGGCACCTGTGTGCAAGTGCAGCTGGATCGCAGTCCTGCATGGTACCTGATTGCTCCCCTATACTTTCTCTCATCCTTTTGCCATTTTCTGCTCCTCTGTATATTCAGTAGCAGACAAATTACCCAGCACCCGGCCCCAACCATTTGGCAAATTTGGCCACCAGCACCCCCCGCCACCCCCTCGGCTGCCAAACACCTCACCCCTCTAGCCAGCATTATCCTTGAGCAATATTTAATTTCTTGATACATCACACATTATACTGCAGTTTATGGTATTTTAAAAAGCAGCGCTATTTTGCTATTTTCCAATTAAATGTTCCGAAAGAGATGCAGTATTACTGTATTATGGACCTAGCTTAGCCGGCACCCCCACATTCAGTCTGGCCCCACGAAACTCTAAATGGCAGAAAACTGGCCCCTTGGCGTAAAAGTTTTGAGGACCACTGCTGTATACAGTATGTTCAGAATGTCTTCAAGGGTTATTTGGTGGGTACCACTGTTTTCCTTGCCTTTAGGAGTTGGGGTTTGAATCTCAGTTCTACTCTGTTTTTAGAGTTTTGCTTTTCTCCATTTGCCATATCCAGTTTTTTTCCCCACAGTCCAAATACAGGGTCAGGCTACTTGGCATCTCTGTAGTTTTGTGAATGTGGATAAACCTGTACAGGTTGCTCTGGCATTGCAAATGATGCTTGACTAAAAATCTATCGTTAACACACACTTGAGGATAGCTGTATTTTCCTTTTTGCTACTTAAGTAAAACTGGACCAAAAATTGTAGTATTTTATGTCTGCAACAGTAGTAAAAGATGCAACAGAGCTCTTTAAACTTTTTTTAAAGTTTTATTTAGCAGAGTTCACAATGCGAAGTTATGATGTGGATGTTTGCTAAATTAGTGATTTAAGATGACTGAAACTTAACTTTCACTGGTTTCATTTTGATTTCAGTAACTGTTAGCTATACTGATCACTCACCATATACCTGTCCTTAGGGGATCTCCGGCGCCCCTCTGCTTTGCCAGAAAAATGGTACGTACTATTTATTTGGTCTGTTGACATGGGGCAGCAGACAATGCGATGACAGGAGGCCGGCGGTGTACACAAAGCTGGTGCACTACCACTCATGGATTGGGGAGTTCGTAAAGGACCTCTGAGACAGACAGCATGTCGGACATTGGGAACTGTGTTCAGCTTCAATAAACGTTTTGGTATTATGCTGTCAAGCATGCGCTGTGATCTCTAAGGTAGCATGCCGTTTCTGAATTTAATTATTATTATTTTTTTTCAAAGTTGGAAAAAGAGGAATAATATTGACTCAGAAGTTATTCATTCAGTGCGTTTACTTAACAGACCTGTCAGGCACCACTGTCAGCTTGAGGCAAAACTCTTGAATTACTGATTACTTTTCCTGGTGCCTGGAAAGTACTGAGTCACTTCTGATCACAGTACACTTATTAGTAGGAGTGTAAGTTTGGCAGCTGTGTGTCAGTGAGTATAGCGTAGGTGTACATAGCTGAGTACAGATATAACCTGGAGGGGGGAGGGGGGGGTCACGTGGAGTAGTCATGGCGAAAGAACACTGGGGGACCTAAAACTTTCCTTTTTATTTTTGATAGGTTAGTACTGTTACATTTTTGTATTGTTGGATAATTGGGCTGGTGCACAGATTCTTTCAGCACCATCCTTTACGGTAAATGGTTAAGGGCTGTAAAAATGTTTTGCATGATTTATAAGTGATGGGACCAGTCATCAGATAACTTCACAAAGAACTATTTTCTTTGGCCTGACTTCAGGCTTAACCACTTAAACTTGTTTTATTAGTCTGTACAGAATGTCTGGTTTTAAAGTAGTTTTTCTTGTTGGGGTTCGCATGTATTCCTCTTGAAAAAGCAGTGGGAATGTTTACACTGAAACCTTCAGTCGAAGCGCATTGATTGCACATAGATTCTAGATGAATCCGTACTCTTGCAGGGTTCCTCAAGCACTGGTGTGTGAGCGGGCTCTGAGTCACAGAACTCCTTTTAATTCGTAATGGGCCGCTGTACAGATGCACACCTGATCACCACCCAGGAAGATTACCCTAATCAGAAATATTTTCCAAGCCTCACCCCCCTCCTGTTGCATCTCTCGAAAGCTCTCGTTGGCGTCTTGCATGGACCCATTGAGATGGGTCATGCAGCTGGAAAAGAAACCATGTTCAAATCCATTGCATTTATAGTCAGTAGTTAATTCTGCACAAAGTGTAATAAATTATTAGGCACAAGTGCCGTTCCTGGATATAATAGAGAAATTTGAATCCAGAAGTTTTATTTTGTTTGTTTAGAGAGACTAAATAAAGTAAATCACTTGATTACAGTGTGTACAATTATTAGACAATCAGAAACAAAGTGGATTTTTTTTCTCCAATATCAATAGAAATAATTTTTTAAAAGTTCTATTGACATTCTTGGTCATTCTCTACAGGCTATCAAGTTTAATGTCCAACCTTCTTTCTCAATGACTGTCACGAGTCCATTGAACCAGTCACATTTCTGGTTTGATCCAGTCCTATATTAGCTGGGGCAGCCAGGACTGCCTCCCAGACACTTGCTATTTTTGGTAGTTCTCAATCGGGGTTAAGCCAGGCTATAAAGGGGGGCAGGTCACAATTAAGCCTTTCTTGACCAATCTATGGAATACTTCGTGACGGCAAGGCGCATTTTCTTCAATGAATATCTTTTTTTGAAGGCTGCTGACTACTACTTGTACCAGTTTGATGAAGGCATATAAATTTCACGCAGATCTTGTAATTAATTGTTACACCATAGGCATCCAGCAGCTCCAGCGAGTCCTTCTAACACCATCTGTCCACAAAGCTTTTGTAAAATCAGTCTTGACATGTCCGTGCCCATTCTTGACATTGTAGCTTTTGTGCCATTTTTCAGTGTTATTGACTTTGGCAATGTCACAGTGCACACTGCACCTAGTAATTCTGGAGATTCCATTCAGTTTGAAGTTTTGAAAAATGTGGGCATTTTTTGTTAGTGTTGCATGTCTCGTTTTCATGTTTAAGTCTCTCCTTTTAATTTGGCAGTTAATTTGCGTGTTTTTCTACATGCTTTTTCCATCCCCTTTGGCTGTTGGCCACAAAACACTTGAATGTATTGCAATCATGATTCAAAACCTTTTGATTTCAATTTCAGAATTTCAATCGTTTTGCATACTTCTGACTGGCTTTTTTTTTTTTTTTTTTTTTGCAACCCTAAATTGTGTGTAGGGTGAATGTTGGTAGCAGACAGTGGTTCCGGCATCAGGAACAGTCACCATTATGAGACTGTCAGACCACTCCACTAATTGAGGGTATGGAGAATGGACTGATAAAGGTACTGGTCATTGAACCATTGTGTTACATATGGTACCGTGAGGTGCTGCGGGGCTTGGGGGCCCTGGAAAATCAGTCCTCAAGATGTTTCAAGCACTGAAATTTCAACTACAGTGGCAGGAAACAAAAGTACCAGTTTGTACCTTAGAGGGTACACTAACTTGACACTAGGGCTGTACCCTTGACCCTGAGGAACATTTCTGTACCATTAGCGGTACATTGTTGTTTGTACCAGCACTGGGCCTTTTTTCTGACAATACAATTAATGTACATTTCCTGAGGGACATTTAGCTGAGCTGATGTGATACACTCAATATGCTATCCCAGCCTCCAGGTCTACTCTGCCAGACCTGGATAACATTGACCAGTTATTGGCTCTTAAACATTAAAGGAAGCTAAAAGTAGTTCATTAAATGAACAGTAATTTTATTATGTTGATTTCTGGTTTAGCTTGCATAGAATCTGACGTTATGTCAACAAAGCAAACTATGACTGCAATCATTATGTTAAGATTCAACAGGCTTGTGTTGCAGTTAAACCAACATCCCCTACTGGTTGTTTTAAAATTTAACACAAATAGATTTTTACATTTTTTTATTTCCTCATCATGATATAAAAAAACCCACCAAATTAAATAAGACTCACACTGATATTATACAAAATGACATGTACGGTTACACAGAATGTCAATTGTAAAAGCACCTTCAATGGAACATACTACTCAGCCACGAGGGTGGCGTCATTCACACTGCTCAAGTGAAGTGTTACAATAGCTCCATGTTCAGGTAAGATATGAGATTTGTCTATGCAATATTTCACTGCATAATGTAGGCAATTAGTCAACTGTATATCCATTTTTCAGATTACAGGCATCCCTCTTCAGGATCACTTTTTCAAACACCCTGAGCTTAATTTTGCATTGCAGAACTTCATTTTGGAAAAGTTGAATTACTCTGTTGCACTAGGCAAAGGAACTTGATACCTAGAAGTAATCATGACAAGGATTCAATTAACACTTAAAAGGCAGACAAAACATTAATAAATACATTCCTGTTAGCATGTTTTGCTGTACAAAAATGTTTAATAAAAAACCTAATATTTTATAACTAACATTTCACATAGATCAAACCTATCATTCTTCAAGTTCATTTTTGAGACTTAACCATAAATCACTAATTCAGGATCTACACTTGATCCTTCACGTGAGGCAGCTACAGACTGAGGCAGGTCATGGTTAACCCCTGCTGCAAGACAGCGGATTGGCTTGGAGGCATAATATGCCCACATCCGAGGTGCGAGGTGTGCTACTCGCCCCCACATTCGCTTTCCAAGCACTGGTAAGTAGAATCCAATTCCAGTGTGGTTAAAACAGAAAATTTGTTAAGTTGGGTGTCCCTATGGAGCACTCATTCTTAGCATGCCCCACCCACTTTCCGTGACCTTAAACTGACGGCAACCTACTTTTAGTGGCGGAATCTCTTAAATATCACTCCAGAGTATAGATTCTGGGCACCAGTGAGGCAACTGGCCTTCATTATTAATGAAGCGTGTGTCAACATGCGAGAGTGGCAGTAGAGTACTCCATAAGAGGTCGCAGCACGTACAAGTCAGTCCCTGAATATACTGGGATAACAAAAGGAGTGAACTATGCACATTTGAACAAAGCTGCAGTGGATGAGTCGTTATGAAGCTCTACAGTCCAGCAAGGCCTAGAAAAGCTGCTCACTAAGCAGACAAATGTCAGGTCAACACAGGACACATACCATTCTTTCATAAAGGGTGTTTGTGGAACACATACTTGTACTTTGACCTTGGATTAATTTTCCATTCAATTCTTTTATTCAGGTATTCTACTCCCAGTTTAATAGCACAGTTGAGGTTTTTCCAACTTGCCCCACAATGGGCATAATAACCTGAAAGCAGTAGAAATGCTCCTCAAACAGCTTTGGTGAAGTCAGTCGTTTTCCTATCACATTGAAGGTGTGACACGGCGGGTGACTGGAAAACCACGGATGTCTGACGACTTGAAGGTGGTGGCTAATATGGGCCACTGGAGATTCACCAGTCAAGCACGGGGGAAAGGGAGAGGAGAGTGCCTCTCTCTACACTGCAAGCATCTTCTGACATAAAACCTTCATCCATTGTCATCTTGAACAGAGCCGAATGGGTGATAACTTGGAATTTATGAAAGGTGGGCTGTCAAATTCTAGAATGAGAGGGGGCATGCTGTGGACTCTTAGTGGGTCAGAACACCAGCAGACTCCTGGAAGTAGGACAAGGGCTTGAGGAGTGCGCTCACCATATAGGACCACAAGTCATTTGCCACCTGGGACTGAGCAATGAAGATGTGCCAGACGAAAACCAGCAGGAGAGTGTTACAGGTGTAGCAGATGTTCCTCAGCCTGGCCAGAACACGGCAATAGAGTTAGGAGGCTTTGTAATCACCAATAAAGCATGCACAGCATATTTTACAATTGGTATTTTCTAAACATAACCAAAGGCTTTAGTTATTCAAAGAATATCAACAGCTGCTAACCAGGTTAATTTCCTAATAGGGACTAAAATGTTACCAGCTTTAATCCATGAATGATTTGCTTACTTTTAGCAAGCCATTAAAATTCTCCCACATTAAAAACAAATAGCATGATTAACACCCCATATTGTAAAGGGACATTAGCCTCACTACTATTCTCCATGGCTATTACAACAGTGGGATTCTGGAATACAGTGTTTACAGAAAGGAGGAGAGTACTTACTTCTTGAGGTGCTGTTTAGCTGCTGGAAGATCTGCCATGTCCTCATTCAGGATGTACTTCTTGGCGCCTATGCAGTATTTCTCCATGTACTCTAGCCAGTTCAAATGGCCAACATCAAAATTAAAGTTCTGTTGGGCACATCAGATTAGTGTATTGAGGATTATAGTTCAATCTTATGCCAATCACAAATTGGGTTGTATAGAAGAATCACATGCACTGCTCTCAGACATGATCATTTGTTAACTTCATAACCTTCTGTCCATAATACTTCCAGCTCCGTCTTCCACTCCTCTGTTTCCTCCATTTTCTTCTCAAAAGGCTTACTTTGTGTCTGAGGCCTTTTACAAGCACTCAAGTTTATCCTAAGGTCATGATCATCCATGTCTTTCAAAACCACTTATACAGTACAGGACTGATGAAGACCCAACTTCTATAAATGAATTAAAACATACAAGTTTCAAACCAAAAACCCCTCAAAACCATGAACTTGTTGGGCAAAACATATAGTACTGGCAAATTAGAAACTTCAGTGTTGCAAACTGTTAAAAGCTATGATGAGAGGAACATTCCCTACCTGCTGGTCCTCATCACTGAGCTGGCCCTTCAGCATCTCCAAGTTCTTGGAGCTCCAACTCCACTGCCTGATGGAGAAGTACTCCAGCAGCCCAGCTGCCTTATGCAGCTTCTTGAAGAGTTTCATCATCCTGGCGAATGGGGTCACAAGGCATTAGAACATCATACAGAATTGCTTATGCTTTGAGATATGCATGCTTCAAAGAAGATTAAGATTTCCTTTGAGTAAATCAATGCTCCTTTAGAAGTGCATGAACATCAATCTATAGGAACCTAGCAGTATTGTAGCAGATACCCCTATACAATCAGGGTGAGACGAGGGTTGTATTTTGCTTACATTGGCTTCTTTCCAGATAGACGCAGGTAGGTATCATAGGCCAGTGCGGGGACCTTGTGAGTGAGTAGATTCCAAAACTGATTGGTCAGGTAACTAGAGGTGAAGTTTGCATTTGGCCTCCGAAAAGCTTTGTCCAGTGGTACCCGCTTAAATGTCGTCATTACGCTGCGTTCTACAAAGAATAAGACAAAAGCTTCATGAATCTGTCGATTTACAGAACAGAGGATTGTGATACTACCTACCTAGCCACCACCAATAACAGAATAAATTAAAATTTTATTCATACACCACACGAAAGGAATAGTTTCAAATACATGTACTTTTCTGCCAGCAGGGGGCAGTCATATCATTATTAATAGCTACTGATATAACTTACTGAAGTCTACAATAAGCCTTTAGGAATGTTGTTCTCAGAATGAATACTGAATTAAACAATTACCATGGATACAATGTACAATACGAGCCCACCTCTGCACCAGGCAATTTATAATTATATGCAATTTATAGCAATCTATCCAGTTTGTATTCCTCAAAATCATATGGTCTCACTACTTTAGCCTTTCAGCAACAATAAATAAGTGCTGAATGTACATACTGTAAATATGTGGTCCTGCATTTTAACGCACCATGGCCTTCAGCCAGAACCAGACATGGATGCACCAGTTTAATAAATAAATTAAGGGCGCTTTTCCACCACACAAGACACGGTACTCCTGGTATGGAACTTTCACTTTTCCATTGACTTCCGGTCAAGTACCAGTAATAAAACGTCCTAGTACCAAGAGTGCCGAACAAGCTGGGGTACTTCAGAGTGGGACTTGAAACACTCTCTTTGTAGATTAGAGGCAGGCATTTGCATAACCAAACACAAGACAAACACCACCTTTAATACAGTAACAAACTCAGAAAATGAAAAATATGCAATTTGGTCGTAAGAAAATACACAACAAAGATTCGATGGCACGACAAGTGTTTCGTTGAATATACTAACACAGCACACATACAGCATACTAGAGATGCAATTTTGCTATAAATATAGCAATGCAATTTTGTTATAATAAATACTGGGGTATTTATAAAATAAGTTCACAGATTTCTCACAGACCCGTTTGAGTGATTTAAAAACGGCAAGGATGAAAATGATTACAATTTTCTTGGAGAAGGTACGCAGTGCTCATGCAAAAACAGTGGGGATAAACTTTAATCTGATTTTTAGACATATAAATCTATAAAAGGAATAATAATTAAAATTGCAAAGCTTGACAAGTTTTTTCCCCCCCCCTAACAGAGTAAAATATTTTAGCGAAACTTTAACCCACATGCTATGAACCTAATGTCTGTACAGAAGAAAAAAAAAAAAAAAAACAAACTTTTAATACAGCTGACTAGAGAGGTAAGAATTTGCTGTGCATAACATGCGATGCTGGTATTAATATTGCACATTATCCAGCCCTATAATATACTACAGCAATTCTTAAAATTCATTACAAAATGCCCTGCCTTGTGTTATGCCATTCAGAACTCGTTTTCGGTACCAGTTTTTACGCCAGTGAAAACCTAACACTTTGAAGTACTGTACTTTCAGTATGTTCAGTGAAGTACAAAAAGTTTGGTACCTGGTGTGGTGGGGAAAACGTCCTAACTGGAAGACACTTCATAAAAAAGTTTCAATTTACATTTTAAAGGAATAAAAAGTTCAATGGGTGCAATTCTTAGTACATATCAATAAGTCTGAACATAACCAAATAAAATTTGCTTAAAATGACACATTTGTTAGCGGATAACACAGCAGTTTGCATTCAAACTCACCTATCTCCCCCCAGAGGATGGGGTTGACACCACCTGTTGTGCAGTTGTAGACTAGTGTTGACTTTGGTCTGAAAGAGAAGGGTCAGTGAAGGGTCATTTTATGTGTTAATAAAGTCATTGACAGATGTCTTAAGGGAAAGCCCACTCAGTGCTAGCAGAAGATGCTGAGGTTACTTCTGATTTGGGTCAAATTTCAAAATGAGATCACAGGACATTACTCCACCTCTGCACAGCAGTATACCATCCGGCAGCCAGCATAAGGTTGATAACCACATCGACGGGGATGATATCGGCCACAGCGTTGTTGTTGGCCATCATGGTGCGCATCACACCCTTTCCTGCCTAAAGACAGAACACCAGGAACATCAGCCTGAAGAAGAGCAACAGCGCAGTGCTCCACAATACCGCCTATCATCTCGCACATACTTACTGCCACTAGGACTCCGCTTGGGCCATTTAGGTTGTCAATCCAGCCCTAAAGAACATTAGAAGGAAAAGTTCTGCAAATGCTCTGAAACATAAGCCACTTGACAAAACTGCTGAACCCTAGAACTTTAACATCATGTGAATATGAGACATGGTCTTAGGAAGGAAGGTGAGCATAAGGCTACATAAAGAATGGTTACTCACGGGGAACGGCTCCCGCCAGCTGGCCACTATGATGGATGGCCGGACTATGGCGGTATTGAACTTGTCACTATGCTGGTTGACCATGGACTCAGCTAGAGCTTTGGTAAAAGTGTAGGTGTTCGGCCAGTCCCCAAGAAGACGCAGTGTGATGTCATCTACAATTCTGTCATCCATCCACCTGCATGACCATAACATACAAACCTTATATCTTGTGCCTTTAACCACTAGGTAACAATCGCAATGAAGACTAGTACAACTACTAATAAAATCACACACACCTATAATCATATCTATCTGGGAGCCACCCATTCATTTCTATGGGGAAAATGCAAATGCTAACCATGTCAACCTTAACCCTACCCAGCCCTAACCTTGACCATAAGTAACCAAGCGAAATACAAGTTTTTTTAGTTTTCTGATTGCGGTCACAGATTTTTGGAAAATTAAGTTCCCAGGAACCTGGTCCCCATATGGTCAAAAAAAGGGTGTTCATTATGTTGTGGGGACATTTGGTCCTCACAAGATATACCTTATTTGGGGGGGGGGGGGGGGGCGCGGGGGCGGCCGGGGGGGGGGGGGGGGGGGCCGGGGGGGGGG
>JAODJX010000001.1:29650861-29678322 GCA_026776945.1 Isichthys henryi
CTAGTGATATCCTCACCCCCCACCCCCTCCTCACTGTTTGTCAAACCCTGGCTATGGTCTCGCTTATGAAATCACTGGATCGTAGCTAATTAATAGATGCACAGATTTTGATGTAGGCTGAAACAAAACCACCCAAAGTCAACCTGGTCTTCATGTGGGATTCTTGTTGTGTCACTTTTCCGATTCACTCATTTCAATTCTCACATAGACAATGTGGGCAGGCGTACAACAAATGTCAGATGAGAGTTTGGCGTGCTGTGCTTGCCGCACACACAAAACCACGGGAGTCCCTGCCTGAAGCTCCACCGGCAACGCCAGGCCTGTCACACAGCTTCGTCCAGGAGACGCACAACGTGTAGAAGTTGTGTCCTCACACAAGTCTTCAGGTCTTTGACACCTTGGAAATGCCCCGCAGAGAAGGAGCTGCCATACCATTAATACCCCAATGCTTGCAGGGCGGAGGTGGCCGGTTTTTAGCAATAACTGTGCATTTGTACAGGTATTCACTGCATACCTCGCTTTGAGAGCATTCTAGAGATGCTGACCCCGAGTATGTTTCCATTATCTTTAGGAAACATGCTTCAGGAAATTCCTGTCCAAAATGACAAGGAAGGTGAGAAGGGAGAGGCAGATATTCTGCTGCTGATTATATGCAAATAGCCATAACTTCTTAACTTAAATTGTTCTGCTTCATTTTGCTTCACCTTAATACCTTTAAATATCAACCTTAGTGCATTCTGTTATTTATCAGTCACTGTAAATGTATGTACGCCAGGCAGTTTTTAGTCGACGAGCTTCTGAGCTGTTCTGTTAGAGCTTCTGTTAGATATTGCAGTTATGGGATCATCACCCTGCGTCACAAAACAGAAAACAAAGAAAGGTGTATATGGAGGCAAGGGAGCAAATCTGAAGTGGGCAAAATCTATGTGCCACGATGACTAGCTGCAAGGTTTACTGTTTATATCCTTTTACCCGTGACTGTTCTTTCATTCAGGTAGAATCTAAAGTGCAGGATGCATCACTAGATGAATTTATGTGGATGGGTTCAGGTAACTTGACAGGTAAGTTCTGTAGATAATTTGGCAATAACATGTATAATAATATTTCAAGTATTAACAGAAAACAAAAACATCCAATATGGCTTCTATAGTATTATCCACTGTATCATCTCATTTAAAGCATTTTGACAGAATGAATGTATTTCTAGAGTAAAATCATAAATGACTAACAGCTGGGGACATTGAATTGTGATTGCATCCAGCTAGAGAAATTAGTTCCTTTCTGGAAGCGTTTGGGGCAGGACAGGGGGAACCGTGGACATGCCAAACCACATGTACTGTGTGCATGTATGTAGCGCATGTGAAAATGACATAACAGCGAAATAGAGTCATGGTATCGACTAGAATATGTATTCATTCTTACAGGACCTACCAGGCTGTCCTATGCTGAGGACATAAAAGCGCTCTCCCGATCTTCCCCTCTATAACATCAGAGAGACCAGGCGTTTTCTGTCTGAATGTGCAGCTTGGCTTGAAGTCCAGGCACTTGTTACCTTGCAACTAGACTACTGAAACTCTCTACTAGCAGGATAACCAGCTTGTGCTGTCAGACTGCTGCAGATGATAAAATGCTTTACCAGCTTGAATCAGCACGTATGATATTCAATCAGGTTGAATACACTCATATTTCACCCCTCCCGGTTTCTCTTCACTGGCTCCTAAAAGTCGCTCACATCAGGTTCAAGTCCTTAGTGCTGGGCTTCAGATCCATTAAAAGATCCATCTCAATTAAGAGGCTCCTTAAGAACTACAACCCATCTTGCCCTTTTTGGTCAGCAAACCAACACCACTTGGAGATTCCAACACCACGTGAAAGTGTCACTCCAGACATGTCATATGTGTGCTTCTTAGATGGTGGAATAAGAGACTAAACCACATTTGGTCATCAGACTCCCTCTCCACCCTCAAGAAACGCCTCAAGGCCCATCTGTTCCATGAATTCCTCTATTAGCTTGATGTCTCTTCAAATTCCCTCAATGTTCTTATGTTGCACTTCTAGTCATTGAATAGTCATATTATGTTCTTGCTTTCTGACTGGGCATTCATTCTAAACTCAGCCTAGCCACACTTATGCCTAGTCGACCCATGGCAGAGCCTTGTTCTTAATACACTACCTGAGTCACCTGCATGTCACTTTGGACAACAGCATCTGCTAAATAAGAAGTATATGTAAATATAAATTGTTATTCTTGTTAGTTTTTTCACTTTTTTGTTAGGATGACAGTTGACTGTCTGATTTTTGTTGCTAGCCTGCTGTTCTTTGCCCTGCAGGGCGGGTGGGGAATATGTCTTCTGAGTTATTCCGTTCCTCACGGATGGTCTGTGTTCTACTTATGCTCTGCTGGTCCTGATGCAGGTAAAATTTCCTCTTTGTTGTGAGTGCCCAGGCTGGTAGTGCTTTGTGGTTTGCTGTGGCTCTCCTGGTCTGCATTGGTGGATGTGGCCTGTTATTCTCTCCCAAATGCAGTATTAGCTGTACACACAAAGATTATCCTGATTGTACTGGGCGATTTGGAGGGATGAGAGACAAGCTGACCAAATGAGAAGGAAGTGTTGTTCTTATCCAAAAAGCTACTGATTTACTTTACCTGTTAAGCAGGTAAAAATTACATCTTGCTGTACAGTATATGTTTATTAAAATTGCCACACGCACTCTGTAGTTGTTGCTTATAAAGCTTCATATGAATTTCACACATTTTCGCTTGTGCCTGCAGAAGTAAACATGTTAGTATTGTTCACAGCAGGCTAGACAAAATAATGGAAACGGCACATGAATAACTAATTTTGAAGTAACTCATAATTACAAGCTTAGCTACAAAGATGAGTCATACTAGTTTAAATGCTAATTAGCATTTAGCATGTGTCAGCTACAACAGAGTTCTAGGAATTAGTGCTTTGATATACAAGTTTTCAATGCAACCAGAGGCAACTAACAAATGTCCAAAGTGACCAGTGAGTACCAGAACTACAGGTGCATTGGTTAAAAAATAGTCTCCAAAATGTGACAGCATTTGCCAACCAAGAAGAACCTGCTTCAGCACAAAATGTTGCAGCTCATAGGCAGGGATGGAACACCACAAAAGTATGGCCTCAAATTTACCACAGAACTGAATCAGCACCCCTGTGATATCATGTGAAGTTTGAGACGGCAGAATTTATTGCAGTGCCATTGTTTGATCACTGCTTGATTCCAAGGTCAATGTACAAATATGCATAAAGAGTTCAAGCTTCTGTCATGGTTTGGACGGCCATCTTGCATGAGTTATTATGTGTGATGATTGCTCTGCTTGGTCTTCTAATGGCTAAGGAATATTGTGCCATTTCACAAGACCAGGTGCATCCTATGGTGTTCCCATATTACAGAATGATAATATCTCTAGACACACAAGAAGGTTTTCATTAATATCAGCAAGAAATCAAACAACTTCCATGGCCTTCTAAATTTTATGGAAAGTTCATGGAAAGTTACAGAGCACATTTTCAACTCCTTCCCCCCTCGAAAATGGAGGCTTTTGTTCTTGAATATTTGTTCAATTTCAAACAGCACACAGTTTACAACTTGAATGGCAGCATTCCGTGAAGGACTTGCGTCGTTCTGAAGGCAGAGGGGTGGCCCTGTTCCTTTTTAGATCCTTCATATTAATATCAGAGGTATTTCCATCATTTATCCACTCCACATGGTTACATAATACCTACCTACCTATATTTTTTACTCTGTTCTGATTTTAATATTAGTGTAAATCGTGCAATTTGAAAAAAACTGTGCGATTTTCTAACTCAGATGAACAATTCTGGCCTTTCTTTAAGTAAAAGATTTATGTGCTTCATTGTTCTATTTTATTTCCTCATTACAGCACCACTTGACTTTCAACATTGTTCCCACCATGCCCGATTTGAGCATGTCATGCCAAGGTGGAACCGCGTGTGTCAATCCACCATGATTACACACTTAACGGCACATACTAGTTCGGTGGGGCAAAATTCAGAACGTTTCACAAGAAAAAGAAAAACAATGAATGATGTTTCTGAAATACTCCACACTGTGTTGAGGATTTATTTCACAGTATTTTAGAATAGCATACAGTAAACAAGATTTCTGCAAAAGTTAACATATTTTGAAGGGTTGCATTTCATAAAAATAGTTGCGACTTCCAGGTTTTTGTTTAGTTTTTTTTTTTAAAAAAACACAGAATCTCATCCATAGAGATACGGCTTTACCGGGTGAACACACAGGGACCACAGCACAGTAACACTGATATGCATGAAGTCCATGTACATGCCGCCGTCGTCCACTGTTTGCTTGCTAGCAATCTAGAAAATGATAGTGGGCGGAAATCTGCACGCGGTCTTCTCCGCCTCACGTGAACGCACGTAGCACGAGTGTCACGAGTAGCTGGGAACACGCATTAGGAGTATGGCACGGTGCTATGTGAGTATGTTAGGGAGAGCTTGGGGATGGCGGCTCAGTTTGCGCCTGTTGTTGTCCGCTGCCGTAAAAAGACCCACGGCCACCTCAGCCCTCTTTTGCTGGTGCTCATGCTCCTGCAGGCTCTGGGACAATATGCCTGGATGGACTTCCATGTGGAACCAGTCTCACATTCACATGAAGAGCAAGTTCGGTTTTCTTCATGAGGAAAGCTTTTCCATGAGGGCCAAAA
Source organism: Isichthys henryi (assembly GCA_026776945.1). NCBI lineage: Eukaryota > Metazoa > Chordata > Actinopteri > Osteoglossiformes > Mormyridae > Isichthys > Isichthys henryi. Next base: position 29,655,579 of record JAODJX010000001.1, read on the forward strand.
TCTGAATCGCACAGTTTGAGGGGAAAAAGACCTGCCTCCCCGAGCCAATTACCACCCACACTGAAGCTGGACTGTGGTTAAACCCACTCCCTGGGTCGCTGATCACAGAAATAATCACCAGCTATTTGGCACATAATGATGCAAAGTCCATTTCCACTCTACTGGTGTGTTGTAAGCACATGTTGAGGATGCCGGTTGTGAGAGAAGCAGCCAGTGCCTTTGGGGTGTGCAGACCTGTTACCGGGCTGAGATTCTGATCCAAAGCCAGACCAATCACAATAAAGAAAGCAGGATTACAATCTCCTGAAGACCTTGGTGAAGATCATACATCTAAGAACATATGAAAATTACAAACGAGAGGAGGCCATTCAGCCCATTGAGCTCTTTTGGAGGAATATAACTATTAACTTAAAGTTGGCAGGATCTTTTCTCAAGTCTACAGTGGAAAGGTACTCCTTGTAAATGTACATGTACAATTCCAATGCAATGGTCACATTATAACACATACATTTATAACAGAAAGTTTGGGCTTTGAATTCCTTAATTAAATTCACATTATAATTGGTCCACCTGCCTTTTCATAGTTTCTTATTCAGACCTTTCACAATCTACTTAAGTCAGCATAAATGGGTCAGAAAACCATGAGTGTTTTTAAACAAGCCTCAGTCCGGTATGAAGTAGCTGTCGGCCACACAGTCCAAAGGCACCAGAACCAAGCCAGCTAACTCACAGCACACACTGCTCTGTAACTGCAATATAAGAACAGTATTTCTACAACATCATGAATAAATAAATAAACTACAACAATCTCATGGCAACAGTCTTATTTTAACTTGAATTTGGTAACATACAGGATAACTTTTCTGCTACAAACCTGTTCATTAGCTTAGACATATATATATAATTCTTTTTTAAACGCAAAGTGAACAGGCAAACATCAATATCAGTTCTGTAGAGCTTCTTGCTAAACCAGTCTTGACCAGGAGAGGGAACTAGAGAGCTCCCAGAATACTGCACATTTGCCATCTACAGCCTATCTTAAGAACTCCCAGCACAGGACTCAAACTTGCACCTCCGTGCTGCCACTCCACGCATCTGAGGAACTACTGACATCTACGCTGAGGCGTGATTGTACAAATCAGCAGCATTCATGCTAGACACACTGCTAGTGGCATTAAAAACAGGAAGGTAAACCCTGGATTTAACAAACCATCTGGTGGAACAAAGACATTCAAAGTTAATGCATTTGAGGAACCAGTAACAAACAAACATAAATTCCAACATCCAAATTTGAGTGCTCCGAATGACCCGTGCAAGTTCACTCGAGTGTTTTCCATATCAGAACCCTTTCCCCACCCCTGAAGCACGACCTAGCCCCTCCCTCTGTAACCCTAAGCCCCTCCCACTGCAACCATAAGTCTTTCCCACATGCCATCTCCGCCTAGCTTCGCAAATCCACAGGTTCATGCCTATACTACAGTCTCTGACTCCTGACCAGTCCCTCAGTTTAAGGCACTCAGCCCCAGCTCCCATGCGATGACGCCTCTCTTTCTAAGACCCTAAGGGCACCCCCACCGTATCGTGGTCTGGGCTCTTTTGGACCACAAAGGAAAGGATGCACTAATTTATTTGTTTAATCGGACACATTAAAGAGTGGGCTGAAGCAAAAGTCTGCCGTGAGCCCTGCAGTTCGCGAAAATATCTCAACAGAGCTTCAGTCAGCCAAGGACGAAACGGACAGATGGGTCCTCAGCACTGTGCCTTTAGCTTATTGGTTCAGAACTGTCATTAGCACAGCCAGGAATATTAAAATGACTTTATGTACATGTATGTATATTAATAGAATATATCTATACAGCTATATAATCCTTTAAATCTGTTAGCACTGACATGGTAGATCTTTATCTTTGTACAATTTAAGGCAGAGTTCCAATAATAATCACTGATAATCGCTGTCCGTTTTTACAGCTTTCAGTCTACACAGATGCTGATAAAAAAAAAAAAAACTCTTCAACGTTCTCCCTCTTCATTAAGCAGACTCCTTAGCAGTTAACGCAATGGCTGCTGCGTGTGTTAAGTCTGTGGTGAATTTTGTCAGTGGTGTACGTGGCTCCTGATTGGTTGTTGAAGCAGCTGGTGGTCGACGTTGGGGCCACTTGTCAAACAGCTCTTCATTAGCTGCTGTACATGGTAACATTGGTATGTTGGCATTTTTTTTTTTTTTACAGGACTGGATGCTTCCAGTTTTTAAGGTGACTGGTGTAATATCTTAATTCAAAATACAATATAAATAAAAATGACATTTAAAAACAAATGGGTTAATACTTTTTTGCATCTGATGGTGGTCAATGGTACAATGGAAAAGCACTTTGTCAGGATTGGCCTGGCTTGGCTTGGCCCAGTGACAGTTGGCAGTATTTTTTCCAGCATCCCACACATGGAGCAGAATACCCGGACCGCTGTGTTACTGGACACTCCAGAACTCTCTTCTCCCCGTCCGAGTTCGGTTGCTGGAGCTCCTTGTGCTGCCACGGGTGGGAGGGATGGGAGACACGTGGAAGCAGGAGTTCTCCTACACAGTCCAACTGAAGCAGTGCTGCTTGGATAATTGCTCTGTGCACCTCCTTTCACAACCAAGTTTGTGTTCAAGAACTTGGTGCCATTGCTAAGCTATGCTTAATTACCATTCCCCCAGTGGGTGGCGCTCTTTCTTCTCCCATGGCCTCCCCTAGACATGCTCTGTTATGTAGCTGGGGCTCCAGGATCATTGCGTTTTTCCATTCAGATTGTGGGTGTTCCTCTGCCATCTCACATCAATGCCATTGGAGAGTGGTCCTGCCACTCATGGCCTTTCATCCCCTCCCATTCACACAGCCACTCCCACTGGGCTCAGCCGATCTGCCCCCCAACCCAGGCCGACCGTGTCGGAATGAGCCTGCTTTTCCGGGGCTTTGGGGGTACCCCGGCCTGTTCATGTACATCGCCTCCCGTGTCGCCTCCAGAGGGAGCAGCTGGTGGGAAATGGGGGGCGGAGCTAGATAAGATGAAGGCAATGGTATGGTCACAGTTTCAAGGAGAGGAGCTACTTCCGGCAGGCTTGGGGAGGCTGTAGGCTGAGCGTCCCCGGGGGTGGGGCTATCTATTGAGAGACAAGGCAAACTGTTAGTGTCACCCTCACACACAGGCACTGCTGGCCCAGTCATATGCAGCTATGGTTTGTAGGACAGTTCTGGAAGGGTTGCGCTTCAGAGATCTGCTAAAGCAGGTCAGTATAGATCCTCACTGCTACCCACCACTGTCGAAACCCACATTTTTGGGTCCAAAATTACTCACCACAAACAAACCCCTGCAAAAATGCATCAACAGTTGATTGCTACTCTCCCCAAATATATAGATGGTGGATACAATTCAGGTATAAATAGGGCAAAAATAACAGCAAGGTATGTGATGAACTGTGTCAAATACTGACCAATACTTCTATAATTATGAACATCTGATGCCCATTTACAGATGTGCTATGGTCCTGTTTGACTTTCTGTCTTTGCACCTTAAGATTATGGACCTGAATAGTAGGTGCAGGACTCCTTATGCATTAGCTAAACGTATCACTTCATACAGTTCTGCTCTTCCCGGTCATGCACACATTTTACATGTTCAGTTTCTATGGATATTAAACTATACTATTATACCCTTAGAATGACATAAGCAGGGACCGCGGAGTGCATCCTAATGGGGGCGTAGGAGGGGCATAAAGTCACGTTCACTTGCATCCATTTGCTTTTGAAAAACTCAGATATAAGCTTCTGTCTCTTCATTTTCTTCTCAATTGTCAAAGCCTGCTCAGATACATTCTTTTGCCTCGAAAAGGATGTTGGGATTTGGCTGCTGTTGCTGATAACGTAACATTAAGTAGTTGAAAATACAGATCATTGGTAGATATCAAATCACAACGCTAAGTGAGTAATAAATATCATTCACCTCACCTAAAAAGCACATTTTTGTTTAAAAAAAAACAAAAAAAAAAACAGGTGGATACATTTTGGGCTATCATTAATGAAGATTTATCAGTTTGCATTCAAATATCTGTCGGTAACTTTTTCCAAAAGTTGCCCCCTGATTCCGCGGTCCATGCGTATAACATCCTAAGCAAACCCGAAACACTGATCCAAAACAATTATACAATTAAAATAAGAAAAACAAAATTCCCAGAATGCCACAGTGTATATGCAGGTACATGTAATCAGACAAAAAGTGAACAAAAGTCCTGAAAAGGGAAAGACAGAGAAACAGAAAAACAAGGAGAGCAAAGGATTAGAGGGGTGGCCCAGCAGATCTAAGGTCAGAACCGCACTGTGTATGACAGCCACAGTATCCTATTTATTCCCACAGGCTGAGGACGTAGCAGAACCACCCCCCACAACCCCATACCAAACAGACATCACCTACCACCACAAGCATTCAGCAGTGAGAGATGTCAGTACATTGAGACAAATTAGAACAGAGAGGTAAGAACACATGCAGAAGTTTACAAACCGTGTCTTTAGAGTGGCCCATTAAGAAGAAATAGGGGGAGCCATGCTTGTCACCTTTCATGCAGATGGAGTGGTTGGAAGGTACCATTCCTAAAGGGAGGGGAGGAACAGCCTACACCAATCATTGCAGCTAGGCCATAGAGACTAAGACAGACAGTTACACCACTGTTAGTCCGGTAAAGGAAAGTTAATGTTAACAACGTAGCTTGCTGACAGGAAGACACTAAGTTTAAGGTTAATTAAACGGACATGCTAGATAAAAGATCATATTAGCTTAGCGTTATTAAAAGTTTTTAAAGCCACTAGACCAGTGTTCCAACTTCAGTATGTGTGGGTTACCAGAGAAAAGGACCTGATCCCATCCTGTTTTGAATCAGTCATGTACCCCTGTGGGGCACCCACCATGATCAGGGACCTGCCCCGTGCCCCTCTTCAACAGTAGCCGCACCCTGCGACCCCCGGCCCGAATCAACTCGATGGCTCGGGCGTGGGTCATGTCACGTGTGCTCTCCCCGTTAATCTCGATGATCTGGTCCCCGACCTGCGTAGGGTACAGCAGCCATGTGAGCCGAGTGCTGAGACAGCACCCAGCAGAGATTGTTAACCTATGCATCGCTAAGGCTAGCAATGAGTACAGCCACTCATTACACAAAACTACCCGTGCTGGTAAGCCTGTCAGTGGGGGTAAATACTACTGAGAAGGTGATTAACAAGATATGTGTTTACTCAAGAGACTGAAAAGTACTAAATTTGTAGCAACAAATTTTTTTTCTAGCTGGGCCAGACAGGCACAGTATTACATAAAAATTTATATAGAGATTTCAAATCAAAAAAGTCATATAAAAATCTAAACGACAGTTCAGAAAGCCACAAAAATGAATAAAAAGTACAAAGAAAATATGTCAGAGTTCTTTACTAAAAAGGTGCCGTCTTTACTGACAGGGGGTGAGTTTCCTGAAGACTTCTTAATGCTACGTCATTTGTTCTTTTATCACAGAACGACGACGCAGTGTTAAGAAGGCTTCAGGAAACACCCAGGAATTCGAACACAAAGCTATGACCCCCAGCATTCGAGGGCAACTGTACTGTAACAGTATCCGCCAGTTAAGGATCTGAGCGAGGAACGTTAACGGCAACCGGTGAAATTCAGCGTGGAATCCTGGGGTCCTGCCTTCAGCACAGGTAGCCAAGCCAGCTCACCCTCATCCTCCCGTTCCGAGTTGCGGCGCCGTCCTCCGCTAGCCGCAGGACGAACAGGTCCATCTGGTACTCCCTCCCCCCACGAATACTGAACCCGAAGCCCTTGGCACTCTTCTCCAGCTCCACTGTGAAGTAATCAAAGGCCTGGCGAGACAGACACGCGGCAAACGCGCGGGGCATCAGACGGATGCCAGAGCCAACTTAAACGTGACAAACCGCCATGTGACGTTTCATCCTTACAACTCATTCAGGGACGACACTTGCAGTGAGCACGGTAAACAAGAGAAACGACCACACTGAGGAGCCTAGGTGCCTCGTATGATAATAAAGCCTGTAACTGCAGAGAACATGTACAAGCAATGGAAAGCATATCTGAATTAAAGGATTGCTCAGGATGACAGGAACAAGAAATGAGCTTCTAAAACTCATTTTCTTTTTAAATTCGCAGGAGGGTTACCCCGATTGGGATAAACTGCCGACGGTGTTTGTGTATAGTTTACGAATAACGATGTGTTAACCTGTAGCTATCTGTAAATTGTGTGATTACCTGTGGCTGTCTGTAGTCTGGAATAGGGAATTCCCGGGAATCTGGGGAGAGCTGTCTGTAATCTATTAGGGGTGGCTGACGGTAATCCACTACAGGAGGGTGTCTGTAGTCCACAGGTGGCTGTCGGTAGTCCGTGAACAGGGGCTGCTGAATGTCAGGCTTGACATCTTGCCTCGCCTTCACCTCCGATCTGTAGCTAACAGAAAGTCAAATTAAAGAAGACCTTGACGAGGTACATGTGTGCATATTCAAATACACACAGACACACAGACTACCCTGGTAAATTCTCCAAGTCATTTTTGCAAATTAATGTATCCAAATAGCTTCCTCTTTACCATGAGTTCGCACATCCTGTTAAGCTATTTTTGTTATTACAGCAGCCCTGTGTTTTCCTGTATTTTGCGAGCACCTGCAATATTACCATTACCCGAGTGCCATTTGATCATTTCAGAGATGCGTGATGTCATATCACGCTACTCTTTGCTAGCTCTGCCATCGCTATACCTGCTATCATGGCCGTACATCTGGGACACGGGAGACACCGGCTGATTGGTTATCTGGCTGATGGGCTGGTTGACTATCTGGTTGATCGGCTGGTTGGGTAGCTGGCTGACGGGTTGGACGACCAGTTGGCTGACGGGTTGGACCACCGGCTGGGTGATGGGTTGGATCATTGGCTGACTGACCGGCTGGACCCCAATCTGGCTGACGGGGCTCTGCTGGAGAGCTGGGCTAGGCTGGGAAGCCATGGGGCTCTGCTTCTCAGAGCCCGGCGCTGAGGGAGGACTGCTCAGCTCTGTGACAGACACAGCGGCACACAGCCGTCAGAGATACATGCTAATTGGCGGACCTCAGGTGCAGCGGGCGTGTCGGGACCTGCTTGCCTTCCTGAGGGACCAGGCGCAGCGTGACGCTCAGGCCTGCGTCCTTGATGAGCTTCACGATGTCGGCATGTGGCATGTCGATGATGGACTGCCCGTTCACAGCCAGGATTCGGTCCCCCACCTTCAGCTTCCCGCAGCGGTCAGCTGGGCTGCCCTCGATGATGCGGCCGATCTTATGGGGCACGGCTGTGGGGGAACACACACCAATGTCAAGTTCAGAGCTGTCGCTTAAGCACTCTATTATAATTAGGGGGTCCAAGCAGCGTTAGATGCTGGATTCCTATTGTTTTTAATATTGTTTTAAGTGGACAGCAAATTGATATACATTACTGGTAGAAGTCTTAGGCAGCCATAGAAAACGTTTAAATGTATTTCTGGGTAGTAAGTATATTTTTATATATATTTGCTCATAAAAACACAACTTAACATTTGAATATATGCAAATGAATAGTAACACCATAAAAATAACATTAATTTCTTCTGCTCTCCAAAAACCTTAGGATGGACAAAATCAAGTACCCAGACACCATGCCCAGAACAGGGATACTGGACCTGGGGGCTCACTGATGAGAGCCTGCTGGTCAGGCCATCACCCATGGGATCCAGTCAGGCACAGATTAAATGAGCTACATAGGACTGTTCTCCTGTGGGCCCATCACCCACAGAAGAAGCTACAAGAATCTGGTGCAATGTGGCTGAGATCAGAAGAAGAGGGCCTTTCCCCGGTTACCAAAATAGGCTTGAGGGACATGGAACTTAACCTCTTTGGCAGAAGCCTAAGCTAATGTGGGAGGTAAAGTGATATCATCTAGATTTAAGTAGGTTCCCCTCAACATACAGCATGGGCTCTAAAACCAAACTCCTGGAGGGGAGTGGGGTCTATTGCACTTTGGAGTTGCTCTTGCAGATTTGAGTTTACTCATAACACCCTGAAAATGGTTGAGAGAGATAACCAATCAGATTGTACAGGAGGTGGGTCCAAACAACTAGCAGAGGCGGGACAAACCAATTAGACTTCTTGGTCCCACCTCCTCCACAATCTGATTGGTTAGCTCTCTGAACAAATCGCTTTTGCTTCTGTCTTCAGAATATTTTTGCGTAAGTGAAACTCTCACAAGCCGACTCAGGAGGCAGAAGCAGGGCTTAACTGGGAATATAGTCGGGTGGTGGAAGGAGCAGCCACTGACACGCCGTCCTTGGAGGAACTGGAGTTGGTGGACTTGCCCATCACCAGGGCTGCGGTCACTGAGGTAGTCAAAAAACTCTTCAGTGGCAGGGACTGAACTACCCTCCATTGACCAGCTGACAGGAAGAAACACTAAGTTTAAGGTTAATTAAACAGACATGCTAGATAAAAGATCATATTAGCTTAGCGTTATTAAAAGTTTTTAAAGCCACTAGACCAGTGTTCCAACTTCAGTATGTGTGGGTTACCACAGAAAAGGACCTGATCCCTGTGTGGCACCTTAACTACTGGTGTAAGAAGGTTCAGTCTATAATTTTGGATGCTAGCCGTCCCAGCCACAGACTCACCACCCCCTTTGCAGTCTGGTAGTAGGTTTTGCAGCATCAGTGCATTACCTGCTCTGTTTTTAGATTTAATAACCCAGCAAGGCTACACAACTAAGCATTCCTGTTGCACATGGCCAATAAAGATCTTGAACACTGCTTTGGTTCCCAGATTCTCCATGGGGGCACCCTAGCCGTTCCATGTGTTTGTTAAATTTCACCACCACCTCACTTAACTAATTAAGTTAATTAGTTGAGTAACTTGATGAGGTACTGATTAGCTAAACATGGTACGCTACTGGTCGAGTTAACAAATACGAGGTATACACTGATCAGACGCATTAAAACCACCAGCCTGATTGTATATACTGTAGGTTCCCCTCATGCCACCAATGAAGCTCTAAGCCATCAAGGACTCCACAAGACCCTCTGAAGGTGTCATGTGATACCTGGCACCAAGACATTAGCAGCAGCTCCTTTAAGTTAGGGTTCCCCAATTCCGGTCTTGGAGAGCCAGTCTGCAACACAGTTTGCATATTTTTCTGCCCAAACACAGCTGTTAAACCTGGTAATTAGCTTATTAAGGTGTGTTTCAGCAGGTAAATATGAACTTAAAGGAGCTGCTGCTAATGTCTTGGTCTGGACCTTGTACGTTGCAAGGTGGGATCTCAATGGATTAGATTTGTTTGTCCATCACATCCCCCAGATGCTTGAATGGATTGCGATCTGGGGAATTTGGAGGCCAAATCTACACCTTGAATGTTCCTTAAACCATTCCTGAGCAATTTTTGCAGTGCAGCAGGCTGCTTTATGCCGCTGAAAGAGGCCACAGCCATCAAGAAAGTACCACTGCCATGAAGGGGTGACCTTGGTCTGCAACGATGATTAAGTACAGTAAGTGGTATGTGTCAAAGTAACATCCACATGAATGAGAAGACCCAAAGATTCTCAGCCGAAAGTTGCCCAGAGCATCACACTGCTTCTGCCGACTTGCTTTCTTGCCATAGTGCATCCTGGTACCATCTCCTTCCCAGGTAAAAGACACACACACCCGGCTGCCTACACGACGTAATAAAAAGCGTGACTCATCAGCCCCGACCACCTTCTTCCATTGGTTCATGGTCCAGTTCTGACGCTCACATGCCCATTATAGATGCTTTCAACAGTTGATGGGGGTCAGGGGGCAGCATGGACACGCAGACCAGTCTGCGGCTACACAATCCCAACTGCAGCAAGCTGCAATAGATTTCATGTGTTGGCACCTTTCTATCATAGCCAGTATTAACCTTTTCAGGAATTTGTGTTACTGTACTTCTCCTGTGGGACCAGACCAAACGGGCTAGCCTTCGCTTCCCATTTGCATCAGTGAGTCTTGGGTGCTCATGACCCCATCTCCAGTCCCCCAGTTGGCCTTCCTTGGACCACTTTTGGAAGGTACTGACCACTGCATACCGGGAACAGCCCACAAGACGTGCTATTCTGGAGATGACCCAGTTGACTAACCGTCACAATTTTGCCCTGGCCAAGGTCCTTACGATTGGCCATTTTTCCTGCTTCCACATAATGGCACCAGTGGCATCCATATTGAGACAATCAGTGTAATTCACTTACCTGTCAGTGGTCTTAATGTCGTGGCTTTTGTATTTTATGATTACTGCAAATACTGGTGGGACATTAATAGGGATTGGAAATGGCTAAGCTAACACACTTTAACAGACACAATATCATAGTTTTAGACCAACATAAAGATCATTTAAATATAATTTTTCCTGACTGCCTTTTGCACAGTACTGTAAAGAATACAAGGTACATAGTATAAAACTGACAGTATCAAAGAGACCGATGCAGTGTAGACAGGAAACACATATATGCAGCTAGGTGCTACATTATCACTGGTGCTTAGCTTCGGAAACTTGACATTTTAGCCGCAAATGGTTTTTTTCCCCGTCCAGTTGCTGTTGCTGAAAATATGAAGCATGAACACTTACTGATGGTGGCGCTAGACTCAGGTCGGGTCAGCGAGCTGATGATGACGAACCCAAAGCCTTCATTTTCCTTGCGCTGGATGACGACCTCACTGCTCTGTGGGCTATGGGGTACCGATCCCTCAGGTGGGGAGGAGCCAAGCCCGGGGGGTGGGGCATTGCTGCGGTTGCCTGGCAACACGCCTGACTCACTTTTGGGTGAGCCGTGGTGCGTGGACATGGCCCTGGGGCTCCCACCATTCTCCGGACAACGCTCACCTGAAGTCAACAAAGTGACAGAATACTAAACGGTCAGTATTTAACAAACCATCCAGCCGTTTTTTTTATAATCCAGTGCTGTGAGCCTAGAGCTTTCGCCAGAAAGCAGGGGGCAGGGGACACCTAAGATGAAATGGCAGTCTGTCAAAAGACAAAAATGACACACAATAATCATACAAACATGCAGACACTATGGGCATTTTAGAGTCTCCAATTCACCTAAACCACAAGTCTTTGAATTGTGGAAGGACAATGGAATACCCAGACATAACCCACGTGGAAAAGGGGGGGACGTAAAATTCCACAAACCCCCTCCCCTGGAAATATGTGGCCACAGTGATCTCCAATGAGCCACTGTGCACCAGTTAACTGATCAATTATTTTAATTGTATTATATTCAACTGCATTACTGTACATTCTCTTGTCCTGAATTACAACCTGGATAACCAGAGATGATATCCAAGTCTTATTTATCAATCTTAAAGTTTACCGATTATTTTGAATTACACCTAAATGAAATGTTTTGGTAACACATTACTTGATGGGGCACAAATACTTAGTAATAACTCAGTTGCTACTGAAGTATAAATCATGAACAAATAAAGTCTCTACTTGAGGTAAGATGCATCACGATTCATTAATGATAAACATGAGATCAGTATTTCACTCGTGTTCTTCATTACTTGTTTTTTCAGTAGTTCATAAGGGCTTAAAGAATTAACAGATATAATAACAAATACAATAATTGCTTAGGATGAAAGATGCATCATGATTCATTAATAATGAACTAAGATGAGATCAGAATTTAACTAAGACTTAGTTTGTGGTTAACTAATACGCAAATAATAGCATACTATATTATTCGTGCCCAGTCAAGTATTACCTAAATAATGTTTTATGATTAGTTTTGGAATACAAATTCAAAACTTCAAAATACAAAGAAATATACATTCTGGCTCAAGAAAATTTAAAAAATCCTACTCTGGCAAAAACTCCACAGAATATGGAATATTTAGGTAGAATATTTTTAAATTTCATCATTTGGTTTATGTTTGTCAGTGAAATTCACATCCCAATTCATTTTATTCTGCTGCTGGCGCACATCATGACTTCCCCTCCATGACAAGATGAGATCTGTACCAGAAAAGGAATGAAAACTCAGCAAAAATACACACAGTTTCATTGTGGCTTGGACCACCTGCTGGGTACCAAGTGAAACCGGTGGTTCCTTTGGAACCAGGCACTTCTTGTCGTGGATCAGGGCAGATTTGGGGTGACAGTGTGGCATGGTGCAGGCTGGGAAGGAGGTGGACGACCCACTTGTGGCTCACAGGACAAAACGGGGTTTATTAACAAAAACAGAAAACACTAAGAACACTACAAAAAACAAAAAGGACCAAGGGGGTCCAAAGGCAAAAGAGGATAAACAAAGATTAATTAGAAATGGGAGGGGGACATACATCATACATACAACGAACCACTGAATCTACAAAACTACAAAAATAGAGGTGGGATTCAAACACACGGCAAAGGGATTTGCAGGTAGCCGGACGCTCAAGCAGAGGAAAACACAAAGACTGACAGGAAGGACAGGATGGCCAGCAACACCTGCTGGTCAAACTGGGAAGGGACCCAAAAGACCGAGACAACAGGAACTGACCCTGACACTTCTAGGACAAAGGAAACCTTGATAAAAAAGGGGAATGGAGTAACCCTGAGACATCTGACTTAAAAAAGTAAGGAACAAATAGTCTGAAAGAGTGGATGAGAGGGAGAGGATAGAATTCAATAGATTTATGCAGGATTAGACTACAGATAACAGAAAAAGCAAATAAACAGAGGAATGAAAATGGGTCTTTGCCCAAGAGTCACAAAAGGGAGGGTTACCCTTTGGCTTGGGGTGTGTGCAGGTCGAAGATGCATGAAGTGTGGGACATGAGGTCAGTGTGCAGCTGACTGAGATACAGACCAGTGTTGCTGAGAATATCATGGGTTCAAATCCCATGTCAGATTGAATAACATTATAAGCAACCCAATTGTTCCAGGGATACTGGCTGACCCTGCCCTCTGTTCCTCAGCTGCACATCAAGTGTTTGCTAAATAAACTAGATGCTGTCAGAATGACAACAATGTATTCCCCTCCCCATCTAAATCCCACTGCTCTCCCTCTCACAGTCAGGGCCTGACACTAATCTAGCAAATGCGTGCTCACACAATAGTGCCACCTCACCCACCTGTGCCCGGCACAGTCCCACTCACAGTCAGGACCTCACAGTAACCCGGCAAAGGTGCTCTCACACGATAGTGCCACTTTACCCACCTGTGCCTGGTACACTCCCTCTCACAGTCAGGACCTCACACTATCCTGGCAAAGGCGTGCTCACTCACCTGTGCCCGGCACTCTCCTCCTCACAGTGAGACGGACTTCTCCATTGCGGGCAGCTGCGTGCATCAGGTCAATGACATGTCTGTGCGCTCTGCCAGCCACCGTCACGCCGTCCACAGCCACCAACTCGTCCCCTGGCCGTAACCGGCCGTCCCGCTCAGCTGGGCTCTGTTCAATGACTGCTCCTATCAGAATCTGAGGGTTTAAAGTTCAAGGGTCAAGATATACCGTTAGTGCCATATACAGGATAAAAGTGATATGGGACATGAGTGTGCAACTAATCAGTGCTTTAATTTATGAGAATTAGAATTAAGTTTCTATGACTACATTGTTCCTATGACTACAATGTGTCCTGTATTTGTATACATTTTGTGTTAATGCGACCAGTGTGTGACTGTGAATGCCATCTTTTCGTTCACAGCGAGTGACTGAATGGTGAGTCTGTCACCGGCTTCAGTTCTCAGTATGACAAATTAATGAATGTTCTCTGTCACACCCAGGAGCCATATCAGACTCACAGGCTGCACCGCTTCGTCTCCTCCCAGGATCCGAAACCCAAAGCCGTTCGCCTCTCTGTGCAGGTGAATTTCCAGCTCTTGGTAATCAGGCCCTAGGGTGGGTTGAGACCGCGAGAGCAGAAAGCATGAGTCCATCTGAAGATGAGATTCCGTTCAGCACTGTGTGAGGCCGTCTGGGGAGATGAAATGAGCTACTGTACTCCTAAAGGTAAGCGAGTGTCTCAGGAGAGGTGGGTGGGAATCTGCAGACAAGCAGAAGTGTGAATCTGACCACAGGCGACTTAGGAGTGACCAGGGGTCCGTAACTATGGAGCTGACTTATGACCAGGCTATAGAAAGCTGGATAATTAAAGGCAACTCCATGACCTTACAGATCTAGGGATTTGGAGAATTCACAAACACAAAGCAGTACAGGAAATGTTATGTAATAATATCTCTCTTAGTCTGGGCTCCTCGAGACAGAGCTGCGGAAAACATCTTTCATCGTCTCCTCTGAGGAAGCTGACTGTTCACTTTTCACTTTATATCAAAAGTGCAAACTTCTTTCAAATGTACGTATTTATTTCACAATAACGTTAACATTAGCCATCCTTTAATAAATAGCTTGTGACCAAAAAGGAAAGTTGGTCTAAGGGGACATATTTAATTAACAAGGAGAATGTGAACACAGCATTTTATTCCACTAATGCTGATGAAAGCTAAGCCAGACCAATGCTCATAGGTAGATTGATGGTCTTCAGTCTTACAAACCGCTCTATCAGTGTTGCATTAAGGCTGCTAATTACACCCACGTGCAAACATAATGGATATCAGATACGACTACTCTCACAGGGCGTGTGATGGATGTAACTTGTGGTTAGTTTAACAGAAAGCATTATTGATAATAGGCTCACGCTCATATTATGATTTGGTGTTCACATCTAGTGGCTCTAGTTAATAGCATGATGAACGGTCGATAGACTTTTATAGATAGTATGATGTATATTTGATGATGTAATACCCGAAACCACCATACAATGCAACTAAATTTGGTGCTGTCAACAATAACAGCATTGAACTTCCTGGATAACCCTATCATTTGGTCCAGCCATCTAAGCCACACTCATCCCACACTCACCAACTTATACAGTTTCTGTTATGACTGGGTGGATCATATGAAAATGTAAAAGTTAATAAATGTGTTCTCTGAAAGTATACTTATTCATTTATTGCACATCCCACTTAAATGACAATTTATAGAATTTTTCCCCACCAAGTAGGTGATTACTTGTATTCCTTTATATAAGTACCTTGTTTGAAAATATCATTTATATTATTTCTACGTTTAAATATTTATATTCAATTTCTCTTTTACACTATATCCAAAATGTCCTGTGATATACAGGGCAATCGCAGGACGGATGTAAAAAAAAAAATAAATAAAAAAATTCTTATTT
This sequence comes from Isichthys henryi, assembly GCA_026776945.1. NCBI lineage: Eukaryota > Metazoa > Chordata > Actinopteri > Osteoglossiformes > Mormyridae > Isichthys > Isichthys henryi. The sequence continues at coordinate 29,670,834 of JAODJX010000001.1, forward strand.
ATAGTATATTCATGGGATTAGCTACAATTAACAACATTATTTACACATCAAAGTATTTTTATCTCTAAGCTCTTTCACTTACAGTATACCAATTTCTTGCCCAAAAAACAATAAATATTGTAAACAAATGACTTCATGTTGCTTGATGGCTGAACTCCTGTTTTGAAACTGCAAACACAAAGTGTGGGTGAAAAACTGGATATAATCAAATTGAAACAAGACATGGTTTAAATGTGGTTAATATCTTTCTCTCTCTCTCTCTCTCTCTCTCTCTCTCACACACACACACACACACACACACACACACATACACACACGTAATTTTTGAGTTATTATGTTGACAAGATCATATGTCTGAAATAGCCGTTTCTCTGATATAACTACGTGACCCTGCTTAAAATTGATCATTTGTCTCCAAATTTGATCAGGTTCAGGTCTTCAACCTTACATCATGTCTGCAGAGGTTGAAAAAGACATGTGAAATACTTTTTGAGTTATCCTGCTAACAAGATCAAATATCTGAAACTACTTTTTTGGCTATCACTATGCGGAGCTGCTTCAGTTTTGGGGTGATCTGCTTCAAAATGTAATAACTTCCATTCCTTCCTCCCTACAATGCCTCTGCAAAGGTTGAGAAAGATCCATCAAATAGTTTTTGAGTTATTGGCCCACATAGAAAAGTGTCTGCGGCGTCAGTGCTCAAACGATGTAATCTGCCAAACACCAGGAAATACAATAAGATAATATAACAGTATGATGAACTCATACAAGGAACTGACAGATATTGGACAGCCCTGCTCTTGCAGATAACTGGAGTAGCCTTGCTTACGTCCACTCTCGTAGATAGCACGCGATTTCTCATATAGGTCGTAGGGGTCAGGCATGCCCAAATCCATACTGTCAGCCGAGTCTGGCACAGACCCCCCCTGGGGGTGGGGTGCAGGGCGGCCAGTGCTGTGCAGGAGGCCCGGAGCTGATAGGCTGGTCTGGGGGCTCCCCTGCAGTTCCCACTGCGACATTACCTGCAAACAGAAGAACGACTCACCTGCTTATTCTACCGGTATAGTGCTAGTTTTACATATAACCTTCATCCAGCACAAATCAGAGCTGTCTTACTTTCCATTAGTTGCATGTGTACAGTACATATGCCCACGCACACATATGCAAGTGTAATCTCATACCAGGATTCACAGAGAGAGAGGGGGGGGAGGGTAACATAATTCTCTTGGCTCCTTAAAGCTAGAATCAAAACACCAAAATGGAGACATTTTCAAGGCTGTGCCAATTATGCCTGCAACTGCTTGGATATTGTCCAGAACTTTTCTGTGTGTATCTACTGCTCTCCTGTGTTTGTCAAGGCGTTTGGAAGTTCTCTGGCATTCTCTATGTCTTGTGATTCTGGCAGAAGACCAGGCTTTGAGCAACACTCCTGCACAGTCAGAGAAACTGCATTCCAGTTAGAAGTCTTTTATTGCTGATCGAAGATCAAATGTACAAGAGCAGGGCTAGGGGAAGAACGTAAGACAGCAGGTGTCACAGCATCATTACTATGCTGTGAGAAAATGAAAGGAGGTTAGACTGGTTGTACTGCATGTCCGCACACACTCACAATCTCCTAGTGCATGTGCACGTTTGCAAGAAGAAATTAATAAAAACATGAAATAGGATAACCTACTCATTCCAGCTCAGTATAAACATTCATACAGATGAATCCCATTCACAGAAAACGTACAGCGTAATTCTAATGCTGTTTGAGGTTATGTCATGGGTTCTCAAATGCATGAGCACTGGAGCAGAATTTACCTGTTTGGATGTTTTCCAGGGTGAACAGTGACCTGCAAATGTAAAAAAAAAGCATTTATGAAAAATAATATGTTAAAAGAATATGTCAATTAAGACAAAGACAGATGTAAACTCAAAGAAAGTAACTAATGCAAGAACATACACTGATAATTCCATTAGATCCTAAAGAACATAATTTGGTAATACAACCCATTTCCAAAAAAGTTGGGAGGCGGGGTAAAATGTAAGCAAAAGCAGAATGCAATGACTTGCAAATCATATAAACCCCTATTTAATTGAAAGTAGAACAAAGACAATGCATCAAATACTGAAATTGAGAAATGTTATTGTTCTATGACAAATATCTGCTCCATTTGAATTAAATGCCAGCAACACCTTTCAAAACAGTTCAAACAGGGGCAAAAAAAGCTTGGAAAAGTTGTGTAATGCTAAAACAATACACCTGGTTGAACATCTCACGACTAATTAGGTCAATTGGCAGCAGGACAGTAAGATGATTGGGTAAAAAAGAGTCTCCCAGAGAGGCAGAGTTTTTGTGAAGTAAAGATTGGGAGAGATTCACCACTCTGAGGATGGCTGAATAGGCAAATAGTGCAATAATTTAAGAATAACATTCCTCAACCTAATACTGTAAAGTATTTGGGAATTTCATCATCTATCCACCGCCAGATAATATCATTAAAAGATTCAGAGAATCCGTTCAAATCTCCATATGGAAGGGACAAGGCCGACAACCAATATTGGATAGAAGTGATCTTCAGGTCCTCAGGCAGTACTGCATTAAAATCAAACACGATTCTATAGTGAAATCACCACATGGGCTCAGGAACACTTCAGAGAACCATTGTTTGTGAACATGGTTAAGTGTTGTATCCACAAATGCAGGATGAAACTCTATAATTTATATGCAAATCTATTTCTACATTTCTTCAAATTTCTACAAAATCTATGCAAAGAGGAAAGTATATCTAAACATGATCCAGAAGCACCTCCAATTTCACTGGGCCCAAGCTCATTTAAGATGGACTGAGTCAAAATGGGAAAACTGTCCTGTTGTCCGACGAATCAAAATTGCACATTCTTTTTGGAAATCATGAACGCTGCATCCTCCTACCGATTAAAAGAGGAGAGGGACCACCCAGCTTGTTATCAGAAGACGGTTCAAAAGCCAGCATCCGTGATGGTATGGGGGTGCATTAATGTTCATGCTTTGGGTAGCTTGCATATCTGGGAAGGCACTATTAATGCAGAATGATATATGCAGGTTTTCGAGCAACATATGGTGCCATCCAGACAATGTATTTTCCAGAGAAGACCTTGTATATTTCAGCAAGACAATTGCAAACCACATTCTGTGCATATTACAACAGCATGGCTCTGCTAGGCTGGCCTGCCTGCATTCTAGACAAGTCACCCACTGAAAACATTTGGCACATCATGAAACGAAAACTACGACAAAGAAAGCCCCAAAATGCTGCGCAGTTGCAATTCTATATCGGGCAAGAATGGGACCAAAAACTGGTCTCCTCAGTGCTGCTGAAAGAAGAGGTGATGCAACACAGCGGTAAACACGCCCCTGTCCCAACTTTTTTGAAACATGTTACTGGCATCAAAATCAAATTGATGATATATTTGTCATAAACAATAACATTTCTGTTTCAATATTTGATATGTTGTCTTTGTTCTATTTTCTATTAAATACGGATTCATGTGATTTGTAAATCATTGCATTCTTCTTTTATTTACATTTTACACAGTATCCCAACTTTTTTGGGAACGGTTGAACAAAGGATGGGACCAAAGGGGGATACTGGAGACGTCACAGGGTGCAAGGAAACAAAGCAGAGTACAGATTGTGGAGGAACTGAACTAGAATATATTTTGCATGGGACTTAGGGTGGCCAGTAGTAAACAGAACAAAGATGGGAAATCCATTGTCACACCTTTAACCTTCCGTTGAATCTGGTCATACAGAAATGACCTTAGACATGGCGAATATACAGAATTTATGAGGAATATCATTGTGAAACTAACCCTGCTTGGTATCGCCACTCATAAATCATCGAACCGTATCTGTTTTCATCATATTTTCATCAAACAGCTATTCTGTTTCACAGTATCTTTTGAGCAAATCCAAACTTAAACAGATATAAGCCATTGAACACAGAAAAATGCCACGGGGATGGAAACAAGCAATTTCCCGTCACCATCACAATCAATCGCCAGCCTGATGCAGCTCTTCCCTCTATTAATGATGCCCGGCTGGCCTTGATCTGGCCAAAGAACGATTTGGGGATATACAGGATAGCCCAGCTGTGCCGAGTCGGGGGGGGGAGGAGAAAGAGAAGACAGAGAGAGTGTCTGAGAGAGTGGGAAACAGAAAAGAGAGAGAGAGAGAGAGAGAGAGAGCGGGAAACAGAAAACAGAGAGAGAGAGAGAGACAGAGAGAGACAGAGACAGAGAGACACAGAGAGAGAGAGAGAGAAAGAGACAGAGACAGAGAGAGCAAGAATGAGGGGGGGAGAGAGAGCAAGAATGAGGAGAGAGGGAGAGAAAGAGACACAGAGAGAGAGAGAAAGAGAGAACGGGAAACAGAAAAGAGAGACAGAGAGAGCAAGAATGAGGGGAGAGAAGAGATAGAGGGAGGGAGAGAAGAGAGAGAGAGCGAGAGAGAGAGAGTCAGAGAGAGAAAGAATGAGGAGAGAGATAGAGGGGGGGAGAGAAGAGAGAGAGAGTGAGAGAGAGAGTCAGAGAGAGAAAGAATGAGGAGAGAGATGGGGGGGGGAGAGAGAGCTCTGTGACAGAATGAGGTACTGTAAGGACTAAGGATCTTGTTTATACAAAGGGGTCATGTTTGCAGGTTTATCCGGGATCTTTTTCAGTTCGTGGTGTTTTAGTTACAAACCACTTTCCAGTTTTATATTTTGGCTGTCAGTTCAGTTCATTTTGACTCCCCATCCCCCAAGCCACACAGAATAAATATTAAATCTAATTTTGTGATGATGCTAATTTATTACATTTACATCTATTTATTTAGCAGATGCTTTTATCCAAAGTGACGTACATTTGAGAGAGCAGGTCAGACAGTCCCTTGAGCAATTATGGTAAGGGCCTCGCACAGGGGCACGATGGTGACATCACTCACGCAGCCATGGGATTTGAAACAGCAACCTTCCAGTCACGGGTAAAGTGTCCTTACCCACCGGCCACATAACACCCCATGCTAAACAGACTGGTGTACTTTTTAACTCCTGTATAAAATTGGTCTGATGTTTCATTTACAAAGTAAACACAGTAAAAGAACCTGTACTTTTGAAGCAATCTGTGACCTTTTGTTGAATGACACTCAATTACTCAGCTACAATTAAACCTTTGTGGCTTATCTTCTCTATCTAGGTAGTAATGGAGTCAGTAAAATCGGAACATACTGTTTGCTTTTTCTAGAGAAATACAGTCCCCAAAACCCCGTAAGAGTAAAGCCATTTGAAAATAGAGGGAACCTCTGTTTTTCAATACTATCTTTTCTCTCCAAAGACAGTTGCAAGTGCACTAAGGAAAAAACAAATAATATAATCATTTAGTGGTTTAAACAGTGCAAAATTGCTAATATAAACAAATACTCAATACAATGGTAGTACAAAACACTGTGCAAAATGGTACACTAGCATTCAAATGTTTGGAATCAGTCCAAGATTTTCATATATTTCATAGCATACTTTTATTTTTAATCACAAATGTAGCATTAAATTGATCAGCAGTAACTGCTGCAAACTGAGCATTCTTTGATGAAGGTAAACTTTTTGAAAGGTATATGAAATAAAAATGTTATGACATTGTCAATGTATTACAATGTCTGACAAATTCAAGGGTATCTTGGTGAATTAAAGCATCAATTTATATAAGTGAACACTTCCCCAAATGTTTGAATGCTACTCTATAGCTCTTGGACCGAACAGCCCTCTTTTAAGGTTCTTGCTGTTTCTAGTCCATTCTATAGCTAGTGCTCTGATGCTAACTTGCACTGGTCATTCACTGGAAGTTCAGCCTAGCTGCACTTGTGAGCTGTATCTTCATTGTGTACTATCTGCCCTGCTTGTACGTCACACTGGACAAAAGTGCCTGCTAAACAAATGTTAATGCAAATATATTTGCAGACTAGCTATCGCGCACTAACCAGGCACAGCCCAACATGCTACCTTCCATTTATTCTCTCACAATCCCGCACTATCATCCGCATTCGTGGTGGAAGTACACCGGCTCACTTTTCCCTGTTTCTGCCAGAGCCCAACACAGCCGACTTCTCGTGTCTACACAGCCAGAAGAATAGGAATCCCACTGCCAGCTTTTCTGGAGCTGTCACCGGGCAGCTCGGATCAACCAAGCTGACGGCATCTGGCAACATCCCTGCAGTTCAATGGGGATAGAAACAGGCCGGGCACAGGGACCCAGGGGATAGAGATAGGGCCGGGCACAGGGACCAAAAAGCTGGTGAGAGGCAGCAATATAGCTGCTGGAGACTGAAAAGAGCTCATGACATGTCAAACACCATTTGGCAGGGATTTAAAGTTCAGGTTCAAAAGTACAAATCAAGACCAAGATTCCATTTCAACCAACCAGTATAATGAGTCACAGTCTTGCTTTATACCAATATTGCTTTTACAATATTGGTATAAATATTTTTTAGGGGTGCCAGTAATGTTGACACGTTCTTCAGAGAACATGTACTATTCAATAAAAAGTTTTATGACTGAAAAATGATAGTGTTACCGCTATCTGAAATGCCTGAGCAGAGCATTTGAACCATTGTGTGTGTGGTTTATTTTATACAATCGCATTTGCTAATTTTGATGAAGGGTGTAAACAATACATGACCATCAGACTGTAGTCATTCACAAAGCCACATGCTAACGTTATAACCATGTAGCTCAGCTCTTACTGGTACGTCAGAATGAATGGAAAATTCCACCAGAATAAACCAAATAGACAGAATAATCTGTAGCCTAACTAAAGAATGTTTCTGTGTTATCTATCTGGGCTAATTATATATGCCGTGGATCGTTTCGTGCAGTGCTGGGTACAATGACAGCACTGGGCATTAGTTCGATGTCCTCCTTTGATGTAAATGAGTTTGTTCTGGTCAGCAGAAGCCCCCCCCCCCCCCGGGTAGCACCACGGCTCGGTGACTAGCGCTGTTAGCTCATTCCTCGGGGGCTGGATCCCGCTCTGCAATCTGCATCTATTCTTCATGCTCACCCCATGCAGGATGTGTCTCCACCAACCCCCAGAACTTGTACTTCTGTTTATTTGAAGTACATATTGCTTATTTGTTATTTATCTGTTATATTTAAGCTGTTATATTTTTAGTAATCTGTTTTTATTTAATTCAACATACAGTCTTGGGAGTGATTCAGGGTTATATTTCACTGCATGTTGTACGTGTATGACAGTGCATGTGACAAATAAACTTCTTGAATTTTAAAATTGAAGGCAGGTATAAGGCATCCATATCTAAATTGCCCATCGTACTTTCAGGGTGAAACTCAGGCATCTAAATCGAACTGAAACCGCAGTACATTTGAGCAGATATTTAGTGATTCAAGTTCAAATACGGCAGCATGGTGGTGCAGTGGTTAGCACTGTTGCCTCACACCTCTGGGACCCGGGTTCGAGTCTCCGCCTGGGTCAC
>JAODJX010000001.1:29706916-29719425 GCA_026776945.1 Isichthys henryi
ACACACCTGTAAAGCGCATTGGGGCAACCTTGTTGTGAAAAGCGCTATATAAAAATAAATTGAATTGAATTGAATACACGCACGCACACACACACACACACACACACACACACGTACATAGGTTTGTAATTGTATCTTTGTGGGGTCTCTCCATTCATTTCTATGGGGAAAACCCAAATGCCAACAATGATCACTGTAACCTCTACCCAGCCCTAACCTTACCCAGAAGTAACCAAACAAAATACAGGACTTTTGGCATTTTTAGTTTTTTGATTGCAGTGTCATATTTCAAAAAAATTGAATATCTCCTTATGAGGACTGAAAAAATGGTCCCCACAACGTCAAAATAACAGTTTTTCATTAAACTGGGAGGGGTATTTGGTCATACATAACCTCCCCCCCACCCTTCACACACAGAACCTAAAATACTTTCCTCCTACAGTACAGTTTTCTGTATGTTACTTATTCTCCTCCTAAAGTCCTCCATTTTGAGCATCACACATCACTGCTAGAATATCAATCTTTGATATCCTGTTAGTGACCAATCCTATTCTTAAACAGTTGCAACAGGTCAAACTGTTGGCACCCAGTATCGGTAAGTAACTGGGTAGACATGTTAGCTGGGCTAGTTAGGAACAAAATTCTTCACAAGCTAAAACGGGGAATGTGTGAACAATGAATATGCTCTATGGATGCATGTTTTATTTGGAAGATTAAACCGGCAGCCACCGTCCTTTATTTCATGTTTATTTAAAGCACTTTGGAGAATAAATAAGCCGCACTGTGTACTTTATGCACAGTGATCTCTGTTGGCAGCTGAATCCAGCCCATCTGCTTATGCTACATCTGCTGCTAGTGCAGGTGAACACAAAGCAGGTGAGCATTTCCAAAGCCTTTAGCTGTACCTCCACCATTTATCTGCATGAGTTTAATAAATCAGAACATTCTAGAAATACGGATGACTGTTGCGTATGAGCAGCAGGTGGCCCAACAGTCGATCAGTTTGATCAGAGACTCAAACATGCAATATTATATCCTGAACATCTGAACATCATTTCGTGTAGCCAATCTGGCTGAGAGACATCGACTGCCTTTGAACCCCGCCGAACAGTGACTAGGTTGGTTTGCAGTGAGAAGGACATCAGGGCAACGTGGTACCAAAAGCCTTGGATAGAGCCAACGCTGAGAAGCATTCTTATGGAAGCTCAGATATTCAAAGCCTTTGGGCAGGTTTGCAAAAGACTGGTTTGACAGTGAGGTTATATACTATGATATTATGGACATCTTACATTTTACAGTTTGTGCAATATATCTACCATGTCAGTAGATTACATGCAAGGGTTTAACTATGGGGGGGTTGAGGTCTCTGCCCATTTAGGGGGAAACATGATTATTGGGGGGGGGGGTTACAATCCCCCATAATTTACACACATGGTTTCATGTCTAACATATCATAGCTGAGTCCATAACACATAACTGGAAGTACTACATTGGATAATAAATTCTAATAATAAAAACTAAATCATTAAACATCAATTATCCATCCATCCATTTTCTATACCCGCTTGTCCTATTCAGGATAACGTAGATCTGGGGTCTCTACCAGAAAGTAGATGTGCACAGCAGGGAATGACCCAGAAGGGGCACCAAGCCATCGCAGGGCAAACACATGCCATTCTAAACACCAATTAATGAAACAAAAATACTGATGAACATAGCATTTACGTAATACATTATGACTCCAACATAGACACTATGTGTCATTTCCAATCATCTATTAACATTTCCCGTATCCTTAAAAAAAAACGGATCCTGGAGATAGTCAGAATCCAACAGCCAATCAGATTCCACCACACATGATTAGCCTGCAGACAGCATTCTGCTGCAGAAGTGTAAAAATGCTAATGTAATCCTGGTCGTCACATCTAATGGCCGGTCCTCACAGGGGAGCGGTAATGAGACCAGCATGGTGGTTTCACGTCTAAATAACAAACATACTACTCCCTGCAGTGAACGGTATCTGCGAAAACAGACCTGCTTCCATCGATTTGGGTGAAATCGAAACACATATGCAACACGCTCTAAACTGCTCACTATAAACCCTTAGATAGTACCTCAAATAACTTTCCAGTGGCCTCTTTATGTCACTCTCTCACTGACAGTCTGCTGCTATCCCAGCATGCACTTCTCTGGTGAATGTTCTGAGTGCTGCTGGGACAGCAGCTGGATGCTGGCTACCTGAAAGAGCAGTCATGTGGATGGAACACGGGTCAAAACTGCCCGAGAACCAAACAGGCTGTAATAAATCAAGCAGCACAATGCATTTGGGAGTTCAGAACTCCAAACTGAGGAACATCCTCATTGGTCAAACTTCAAAAGAGCCAAGATCCAGAGCATAAGGAATATTGGGTTTGGACTCTCTCCCTACTCGCAGCTCTCTGAACACTCTTTCAGCCCCAACAGAGGTCACATGAGTCTCTGTGGCTCACTGAAATCCTTCTTTGAACCAATGTTCCCATTCTGCAGTCCACTTGCTACTAAAAAGCAGCAGATTGAGAAGAAGTCTTTAAGTGATTCAGTAAAGCTGAAGTGAACCAGAATGAGCAGAGGGAACATCACATGGCAGCCTGCTTTCACCTACTGCGGGCAGCCTCACCCAAGCATCGCCTACTGCGGGCAGCCCCGCCCCAAGCATCGCCTACTGCGTGCAGACCCTCCCCAAGCATCGCCTACTGCGGGCAGACCCGCCCCAAGCATCGCCTACTGCGGGCAGCCACGCTCAAGCATCGCCTACTGCGAGCAGACCCGCCCCAAGCATCGCCTACTGCGGGCAGACCCGCCCCAAGCATCGCCTACTGCGGGCAGCCCCGCACAAGCATCGCCTACTGCGGGCAGCCCCGCCCAAGCATCGCCTACTGCGGGCAGCCACACCTAAGCATCGCCTACTGTGGGCAGCCCCGCACAAGCATCGCCTACTGCGGGCAGCCCCGCCCAAGCAATCCCTCCCATTAGAACCTCCTTACTGAGACGAACATTCTAGCACAAAATCCGCTTTTTCTGCTTTCATGGTAACAAGAATCTTGGGAGTTATTATACCACAAGCTGATTACGTAAATGCAGTATCATATTCTCCTGTAAATGAATTTCCTCTAGAAACACAATAAGAAGTTACTTTAAGCATCAATTGTCTGGTTAAATACAAAATATTTATAGTTCAAGACTGGGCAGCTCAGGAAATTACAAAAAAAAGTCTTTAAATTACAAAAGATCTGAATTTAGCTGAGAGCGAGTTAGTGCACTTGAAAATTCAGGGGAGAGTCCTGCGGGTAAAGGAAAGTATCGTGTTTACTTGAAATTCTGTGGTAAGGATGTGAAATGAGGTTGCATCTCTCCTCACATCAAGTTTCATGGACATGAAGGAAAGCCTTGGTTGTCTGGCACCAAAGTAGCCCTCAGAAATAACCCAGCAGACTTCACAGGGTGGTCTGAAGACAGTATGAAGGTAGTCTTTGTACCCGACTAGTCCAATGATAGGCAGATATGATTTTTGAATGTTTGTTTTCTGTGAAATGATGTAATATGTAGTTTGAGCTAGATCAGAAGAAACAGTGGCCTAAGTTTGGTTTGTCTTCATTGAAACATAGATACTGAAAAATTCAGGAGATCACAGAAAGATGAGGGGGGTACAGTGGCTCATTGAGCTGGTGGCTCCCACCTGCAAGGCTGGGCATTTGAATGCTGCCTCCACTCTGTGGGAGTGGAGATTCCATGTTCTCCCTGTATCACACAAGTTCCTCAACTGTCTTGTACTCTATGCTGCCTGGATTTTAGCCCCCCCATGACCCCTTGACAGGATAAGCTGTTAGTAGATGGTTGGATGGACAATGAGCTGACAGCTTCATTCTTTAACTGTCAGCTATATACCTGCAGATACGACCAAGCCACAGCTAAGCAGATATCAATGTCTGTCGAGCCGTCAATTCTCTTGGCAAGTATGGGGCTCCATCACCACTGCAGGAGTAGGGTGTCCACATGGCCAGTTCTCATTGAGTTCACCCTGATACCTATGATAGCACAGCTAATAATCTAGCTTAATGTCTCCTTGCACAATGGATTTTGAGTTGTGGTCATTGACAACTTGTCTTCAGGTTACTGGTGAGAGAACGTTCCAGTTCATGCCATCCCTACATGGCCAAAATGACAGATCCACGGTCACAAAAAGAGGTCTGGAGGACCATGAGCCCAGGTGCACTTCACCTGTATCAAGGCCAAAAGATCGTTCTATGACTACTGCTCAATAGTCAAGTTCAAAGAGAAACACATGAGCAGAGATGGAAGTTGGCAGCAGGTCTGCTGGAGTCTGCCTGGTCCCAGAGCAGCTGCTGACTTCCTGCCATGCTGAGCTTGTCGGGGGGGAGGAGGGGGGGCTCAGCTGAAGTGACATGGTTCCTGCATCACAAGAGCAGAAATACACTGAAGCTGAATGCTTTTCTACATCTGCTCAAAGACATGCTCTTGTCTGATTCCATTTGACCTGTGACTGGGGGCATGCCTACGTGTGTGTGCGTGTATACGTGTGTGTGTGTGTGTGTGTGTGTGTGGTCCAGGTATACCTTACCTTGTGGGGACCAAATGTCCCCACAACGTGATGAACACCTGTTTCTTTTTACCTTATGTTTCCTGGTCCCCATGTGGGAAAACTCTATTTTATTAAAATCCGTGACTGCAATGAAAAAACTAAAAATGCAAAAACTCCTGTATTTTGTTTGGTTACTTTTGAAGGTTATGGTTAGGGCTGGGTGGGGGTTAAGGATGTCATAGTTAACATTAGCATGTTTCCCCTAGAAATGAATGAGCGGTCCCCAAAAAGATATGATTACACGACGTGTGTGTGTCTGACTCAGCGTGCCCGAGCTTTAAGCTGCATGGTAAGGCACTGTGTCCTCCTGAGTGTGACAGTGTGTGTGTGTGTTCCTATGTATGAGTGTGTGTGTGTGTGTGTGTGTGGATTATGTTTATATTATTGTTGGCACCAACTGCCCCCTGCAATGTAATAAAAACCAGTTATTTTCATGTTATGGGGACTATTTTTCAGGTCCCCACAAAGACCTATGAATGCCATTAAAAAACTAAAAATGCCTTAACCTTTTGTTTAAGATTAAGGTTGGGTAAGGTCGTCATGTTGGTATTAGAGTTTTCCCCAAAGAAGTGAATGGAAATGGTCCCCACAATAGAAATAATTACAAACCTGAGTGTGTGTGTGTTTGCATGTACGATGTGTCAGCAAATGGGAACACTGAGTCATGAGAAACGCCAAAGTACAGCGTTAAACGGATACAAATCACATAAGGCACGATTTCTAAAAACATATCTGGCTAACGCGACTACAGTTGTTCCGGTTCTGTTTCGGTTTATGTTCCCACACTGTGATTTTAGCTGTTGCTAGGTAACACATTGCCGTTCAGCTGAGAACAGACCAACTGCATGTGTTTCAGAGATCAGCATTTTGGCTTCAGAAGGCACATCAGGTAGAAATACTGGCCAATCAAAGAGTACAAAAACAAAGTGCAGCTAGTTTGGTTTGCCGGGGAACGAAGGAGTATGTGGATTTGGCTTCCAATGTCTAAAGGACATCTCTCCTTAAAGGTGTGCCTTAAAGGTGTTGAAGCCAATTGTCCACTATAAGTTCTTGCTGATTCGACAGGGACATATACAGGGGCACGAAAATTGCCTCTGAACATTTTCTTATTTCTGTTCAAAGCTGTTGGTCGAGTTCCTCTGACAACATTGAATCTGAAACATACGATTAAGCAGAGCTATACAGAGATCTTGGGGGGGGGGGGGTCATACGCTACCTCCAATGAGAGGTCCACACTTTGCTGTCTGAGGATTTATCCAACTGAATTTGTCATAGAGGGTAGAGGGGGGTGGGGACAGGGGAGAGAGGGAGGATATAGTGGAAATAAAAGTGGGAGAAAGAGGAATGAAAAAGGTGGGGGGCGGAAGGGAATGTAGGAAGAGGGAGAAAGAGAGACAGAGAGAGAGAGGGGGAGAGGAAGGGCACAGGGGAAAAAGTGAGAGAGGAACGAAAAGGGTGGGGTGAAGGAAGGGAATATACGGAGACACAAAGAGAGAGAGAGAGAGGTTGACTTTAATTTGTAAGTGTGTCTGGAAAGGTGAGGATTATTCTGTTTTGTTTGTGTAGGCAAAATCTGAAGGTCAAGCAGGTCTGCTTCATCTGATGGTGCGTGAGGCTCCTTGAGCTTCGGATGTGCCTGTAATCTTCATGCAAGTCAGACAGTGTGTAATGGGAGCCCATCACCAAAGTGCTACATGTAGCGCAGAGAGGGGAAGCTGTGTTCCATCTCTGGCTGACAGTGCGGACTCCTGCCCAGCACTGGATGCGGTCACTGCAGCATCCCAGTCAAGAGCAGCAGCGATTCGGAAGAAGCCAAGCTGACAATTGACACAGTTTGAAAAAAATGAGTGATTAATCTGTTCGCCGCGTGAAGAAAACAATCTTGCTGAGAGGCCAGTCTCCGCCAGTTTCCGGCCGAGAGGACTGAAGGTACAGCATTGAGTCTGGAAGTGGGACTCATCGGAAGCTAAGCTAAAATCGAGGAGAGGCCAAACTGTGGACTGGAGAGCTCAGGGCGTCCGTATGAGTCACTCTAACAAAGAAGAAGAGTCGTCTCAGGCTCTCCTAAGGAATGCAGTCCGTCCTAATTAAAGGAGGCCTGTCAGGGGAGGCCTGCTAGCAGGGAGCCCAGCAGTGTCACACTCTGGCCAGCGGGGGTTCCTCGGCAGGCCACTTTAATTGGGAGTGTTTGTGTTTTTTTCTCCTAAGTCTCACAGTACCTCCATACCTCCAGTGAACACATCCTGATGTCCATGGATGGGGCTAAAATGTCCCTAGTGGAGCGGAAAGGACATACAGTGACCCCGGTCCCAGAAGAGTCACAGATATCACAGGGCGCAGGGATGACCCATCCGGGTATAGCAGCGCTGACCGTTTACCGCTAACGAGAGCACCGTTCAGCATACGCGCATTGTGACAGTACATGGGCACGTCCAGCAAGAGTGTCTCTCCTCCCAGTTTTCTACTGGTGTATATCAGAGTCTGCTGTTCACAGTTCTCCCCCAGAGTGGGTGTGTGTCAGAATGGATGCTCCTCTGGCATCCAGAGTCATCTTCACTTTGCTCCCTTTCTAATCAGAGAACAGGGGCCTGGCAGTAAACACGAATAGACCTCCCCTTGCAACACTCCAGAAATGTGCACATGTCAGGGGGGAGAAGCCATAAAAAATAGATTTAATCCACAGAAAATAGAACATTCTACCATCTCTAAAAATGACATCAAGAAGCTCCTCCCACACAGTAGCACATGGACAAATAAATCGAAAGGTAAGGCTCACATGATCATCTTCAAGGGGAAGAAAAAACCTATGGTGAATTTGTGGACTATTACCCAGCCTGTTTCCTGGCAGGGAAATGTAGGGCTTGCTCTTAGACACAGATTTGTATAGATATGGGACACCCAACAGAAGCTACGCATCTCCAAAAATATATTCTACAAAATAAAATGGCTGATATTAAATTCAGGGCAGAATAAAGCTTTCATTGTAGCCCAAAAAAGTTCGACATAATTCTAAATTAAGTTAAAAACTAGAAACCCCCCCCCCCCCAAGTATCATCATAAATCTATACAAAGCTAGATGTACATGTCCACGACAACCCCCCGTCCCCCACACACAACAAACTGACATGGACAGAGAAGTAGACTCAGAATTCAGAACTCACCCTTAACCGCACTGTAACCACTCAGAAACAATTACATAACTCACAAGGGAACACAAACAATAGGACTGAAATGTGATTCCGACCTCGACAAAGAAATTACTTCATGGCGAACACGCTTTTGTTCTGCTGAATTGCTATACAAATGTAGCATCATTGGCGGGACACAGTACACCACCTTCTTCAAGATGATGTCAGAAAAGACTCTAGCATATATCTCTCCTGTTTAAAAGAAATGTCCAGGTTGGGAACATCCAACAATTGGCTTATAGGGAGTTTGCGGATCTAACCAATCAAGACAATCCAAGCACTGAGACCCTCACTGTGAAGGCCTATAGGCTGATTAAATACAGCACATATTTATTTTACAATGGCCTTCGGCCTTGTTGGATGATATCACAACTGGAGACTCTGCCTTACTGGGACTGCCCTAGATAGCTTCAGGTTATACCCTGCTGACAGCAGCCATGTAATACCTACAGACAGCCTCTGTCCCAAAACCACAAGAAGTCCTTCAGGGTTCTTCACTGTTCATCCTCTCATCTGCCCGCACGTTGCAAGGCACAGCCTTGGATTTGTTTAGATTGTTTGCAGCTACATCCATTCAAAGAATCTCTGTTTTCAGTTAAAAACTTTAGCCATAAACACACCTGCTTATTGTTTAGGGATAGAAAAGCAGGACATTTCAGTCACAAGTCCAAGAATCTGTGGGTTTTTTTGCTTGTCTTCACCGAACACATCAGACAGAAAAATATATATCTGCTGCGCTATTCTTGCTAGGATACCACTAAGGAGACTAAAAATGTTAAGAGAACTAATCAAAGTGTAATTTACAAAGCTGCTGAACAAATATCACAATCAAAACATGATATACAGTTATTCGTAAACGGCCTGTGGCTTCACAAATAGTCAAAATCACATCTGTAACTGGTTAGACAGTGTTTTTTTCATACACTTCACCAATTTACTGCTACGCTTATAAAACAGCTCTTCAGGTACAAGTGTGAGGTGACAGCTTCTATGATTTATCTTCTACATGACATTACACTTCAGGTGAACAGAAGTTCGGCTCACACAAAGGTCACCAATTTGCACAAAGGCGTGCGGTTCTTCATCATAATACAGTAAATGTTGCTACAGGACAACACCGATTCACCAACTGCCACAGCCCAACTTTCCACAGAAAACGCTAGAACCGCCAGGCTAGAGGATCACAAGGTTCCAAAACATGCATGTGTCTTCAGCTTTGGTTACCTTAACAGCTCCCTAATGCACCATGCCCGCTAGGACACCCTGTCCTTCATACACATTGAGGACAGATTCCCAGTCTGCTTGGGGAAAGTCCGTCTCACATCCAGACTCAACATCGCATCCTGTTGGCTGCTAGGAAGGGATCACAGCATTTTTGCGATCCCTCTTCTCAGCCTCCAGTCATTGATTATCATATAGGCACACAAACCACCGTAAATTTCATTTTTTTATTCCGTTGGCCTCATACGAAGTAAAAACCATATCTGAACTGTGTGTTCCCACCCTCAGATTACATGGAACAATTTTCTGTGCTGCCAAGACGTTACAAATTCACGATCTATCCTGTCATGGATTAAACATGCACTCTTTACGAATTCCAGGAGTACGTCTCAAAATTCCTATCCTTATCCCGTTAACCACGGCTGTGTCTCGGGTTAACCATGTACCCGATATACAATGAGCTCTTATCAAACGTGAACAGAAAGCCGAAATGCTCCTAGAGTAGCTGAGAACTGCTGAAACCCCTATTGGGTCCGTAGAGTGAAGGTTTCGATCAAGTTGGCAGGTCGTCTTGAGACAAATCCCTCAGCTTATCAGGGGATCGCACATAGAGCCGTGAGCCGGCTGAGCCGTGCCTCACGCCATCTACAGGAAGATAAGAATGCACAGCTCATCTTGCCAACAGGCTCAAACTCTGATCACGGACAGAGGGTAGGGCTTCCTTTTTAAAAAGCAGCAATCAGAGCCTCTCAGTGTTTGAAGAGGGAAAAAACATGTGCTGGCAGCCGCCTTTTTATTCAGTACCAACAGATAATGAGAGGTGCCGGTAGGCAAGAAATGTCCCTGCTACTCAAAGAGAAAAACAAAGCCACGCCGGGAATGTGTACCAGTGAGTACCATCCCACGTAAGCACTGGAGTGTCTTAAACCAGCAGTGGCTAGACAGAGGACCACACTGGAGCTGTCCAAATGTCCATGAGCAAATGCAGTCTTTGCTACAGGTGTTCAGAAACTCCACTTAAAGAGGCATTTCACGTCTCGACCCAGAATATTCCCAACTGTCTAAACACAACTGCTGCTCCATTGTAGAGTTTCCATAGCTGTATACACCATAAGCTACAGCTGGTGGACAAAAAAGACTACTTACAGGGTACGGTCCGTAGGTACAGGTTGTCCCGGATGGTCTGCTGGAGTTCGTGGTCCACGGAGCCCTTCGGGAAGCGAAGGTTGAGGTAGTGACGGAGGTCTTTGTCAATGACACCCCCTGAGGGAAGAAGACGGCAACAGCTTTTGTAAGCTTCAGTGCTGACATCCTGCATTTTGTCTACAGGATGCCCTGGTTTTGCAGTGGACAAGGCAACCACCCCCTTTCAAGTGAATAGTCACTGTTGGGCTTTCAGATGGAGACCCACGTTTCTAGAGTCAACACCTGGCACTCAGAAAAGCGTTTAATCTTTTGGATGGCGACGGCATTCATTTTCCATCCAAGAGACATTGGTCGTTGACATTTAACACTGGATTCAACCGGCAGCAAAATATTACAGGATTCGGAAGGAGGATAAAACGTAATGCATTTTAATTACAAAAAAAATAAGAATAGACAAGTGGATAAAATGTAAAAAAAAATGACAAAGGCATGTACACTCACACACATATACACACAGAAACACACATACAGACAGAAACATACATACAGACAAAGCTTGAAGGATTATTTTCAAGAGAAGAAAATGGAGCCTGTGAGAAAAACAGCAGAAATATATTTTTCTCTTTTTCTTTGTATATGCTCATATATGTATTTAATGCCAATGCGCATTCCTCACAATCCTATTGCATTTAGGATACAATTGAAATAAATAAATATAGATATGCTCATTTACTGACAGAAAATAAAGCAAACAGAAAATGAGCGTGAAGAATTTGACATTGTGAAGGAGCAGGAAAATACACAGGCGTACACACACCGAACAAAGCAGGCAGGCAGATAACAACACACACACACACGCACACACAGACGGACAAAGGCAGTAAAAGCACCTCCGCTTGTAGCGCTGCTGCTATTCACGCGCACACTGGGCTTCCCGTTAGTCCACCGGCCGCGTGTGACCGTGCTCCATCAGCACCCGCTCCTTCCGGAAGCCTTCATCCAGGCACGGAACGGAGACAATGAGCAAGGAGAAATGGAAGAGCGAAGCGCGAGAGAGAGCCAGACCGAGGGAGAGACAGAAAGAGCCAGACAGCGGGAGAGCGATCAGCCACTGGAGGCCTGAGTCACTGGCAGCCGCTTTCTGATTGGCCTGTTCGATTCAGAGGTCCTGCAGCGTCCCCTGGTGGCCATGACAGGCAGTGCGTGGTGTTTTGGTGTACAAGGAAGATGCTATCTGACACACAGTGAAAGTACCACCCTTTGGCGCTGATGGGAACCTTATTAGCATGTGAAAATCTTATTAGCATGTGAAAGGCCTCCTGTGTGCCAGCGAACTAAAACATTAACCCACGTCGCTTGCTGACTGACAAGTGATCACTCAGTCCAGACAAAGTCAGTTATACTGTGACCCACACACTACAGCTCGGGGTCTAACCAGCTAGTCAAAAGCTATTTAAATGAATAAAGAATAGGGAATAAAAATGGTGTGTAGTGATCTATGTCCACATCTGGAAGGTTGTAGGTTCAAATCCTAGTTGGCAGAGCAATGATATCACCACTGGGCCCTAGAGCAAAGCTCCTGGACCTGAGATGCTCAAAAGACTCTTCTCATTGATCCTCAGTTACATGGGGTTTTGCACAAAAACAACAACTGAATATGTAAAAAGCACAATGAAAAATACAACAAATAACCACTATGCTTAATCTGTGTATTGTTTACAGATTTATTTCTCATTTTATAATTTTTTTTTTGTTATTTCTATGTTTTCTGGCTTCAAATCATTTCATTACCAACCATTAGTCAGTTTTTAAAAATATGTTATTAGAGGTTACCTGAGCCTTATAACAAATTTATGCATAAAAAAATCCACAAAGAAACTTTGATATATGCTAGGCAGAGGTGGATCCGGGAAAGGGTGAGATGGGTGAATGCCAGGTGGACATGTCAGGTTCAGAGGACAAAATCCAGACCATAATTTCGTTCCAACCAACCAGTTGAGCATAAAGAGTCACAGTCACAGAGTACTGAGCTGGTTGGTTGAAACGAAAACATGGTCTGGATTTTTACCTTTTGGACCTGAAATGTTGATCTCCGGGGATTGCTCAGGGAGGCCTCTTCTGAGGAGGTGTTGTTTTAGTGAACTGCTTGAGCCAACCACCACCTGCTTGACATCTTTTACCATTCACCGCCACCTTAATGGGGGAGAGGGTAAAATTGGTGGAGGTGGGAGGTCAAAGGGTTTGCATGTTCTCCCCATGTCGTCGTGGGGTTTCCTCCGGGTACTCCGGTTTCCCCCCACAGTCCAAAAACATGC
>JAODJX010000001.1:29725281-29750011 GCA_026776945.1 Isichthys henryi
ACACCAGGTTCTCATGTCACGCTTTGGTCCTGACAGCATCCAGCCCTCCACCATGGTTCTGTATCTTCTGCCTTACAGCAGGTTCTCTTGTCACGCTTTGGTCCTGAGAGCATCCAGCCCTCCACCATGGTTCTGTATCTTCTGCCTTACACCAGGTTCTCTTGTCACGCTTTGGTCCTGAGAGCATCCAGCCCTCCACCATGGTTCTGTATATCCTCAGCCTACACTAACAGTATCCATTGTTCCCTTATGAATCCATATATCCCCAGCCTTATATCTTCTCATTCCAAACATTTGACTCAATCCATCACAATAGTTCAGCTCCAACTGCTGTCAGTCAGAAGCAAGCATTTTAAAACACTGTTTACTTCTGCATTCCTTTTTATATCAGGGGTCAGGGAATCATTTTCAGTTTTCTCCAATGGCAGCTTTTAAGATATTATATTTTCAGATTTTCGATGAATTTGTTGCATGATGTGTCTTTCTGAAGGATTATCTGCATATGTCTCCAGGGGCTTAATAAAATCAGCTCCTGAAAATCATCTTTAGTCAAAATTAGCAATTCACAAGTGTCCATGACAGGCAAGTGTCTCTTCTGTCTTTTATTTTAAGTTTAAGAAGCATTTAAAGTTCTTAAAAAGCAAATTGAAGTGGAACTGCAAGGCTAAAATACTTACAAATTACAAGAATGAGCCCAGTAAAACCATTCTGTATCATCATTCCAGCTGTGATCCTCAAGGTAAGTATGCAGTTAGTGTTGCGCTCTCTCTCTCTCTCTCTCTCTCTCTCTCTCTCTCTCTCTCACACACACACACACACACACACACAAGGAAATGCTTTGCACTTACCCATAGGGACATGTAGTGCAAACAGTACAAGTAGAAAATGTTATAGTGTGAATATTTTCTGTCTTGGGGTTTATCTAGATTGGCTCAAAACCGTCTACATTTGAAATACAAATGATTTCAAGAAAATGCTGAAGATATGCAAATCTCAAAAGCTTCTTTTTGAATGAATAAACAAATGACGTCACAGTACATATTTCTGAAAGGTGTTGATAAGGACACATCACTTTTTTGTTACTATACTTAGGATGTTTTGGGTGCCCTTTGTGTCATTATCTTACAGGTTCGCTCAACAGCCATTAAAAAACCTTCCAGTAGATATTCTTTAATAAGAGCACAAGGCAAATAGGTCACAAATGTAACCTTGTTTTAAGAGCCAGTTTCTGCTTTAATCAGCACGCCTCTTAACATTAATATCACTGCCATAGTGCAGGTTGAATTTCTTACCATGAGCGACATCACATTATCTGCGGAGGAAGGAGTGTCTGGCAACCCACATAAAAGAACTGAGAAAGTATAGTAGTACAGTTTGAGCTCCCTGTCAATTTCTCTGTCGCAGTCGGGAACAGAAGATTACTGGTACATCAGCTCTCGATTTACAGATAAAGAACAGGACAGTATCTGAGCGAGAACAGGGAGGGTACAAGGTATCCAGGCTGTACCTCCTTGCTGTCTGTCTGAGGAATAAAATCTCTCACTGGACATTTACAAATGAGTAACAAAGTACAAATGAGTTTACAGAATAGAACAGGTCTCAAATGGGTTAAGGGACAGAAAAATAAAAAAAACAGGAAGGCAAATTTAAACGATCCGGTCAATACGCATCGAGACTTGATTTACCACGTCTGTGTAGACTATTGTAGCCTAAATGCTAAAATTTATTGTGGCCCACTGGATACCTCTGGTGCATGAGATATGAGAATGAGTACAATGAGCATCTTGTCACAGTACGGTGCCTTGCCGGGACGAGGAGGCCCATGTGCATCAGGGATGCTAAGTGCTATGTAGCTGGGGGTGGATCATCACAGTGGTGAATGTATTTCAAACTGTGCAGAATAAAACGACGGTAAATCACTCCTGTACCGAGCCCAGAAAACCCTATGGATACACGCATCACAGTATCATTATAGTGCTGGAAGATCAGGAAAGATCGGGAAAGATCTCTTAGAAGAATTGAAACAAGTATTCCAGAAAGAAATTTCCACACCTGGAAAATTACTGACAGATGTCAATGGGCAAAACACCTGGTACCTCATAAATGGCTTTTTTACTTAGAATCTTGTGCTGCCACAGAGAATGATACCAATTTTTCTTTAAGAGAGAAATATAATATTGAATGTATACTGTAACTGTATTCTTTTGATTTATAATATAGAATTGTGGTTGTATAATAGTGCAGTGGACATTCCCATGGGTTGTAGTTTCACATCCCATTCTTGTTGTGTGTGTAGAGTCTGCATGTGTGGGTTGTGGGTTCAACGTTCATTCCTGCTAGGTGCATGTGTGGTCTAGATGTTCACTCTGCATTGCTGATTTGCTCTGGAGTCCAAAGGCTTATAGTTGGACTAATTGGTATTTCAAAATTTCCTCTGTGTGTGTGTGTGTGTGTGTGTGTGTGTGTGTGTGCCCTGAAATGGATTGGAGTCCCACCAAGGGTGATCCACTGCCTTACATCATTCTTTTCCTAGGACAGGATTTGACCCTGTACTGGAAAAGCAGTTGATAGATGATTGGCTATGCATACCTGTTAGTACGCTTTTTTTTTTATGAAATATTATGACTTGATACCTCTTGTGAACACTTCATCTGATCACTGATTAGCCCTTCAGTCACTTCTCTGTGCAGCCACAAAAAAAGCTAAATACATCATGAGACTTAATCAGAAAACTGACAGTAAACTAAATGAATGAAAACACAAGGAGCAAGAAGAAGATTGTGGTCTGGTCCAGTCCTCAACATCTGACGGAATACTACAGAAAACCGCTATGCTTGAGATAGGATCCAAAGTTTCTTGGCAGATTCTCATGGCAACCTACAGGTCTACGCTGCTTCTACTCATGCTTAGCATTGAGCAAGTTGTTTTGAAGAACAAGTTAACTGGCGACTAGTTACAAGTTTATGACCATGCACCATGTGAAATACCTCATATTTCATGGCCATAAAGCTAATGGAGCAGTGTCGGTAACTGATGTTTGATATTCAGAGGATAATTATAATTATGTGTCCAAGTCTCTTAAGACGTTGTAATCAAGCACCTACTCAAGAAGTCTAATATGGCTCCACATGTAACTGAACTTCGATTAATAATGAGAATGACTTTCACATAGACTCCACTTTCTTTTAAATTGAAAGAGATCCATTTCCTGGTAGTGCTTGACTTTCTAACAACCCAGTCGTGCATGAACCTTTATCGAAACGCCACCTCAGCACTGAAGCCGCATTTGTTGACGGAACGTATAGCGTGCTTCTCTCCCCCAACTATGGTTTCGTCTCTCTTCTACTGCCTTTGACACCACGTTCTCTTGTGCAGCGTGCTCTGAGAGGACTGATCCTTTCATACTTTAAGCAAAATCTGTCGGATTGTTACAGGTTTGTTCAAATAAAGTATGAATCATTGAACTGTTCCACAGCAGAGTATGAGACGAGCTCCATTGAACTTCCATCTATACATACTACCTCTTGAGAATATTACTCACAAGTTAATTATCATTGCTATGCTGAGGACACATAACCCCATGTATCTGTCAGAGTGAAGACATGAAGAACTTAGATGACAAATGACTTCCTCCTAGTCTAATAAAACAGAAGTTATGTTAGCAGTAATGTAAAGCACTACTTCACAGCCTTCAGGCCTAAAATAAAATTTCCCTTTCTTCCCAAAATCGAGATTTTTCTGGTTTTTCATTCACTCGGGAAAAATCGTGGTGAGCCATTGTGAAAAGCAGTAATCCGGATCCAGAAATCCCAGACTGCGCTGGGAAACAGTCTATGCACCTTAGAAAGAGTCAACATCAATAGCTGTCATTAAGATCATGGAAGGAACTCAACACGATGAAAACGGTTAAATCTTCTCGTCCCACACACATAGTAAACAAAGAGGGCAGCATCACTATTCTAACACTACTTCACCCTAACTGAGTATGTTTATTGACTCCTACAGTTCAGTGGGTGTATAATGGGGTGTGAAATTTTCCCTGTGCCAGTTTCTGTATTTACATTCAGTAAACCTCTTAAATAAAGTACCAAGTAACAACCAGCCCTATACAAGTGTCATTGCTTTACCAGGTACAAGAGGGCAATGTGTTTCGGTTACAGCACAACACTGCCCTCTGTAGGATAAAAACACACATCCAAATTAATTAGTTAACCACTATGCATGATGAATGAAAACATGATTTGTGCTCAGTCAGTGAGCCACATTGCTGCCATTGTGCACTCAAGCTGTCCATGTGATTTGTTGCCAAGGCATGTTCAGCCAGAACAGGAACCAGTGGACACCGATGATGTCCCCTGAATAGGTGGGGCTTTTAAGACAAGGTAAGAAACCACTCACAGCGAGTTCCAGTAGCATAAATAGCAGTGAGATCCTGGATGCTTCTAGACCAAACACAGGCACACACACACTCTTTCTTTTTTCCTCACATATCAGCTGATATCAGACCACACAGACCACCGGTTTCCTGACTCAGAGATGACACAATGAGAGAGTGGACCAATGTTCTCCAGACCTGACGAGCAGATGGGTAAGCGGTCTGGTGTTCAGCAAGCCCGGTGGACCAATCACAATGCATTGTAAAGTTCTAGAAAGATCAAAACTCCGTAAACAATGGCCAGTAGTAATCATCGGCAGGCCAATTTTTTACAGCCCCAACAAATTGAAAGCGACAGAGCGAGCGGAGTGCAGGTCAAGGCTCTGTAGACCACAGATACCAACAAAAGGAGCAGGCAAGCAAACTGCAGCAGCACAAGGTGTGGCTTAGAAAGGCTTCAGCACTGGGTTCTGGATGGAACAAAAATACCAAGAGACAGTAGCACTCATAAATTAAACCTCTGCAGTCTGCAGAGACAATATAATTAACTGATATAATACTCTTGGGGCACACAGATCATATTGTAGATCATATATTCTATAAGGCACATAATAATGTAATTATTTCACTGGACCAAAGGGGCTGTTTTAGGACATTTATCATGATAATGTTTGTTTTATCCATACTGCTAACTGCAGGGTTAGCAGTATACATTGAAAGGGGAGCCATAGGCAAGGCAAGGGTATGAGGGGATTCCAATTGTTTGTACTACTGAGTCGTCTTTGCTCTGCTTATATTAAGTTTATATTAGGAAACCCATGAATAAACTGGATATGTTGCCAAATGAGGACACCTGTCTTGACTTGGAAGGCAGCGTGTAGCACAGTTTACGTTGGTTTGTCGTAGCCTATGTCAGGTAGTTAGTCCAACACTACACGGTTTCTCCCTTTGCTGAACTGTATAGCAGACAAGCAGGGGTCTCTCTCAATGAATCAGGAGATTCATAGATCTATATTCCCCCCATCTGAATAGAGGGAAACCTAAAGTTCTTGTGGGAGTCTCAGAGACAGGGCTCCATCTGAAACACATTTGGTCAGTAGTCACCAGCTACCCCACACCCCGGCTTTCTGTACTGCACTGATGGCCACAACCCTGTCACTTTATACTATCCTTTATACAAATGAATATTAAGCTCCAAAAACACTGAACATCTTAATCATTACTGACACACAAAACTTGATAAAAAAAAAATTATGAGACTCTGTGCTGTGACGTCAATGTAATCTGACATAACAGCTCTGAAAATCTCCACCAGAGGGACACTGCAGTACGAATGGTAAGGGACACTCCTTTATACTGCCAGATAAATGATGGGCAACTACTGTATAATTCACAGTGCCAGAAAATGGTAAGGGACTCTCTTTCACACTGCCAAATAAACGGTAACTGACTCTTCACACTGCCAAACAAACAGTAAACACTCTCCTTTACACTGCCAGAGAAATGGTACGTGTCTTGTCTTACACAGCTCGACATACAGTACAGCCCAGCTGACACGGAACGTCATGTAAAGATCTTCTCAAAGATGGCAGAGAATGTTCCTATTGTAACGTTAATGGAACATTATTTACACATTCTGCATTTCATCAAAGGTTCTGCCAATCTTAGCATAACTTTATTACCTAAACATCCTCTTAATGTAACCAATGCTGAAAAATATTATTTCATAATAGTGATATATACAAACGTGGCATCCAGCTTTGAACTGACAACAATAGAGGCAAAAGGTGACAGAGTTACCTGCTGCTGTACCAGGCTGTTTATTTGTTTTTACAATGTTTTGGGAACATCAGGAAAACTGGACAGTCTGAACATTTCAATACTTTAATTGTAATGGTCAGTACAGTTCAGTACTGAACAGTACAGTTAAGAATGAAAAATTGTTAGTTGGGTGTAAGGAACTCTTTAGGGTGCCAGGTAAATGTTAAAGGATTGTCCTTCATGCTGGAAAAGAAATGGTACGGAACTGTCCTTCACACTGCCAGACAAATAGCAAGCAACTCTTCTTTATTTTGTCAATAGAAATATTTTTTGCGTGTTTTCCACTAAAATGCACACAGGCATTTGAGCGTATTTTCTCTCAATCAATAAGTGAGAACAATTTTATGGCACATAAATAAAGCAAAATGTCCATTCAGTGTTCCGTACAATCGGTTTTTACAATAGTCTCTTCACATCATATTAACTTTCACCATATGACCTATAAACGCTTGTGTGGACTCAAATAAACCCCATATTACTCAGAGCTTCATGACGCCAAGAGATTCCATTTCCAATTAGAAACTTTTATCTGTTTCATGTCTTTTTAAAAAAATATTTTCAAATTTATAAGATGGATATTTCAATGAAGCAATCTTATGCCCTCCAGTATTCAACATCAATGGTTATATGTTCTGCTGTGTTGACAATTACTTGCCAATTTTGTATTAACAATCTGTGTTGGCCCAGGTGTGTTATATTTCCAAATCACACTATTACACAAACAAGATCTCACTTTGTGAAATCGGAGTCCATGTTGTGTTCAACACAAGAATGGATCATTTAGGGTAAAAATACACTATATGGAGAAATGTTTTGGGACGCCTGCCCATTACAGCTACGGAAACGTATATAACACCCCAATCTAAATCCATAGGCATCAATGTGGAGCTGGACCCCTATTTGCAGCTATAACAGCTGTCACTCTTCTGGGAAGGTTTTCCACAAGATATTGGAGTGTGTCTGTGGTAATTTTTGCCCATTCATCCAGAACAGCATTTGTGAGGTCAAGCACTGCTGCTGGACGCGAAGACCTGGCTCACAATCTCTGTTCTAGTTCATCCCAAAGCTGTTTTCAAAGGGTTGAGGTCAGGGTTCTGTGTGGGCCAGTCAAGTACTTCTACACTGAACTCACCCAACCATGTATTTATGGACCTTGCATTGTGCACTGGGGCATGGTCACGCAGGAACAGAAAAGGGCCTTCATCAAACTGTTCCTACAAAGATGGGAGCATAGAATTGGTACGCTGAAGGATTAAAAGTTCCGTTCACTGGAGATAAGGGGCCTAGCCCAACCCCCGAAAAACAACCCCATACCATTATCCCTCCTCCACAAAACCTTACAGTAGGAACACTGCAGGCAGGCAGGTAACGTTCTCCTGGCATCTGCCAAACCAAGATTCATCCATCAGACTGCTAGACAAAGAAACATGATTTGTCACTCTACAGAACACATCTCCACTGCTCCAGAGTCCAGTGGCAGCATGCTTTACATCACTGCGTCTGACATTTGGCATGCAGCTGCTCGGCCACGGAAGCCCATTCCATGAAATGCATGCCGCACAATCTTTGTGGTGGAGTTAATGCCAGAGGAAGTTTGGAGCTGCAGTTATTGAGTCAGCAAGGCGTTGGCGACTTTTATGCACTATGTGCCTCAGCACTTGCCGATCCCACTCTGCCACTTCATGGCTGAGTTTCTGTTGTTTCAAACGCTTCCACTTTGCAAAAATATCACCTATGGTTGACCATTGAATATCCAGCAGGGAAGAAATTTCATTACCGAATTTATTGCAAAGGTGACATCCTATGACAGCACCACGTTTTGCTAGGTGCTTGACTATATACACCTGTGGCAATGGGTCTGAATGAAACACCTGAATTCAATCATTAAGACGTGTATCCCAGTACTTTTGTCCATACAGTGTATATAACACTGACTTACAGATTACACTGGATACAATAAGTCATGCCAAAGAACCACACTGAACTTAAAAAAATAATAATAAACACAGATTTGAGGAGAAGTTGGGCTAGGTTATTAAAATGAACAAAGCCATTTTTCAAACAGCATGAGAATTCAATTATAACAACATGCAAAAAGGCTCAACCCAGAAGCCACCACTAAGATCATGTTGTAAAACACATGACAGACACTACAAAGGGATGGATTAAAAAGAAGAGGATCAGTATTTTGAAACGACCCACTCAAACGCCATTGAAAATCTATGGTGACCTAAAAATTGTTGTCCACTAACACTAACTTGGCTGAGATGAAACAAATTTGCACAGAGGATTGGGGCAAAATTTCCACAGTCAAAATGTGCAAATAAATACCCACAAAGACTGGGAGCCTATTTATAATGTATTGACTTGGTGATTACTATTCTAAATGTGATGTGAAAGGCTAGGGGAAAAAATGACTGAAATACACTTTCCATCACAAAACTGTGTACACTGTGAGTTAGTGGAGAAGCCTGTACTGCTCCTGGTCTGTAACCAGAGGTAATTTGCAATACGTTCCCAGGTGCGGACAAGGATCAGTTAAATACTACACCATCTCTGCAGGGTTCACATAACTAAGCAGCCTATAACTCAACCAACACTCCAATTAAACTGAGAAAACTTATTTTTCCCAGCAGAAATGAACCAAAATCAAAAGCAGATCCAAAAGCATGTTTATAGTCATGTCTGAAGTGCAGAGATTTATAGGGTGAAAACAATCTTACTTGCCCAAGACGGATTGGGTGCTTAACAGATGTTGATACCGATAAAGTGATATTTCTATGACATATATGAACATGCTTTCATCATGATACATGGAACAGACAATAATTTAAACTTTTTTGCCCACTGCCTTTAATTAATATACTTTATGGCAGCAAGAAACCACTGGATATAAGCAAATAAGTTTTTAGGGCTGTAGAGTCAGAATCTTGTCCCTGGTGTTTTGGTCTTTCTGGCTGTACTAAATACAAACAAACCCAAAGATCTACAACCACAACATTGAGGCTCAGCCCTTCAGATATTCATGAAAGTATGAATACAAATGTCATCTTTCATCAGGCTGGTGAGGATGGGATTACATTCAGGTGTCCGTTGAATATTTCACCAGTCCTGAACTGCAAACTTTAACCTAAATGCCATTACGAGGAATGCCGCACACACAAAACGCAACACAAACCTGGTAACTCAATCAGACTTGAGCCTATGGACAGAAATTAAGCCTAAAAGCACAGTTCATGAATAAACATAACGTGGAATGGCTTGGCTTGCCAGATGCTGTTTCTTAAACATGATAATGACCTTACTGATCTTTATCCACAACATTGGATCTGTCTGTACATAATGGTCACTGCTACTTTTGGGGGGGTTAAAAACAATACTGTCTATTTCATCATTATAAATAACAGCAATGAAACTGACAAATTTCAAGAATCGACACAAAGGTTGCAGACAATCTGATGCAGTACAACTGCTAGTCACTAGAGGCAGAGTTGTTTTGGAGTTTTTGCAAGCTATATCCCCAAATCCCCCATTTTTTCTCCTTGCAATTCTTCTCTTTCACCTTGATACCCTATGCCAGTGTCACCAGTATTATTGGTGAGGTGAGAATCCTTTTAAGTATTGGGATTCAGCCATCTCTCCAAGGTCTTTATTCTGTTACATGAACAAAAGCTACTGATTCCTTCACAGAAAGGTTCAAAGCAGCATGTAATGTGGTTTATGCAGCCAAAACTGGGATTTCTACACAGGATTTTATTGTTTTAACCCAAGGCCAAGGAACAGAACAGCAAGGACACTATGACCATTGTGATCGTCAAACTCACCTTCCATTCAATTCATATTTTTTCACTGCAATTACACTTATAAAATGTATATACTAACAGTACCGATTAACTAGTGGGATACCACAGATTTAAAAAAAATCCATATTCATGGACAGAAACAGTATATGAACATAATTAACGTTATGATTATGAAGAATATCTTTTCAAATATGCCTGCCTGTTTGTCTTTTTCCAGAATAACCAGGAGATTCTCAGTAAAGCGTTCTGTGAGAGTGAGATTCTGCGCAGTTAAGTGACATGTTTACTTGTCAGAAACAAGACTTTGAGAGCCTCACCCCGATCTCCAGTGGCTGCCTGTGCTAATGTTTCAGCATTCATTACAGCATGTGGCAGAAATCTGACTCCGTCACCATCAATTTGCACAAGGACGCAGGCAAACGGTAATACAATTAATTAATGGGAAACGTTTCCTATATTTCAGGGCTGCAGTTGCATCTTCTTTCTTAAAATAGTCTGCTAATAATTTCAAATAAACTAACGTGCAAGGTACTTTTACACAATACAGAGCAAAGTAAGTCGCTGGGATAAACTGGACATTTTCCATCTGACAGACATTTAAGACATGCACAGACTTTAAAACTTTTTATTTTATAGTTTGTCACAATTGTGAGGAAGGGCTGTGTGATATATCAAAAAATGAGCCATGTTTTACTACCGATAATTCCCTGTACAATGGTGACCCATAATGCTTTGCACACTGGCGTATTTAACTGTCAGAAAAATGTCTGCTGAGTGGAATTATTTTAATGTCGTTAGAAATGCATTTTGCAAACATCGCTCTGCTAAAATTCCACGAGGAGGATCTACTAATAAACATTTCAAACACAACAGATTTGCTCACCCTACGGCGAGATAGTACACCACACACGTTTGTTTGCAGTGCTCTGTGGTTGTAAATTTTACTCCGTACATTTAACTTTTGAGCAACCGGGTTATTAAATACTTGGAATCATTTTTTATGAACATTTAAGATTTTCCAGCTATCAGTTTTCTTCCCCTCCATCTCCCTTCCAGGGTTACGTACATATATTCAATCAATAATAATAATAATTATTATTATTATTATTATTATTGTCATTATTTCAGTTCATGTGAAATAGTTCAGCAGAGAAACAAAACAGCACTGAAAAAATGTTATACAAAGTCTTGTCTATTTGTTTACATTTCAGGTCCTTGGATAATTAGTCAATTTAAATTTTTTCTAAGAAGATTTTTTCTTTTTTTTTACATC
The DNA here is from genome assembly GCA_026776945.1 of Isichthys henryi. Classification (NCBI taxonomy): domain Eukaryota; kingdom Metazoa; phylum Chordata; class Actinopteri; order Osteoglossiformes; family Mormyridae; genus Isichthys; species Isichthys henryi. Next base: position 29,736,554 of record JAODJX010000001.1, read on the forward strand.
TTAAGCGATATTGTATGTTCACCAGAGATGCACTTTTTGTGTTTTCCAGATGGGGAACATTGATGCGAATAAATAAAACCATAGTTAATTTCTGTCCTGACTTCTAAAAAGTATTTTAGAGAAACATTAATAATGTCAGTATATATCAAATATCGATATGGTGACTTAAGATATCGAGGTATTGTTTTTCAGTCATACAGCCCAACTCTATTGTGAGGAACTGAATACGACCGGCAAAAAACAATCCGCCAGCATTGTGGTAATTGAAGTTTCTCTTTTCTCAGTCCCACATGTAGGCCGTCGTTGCTGCTCAGATCCCAGCCTGCCGCATAGGACCAGTTGGAGATGGAGAGCATCCAAGTGCTAAGAGAGGCTGCGAGCGCTTGCCCCTACCCCCCACCGGGTCCTGCAGTCCTCCCTCCCTGGTGTGATCCCCACCCACCCCAAAGACCTCTGCATGGGCACACATGCATGAAAAGATGCAGCTTATGCAAGACTCCAGAAACATCTGGGTGACGACATCTGGACGGCGCTAGCTGCGAGGAGAGACCTCTATCAGTAACCTGACGTCGCAGCCACAGAGCAACACTCAGCCAGCCGCAATACCCCTCCCTGCTTCATCTAAATTACTCCTGTAAGAATATCAAACCGCATAAACAACAAGAAAAAATAGAGCATCAGTTTTCTTATAAGGGTGGTTAAAACCCATTACAAGGTTCAATATTACAGTCATAGCATATCTAATGTTAGTCCTCAGTAAACTACAGTAAAAGAGACCCATTTCTGCTCTGTCCATTTAGACAATGGGGGACTGATGCAAATTAGGGTGAGCGGGCTTTGAGAAAGTTCCAATTAAGTGATTTTGCCTTGCTAGATGACAGGCACTCAGACAGCATGTTTTTCTCTGGTTTGAGTCCAGTGAGAGCAGGCTGACAGGACTGCACAGGAAATAGGATCATAAACAGGGACACTGTGCACAGCGTGATGTGATTTCCCTTTAACGTTCATTTAAACCCCCCCCCCCCATCATCATCACTAAAGATTTAATCCCTGCACACATACCCTTCCTGCACAGTGGGGACAATTACACAGGTTTATCAATAGATACTGATCATATTCAATCTGACACATAACAAAATAATACAAGTACCATGAGGAATGGGGTTGGTGCTGTTAGAAGTTGTGGGGGATGGGGAGGGGGGGCAGGTTCAGGCAGCTCTGCTCTTCGCCACCCAGCCCTCGAGATGAGAATGAGATCTGTCACATAAGTATATAGCTGCTAAAGTCAGAAAAAGCCTTCACCTTGACCGGCTCTGAACACGGGCAGAAAACAACCTCTCACAATGCCCAACCTAGTGTAGCTGCATGCTCCAATTACTGTATGGAGAACCCATGTAAAATAATTACCCCCAGAAGTGCTATATTTATGCCAAGGAGGTATTTGTTTTTTTTTTTTTTTTTTAAAGAAATGTGATCCTTATACAATGACTTTTCATGTTCTTGCCAGACTCCTGCAGTACTAAGTGCATCTACACAGTTCAAAGACATGCAGTTAGGCTAATTACCATCTCTGAATTGACGTGCATGTGCTCTGGATGGACCGGCATCTTCTCCATGGTGTACCCCAACCTGACCCCCGGAACACTGACCAGGGTAAGACAAGATTACAAGATGGGTAGAGAACATAATAAGAACTCAATATTTTATTTTACTTTTGATTTATTTGATCTTTTTTTCAGATAGGATTAAGAAATGTGTCAAAATCTCAAAGAGTGCAGGGAGTCCCAACAGCAGAATGTCTCCTACCTCCTCTGCCTTTAACAAACAGCTGTGCATCAGAATATTTATTACTCACAGCTGGCGGGGAGAGCGATGCAGGATTCAAAGACGAAAGACACAACAGCTTCACATTGACAATGACGTGCAGGCGTTTGCATTATGGGGAGTTTCAATCAAAGCCGCAAAATCATCAGCCTTTGTTTGTTAGAATAATCGACAGCCATTAAACACATTAAACCTACATCTGTCAGTGATCAGCTCTCAATTCAGCTGAAAATCAAATTCAGTCTACATGTTTGCAATAAGAGAGACATTACCGTCTTTTGAAAAATGCTTTGGGCATCAAAATATTGACTATATTCGTCTCACAGATCCACACCTATAAAACAAGACAACCCTAACATAGTGAGATAGTATGAGACTGCAAGCAGTCGCTTCCAAGGCTTCCAAGACCCCTAATAATAGACTTACCCCTGCACAATATTTGGTTTTGTTGTCATAGATGAAAAATTTCCATATATGGACACCTTATGGTATACAATACATTTCTTAATATTTATACATTCATAACCATCATTTTGTCTGATCAGGGAGGGTTTCACTCTCCATTATATGGTATTTATGAAGTCATATACCACATTTTTACATCTTTGGCACTTTTCGTGTTTTTCTGGGAGCAGATGAGTTGGCTTTTTTCTTGCACCCACTGTAGCATCAGATCAAACATTTCATGGTACATTTATCTATGTAATTTCTACCAAAAGCTCACATTTCATAAATAGCATTTGGAGTACAGTATATCTGTGTAAAATGGATGGATGGATGGATGGATAGGAAATTTTAATGCCTTTTCTGAAAAGTGTGTGGTAGAAAGTTTGAGCAGTAGACTAAACACATTTGAAGATAAAACTTCAAGCCCTTGGGATTCCAGTATGACTCCAGTATGAAAATAAAAAGTTTTTCAAATTACTCTTTAAAGCTTAAAAGTTGAGAGTGGAATAATATAGGAGCCACTTCCAGAGAGAAAGTTCTGCAATTTTCCAGTAATTTAATTTCTAGAAAAAAAAATACGAGGTCTTTTTTTGACAAACGCCATGCTACTGAAATATCCCTTAATATCCCAACTGGGGAAAAAAAGGTCAAACTTGTTTCCAAGCAAAGTAAAAATGCTTACTGCCAGTGAAGGCTGTCACAGGGACAGCATGACTACAATCCCTCCCCAGTCTGACGTGATCACACGTCTCCGCCGGGGGAAACACGCACCACACTTCCCACAGAAATCACTCCCGAATCATCACCTCAGCCAGGGACACAGCCGTGCCAAAAGATCTGAGCCGCTCCATTTCCCCCCTTCCATGCTAGTCTTTAATCTCCATGCTGCCCGGTGGCAAAGCCTCCACTCTATCGAGCTCCAATCTCATCCCACACTCGGCCTCTCTGCTCTCCCACCGTCCACAAGATGAAAGAATGAGAACAGTATTGATGACACTCAAGTGTGTTTCCTGTCAACAGTGCAGAGATCACAAGGAGGACAAAAACCAAACAATCAAGCACTAACTAACAGAGTTGGGTAATTCAGGTCCAGAGAGTAAAAGTCCAGATCGGGATTTTGCTTCAACCAACTAGTTGCCCATAAAAAGTCACAGTTTCTGGACCTCTGCTAACTAATATAATCAATACTATATGTATTAGAATATTACGGCAGTTTTAAAGGTTCTTCTACGGTTTTACTCAATGGAAACCTGTGCTGAAAGAGCAGAAAACACAAACGTATGTACCATGTATCTTCCATGTTGCAGGAAATACAGCCCATGAACTCATAGGCAAATGTTTCAGGTCCAGAAACTAAAAGTCCAGACCAAGATTTTGTTTCAACCAACCAATTGAGTCCTCTGTGACTGTGACTTTTTATACTCAACTGGTTGGTTAAAACAAAATCCTGGTTTGGATTTTTACTTTCTGGACCTGAAATGGCCACTTCTGCAATTTCTGAAATGAAATTCTCTTAGGTTGCTTCCTAACATCCAATGGGAGCCCTGCTGCTTATCAAGCACAGAAACGGATCTTCTGTCGCTGGAGCTGCACAGCAGGCAGCCCATGAGAAGGGTAACACAGAAACTTGAGGGTCTGCCGGGGACCCACCCAGCCACATGCACACTGCCCAGCATTTCCCTGTGTCACATGACCCTTCCTGTCACATGACTAAGCCCCTGTCCCATTCGACAAATATTCCTGCCCCCACCCCAATAAATTTCCACACCGCATGACACAGGGCCTCTTTTGCTCAAAAGAAAAGAAAAAAAAACTGAATGAAATGTAAAATAAGCGGGGGATGGGGGAGCTGATCCTTCATGAAATTCCAGAGGAGCTGAATCAACACGCTACAGTAATATTCAAGGCAGAAGCTTCCCATCCGGAGGAGCTAAAGGGGAACAGTGGCAGGAGAAAGCGAGAGGACAGGCAGCCCTCGCTGGGGAAAGAAGCCACGAAGGAAGAGCCACGGTTATTAAGACGTCGAGCAGCCAGTCATTCGCACAGCGAGGCCTTGTTGTTTACACAGTGTGTACACAGCCATTAAATCAGCCTGAGCAATGACACATTAACATCTGTGCGTGTTGTGTGTCTGCAGGCCGCTCGCGTCATGAGCGAAACTCGCTCCACCACAGCTGGATGAATTCCTGTGTTTCGTTTTGGCCTCCGCCTCGCGCTGCTGCTTCCGCCGCGTCCCACAGGGAGCTTCTAGGGAACGTCATACCCAGGAGAAGCGGCTTCGTCTCACCCTAAATCCTTTCTTTTGAGACTTTGCAGCCCTGCCTTCAGCAGTGGCACCTCACAGTGGACACAGTCAGCTGGACAGAGCACGCAGGCAGACCCTGCAGCAGCCCAGGGGGCATCGCACAGCATTTTACCACAATCAGACCCTTCATCTCAATGAGAAGCGTGAAACAGAGGCTACCTTCCCTTCGCTGGTTTTCACACCAGTGCAGAAAGACAGGAGACAAAGAGAACAAGAACCAAAGAATGAAGCACTAACTAATATTATCAATGTTTTATGTATCAGGATATTAGGGCATTTTTTAAATCATAGTTTTAGGATTCTTCTAGGTTTCTGCTCAGTGAAAACCTGCGCTGAATGAGAAGACAAAAACACATGTACCGCTTATCTTCCATGTCGCAGGAAACACACTCCATGCACCTTTTCATTCCTGAAATTCTCTTGGCCGACTCCCAGCATTGATTGATAAGCATGATTGTTGTTGTCTGCACTTTAATCATCATTCGTTCTACACTTAAAATTCTTATAAATGAGTTTTTTTGTGCATGGTACCTTTTCGGGTCTTTAAATTGCTAATACAGGGGTAAGTGCAATGATGGCAATTACTTTGCAGCACATATATTTAATTGTTCGGATGATAAACCATGAATTAAACTAAATGAGTGTCTAATTAAGATCAATACCATTTTACACTCTTAAGGGAGGAAATGAATTATGCAGTTTTATTTTAACAAACATACTCAATACACCTTTCACGTAATTATGGAACTGGCAGCAGTTACAAAATGAAGATCACAATCCAGGCAAACATCAAAGAGCTTCCTGAAATGAAAACCAACACAGGGGTCTGCCAAAAGAAATGGGCTCTAAAACATACACACACAAAAATTTAAATACTGACTATGGACACTAGATAGTCAGAGGAACGACAGCAGCAGCCTCTATATGCACAGGAAATGTTTTTTTTTTATCCTAATAGGATTAATTGTTGGAAGCAAAGGAAAAAAAACTCCTGTTTGGTGGAGAACGGATTTAAAAACTCATTTTTGCGAGAATTAAATATGTATAGTGGACAAAAAAAACATAAATATGTATATATAGTAGGGGTGGGATGATGGTGCAGTGGTTAAGACTGTTGTCTCACACCTCTGGGACCCGGGTTTGAGACTCTGCCTAGGTCACATGTGTGTGGAGTTTGCATGTTCTCCCCATATCTCCAGGTACTCTGGTTTCCCCCCACAGTCCAAAAATATGCTGAGGCTAACTGGACTTGCTAAATTGCCCGTAGGTGTGCATGTGTGAGTGAATGGTGTGTGAGTGTGCCCTGCGATGGGCTGGCCCCCCATTCTGAGTTGTTCCCTGCCTCATGCCCATTGGATGGATATATATATATATATAGTACAGCACACAGAAGATGCTTAACCTCAGACACATGAGATGCATCAGAGAGAGCAAACGTCCACAGTACTGTATCACAACCCTGCATGTTCTTCTGTTTTTGCTTCAAACATTACTGAGGTTCTCATTCTCTTATCGATTCACCAGCTGGTTCAGGATCTACTGCTCTGGTTCAATACAATGTAGGTTTCTTTGCTAAAGTGAGGTTCTATCCATCTGGCTCATTACTCGTAGAGTTTACTGATGTAGTCTTATCGTTCAGACTAGCTGAAGAAGACTGACTGGCCTTGGATCATTACAGCTTATTGAGGTTCTCCTCAACTCATTTATCACAGGTGGTTTCCTTCAGGAGCATTCAGCTCCCAGCTTCCTTTTATTTGTGCATGTCATGCAGGGTGATTAGATGGAGGGACTCACTGCACGGTCCAGCGTAATACTATCCTAATAGACATACAAAGCAGAATGTGTGTTGAGGGAGATGGACAGGTGTGGTCTGGAGAAGTGACGTACAAATATTCATTCATTACCAGTCAGTGGGTGAGGACACGGTGGCTTAATAACTCCAGTCATATGGACGTTCTAACCAAGTTTTGCAGGTTTCATCCAGATATTTCACTTTCCTCCTGTTTTACAAAAATCATGCAGGCAGGCTAACTGGTGTTTCTACATTACTGTCTGATTGTGTATGTGCCCTGTGATGGGCTGGCATCCCACGCCATCCGGTGTGTACCCCTGCTCCGTGTAGCATGGGGTAGTCTCCGGATCCTCCAAACCTTAGATAAGTGCTACAAAGATGGAAGGATGGATGGATGGATGGATGGATGGATGGAAGGATGGAAGGATGAAGTTAGTGGAGAAGGACAATCAGACCACCACTTGTAACATATACATTCATTCAAAACTCACATATACACAAAATGTTCCATTATGCAAAATCAAACACAAAGACTACACTAACACACACACACACTTTCCCTGCTTCACTGCCTAGGCACATCAAGTATGACATCACATGACCTTGACAGGCCTGCGGACATAAACAATGCTTCTCCAGATGGTAAGATGGTGGAAGGCTTTTGTGCAGAGGGCACAGAAGAAACATAGGAGTGCACTGTTTAGGACATCTACTGATGCAATGTGGAATGTAAATGGTATCTGAGGCAGACACTGGTGATACACACACCACAAGTCCAGCGCTTATTTCAAAACCCTCTTGGCTTAGCTGGTAAAAAACAATGCTCTACCTCCACCCAGGGGTGATTCAAGGTTTTTACCCTTGGGGGGGATAAATACAGGATGTCACCTCCTTCCCCCCACGTGATTAAACATCTGAAGCCCCCCTAAATAGGCTTTAGATCCACCTATGCCTCCAGCCAACATACTCTTAGCAACTCATGAGGTACAACTGGCGATCAGGCCTGTCAATCCACTCCACTGGGCTTCCGTGGCTCTAATATGGCCACACTAACAGACCCCTCTGATCTAACCTGAAAATGTCACCTTGTCCCCAAAGCCCGAGGCTCTTCAAGGAAACCTCATTTCCACCATCTGCCGACGCCTGCTGAGGGAGCAACACGGCACTGTCTAACCCCACACGTCCCGAGCAGCAGCCCTTCTCCTCGCCGGCGCCTATGTGGAGCAAAATTTGCATCAGAAATCAGAGCAAAAGGACTGGCGGCTCGGTCTAAGAGTAACTGCTTTTAATGGCCTAGAGCAGTAAAAGAGGAGGAAGTGAGATCAGGCGTGTAAAGGAAGGAGAGAGAAAAAGAGGATGGAACACTGAGGTTGACAGCCACATAAACACGGTGAGGACACGGTGGCTTAATAACTCCAGTCATATGGACGTTCTCACCAAGTTTTGCAGGTTTCATCCAGATATTTCACTTTCCTCCTGTTTTACAAAAATCGTGCAGGCAGGCTAACTGGCTATCTGATGCACACGTCATTCAGCAGGGATAACCCTGACCTCTCGGCACAACCTGTGTCTTCATTCACAATGACAATCATTCAAGTAGCATTAATACCGTAATGCTTTGGGAGTATGAAGGGAAGAAACTCCTGCTGAAAAAGCAGCTTCCTCACCTGCCTGTCTACACATCATAATTCCACTGGACCTTCCACATTTATACCTGGACTATATACAATTTTACTTTATAAATCGAGATTTTGTTGTTTTGGATTTCCTGTGCCGGCCCCTGGAGGATGGGCTCCCCCTTTGAGTCTGTTTCCTCCGAAGGTTTCTTTTTCCTAGGGAGGTTTTCCATGCTACGGTTGCCTCTGGCTGACTCTCTGGGGCCATCGGGTATGGAAATTGTAAAGCACTTTGAGACAATGTAATGTTGTGAAAATGCGCCATAGAAAAACAGATTGAATTGAAAAGAAAATGATGCTCTGCATGCAGCACCCCAGCGTCAGACGTTATGTTATGGAGGCGACCTGCTCAAATAGATCTACTTTGCACCCTGCCAGTGCAGCCCCAGAAACGCAGTTCAGTGCATCAGAGTTCGTCTCTCTCTCTTTCTCTCTCTCTCTCTCTCTCACTCTCTCTCACTCCCTCTCTTTCACACACACACACAGATTTCTGCTTATTCCCAATTACTGCCACTGGTTGCAAGTGGGGGGTTGCAAGCAGTGAAATGCTTGGAGATCGCCATGGCAATACTGTCGACACTGCCACATACCCAAACTCCGCTATTGTAAAACATGCGAAATATTTCACATTTTTTAAATCAGTTTTTCATCCGGGGAAGGATTAACGCTTCCTAAATCCGTCCAAATGAGGTGCACTTATTCACTCAAAGGGAATTATATCATAGCAGCAAAATAACAGATGTTGCCAGAGCATGCATGAAATCAACAGTTTAGGGAGCTTGGACAAAAACAGACTATAACTAAGCCAAAACAGGAAGCAGATGAGTAGGTGTCTCTGCTAATAGGCTTGTATTTCTTTAATATGAGGCTCACTGAAGGTACCTTTCCATACCCTAAGACCTCGGTTACCATCCTCTCTCACACTGCAAGCCAGACTGACACTCATGATGTGTCATTCTTGTGTCACTGCATCAAGCATTTACAATTTAGATATGTTTATCCAGAATGACATGGCTTGCAGATCTGGGTGTAGATATGCTCACTGGCTGAAACCTGACTCCTTACCCACTATACTGTACTGACTCCTTACACTATAAACTGTACCGTTGTGACATCACAATCAAGAAGTGCACCTTACTGACATCATACTGTAATTGTTGGTAAAGTAAGCCCTGTCTTCCTCACAGCATAAGCTATACTCACTGTAGCAGCACAGTTCCTCAGAGCGTAAGGTGTGACTCCTCCTAAGCACAGATATTGGTATTTACCCCACATCCGACTGCTTAAGTGTCCACACAACATGAAGAATGTAAGCCTTAGAACATAACCCTTGCAAACACAGAGCTGCACACTTCCTGCAAAGTGTTGGCTTACACCACAACTCCTAAGAGATTTTTTTTTAATTAACAACCATTTACACAGTTTATAATTTTAGCCCAGGCATTTAGTATTTAGCGGTATGAGTTGCCGATGGATACTTGAAGAATGTCCTGCAGTCATTCACCCAGAATCTCTGACGCACAGCGCACGACCGGCAAAAAGCCGAAGCCTCCTGAAATTTCCCTTTGACGCATTTTAGCAAGTGTCCCTCACACAAAAAATGCAGATCATGCAAGCATCAATATGAGGTGGTAACCCAGAAGATGAGTCTCACTGAAAGAATGGCACCAAACTGTTACTCACATTCGACCACCATTAACAGCCTGAAAAACCTTGGCCAGACTGGGGAGGGTAGTAGGCGAATGTCACAGCATTTATTCATAGCTAGAGTCACCGACTGTCAAGCAGGGGGCTGAGATACGTGTTCCTCTGTCATGGATGCTGGGTATCTGGTCCTATTCCTCAGTGAGATGCATGGAGAAAATGGCTCATTTAAACAAGACTCAACAACATAAGAATCAAAGTATGTCATGTTTGTAGCCACACAAAACATTATATGTATATATAATGAATGTTTTGATAAAAAGTATAACCAAGAATACCCAGACTGGCTCCTTCTTAGTCTGTTAATAAACGTTTAACTGGGGGGGGCAATTTAAATTTAAGAATTAAAAATATAAATGCAATATTGCCTAGAGTCCTAAAGCAATCCTTGGCTGTGCAGCAATCCGTTGTTGATGATCATTAGTGCACAGTCTCTTGCAGTGATTAAATTATCATCCCACATGCACATGAAATTGTTTAATGAAACAATTAGATGGATGTAACGCCACACCCACCAACGTTTTCTAGACAAACCAATGAAAAATTAGAATGCATTGAAAGAAATCAACACAAACAGTACTAAAGAGAAAACAAGATTACACAGTAAGGACGCGATTCTTAGCATCGGCAACATGTCCGGAATTTCCGACGTCTCCATGGTTCCAATTAGACGTCAGATAATTCCCTGTATTCCCCTTTCTTATGACCACCACTCCACCAACAATGAACAACTCGATGGCAATGAATAAGTTCAAAATCTGAGTTGAGTCAAATTTTTTGGGGGGGTGTCATTAAACAAAGGTAATAACTTCGAAACACATCTACGCCACAGATCAATAATCGCATGTGTAGACTGCGTAAAAAAATAAAAGTTACACACTGATAAATTCACTGTTTCCCTGCGCAATGGCCAGCCTGGAGACGGGGAGACGCATGGATAAGATCGCGGCGGCGCGGACGGATGAACGCGGACGCGCAGCGACTCCGCACACGGGCCGAAGCGACGCTGCCCCGGTACAGCCCTTACCCTGCTTCACACACTTGAGCCGGATCGGGTCTTTGCAGTGCTTGACAACAGCCAGCACGTCCCTGGTGGTGAGCCCGGCCACTGGCGTGTCATTGACCTCCAGAAGCAGCTCGTCCTGGGACAGCTTGCCGCTCTGACAGGCTACCTTGCCCTGCTTCACCTCCCCGAGGTAGGGGAACTGGCCGTTCTCCGCACAGCCCTTGAGCTCAAAGCCCAGCTCGCCGTCTTTATTCCTGCCGAGGACGATCTCATGGACTTTGTTGGTCCAGTGATTTTTCTTCTTCAGGCTCTTGGACATGGCTGGCAGGGACGGGGACGCGGTGAAATGTCAGCCCGATCTCCGCTTTGGGGGTTTTGCGCTGCGATCCCCCACCCCCCGGTGCAGCACCCCGGTTAGGATGCCAGGTGGTCTCAGCAGCAGCAGTAGCAGCAGCAGCGGCGTACGACACCAGCGGCCGCATCCATGGCAGGTCCGCTTCTTTACCTGGAGCCCGCTGGCTTGTGAAGGGGAGGGGGGCGGCGGCGGCGACTGCGTTACAGTGTAACCGAGGAGGAGCAGCCTGACACTCGCAAGGCAGCCCACTGACCCGGATGTGAAGTCTGTAAGGAGGAGAGAAGCGGGGCTCCCGGTCTCCCCGCCGAAGATGAAAACGGGGAGGGAGTAAGGAAGAATGTCAGGTTGGGGGGCGGGGGGGGGTATTTTCACTACGGCATCTAACCGTGTCTAGACTGCATATCAGCAGGGTGCGCTGTGCGTCTAGCGGCCGCCGGGGAGTGTCCCGGCCGTGCGGCGCTGGATGGGCGATCTCTCCTTTATCCCGGCCTCACTGCTGGGCTGCTGCGCCTATCGTCCATCTGCTGTGAAAGAGGCTGCAGAAATCGGGGGGTGAGAAGGGGGAAATGAGGCTGCGTCACCCCCCGAGATTGCGAATCACCCCTCAAATCGCCGACATTTTTTATCCGGCCACGGTGTATCCGCTGTCCGGGCGACGGGAACAGACCGTCGATGAGCCCGGCGTGATCGAGTCATTGTTAGTCGCTATGGCGTTTGTACGCAGACTGTAAACCGCACCTTGAATAACGATCGTGTGCTCTGAGAATATGGATAAACACGAGTCGGACCTCCGGAGATTCTTCATAGCAAAACCTGAAATTGAAGGTGACATTATATTTTTTCTTTATTCTGCTGCCGTGCTGATTTCTCACTGTCAAAGCACGATGCAGCAGTAAATAAGTACGCATTAGTGCAACGCAACTCATCGTGTATTTAAGTGCGTATTCTTTTTGCAGGATTTTTTTCTTATTTTAAAAAGCCACCCTTTCGGATAAAACCATCTTATTCATGCGAACTACTCTCTTCTCTTTAGTATGCAATAATATTTTTATTATTGTTGTTGTTGTTATTATCATTACTTTTGTTGACATTTAGCTTCCCCAGTCAGGGTAGCGTAACGCTCATGTGTGTCTCACATGGGTCAGTTTGATCCGTCTGCCCTCCACTTTAACGTCCCGCTGCACCAGCGTCCGTTCCAGACGGTGGGCCGAGAAAAGGAAAACAAAACATCCGTGTGTAAATAAAGAAAGCCGGGTCAAGGCCGTCATTGTTGTTGTGATGGAAATAATAGTGAGTGAATGTGAAATATAAATATGTGATGAAGTAGTCCGGGTGGATTAACTGGGTCACCAGTCATGGAGACATTGACAAAACAAAAGCTACCTGTACTTATCAAACCAAAAGACTCAGCTGAAGTCCTTCTCAAATGTAGTGTAATTTTGTTGATTTAAAGTTTTCAAGTTTATCTGACATTGAAATAAATTGTTTTATATTAAAATTCTATTTCTACTTATTATGTAAATTCTGGATGTATATAGATATTTCTTTAATTACACATTTCTTACTGTAAGGCTCAGTGCTAGCCTTAAATATTGCTTATCTAGTGCAAGCTTGAAGTCAACCTTATAAGATGACATTGCAGAATGGTATGTGAGTGTGCCCTGTGATGGGTTGGCGCCCTGTGATGGGTTGGCGCCCTGTCCTGGGTTATTCCCTGCCTTGTGCCCGTAGCTTCCCGGATAGGCTCTGGACCCACACAACCCTGAATAGGACAAGACGTTTCAGAAAATGGATGGATGACATTGCATTAAGTTGTTAAAATATCTCATATTCTATAGCCAATGACTTTATCCTGTTCCTCGCCTTGATTGACCTGTTAGTCTAGCATGATATTTCACTGGAGCAGTTCAGGTACATAGCTGAAGGCACATTAGCTGGTCCTGCTGGGACGCTATGTCATGAGCCTTTGCCTTTAGCCACTAGGCTACCTGCTGTCTGATAGCCCCAGGCAGCTGATGCTCAGCTCACCCAAACAGAGCAGGCCTGATAATTGGTCAGCAAACCTTAAACAATGCTCAGTAAGGACCTTCTACTGTGACTGCCGATTCTTATTGCTGAGACGCAGTGGATAGACTTTAATGCAGTGGAGAGTGACTGCCGTTTCTTATTGCTGAGACGCAGTGGATAGATTTTAATGCAGTGGAGAGTGAATGCCGTTTCTTATTGCTGAGACGCAGTGGATAGACTTTAATGCAGTGGAGAGTGACTGCCTTTTCTTATTGCTGAGACGCAGTGGATAGATTTTAATGCAGTGGAGAGTGAATGCCGTTTCTTATTGCTGAGACGCAG
>JAODJX010000001.1:29833390-29847570 GCA_026776945.1 Isichthys henryi
CTTCCGGGATAGGCTCCGGACCCCCCGCGACCCAGTAGGATAAGCGGTTTGGAAAATGGATGGATGGATGGATGTTAGTGTACACTTAACAAAACCAAAGAAGAAACAGGCAAAAATCAATCTGTCTGTCACGGTGATGAGAAACTCTGAGTTTAGGATTCCAGGTACGGAGTTTATTTCCACAACCGAATCAGGTCGAAAGCCAGAGTACAGGGGAGGATACAAAGTAATAAACTGAGAATAAAGCTGGAGACCACAGAAATACAAAACTAATGCTCACAGCACAACCTGAGAATACTGAAGCTTGTTACCAAAGGTCTTAAGCAATTGTAGGTAATCTGGAACAGGTGCGTATAGTCAAGGATAATGACAATAAGGACTCAGGTGAGTTTGATCATTAGTGATTCCCTATGGAAGGATCTGTAACTTGAGAAGGTGTGACAATTTCAGTATAACACTTGTGGTTTTGGTTATTTAATATTTCTTTTCAACCCCCGAATCATTGCTTGAATGGGATTTAGGAGTCTAACCCAAGCAAACCATAAGAGAGAAAGAAGTGTAATTACCGGAAAAACTCAACTTCTTAACCATTGTTCTGATTTCTTGAGTTGAAAGCCTGTTCCCTACTGGTGTTCATTTGCATAAATGGAGAAACTGAAGCTGTAAGGTCTCACAACTGATAACTGTCAAGAATAATTAAACTGCTTATTAAACCATTTAGGGAAAAATAATGAATGTTTTAATGACTGGCTAAGCTTTGAGACTTTCGACGAGTCTAGTAAAGTATAATATAAAAAAATGGCGAAATTATGGCACAACCCAGATGAAACAGATCGGACTGTCCTATGAAATGGAGTGAACCACGTGAGAAGGGTAATTGTCAGTGAAGTGTACAAGCACCAGAAATGGGACAGGCTGATCTGAGAACAGGTCTTCAGAATGGGCTTCTTTGGAACGATGGCAATAAACATAGCAAAAGACATGTTTAAGCGTTTTAATGTTGTGTCTGTGATTATGATCTGAGAATTCATTCCCTACTTAATTATTGTGGGACTCCATTATGGGATGTGCTGGAGCATGGAGGGAGCAACGAGAATTATTTTTAGGGGGTGCTTTTTATATTATTCTTATCTTTGTTGTCCTTTTTTTGACTTTGCGTTCATGAGAAAGCCTGACATTAACTCATATCTGGAGTTATGAACAGAATCCATGTGACAGACCGTGAGACCGTCTGAGGAAAGATTTTGTGGGCTGATGAAAATGCTGAAGTTGATGACTAAAGCTGAACTCTTTGGTGTTAGAGTGAAATGGACAATGTTTGGCACAATAATCACTGTGTTTTCTGTCAGATGTACCAATATCAGCATTACACCCTGGGGCTTTTTTTCAGCACCGAGAAGCTTTTAGGGTGAAAGGAGCCAAATCCCAGAGAACCTGAGTCAGAAAACCACTATGTTTAAGGTGAAGGAAATGACCCAAACCAGCAAACACTGGAAAGGAATGGTTGAAATCACAGATGGCCTGATTTATCTACACAATAATAACTAGGACGGAAGTTTACTTTTGTAAATAAGTATGTATTTTCCATTTTAAATGATTTTAAAAGTTATATCACATAACGAAAGGAATGGGATACTTTTGATTTATGTAAAAGAACTTCTGTGAAAATTGATTTTGTTTCAATATCATCAGTCAGACCAGATTTCTGATGAAAAACAAATAAATCCACTGAGTCATTCTGGCTTGACAGAGATAAAACCACATAATTATCAGTGCAAAGACATGCTCATCACTAAAAGCAAAGTGGAGGTGGTGAGTCTTGAATGTTTTGTATTTTGGAAAATGAGACCGACGTTACCTGGGTCTGGGCCTCAGGGGCTTGTAGTCACACGGCCTGCAAGAAGGGTGAGGCGTGATTGTAATGGAAAGCACTGCTTACCAAATGGAAACCATCAGTTTGTAATCGCCATGGGGACAGCAGACCTTAGTGTATCTGGATTGAAAGGCAAGCAGTGCACATCAGTGAGATCTGTTCTGCTGATTAGCTGTGCTGGTCACACTTTACTTAAAGCAGTCATGTTTAATGCATTATATTATGCTGACCATTATAATGCTTTATGAATGCATCTATAGTGCATTATACACGGAAGCTTCACAGAGCATTCATGATGCATAATAAACATGACTATTATGAGTTATGCCTTTTTATAAATAATTATAGCTATATGTTAATAATATTTTCTGAATATTAATGTATATGAATTTATGATGATAAGGTATCTATAGTGAGTGCCCACTGTGTGAGTGCCCACTGTGTGAGTGACCACTGTCATTGTGGTGGTCTATCACAGGCACAGGCCAGCTGAAGAGCCCCCAGCAAAGCGAAGCAAACACATAGTGGGCTATAGAAAAGTAACTGCACTGCGTCTTAAATCATTCTTCCAAAGTGAATTCCGACCAGAAAGCTTTTTAATTAGTTCCACATTGCTTTCCCCATAAATGACAAACAACAGTTTAGATTTAACTAAATACTTCAATTTGAATTGTCAAACTTCAGCCATGATTTATATGTACTTATTCAGAAGATGCTTTTGTCCGAAGTGATATACAAATGAGAAACAGAGAGCCGGGTCAGCCGTTGTTCCTGGTACAATTATGGTTAAAGGCTGTACTCAAGGACCCGATGCTGTAATCACTCTGCCAGCCAAGGAAACTGGACCAGCAACTTTCCAATTACAGCCCCACATAGCCACCCAATGCCTCCTCCATGTTACTCCTGAAGCACTACATGTGCAGATGTGCATAATATTTTTATTTAAATGTTGCATTTGCACTGCCGCAGATCCTCATTGGTGATTCTTCATTGTTCCTTTCCCAGATCCTGCAGGTGAATGTTGTGATGTCCCTCTTGTTGTACGTCATGTTCCTGGCATACATGTGTGGCATCCAGGCCCCGCCCCCAGGTCGACATACGGCCAATCCTGACCCGGTGAGCTCCCTGATATTCCAACTGCTACAGGCTGAAATCGACAGGGGGAGGGCCCGACACGACCCTGACAGTGAGGAAGAGGTACTCGACTCTCCTACGCCACCAACTGATCACCTGTCAGAGGACTTGGATTACTTGCAGGAAGCACCACCTATATACCAACCGGTGATGGATGTTGGCTGGGAAGTACTCCAGCACAAAGGCTACAACTCACCCCGCGTCCTGCTAAGCATGTGGCCCCCCCTGCAGCCACCGCCCCCATACCTTATAGATGACTTCACGGCCAGTTCGCACGCACCCAACCGGACACGGAAGAAGCGCCAGTCTGAGCACCGGAGCTCCCACGGGGAGTACTCTGTGTGCGACAGTGAGAGCCAGTGGGTGACAAACAAGAGCAGCGCCGTGGACATCCATGGCCGGCAGGTCACCGTCTTGAGCACCATACGGTCCGGCAGCGCGGACGTCAGGCAGTACTTCTACGAGACTCGGTGCCGCAAAGCCAGGCCGACTCGAGGGGGCTGCCGCGGCATCGACGACAGGCACTGGAACTCGCAGTGCAAGACGACGCAGACATTTGTTCGTGCGCTGACCTCAGATCAGACCTCGGTGGGATGGCGCTGGATACGCATAGATACTTCCTGTGTGTGTGCACTATCTCGCAAACACCGTCGCGTTTGACATGGGCTGGTGTGGCCTGGACAAGCGGGAATGTAACTTATTACTTAACTTAAACTACATGTTGTATATTTATATATGTTTATATAACTATAAGGTCTGCCATTGTATTTTATTTATTAAAATTTGTATCTGACAGAAGCTAAAATCTAGTCAGTTCTAATAGTGCTAGAAGCCAGTGTGACCTCAACAAACACTTGACTCCAAATAACAGGACACCTCAGCCTATAGTACATACAGTATTTCATCCTGTCCACTTGTCCCATTCCCAGTTCCCTGCCCCTTTCCTGAAATCCTTGCTTTCTCTTCCAGGGAATAGCAGTTTAATTCCTTGAGGAAAATGCTGGTATTTTACTACTTTACAATTGACAAAAAATGTATTTCATTAAAGAATTTTTTATTACCATCAAAGAGCCTGGGATTCTGGGTGGTATGAGGCATTGAATACTTGTCACACAATGTTTTTAACTGTGATGTCACAGATGTGCACTGAAACAAGCTGAAATAGTTTATATACAGTGGTTCTGGTGGCTGTAATGAATATTAAAGGATTCAGTTAAAAACAAGCAAAAAAAAAAATTATTGGATTTAACACCTTCTATACGGTTTCATTGAATGTTTGTCTTTAATAAGCTATCAGAAAATAGATTTCAGGCATAAGCCTGAAGTAGTAATACATATATAATAGATATAGATAATCTGTAGATAATACATAGATCCTAACCTGTGTCTGGAACAGGGTTAGATATACAACTTTATGGATAACATACAATGCCTCAAACACTGCTATTTAACATTATTACTATTACCTGCACCTTCATAATGCATTTATGCAGCTTTAATATACATTATTAACAAACATATGATTACAATGTTTGTTATCATATAATATTCATTGTTAATGTATAGTGCTTAATATGATTACGATTCATATGATTTCAATGTGATTTCTGGCATCCCCCAATCGGAGGGGGAAGTCAGGTGCTAGTCACGCCAGAGAAGGGTGTGGAAACCTCCGGAAACAGAAGCAGAGGATATCAGGATGGGTAACGCAATTAGCTTTGATGCTGTACTATTCAGAAGAAATCTGTCTTAAGGTGCACTGTCTAACCATTGACATGGTATTTGGCCACATAATCACTCTCTTAATCATTACATTGGGGGTTTACCAATGTAAGTTTCAGTTGCATTTTTAAGGTTAATATTTCAGGTGTGATAAGAATTAGGTTTGGGGATTTGTGTAACCAGTGAACATTTCTCCAGTGTATTATCCTTTCCTACCATTACTTCCCCCAGCATTATTATTATCATTATTAATTCAGGCATTGTGCAGTATGAAATGGTTGTTGAGTTTATCCTAGGAGGAACTGCAGTGGGAGGGGCTGCAGTGGAAGGAATTGCAGTGGGAGGAGCTGCAGCGGTCTAGCTTTTGGCTGCCATCAGTCACATGCAGTGGAGATTGTTGTGGGGATGAAAATGTGTCAATGTGGAAACAAACATACAGCAATATGGTCATTTCTTCAATAAAAGAGTTACCAAATTTCTCCTAAATGACAGGAAAATAGTTCTGTAATGATGGCAGCAATAATTATCTTCTCCATAGCATAGTGATCTTTCTTTTCAAAGTTCTCAGTGTGTATTTAAATAGCTCTTAATCTACATCTACAATTGGTTTTAACTTTGAAACGTTTTTTTCATTGCAAATAAAATAGAACTAAAACACAGAAAAATCTGCTTACAAGATAAGCTCCTTAGAAGCTTATCTATCTCTTCATTATGATCTATACCAGCAGATAATGTGGATGACACTATTCTGCACTATAGACTTTAATTCTTGCCGAACCTCATTCAACATTTTTGGAGAATAAAGAGATTTATGCTCTATTTGCATGCAACAGTTTTAGGACCATGAATTATTGTTGTCACTGTTGACTGAAATCATTTAATGATCAAATATATGTGGTTTCATAAGTGTGTTTTAAGAGTGCACCATATAGCCAGTTCATGACTTCTTCAGGTTTATCTTCTGTGCATTTGCAAAAACACCAATGACTCAGTTGCTTTTCTTTTTCCTCCCTTCCTTCATTATGCAGCTGCTATCATCCATCCATCCATCCATTTTCTGAAACTACTTACCCCATTCAGGGTCGCGGGGGGTCTGGAGCCTCCCCTGGAGGTTACAGGTGCAAGGCAGGGAACAGGGTGGGGCGCCAACCCATCATTGAGTCTTTAATTAATAACTGCTTCTTTCTTATAAATGTAATGACGATTGCAAGATTGGTGCAATTATTAGAGAATAAAAGACCCAGTCATTAAATCTCCATTGACTGTCATAGACTGATATGTGAAGAACTCATCAATATTGATTTATACCATAAGTACTTAAAACACATTCCTTCAAAGTATCCATGTTGGGTATGAATCTCACTCTTCTTATTACTTAACCTAAGCTTCACATTTTCCCGGTCTAAAATTGCAGCAGATGACTAAGTTCATTGTTTGATAGAAAACGCCCGCAATTAAACCCTTTGGACCATCTGTTACACCACCATACATATTGGCAGGGTGGTCAAGTTATGTACACCCAGTCGCCACCACCCATCCACGTAATTAGTCTGCAAAACAAACCCCTTACTTTTAACTGCCAAATGTGTATATTACTGTCTGCATCGTATTTTATAATTGTCCTAGAATTCTTATGTATATTTAAAATTCAGGTTTCGTGAGTTTCTAACCACAAAACAACCGACAAACAGTTATTTTAAACAGAGAAGGGATCATTTAACGCAATTTAAGATGCATGGGGGTCAAACGAGGCCAAACTAAGCTGAATTTATTTTCCTTTACAATTGGAATCCAGGCTGAGGTTATGCAGTAATAACTGTGATACAGAAATAATATTAAAATGAGTGGTGCTGCATAGTTTCAACATCCAAATGCCATTAGATCCGTCCATCCCTCCATCCATATTCCAACCACAAGAACCCAGGCAGAGCCTGTCCCAGGCAGCACAGGACACAAAGCAGGGATATACCCAGGACCGGATGCCAGGCCATTGTAGGCAGTGCACAACTGGGGTTAAAAATTGCCTCTGGGTCCCCCGAGATTCCCAATTTGTCAGACAGCCAGTCCGGCCCTGATCGTAGGGCACAGTCACACATACATTCACGTGAAATTTAGAAATACCAGTAAGTAGTCATGGACAAAATTACGCTTCTTGAGCCATTTGCTGTATTTTGTGACCCCAAGCGAACATGCAAGATCTACACAAACAGAACCATGGTCAGGGGTCAGGCCTATAAACCCGCAGGGTGAGGCCACAGTATTACATTTTCACCTGCACTGATAAATCACAATCTTCAGCACGTGCACAAACCACAACGCACTTTTGAAAGTCTCCACGGGATGTCAAGGACACTTAATTTAATCCGAAGTCCCATGAACAGGCGTAAATATTCTGTGTCCAGTTCCCACAAATCACAATTGAAATCAATCAGATAACTAATAACATTATAGATTTAGTATGTAATTGATATTATTGTAAGATTATCACAATATTTCAAATATGGGGATCATTGCATAGCAGGCAATATACCCTGAGAAAATAAATCATTAAGTTAAAAACTAATAAAAACTGCAATAATTAACTCATTTTTCCCAAGCTGTGGAGCATACAAAAGCATTTCATAATCTGTTTATACATGCCCAATGTCCGCAAGTTTAGATATTTGCCATTTTTGTCCTGTTTTGGTATCTTCCAGACATCCACTAATTCCTGCCATGTTTTAAACTGGAACAAAGAACGATATTCCTCCATTAGCTTAGCTTGTTTAGCAACAACCTGTCATACAACATCCTCGTCAAATGAATGACTGCAGTACAGTCGTCCACCAGGAAGCAGTTTCAGGGACGGCAGCATCAGCAGTTGAATGGACTGCAGAGCGTAACCGCTTTGCACACTATATCTTCATCTTTAATTGCATTAAAGATTAATTTGAGTATTTGTATCTCAGAGCTCTGTACATCTATGGATTGACCTTTGTATTTACTGTTGTGTTTACTATGAGCGGAAGGTCACTAGTTCAAATCCTATCTTTGACAAAAGAGTCACATATCCATTGGGCCCTTGAACAGGGTCCTTAACCCCAAGAGATGCTCCAGAGGTGCCAAATAAATGGCTGACCCTGCACTCAGACCCCATGCTTTGCTCTTACCAGAATATATGTCTATGTATGTCTGAAAAGAGAGCAAGGTGGGCTATGTGAAAAGAATCATTCCAATATTCTTTTGCAAAGGAAGCATACTGTAATGATCTGGTGTAACTTATCACCAGATCTAGTAAATCTGATTATTATTTTTTGTTTGCAAAGAAAGACAAGGAAACTGATTAAAAATATAACAATTAAATAAAATAACCTAAACCTTTTTGGATGTCTTGGAATGTCATCTCGTATTTGTTGTAAGTTCCGCTAAACTTCGACGTCTGAAACTCAGGCATATTCCTTCCATACAGGCCAATGGACCGACCTGCCACTAGCGATGTCATCGGCCTAGCAGAGGCAGGCTCATCGTTCACCCATTAACTCCTCAAAACTCATTCCCAGAGAGCTTCTCCAAGTGAGTAATGTGCGTGTCTCAACAATATATGTTTTGATTCCTGGCCTAAGACCATCAATGTCACCGAAAGGGGAAAGTGCACCATTATTAACTGCATATTTGTTTGCTGGGAGAAACGGGTGTCTCCAGTACTGCAGGTCTGCATGCCGTGGAAGCAGAGAGTCAGACGTGTGGCCGCATGTCTCTGCACATGTCTGTAAATCTATGTCTATATAAATATATATCACACTTGGTTCAAGCAGCATAATGACATTGTCTCAAACCTGCTTTTGAGAAACATTCCAAATGCAGCTCTATAAAGAACAAACATGAAACAGCTTCCCATATTATCTGGCAAGGCACAAAATCAGATTACAAGTTAGACCAGAACTAAGCTGAGGTTTAAGCCTGAGAGTTTGAGCCTTGTGTTGCTCCCTGGAATAAACAGCTATAACCAGAAACCCATTATTCACACCGGAATCATTCCAACCGTCCCTTCGCACCTCCTACCCTACTGTGCCAGTGGAAATCACAACACACAGGCACACCTATTACACATGCACAGCCATAAACAACATCGACTTATCTTGATTTCCACATGCATATTTCCCCACCTCAACCAAATTCAAAAAAGCTAAAAATTTGGCATTTTTAGTTCCTTTAAAAATATTGAAATTCTATATATTTTTACTATATAATTCTATATAGCTCTTCAAGAGCTATCACAGCATTTGCTCATTTCAGGAAACACCCTCACAAGACAGCTGATAACATAAACATGCTAATGTTAGCATATTTGTATATTAGATATGCTGTGAATGTAACATACTGGCACACTTAACATTAGCATTGCGGTCACTGGAGTCGTTCTGAAATAATATAGTTTCATACGTAATGCTTAATGATTAATTGCTTGATAGTAGTTTATAGTCTATTGTTAAAATTCAATCATTTTAATGATAGATTTGTTGGACTTCACAGTACTGAAGGGTCTTCCTGAACACATCCATTTTCCAGTCCTTAACACAGGTCATGCATGTTTCCATGGTCTTGAACACACTGGTACAGACTTTCCAAGAGTTCAAATGTCAACATTTGTACTATGAAAAAGTAACCGTTTTAAGCATTTATAAAAGACTGTGCTTAAGTAATTTCCTTGAATTTGATCAGCACAAGCAATTTGCTTTCAAACAAGAGTCCACACGAAGTGGCAGAATCCATATATGAAAAGCTCTGCATGATAATATTTGATTATGATGCTTGGGTTGTGGTTTCTCTTAAAATCTAATTTTTTGTCAGTTATAGAACTTGGTAGAAGTGCTGTGACAGTCAGTGAATGAGGCGAAAATACATTTTGATTCTCCTCTTTCCATCCAAGGTATCTGGTTTGTGGTACTCCTCTAGAATACAAATTCAGATTTAAGCAACCTTGTGCTTACAAACATCGCCCCCGTTCCTCCGTTGCCAAAATGTCCATCTGGTTCTGCACCGTTTCCCCAAAAAATATTTAGAAACGGTACAAGCATCACAGACTGAAACCCAGCTCTGACTTTAAATGATTTCAGGCAAAAAACAGATGAAGAAATGATGATTGACTTCATGCTAGTTTTGGTCCAGTAAAGAAGGTCTTGTACTGACATGGCAGCCATAAAACCATGGACACACCCACTCATGTCGACCACGGTAGATTGTGCATCCACAGAACTGCAGTGTCCTCCATTTCATGGCTGCTGACCCTCAAACCTCTGGGTGCGTCACTTTATCAATGGGGGACGGCTCTCTGCAGAACTGGCTGAAACTGGCTGCACGACCTCGTTTCTGAGGCTTCCCTGTCCGCGCAGGGCGCTGGTGAACTTGCAAGGCCTCGCACTGGCTTTTGGTTCCAGCTCCTTTGAGAAATAGACTGTGGATGAGCTTCAGCTTTTCCTTCTCTTCTTGCATGAAGACATCCACCATCAGGGACTTCTCCTTCCTGAGTTGCTCGCTGATATCCTTGGTCACATCAAGGATGAGCCAGTCGACCAGCACGCTCAGGAACATCACTAGGTTCTGTTCACAGACAAATGCATAGATCATTAGATTCTTTTTCTAGAAATAAACTGACACTACACTATACATCCTGTTTGTTGTGTCCCATGCTATTGTATCTGGAAATTCTAACCAAACCAGATGGAATCTAAGTCTTGGATCAATGGATTCAAAGTTGATTGGTTCATTCACTGAATGAGATTTATGACATTGGAATCTTGGATATTTGATACATTTGTGGTATTTGACACATATTTAAACAAGTGCTTGACTGGATTGAAAAATCAAAGAGTCAGATATGAAGTGTCCTGCTTAGAAATACCTGGAAGAAGATGACAAAGGCAAGCCGGATGGCCAGGATGGTCCAGTAGTGTTTGGATAGCTGGTAGGCTTCGGGGGACCAGGGTGGCTCCCTGTAGTCCTTGTACCTGAAAATCCAAGAGGGAAGGCGGTGAGACGCATGAGCCAGGAAGCAATCAGATGCCGTAAACCAGCACAGGCTGTCTCTCACAGCCCACCGAATGGCAAATCGACAGATGCTGTGAACTTCCCTTGCCATTAAGTCTATAGACAACATCCAAACCCAAGCCAGTTTTTTGAGAAATAAAAGACTCTATAACACAATTCCATGCTCAAATCAGAGACTTGACCTATTCATTCATTTATTTATGCTGATCGTTTGGAAAAAGGTCTGAGGCAGGCACCTATATCCTATTTAAGCCAATGGAGATTTGAGCATCAATTAGGTTCAGTACAGCACCTCATTGAGAGTGACAGCTTAAAGGAAAGCCAGATTCTGCCTGGGTCACAGGTGTCAGATGATCAGATGCTGCTCCTAGAATATTCCTTCAGAGCCTCCAACATATTGAAGTGCTTTTGTAGATCAACATTAAAATAAAATGTGTTGAATTCCTGTACATTGTGTGACTTTGGGAATTTCATCTTTTTCATCATGGTTCACGATGATTTAAACCAAACCCTTTGATAGCAACGTCCTGCAAGACTCATAAGCATTCATTATACAAAACAAGCTTATTTTACTTAAGTAGTGGATTGAGTGTCCTTCACCTGGAATCCATCAGATCTTGCACCATTATTGAGAGCCTGTGAGACTTTGTCTTGTCATTCATCTCATCTCATCTATTTTATCTTGTCTTATCTTCTGTCTTATCATGTCTTTCCTTGTCTTTTTATACTATGAGTGGCCTCACCTGCATATCATGATGTTTTGCTGGGAGGAGCTGGGAGCCGTCCCAGGCTTGAGGTCGCTGACATTAAAGTAGGACAGGGTGTGGTTAATGAAGCCATGCAAGGTGCCAGTATCACTGTACATGTACTGGTAGACGAGGCGTGGGATGAAGTCTGACGTGAAGGAGATGACAAAAGCCTGCGGAGAGTCAGGCACACGGCTGGATCAGCTAAGGCTGCACTATGTCTGTCATGAAGGAGAGCTCCACCGCAGGCAGCCAGCCAGTATAGCGCATCAATAACAGCCGTCGAAAGATCCTAATTCAATCTGCGTAACACATGGCTTTTTTTTTCTCAATAATGATGCTTGTGTGCAGTTTGTAATATAATTAAAATAACATTAAATGAACATAAATATTAATAATATAGTAATGATTTATTAAATTATGAAATATATTTGAGCCCCATGGATAACAATTTCTGAATAAATCAGTGTTTCCCTATCCAGTCCGTGGGGACCCAGAGCAGTCCATGTTTTTGTGAAAATGTGGACCATCTGACAGGGAGCTCAGCAGGAGAAAAAACGGGGACCGGCTTTGGGTTCCTGAGGACCGGATCAGGAATATATATGATAATTGTCATGCCCGCTCGTCCAATCCTCGTGTGTGCCACGCCCCCCTGATTCTCCACGTGTGCTTCCCTGATCGTCTCCTGCTGTGTCCGATTACTTTGGTTGGTCCTGTCCTATTTAAGTCCTAGTCTTGCTTGTAACTGGTGTCCGTCATTGTCTTTTTGGTGTGGTTCGATGTCTTTTGATGTTCCCTGCTCCCAGTCCCGCAATAAACCCCTCGTCTGTCCTGATCTTCGCCTGTCAGCCTGCTCTTTTGCACGCCTGCCCGCACGATCGCCGTTTGGTTTAACGCCGTTCGTGACAATAAATGATACCCTTATCTTTAAGGTCATTGACCAACTAGATGATGGACTGTGACCTTGTGCTGAACCTTCAGTCTTGATTTCTTATTCAATGTAAGAGTGTGTGAAAATCACCTCACATATATGAGTGATTGGATTTGGTACATTATTACCCTTTGCCATTTCAGGGATGCAAGGCAAAACCTATGAATTGAGCAAGAAGTCTGTATTTTTACAGTATGTCAATACATATTGCATGCATGAATGATGGTCCCTCATCCTATGACAAGGTTAACAGCAGCCTGGAACTGAAAATGCTAACAGGAAATGTAAGGATCTTAGAGAGAGACATTTCCTTTGAAGGGCTTTAAGCCAGAAGAAATTTCTATAAGGTCAGCCCCATTACCCAAGTTTCGCCCACAAACATATAGACTGTTAAAACTTACATTATTTCCTTAATTCCATACATCCTTTTGAATTAAGCTGATAAAAGTTAAGGGTATATAATCAAGAAAGAAATATTTTCTAGGCAACTATTACTTGCCAAAGACGTCATAGGATAAGTGGTGATATAATTTATCCTTTCTAGAATTCTGTAGAATGTTGGCCCCACACTGCAAGCAGACAGATTGATTAGGGACATGCCTCAGTCTGTAGAGAGGAGGCAGGTTTTTATCAGTCACACGCTCTCAACTGTCAGGTGCTGTCAGTGTGAATCACTTACATTGATAATGACGGAGAACTTGCCAATGCCACTGATAATGTTATACCAGATACCTGCAGGAAACAGAAAACAAACAAGTAGCTTCATCATGTCAGCAGGGGCCATTTTTAAATGACTATTTTTACGTCCCATGAAAACCTCAATACAAGACATTTTTTGATGTCCATTCTTTCTTAAAGACTCGAATCTATTGTTCTTTGTTTAGAGCTGTTTTGCATGCTGTTATGGAAGTAGCAATTGTACTCACGATTATTCATGGGAACGTAAAACTTCACCTTTTTTCATTTTAATGATTGCGCAGACCAGTAAAAATAGCTGTTCGTTAGAAATCTGTAACACTTTACAACTACGAAGCAAATAAGCTAAGCAAAGTAAAGTGGGTAAGAAATAACCTATATCTTTAGCTCTCATGGCGTCGGGCCGACGTAACTCCGTGATGAATTTCTTGGCATCCAGGCGGATCTCGATTATGTTGTTGAGCAGAGCCAAAAGGGGGGCGAGGGGGAAGGAGGCCACGAACAGAGAGACGAAGCCAAACTGGATGACTGCAGTGGAGAAGCCAAAGCACAAAGGAACAGGAACATCAGACATGAGAGCATCCGGAGTTACCAGGCAAGCGGTCCTGCTGTCCAACACAAACACGACGGATAAGCTTCTCTGCTAAACTAGTGTGTTAGTAGTAGTTAGTAGGCTGTTAATACTCATAACATGCTTGTTTAACCTGCTGGAAATAACCAGTTATCACAGAAAAAGTCAAAAACAAAACTTTACTAACAATTAAAATATCTCACAGTTTCAGATTTTAAAATTGTAAAATACAATTACAATTAAAATATACATTTTACAGTGTATAGTCTTTTTAAGGCAGAACTGCAAAGATGTTATATGTACAACCTTTGCATTTTTAAACATCATTTGCCAATGTAATCTTATATCAATAGATGAAAACCTTCAATGTTTGTTGTAACTTTATTAAGATCTTAATAAATTGTATATATATATATATATATATATATATATATCCATCCATCCATTTTCCAAACCGCTTATCCTACTGGGTCGCGGGGG
>JAODJX010000001.1:29850897-29866877 GCA_026776945.1 Isichthys henryi
GCCTAAGGAACCACAGACTGATGGGAAACAGACAATAACCAGGAGGCAGGCAGTCCGCTGGCACTGTCACAGGCCTCGTCTGTCCTGTACAGCCTAAGGAACCACAGACTGATGGGAAACAGACAATAACCAGGAGGCAGGCAGTCCGCTGGCACTGTCACAGGCCTCGTCTGTCCTGTACAGCCTAAGGAACCACAGACTGATGGGAAACAGACAATAACCAGGAGGCAGGCAGTCCGCTGGCACTGTCACAGGCCTCATCTGTGCTGTACAGCCTAAGGAACCACAAACTGATGGGAAACAGACAATAACGCTCCGCTTACATCATACCCATCCTCTCTCAGCTACACTGGTTAGCAGTTCAGTCTCAGATCAAAATATTGCTTCTCACTTTTAAAGCTCTGCATAACCTCACTCTTCGCTACCTCAGTGAACTATTGACTCCCTACTCACCCTCTTGCTCTCTCAGATCTTGTAATAAAAATCTCCTCGCTCCTCCACGTACCAGACTTTCCACCATGGGTGGCAGGTCTATGAAACTTTCTTCCACAATCATCCCTCCATGACTGCTCTTCTTTCTCTTTCTTCATATCTGAATTAAAAACAGTTCTCTTCCACGAACATTTCTCTACTGTCTCTTCCTGAATACTGATCGCCCCCCTACCCCCCCATAAAGCGACCTTGGGATTGTGAAAGGTGCCATATAAATGTAACCTATTATTATTATTATCATCATTATTGACAGACAATATGCTATGGCAGCCAGAGAGGGCAGCAGATGGGGGCGGGAGGGTGGGGAGGGACTCACTCATCTCCATGTACTCAGGGGTCAGGCTGTTGAAGGGCTCCAGGTTGTAGTCCAGCTCCCACTGCTGGGGTGTCCTGATCAGCTGGTCCTCCCTCTGCTCGTGAACGGGGGCGTTCCCCTTCAGCATCCGGTACAGCTTCTTCAGCTTCCTGAATTACATTCCAAGTTAGAGACAAAACACGGTTAGATAAGGAGCAAACGAATTTATTCATTCATTTGATCTCAGTCAATTAACCAAGATGACCTCCTTACTCTTAATTAAAATTATGAGTAGGTAAGCCATTTAAAGCCAACAAGGATTTTAAAAACGTCCTCTCCTGAAATCATGCTTT
This sequence comes from Isichthys henryi, assembly GCA_026776945.1. Classification (NCBI taxonomy): domain Eukaryota; kingdom Metazoa; phylum Chordata; class Actinopteri; order Osteoglossiformes; family Mormyridae; genus Isichthys; species Isichthys henryi. Next base: position 29,852,038 of record JAODJX010000001.1, read on the forward strand.
TAACCAGTAGAAGGTGATCCTATGGTTGCCTAATTCTGGAAACATAAAACAGGGGAACTTTCTGGACAGAATGCAAATCCATCACAGTGAAGCACTTAAGTAATTTCAGTCTGACATGGGGAGAACTTATCTAGAACCACTTTCTGACTTCCACTATTACCTCCGGAACAATAAATACATGAGTGCCGGTAACATTTGGTTCCGCCTTTTCCTTCACAGGTGGAAGCGTCTGTGGGCGATGGCGGCAGCGGGGCCACTTACGGGATGCCGATCTCGAAGACGTTGTTCTGAATGAGCTGCTTTCCCAGCATGATGATACTGAGCTGGATGCAGAGCTCGATGAGGCACCCCCCAGGGGCACACTGCCCAGGGAGAGACACGTGAAGAACATGAGAACATATGAAAACGGTCTCATATGGACACACTTTGGAGGCATAATGTTCGGTGAAAACACCAGCTGTCACACATATCATACCTATATACAATATCCACATACAAACTTATAAGTTACGCATATGTTATACGGTTCATAGCCAGTAACCATTTTCAGGATAATCCTTCTCACCTCCTCCATTCGATGGCCATGGAAAACATACACATAGTCTCCAGGCCGGCCCGCAAACCTGAAACATCATGTTCTATGAGTTACTTAAAACGTGACAAACTCACATCATCTCATCCATGTTTAATGTTTTTATTTCCTCAGCTATGTACTGTAATACCCTGCTGATCATGGATTCTTCATCGGTGTGATATCCCTGCCCTGTTCCCTTCAGCAATTCTCCAGCTATATAAGCAACCCAGTGTACACTATATGGTCAATAGCATGTGGACAGCAGATTTTCCAAAATCCCAGTCCGCAACCAAGTCTATTATGAAGTAGGTCTACGTTTTGGTCCTATAACAGCTACTTCCCATTAGATGTTGGAACATTGCACATGGGATTGACTCCATTCGGACTGGGTATTCATGGGGGTGACCATGTTCCTTTCTGCTAGTTTGTGTGACCCATCACTTTGCAACTGACCTACATTCCAAATGCTTCCACTTCACAGTCACTTCACTAGATGTTGACCACAGCAGCTTTAGTTAAGAGGAGACTGACTTGCTGGAAGGATGCCATCTTATGTTGGTGTTACATTGAAAGTCACTAACCTCTTCTGCACAGCCACCCATTCTGCTGCAGATGTTGGTGGCTGTGTGCTTAATTATACGCCTATGTCAGCAATGGGTGAAACTTAATTAGCCAACTCCTTTCATTGAGGGGTGTCCATATACTTTTGGCTAAATATTGTATCTCCAATTCTTTACCTAACCCACTATCACTGAACACCCAGTTAAACAGGTGAACAATTGCTTTGTTGGGTTTAATCAAGCCCAAAATAGGTAGACCAGGGTAGGTTACCTTATAAAGTGGGTCATATCCCAGGTTATTCAGGGTTAAAATATTCAGGTTTTATGGTCACATTCGTTCAGAGGAACGCAGTGAAATTCTTGTGCCACAGTTGCAGGGGACAGGTAGGTGCACAGAGGGACAAAAAGACCAACAGCAGTGCAATAAAAGACAAGACAGTGCAAGACCAAAAAACCACTGGAATTTTAGCTGCTACGGTAAGAAATAAAGTCAGAAGACAGATTGATTTCTCTACTGTTTCAAAGTCCACCTGGAGTTACTGGAATGGCCCTTGGTGTTGCCTACCTTCCTTTGAAAAATGCAACATAGAAAATCGGAGCATAAGCGTTCATGAACTTTAGAAGAAAAGCTTTCAAAATCATGCGTTCTTCGAACTCTCCCTCAGTTTTCAGGATCTCTGTAGAAACATAAGTGAAGGTACTATTAGTGGGGAGGTTCTCCTCATCTTTCCCTTGACAGCAAGCCCTTAAGCATCTGATCATGTGACTATATCTAACCTAGCTCTGTGAGCCAGATGGCTGCAGCTCCATAGATCTCATCCAGGATAAGAATGACCACCAGGTTGATGATGACTGCTGTAGAGGTGACTACCACACGAACATTGGACCTTGTCTCAGCTTCAGGGTTCATGGCCATCAGGGCTGAGATGGTGATTCGATAGATGATCACTCCAAACACGACAGAGAACGTCAGCCCAAACTGGGAAAAAATGTGGGAAAAAAAGACAAGAATGGTAGAGCCATAGGGAACAGCGGCGGTGCAGTGATCTCCGTCTCCTCTGCTATCATTCTACTGGACCTGTCCACAGCTTCTGACACTGTCCACCATCAGATTCTGCTCTGAGCTCTTAGCCTGGAATCAAAGGACCTTAAGTCAAAACTACACTAGTGGCTAAAATTGTGGAAATACTTCCAATTTGTAAAGATTGCGGAACTTTATTCCAGTTACTCCAGTTACTTATATAAATATTATTTATTTATGAAACATTTGACAAATCAGGCCCACATCTCATGAAATGCATCAGTCATCTGGGGTTCTACTATCACCTCTTGCCTGCTCTGATACTGTACATCTTCCTCCGACTCTGCCACACCTGTCACTTCAATCCAAATCCTACACATTTTTCTCTGCTTATTATCTTCTTTTAGGCTATTTGCATAAATGGACACTTGATTTGTGCTCTGATGGCAATTTATCATACCTTAAAAAGGCACATTAACTGGTTTCACCATACTTCATATTGCTGTATTGCTATATTGTCAAACTCCTGTATTGTAGAAACATACATTTGTATTACATCCAGTTTCTAACACAGAAATAGGATTACAGAGTGAAAAGACTGTTTCTCTGCGTCCGCGATATACCAAAGGATATAGAGCAGAGCCCGAACTCTCTGTGGATTATTGTCTTGGTGAACAGAAGGTGGAGGCAGCTCAGGGACAGAAAGCAGAAGTGGGGCTGCCGGTGGGTGCGTGGGAGAGGCTACAGAGGGAGCCACACAGGCTGGCGCTCCCTAGCCTTTTACTTTCGAATACAAGATCGATCGCAAATAAAATGGAAGAACTGAGGCTACAGCTATCAGCCAACAAACTCGGAATCCTGGCTACACTCATCCATCCAGCCAGCTATTGAGCTAGCTGCTAGCAGGTAAAACAATCCAAAAGCACTGCGCAGACCAGCTGGCAGGGGTCTTCACAAAGACCTTTAACCCGTCCTTAGCCCAGTCTACTGTCCCTCCCTGCCTGAAGTCTTCAACCATCATCCCTGTCCCAAAAAAGATCCCTATCAGCAACTTGAATGACTTCCGTTCAGTGGCTCTCACTCCAGTCATTATTGGTCCATCCACATTCGACCCGCACCAATTGGCATACAGGAACAATAGGTCACCAGAGGACGCCATAGCCACAGCCCTCCACATAACTCTGACCCATCTGGAGCAGAAGAGGAGCTATGCCAGACTTCTCTTCATTTTCTTCAGCTCAGCCTTCAACACAATCATCCCAAACAGACTGGAAACTAAATTACACAACCTCGGTCTCCCACATTCCACCTGCCTCTGGATTAAAACCTAACTGACCATTCACAGAGTCAAAGTAGGCTGTCACCTCTCCTCAGCACCCAGCCTCAGCACCAGCTCCCCACAGGGATGTGTGCTGAGCCCCCTACTGTACACTCACTATACCCATGATTGCCTCACCACCCACCCAAGTAATGCCATCATTAAATTTGTGGATGACACAACCGTGACCGGGCTCATCGCGAGGGGAAATTAGTCCACACATTGGGGTGAAGTGGCAAGACTGTCACCATGGTGCAGCAAGAACAACCTGACCCCCAACACCACAATAGCTAAAGAAATTATTGTGGACTTCAGGAGAGACAGATCTGTCCCTCAGCCCAGTGTGGAGTGGGTCAGAGCCTTCAGGTTCCTGGGCCTGCATTTGGACGAGAATTTGACCTGGAAAACCAACACCACTGTGCCGATAGAGAAGGCCCAGCAATGACTCCACACCCCGAGGATCCTCAAAAAGAACGACTCAGCCGAGAAGTCGCTGGTGTCCTTCTACAGGTGCTCCATAGAAAGTGTGTTGACTTACTGCATTCCCGTATGGTTTTCCAGTTGCACTGGAGGAGAAAAAATCTATGCTGCAGAGGGTCTTTAACTCAGCCCAGAAAATCATTGGCTGCGCTCTCCTATCCTTAGAGGAGCTCATCAGGTCCTGCAGCCACAGAAAAGCCAGCAGCATCCTGCAGGACACATCACACCCAGCACACTGCCTGTTTGAACTGCTGCCCTCAGGCAGGTGGTACAGAGCAATAACAGCTCATACAAACAGACTGAAAAACAGTACATAGCCCAGGGCCATTACTGTTATAAACAATGAACTGAAATGAAAGATCATCCAATCTCTCACTGCATAACTCTGTGCAATACTGATCATCCAATCTCTCACTGCATAACTCTGTTAAATACTGCGTCTCCACTGTAATGTAAGTCTGTACATATACACTATCTCATCTATATGTGCAATATGGACTACAGGGGAACGTCTCACAATGGCCACAGTTGCAGCATAATGCACCATCCATCACTGTAACCGCTTAATACCAACTGGGGTCGTGGCAGAGACTGGAGACTATCCCAGGAACAAGGGGCACAGGTGGGGACCAACCCTGGGTGAGCGCCAACACACCAAAGGGTGCACACACACACACAGCCACACAATTACAGGGCCAGCTTAGAATCACCAATTAATCTACCGCACACACTTTTGAACTGTGGGAAGAGCCCCTGCGGGAACTCACGAAAACACAGGGAGAGCATGCGAACTCCCCACAGAAAAGATCTACACCCAACCCGAGGATTGAACCCAGCACTTTCTTGTTGTGAAACAGCAGCACTAACCACTGCACCGCCGTGTTAATCATATACAGCTGTGGATGGGTATTTATTTATTTATTTTTACATTGTATTTAGAAATGTAGCCCTTTAATTCAAATTTTTATTTGCCATTTAAAATCGTTTTGCACCGAGAGGGACTGCATCCAATTCCGTTGTGCTTGTACAATGATAATAAAGATTCCGATTCTGATAAAAAAGAACCCGCCCCAGGTTCACCACATACCATAAATAAGATGGAGGCCATGTTGAAAATGTACCCAGGCATCCAGTCAGTCCACCTTAGTTTCTCCTCTCCTGTCTGGTTTTGGTAAGACAGAGAACTACACTTAGAACACAGTCACAACTAAATTTTCAGCATCCCCTTCAAGGGATGGCGACAGGAATTTTGTTCATAGCTTTGTGAGTGTTTCAGCAGGATCATGTGGTATAACCTAAAAAAGTATTAGAGACATAGACTAAACTCATTCAGCAACGTCGCATTAGTCACATTAGAAATTAAAAATAAAAGGAAGAACACATTTCTTAGCATCATATTGATAAGATTTGTTTTACCAAGAAATGTTAAAAAAATGGTTTTCAAACATGCTTGAAAATTCACAATCAATAGTGCTTGTGATGTTTTGAGGCATTTTTCTCCACAGTGCTAATGCTTTACTGATATCAGTCTGAAAAAAGTCGGTTTTTTTTTCCTCTATGCAATTATCCAACTTAAAATAATTGGCAAAAGAAAATGAAAATGAATAGAGTGTGAAAAACAGAGAATTATTACTGCCATATCTTGGACAGTTGATGAAATTCAGTAAACTTACGTGACAATGGTTCTTTTTTAAATTACCAAGCTTCATCTTAGCATTGTTCTGGAAGAAGACTGGCGTATCATATAAAATACACTGGGAAAAGCTAGTCTGTCTGTTGTAGACTGAATTACAGCTAAATCGCACAGCAGAAAAAAGGAGGAGATAAGCAGGAAGTGGAGTGCAGCCATCAGTGTTCCAGTAAGCCTGCAGCCATATTCTGCTGTCAAGGTTTTTCCTTTAATGCTCTTACTGCTACAAGCAGATGTTCCCTTTAGCTATGTGCAGCTAGCTTTGTATTACCTGGGCTGCTCCACCTAGGGCACTCAGAACACGCCTCCACTGTCCCACATCTGTGGCATCCTCAGCCCCTCTCTCTGGCTGCAGCGGGAGATTTACAAAAGGTTGAGATAGAATCATAGTCTTGAAAAGTTATGTCTAGCAAACAATTTAGACTAACATTGTCTGTCCACACAAGGTCCTGCTGAACCATATTTTTCTGCAGTCTCTGCACCGTCAGTCACATACTGTCACAAACTGTCACATACTGTCACATACTGTAGCCAACTTGACAAAATGCTGTGCTTCTTTTATGTTATATATTTAGCAGAAGCAGCTTCACCTCATTCCTGTTCCTCTTTCTCTTTTTCCTCTTCTTCATTGTCTTCTTCAGTATAACGTTCTCATACTTCGGTCTTGAATGTTCCTAAGGATACAGAAGCACTGTACGTTTCCAAACTTTGCTTCCGTTCCGATATTTCTATGACAGAGATGGTCAAAGGAGGGCTATTCTCACCAAAATCACATACAGCTACTCATTTTTATCTAAGCCATTAATACTAAAGACAAATTAAATTGACTAATCTTTGGTTAAGAACATCAATTTACTAGGACAAATGTTTCTAGCTAAAAGAACTAACATGTTGAACGACATGAAAGCTATTATGTGTAACCAAGTAAAAGAACTAATATCTTTAATTAAAAGAGCTAATATTTATAATCACATCAAAAACACCAAACCATAATTCGTTCCTGGAGGCAAAGATGGCATTTTGAAAGAGAAAATGAAATTTTCATTACATAACACAGTGCATTAGAGAATATTAATCATTCTATGTTCATTACTGCGCTTCAAACTGAGACTGAAACACATGATCAAATACCAGAGCCAAACATTAAAATTTATTGTAGGCCAGACATCACAAATGAAGTACAAGCTGGGCATCACATTGACATTCAGGACCAGACACCCATATCATTCAGATTTCTTGTCCTCTGCAGCTGCTCCTAAGGGAGAGATCATGCTATGGAGACAGATCATGTGAAATACGGGTGCGAACAGCAATCAGTACTGCTAATTCCAGAGCTTTGCTTAAACTTGGCCGCTCACCTCTTCCTCCTCCAGGCCGACCAGGTCCCACCTGTAAGAAAGGCACATCTGCCTCCTCTTCCAGAGCTCCAAAAACATAGCAGCTTTAGGAGAAGAACACAAAGTCCTGTTACAGAGGATCATTACTATGCTTGCATTTTTAAATATTGCGCATTTACAAGGCAGTGATGTAGGAAAATGATGTCAAAGAAGATCCGATCAGACCTGAGACAGATGGGACTTTCACTAGACACTTAAGGCATCTACTCTGTTTAAGGCATCTCGCTTCTCACAGCCTAATCCAGATGGACCGTGGTGGTCTTTGTCATAAACACACGGAGGCAGCCTGGAGCTCTCCTCACCCCAGAGTGACATGAAGATGGCGAAGAAGACGGTGCCGGGGTTATCGAACAGGTGGCTAGCCCTAGCGGTGCTGCAGGCCGAGCTCAGCTGCCAGAAGTCGCACACGTTGTCACACAGGGGGCACATGGTGAAGTTCTGCCGCTCGTCACACAACTCCAGACTGCATGGGCCGAGCAAGGAAGAGGCTTCAGGGTCATACACTGATTAGCAGGAAAACACCATACAAGCTGGAATAATGTGCAGCCATTAGAGCATGGAGGGGAGCCCATTCTGCCAGTACCTGGGCACATTAGAGTCCAGCGTCGCACAGCCGTAGAAAAACACGATGATCCCCACCACAGAGGCCGGGATCAGCAGCTGGGTGTAAATACCAAGCCAGGCAAAGTACAGGCCGATCTTCTCCCCAAAGTACCTCCTTTGATGTAAAAGCAACAAACCCAGAGGTAAGACCAACGCAAGCCTAGGGCTGGAACCAGCTGACTACTTCTGTGCTGATTCTAATGTTTGGTACCTGATTAGATCTATAGGTTGGTACTTATAAAACACCCCATATCTGGCCCATTCGTCATGCAGGAGCTGGAAAGGGAAACATTTTTACTCAGAAAGCTTTGCCATTTCGTGTGTATATATATATATATAGTCTTCTGCAAGATGACACATCTAGAAAACTGATCTTGTGTAATACCATATATCATGACCTAGCTCAGGATCAACGTAGTTAGGGTTAAAAAAAGTCAGTTATTCAAAAAACAATACAATGGAAAATCATTCTGAATAAGTTATTTCTCTTTTTTAAACGTCAAAAAAAGGTATAATGATATAATGCAATCTGCCCATAATTACCTCTTTTTCTGTTCTAGCCAGACCAGTCATGAATCGGCCATGTGGCTATTTTAACACTATAGGAGTTTCGAACATCTTATATAGTTACTTTGAATCCCTTGTCTAAAATAACATTAAACCATAAATATACACTAGAGCATCTAGACGGAGACCCACCTAACATTTCCACAATCACATACCCAGTTTCTCTCTCATTGCGCCTCACATTAACTGCATACCCCAACCCCACATTGCTTCATATATCTCATCCATCTATACCTGTGTCCACCCACCATACCTGTCTGTCATTCCTCTTCTCTATCTCCTGAGGACTCTCAAAGGTACCCTATGACCAGATGGGGGAACACAATCAAAAACACTTTCTCTACTGACACAATCAATCACACTGCGCATACAACCAAGAACAGCCCAGTGTCATTCATCAACATAAATAAGTGGAGATGTTTCAGCTTCAACTCACATCATGCAGTGGGAAGGCAGAGTCATAAACACCTTTGGCGATTAAAGTGGAGACACCTGGAGAAGAGCACAAGGCCAGTCACTGTTTGTACAGTAGCAGATGCTCCCTGACATTACTGAGCCGTGCTTAATGTTTTCTCCATCCTGCATTAACTGTTGTTTTCACCTTTAACGTAGAACTGGAGACACACAGGACCCGGTCTTTAATCGCAGTAATGAGGCAGCCCTCACGGGAGCCATAATAGAACTGGAAAAATGAGCCCTTCATCACAACCTAAGACTGTGCTGTTTACACAACCGTCTTGTTCGGAGAGTGGATTGTGTGTGTAGGTTTAAATAACGTAAACTGCGGTTTAATGTTATATTAAAGTTGTTCTTCGTCCTTCTCAATCATATTGCCGACAAATGTTTTCCTATGTTGTTACAGGGTAGAACAACAAGAATATTTTTCTGTCATCTATGCACCTCAATACACAGATGGATAATGACCTCGTGACGTAGTTTAATACACCTTCATTTAAGGCTTGTCTTATGGATTCATTTCCCCTCTCTGTCATTACGAATGAGGACAGGCAGGTATCCATCTTATTTATTAAGTTACAAGCAGAATCAAATAGCAGAAATACCCAGTTTGCCAGTAAAAATCCACACACGCCGATTCCCTGATAATGAGTAAAACTTAAGTTTCAAATTGTTTTACTGCATTTCAAATCATAACTTTAATAGGTAGTGACAGATTATATTTCTTACATATACACACAGTACATTTGCATATTTAATATATATATATATATATATATATATATATTATATTGTATATTATAAAGTAAGGGTATTTAAATCATTCTTCAGATTTAGCAGGATCTATTTTTAATTGAGATGAAAGATGGTGCACAGGTATTTAAACGCCGTAAAACTGAACTGTAAAAGTGACGGACAATTCATGCAGTTAGTGTGTAGTAAGTTGTGTTTTTTTACATACTCCATTAGTCATATTCTGTTATGGGGGCAATGGGCAACAAGCACTGAACACACAACCAGGAAACAAACACTAAGTATCTAATCAAACACTAAACGCAGCTAATCAACATGGAACAAAAGACACAAAACAAAAACCAGAACAGAACACAAGAAGGGCAGACCAATGACAGAGGAACAAACAGAAAATAATAAACACTGGGGAAAATGAAGAACCAATAAATACAAAATAACAGATGACCAGAAAGTTAACAGCCAGAGTCAGACACTCAACCCAGTGAGCTATGAAGACAGAGGCAAGAGGATGGCCAGTGACACTTGCTAACCAAACAGGGGCAAATCACCCAGCACAGGCACCAATCCTGACAAGCTTCAAATTGTCATTTGTATCCCTTCCTCAGCACTGAAACCCACAAACACTGCCCTACTGACAGACACTGCCCTACTGACAGGCTCTGCCCTACTGACAGGCTCTGCCCTACTGACAGGCTCTGGCAGTCATCAGAAGCCTCTGCCATCCACTCTCAAATCCCCACATTTTGGTACCCCTACACATCACCCACTGGGACTGGCACAATGATCCACTAAACCACCAGTAGAGGTTGCGCTATGGGACCAGAGCTTACCCATGGTTTGGTAGGCTTGGGAACAGGAAGTACGCCTCACTATCTCATACACCTGGTAGAGAGGCAAGGAAAATAAAACAAGTGATACAGTACTGCTGCCCAGGGAAGATGGTGCAGCTTCTGCAAACAGGAGGCCTCAGGGGAGAGTCTCATGACTCAAGCAGGTGCCTGGAGATCAGGATGTAGCCTTGCGAAATGACATAATGTTAATCATGCTCCCGCTTTCTCTGCACTTCACTTTGCAATGCAGTTCGAGTCTCATCTGCTTTCAAATTAGCAGCTTGGAACCAAAATACCTGAGAGAACAACATATTTATTAAATCACAGCAGCGGCTAATGAATCAGCAATATAGGTTGAGGCTGCATATGGATGCCGGTCATTCTGTCTGACTTACTATACGACTGCGGGTTGCGTTGTCAAAGAACGTATCCTTGTGCTTGATGTCGTACCTGTGAATAATAAAAATCACAGCTTCATTTAATTTATATGTAAAGCTGGACATTTCAATAACGATTACTCATGCCAACTCATGCAATGTCATGCCATCTCATTCCATCTCATGCCGACTCACGCAATGTCATGCCATCTCATGCCAGCCCATGCTGGCCCAATCCGATGCAGGTCGACCCCTCAGCTCCCTCCCTTCCTGACCCCCTCCTTGCTCCCTGCTGTTCCAGCCAGCATCAACTTACAGGTGCAGCTTATCCCTGGAAAAGCAGTGGGACAGGAACTTGGTCCGGCCTTGGCCCATCAAGTCCGGTACTCTGGGCTGAAAGGGCTGGTTGAGTTTACGCCATAAAATGCTCAAGCTGTGTGACATCCCTGTCTCCTTCTTCCTCTCGTAGCTCTGTGGTATGATTCACAGAACACCACAGTGAAACTACAGTCCTCATGTCCCTATTGTAGAAGGAGGCCCATCCCTTTGTGGTAACTAACAGACGCACTTGTTGGAAGACCAAGAAAGCATCTGCATCTGCAGAGGTTAACCCAGGAGAAACCTCACCTTCTTGGTGGGAACTTTGATTTTCAGGAATTCTGCCTCACGGCTCAGAACAGGCCAGGGTGCGTGCAGTCTTATGAAAGCCAGGCCATGTGCTTTGTTCTGGGAAGACACAAGTCAGCGGACAAGTGAGTCTTGAATCCCTATATCCATTACCAATCATAAGTAGCACAGTGATTTTAAGTATAAGATGTCAAGTTTTATTTTCACACCATGAGGACAAAGGGAGGGCTTCACAATAGTTTAAAAATTGCAAAACACAGGATGCTGCAAGACAAAGAGGCACTTACAGTCTAATATCTATCTGAAGACTATCTACCTAGCTAAAGACAAACTAAGGTACTTCCTAAATCAGAAAAGCACAGGGGGCAGTGAATGTAGAACTCAGCCTACTGGAAACAATTCTGCTAACTGCAGTAGCTTCCATGCATCGAAAAGCCCAAAGTCTTCCAACCCATTTCCATGACCTAAAAGGCAAAATCCCTGTTTTTCTGGCAGACAATGGGCACTATGACGTTGGGATGCAGACAAGCTCGTTTTCACACTTGCCCAGTCCTTACACATGCCCGACAAATAACCAAACATTAACCATAATTACATACTGATGCTTGTTTTTTTAAATTACTTGTACTTGATGGAAGACTCAGTAATCCAAAGCTAATGCGACCTACAGCAATATTCCTTTGGCATCAACAAGTTGCGTGACCAGAAGAAATTCAGCTGTACCCCTTGTAGCCTCCAAAAGGATGCATTGTGAATTGGATTCCAGTATCCAAAATCATAATGGTCTCTTTCACTTTCAGGTCTATCTTTGGATAAAAACAACAAACAAACAAACAAATTGGAGATGGGGTATTAACTTTTAAGACTAAGATATAAAGAGTGTGTGGACTCCATTTCAGATCACCGTAGGTTGACAAACCAGTTTCATGACATCTACCATCCTGGATAATAGCTTCAGTTCTGATGCTTATGTTCGTGTTTGAACTATGAGGATAATCAGTCAACTGTTACAGGCAGAAGAGAATAATTTCCCCAAAAGCATCACAGAAAGCCAGTTGGACACTGGCTTTCAAGGTACCGGCCATCCAGATGTGCCTCACCAAGCCATAGCATTATAAGTGCTAATAATTGCTGCTGATTCTAATCTATCGCAATCTGTACCCAAATTACAACATACTTGTAGCCAACACAACACAAACAACAGTCAACACATTAAGGTATCACACACACATTCAAGGTTCAGTATAAATTAAGAAGAATAACGGTCTTACTCTTAAATCAGCTAACTGAACCAGGTGTTTGCTGAATTGCTGATGGTTGAATATACTGTACCTTCAGAGTTGTCTTTGATTGCCTACAGTACACTACATGATAAAATGTTCTGCTGTGATTACATGCCCCAAACAATGCATGGAGCCTTCAGTTCTTGCTTAAGAAGATGGGCTCTAAGCTGTGAAGCTTGCATCATGTAAGGTCGGGGCAGGGGGATATCAAGAGCTCTAGCCATTGTAAATTGAGGTCTATGTTCTAGCTCACTACATGGGTTTCTTTTTAACTGGAGATATTACTTGGAAACAAAATATTATATTGCTTGATGTCCATTTTTCAGCCACAAATTCAGCATATAGTCATAAGGGATATCACTTTGATGTTCAAAATGTAAAACTCTTTCTACTCCATATGAAAGGTAAGTCAGAAACGCACGTAGCAGACCAACATCACCCTGTAGTTCAGGGTCCACCTCATTAACGGAAAGTGCCACTTACTTCTCTGTCCCGTTCGATTTCGAGACCAGCCTTAATGAGGTTGGTCTCAAATTCCTCTCTCAGCAGTCTCTTCTCCGCTTCTGCCGAGTCCACAGCCTCTACTTCCACTCTCACCTCCGGCTCCCCATTCCGTCCCCAGCTTTCCTTCCCAGCAACAGGCACTTGAAATCTGCCGTTAGATACGATGGCCAAGCTCTGGATCCCAGCAGTTCTGCTTTCTGGCGACTGTTTCCGGTAGTTGTACGCTAAAACATAATCCACTTTCCTCTTCCCATCCCGAAAGTACTGGCCGTTCTTCGTGTCCACCGGGGGCTCCATGAAGTTGTTAAAAACCTGGGATTATGCACGTGTGTACTATGTTTAATACAAAGCAAATTGTATTAAAGCACATCAATACTTATATATAAAATTATAGCACTCACCGGAATTTTATCATCCGTCGAAGGCTGAGGCATGGTTCGATCATATAAAAATACGTTAATAAATATTGTTAAATTTAATATGTGGGCAATCCATATTTTTCGACATCAACCTCTACCTGAATACACACCAAATACATCCGATCAACAATCTGGATGCAGGTGACTGGCAACAGAGCCTCCTGACTCTATGGTCGCCCTAGAAACTTCTCTTCTTATTCCCAGATGTCCAATTACGAGGCCAAGGAAGCACCTTTGAGGTGTTTAAGGCGTGGCGCCTGTTCTTTCTGGCGATATCGCCAGAAAGAACATTCACATTAAATGCAGTTATAAAAGCGAAGCAGCCGCAAAGTCGTTCTCCATCGTTAAGTTCCCATCTGACGGCTCTAGTCCTTTTTAAAAAGTCTATTTACAAATGTAAAAAAATTATACGCTATCACGTATGATCGGATATTATTTTGTAATATTTTGGAAAATTTTATAATTACGTTTTTTTGTGTGTGACTATTACATATATAGTTCATATATAGATACACACACATCCGGTTACAACAGAACGTAAGTAATTTACGAAATTAAATTCTATTAATTTAATTAACAGGCTACATGTGTCACGATCGGCCGGGGAGCGAGCGGCGATCGTGCGGGTAGGCGAGCAGGCAGGCAGGAACACGGGGTAAATACGGGGTTTATTGCTAGAAAGCAGGACAGGAAACACCGAACTAGCACAAACTATCACCAACCACAATGACGGACAGGGGAAACAAGTCAGACCAGGACTTAAATAGGACGGGACAGAGCAAACTAATCAGACACAGCTGGAGACAATCGGGGAAATCACACGTGGGTAACCAGGGGGCGTGGCACACAGGAGGATCGGACGATCGGGGCATGACAACATGGGGTCAGCAAAATAGTAATAATAATTTTCCTCAAAAATGAACTGACCACGACGAAGTCATATTCGAGAATGACAGGTGAAAGGAGCAGAGCAGCACTGGTCATCCGGAATTTCTCAGTGGGCCGATGGGACCTCCTCCCCGTAGGGGTCCCCAAAGTTTACGGCCGATTTTTCATTCCAAACCAGCCCTGGTCAGGAATATGCATCCCTATTTCTCCTTTACCCTAATCTGCAAGGTGCCGTTCACGTACAGTCGTACGTGGAATATGATACTGCTTTTAATTTCAGGCTTAATCGTAGTAACCACAACATTCACTATATAATTTTTTTTTATCGTTCCTCCAGTGTCATTTGTTAAACTTGCGCGTTGAGGTAGCTTCACATTTCAATCGATAAGGGGTTCCCAACAGTCCAAAGAAGCATTAGGGGCCATACTTTTAGTACGTACGTAGGCACAGAAGGGGGTGGAGGGGGGGTCTAAAAATTTGACCGAATTTTGCG
>JAODJX010000001.1:29866977-29877543 GCA_026776945.1 Isichthys henryi
ATTACAGTAAATCTCATGACATCATTCTTTTGTTATCCCTAAAGTTAACAGGAACGTTTGTAGCTTCAAAAAGCAGTGCATAAGTCGACTGACGATCGCCCATCCGTATGTACGCGGGAGGGGGTCAACTACCCAGCGTACGTGTGCGTACGGGGGGGTCCAAAAAAATCGGTTAAATGTGCGTACGTACTAAAAGTATGGCCCCTTATTGACAATTGGGTTCGGTTGTAAATCTAATACCGACCAGCAGATGTCGTCATCGCTCTGCTTTTGTGTACCGGGCAGGAGCGGAGCAGAGGTTCCTGTGCGGCTCTGAGCGCCTCCCCCGGGGGATGTCCGGCATCCCTATTCGGCTCGTCTTCCCATTTGTTCGTTCGTTCTACAATAAAATATAACAATAAAAATAAATAAATACTTCGAAAGATTAAGAGAAAAAAACAGGCCCTTCTCATTCTGATCAGATTTTTATTTTTTTATGTGCGTGTGCTTTTGGGTCCATTGTATTCATATGGTAGTTAATTAATAGTAAGGTCATATTGGTTAGGTGGTAAATTATTTAAAATAGACATACGAAACACGACTAACAAAGCCTTAATTTGACCCTTAAAAAGTTACAGGTTTACTATGCCTCTTTGTGATATATCTTTTTGGTGTACAACCAGTTTTCAGGGAATTTCATGTCCTTTATTGGTTTAGATTTATCCTTAAAAATGCATAGCTTTGTCCCTCCGTTCTCTTATTCCTTTGCTCAGCAGCAACTTCTGATGTACAAATAAAGCACTGCCGCCGAACCTGGTAAAATCTATCGATCGTTTCGATTTTCAGCACCCTGAGCGCAAAACGTCTTCCCGCGCATAGAATGAGGTGCGATCGCTGCTGAAGCCCGACAAAAGCCAGCCTGACGCACTCCGGAGGGGGACACCGCTCGGTCAGGATCAAACATGCATTTACTGTAGCCCAGCATAGTACCAGTGATTTACAAGGACTTACACCCGACACAGTCCATGTGATAATTATGGCATATTTGACATGTTCACAAATATGTATGAAATATTTGCTGTTTATTTTCAGTTTTGTTTTCTGGGTAAGTTTCAACTCGATCGTGCATTTGCTTTTCGCAGACTAGCTGCATTTTCAGGTAACACATTACTGATGATGCTAAACGTCATTTAATTTCCTCAGTGTTGTGAACTTGTCATGCAATTAGTGGGGCTGCAGTTTGTATTGATCGGTGACGCACAAGTTCGTGAGCAGCCGACCTAATTCCATTTCTGTTTTAGCTGCTTTTCCAAGCCTCACTAACGGACGTATCCACGACATATTTCCTTAAAATACAATTGTTGTGAATGACTCATAGAGACTGTAGTATGGGAATGATTAGTACAACAGTAGTTGTCATTTATATCAGGATTCTTCAGTTACTTCGTCAGTTTGCGAGTCGCTATACGCAGGACGTCTTATAATTCAGTAGCTATAAATAAAAAGGATAATCAGGGCACCAAATTAAGATTACGGCTGATCCTCACGCCTCGGTGTCTCTGACGATGCGCACCTCGTGGTAACATTTGTTTTTCCTTTGATTATTATTATTCATTTTCTCATTCTGTTTATTAAATCGAATGTGTTTTTTTAATATTCATCTATTGCATTCTTCAGGTTACATTTTGCTAACCATCATCACATAATTTATCAGGCTCATTTATCCAAAGCGACGTACGACTGAGAAAGTAGGGTTATACAGGGTGACTCTGGGATTTTAATCTGCAGCCTTCAAATCACAGGCACAGTTTCGCAATCCATTAATCCGCACACTGCCTAAAAACTGTCAGAGATATCCCAGCACAGCAACTGATTTTAAACGGCATCGGTAATTTAATCACTTACTATATGCGCGTTTCTTCTCTGCTCGTTACATGGTTTTAAATATACCACTCAGACACACAGATACAGAACCGGAACCGAAATCAAACCCACAACTGTAGATGTGTGAAGTATATAGCCTACTGTGAATCATTTATTCATTATCATTTATCAATGGCTTTTAGAATAGACGCTGGTTTTGAAAATAGTCCAGTTGATTGAAAACTTTGTCTTTTGATGTTAACGTTTTCCTTTAACATATTAAATACCTTGCATAAGTTTTCGTATGTAATGTCATTGTTTCATGTAGCCTAACTGGTTCAATGAAAAAAAAAACACACCTACTACAGCAGTCTGTCATTCACTTCCATACAGAAGTGGAAATTTCAGGTCCAGAAAGTACAAATCCAGACCGTGATTTAGCTTCAACCAATCAGCTGCGCATAAAGAGTCACAGTTACAGAGTACTCCACTGGTTGGTTGAAACAAAATTCTGGTCTGGATTTGTACTTTCTGGACCTGAAATTTCCACCTCTGCTTCCATATAACTATGATTATTCACAACATTAAACTTTTCTCATCAAATTATTCTCCCGATTGGCCCAGAAAACTACAGGTGAATAAATTTGGTGTTTTTTTGTACTATTTTAGCTCAGTCCCAAGTTTGCGCTCGTACGTCTCACCTGCTCTTGCTACAGTAAAACACAAATTCTCCTCTTAGCATGAAATGAAATGTAATGTAATTACATATAACAAAGAAATAATAAAATGAACACTAAAAACAAAGAGCAGTCAATAAAATAGAGCGTGAGCCAAGTTCTTATGCGTTTTCTTCTCTTGCATTAGCTTGCAGGGACTACGCTGTTTGCAGTGGCGCTGTGGTTACGTTTCAACTCCAAAACTAAAAGTTTTTTTGAGGGAGAACTATCAGCCTCTTTGTTTCTAACAGGTAAGGTGACCACAGTTCTGGATTTAAGTGACATGTTTTACTGTAGCTGGTGGGGTGGACATTTAAAAGTACAAAGCTGGACTTAAAATCCTTTAAGGTTACGTTCTGTGTAGAACTGTGTGGAACTGCATACTGCTTTCTGTGACGTTTCATTAAAAATATAAGATTAATGACTGAAAGTCCAAACAGCATAAAAATGTGGCTGAATGGGCCAGTGAATTGGTATGATGTGGGCGGGACCTTGATGAACAGAGTAAATGTATGAGATGTGTAGCGAATGTCAGTCGTTTGAGCTTCAGCAGAGCTGCCCACTAACATCACCAAAGCTGTGCGCTGAACGATTCTAGACAGACATCCAGTAATGGTGAACAGTGGTGCACCTCTGCCTTCCACAGGGGTTCACATCCTCATTGTTGCTGGAGCTCTCACCATGGCACTGGGCTTCCTGGGCTGCTGTGGTGCCGTTAGGGAGTCGCCCAGCATGCTCGGACTGGTGAGCCGTGCAGCGCTCATGGCTGCATTCTCATTGGCTCAGTTTCTGGCTTCTTCTCCCTCTCGCCAATGAATGTCTCACAATGCCGAAATCCTGTCAATTTCCCCAAAACAAGATGTCTGTCTCTCTCTGGAGATAACCAGTGATTGAAGCTTATAAAATAAATCATATAAAGGTTCTAGGATTCTGTAGTGGACTGTTTCCTAATCCAATCCTTGGGGACCCAGAATCGGTCCATGTTTTTAGTCCCTCTGAGACAGTTCACATTTTTGTTCCCTCCCACCTCCCGGCAAAACATGGACTGTCTGTGGGTGAACAAGGACTTGAATGGGAAACGCTGCAATAGCATCGTCTTCTATACCATGGAAGCATAGCAATGCCAGCAAATCATCGCATCGTTTGTTATTGTTTGTAACACTTTCGCTTGATTATTATCATGCTTTCAGTTCTTCTTCATTTTGATCATTATATTTATACTGGGAGTTTCAGCTGGGATATGGGCAATCGCCAACAGCGAGAAGGTTAGCTTTCCTACCAACAGCCTGACCTCTATCATGCCCTACATTCTTAACAATAAAGCCCATCGAATCTGCAATTGTGTAGCACATTGTAGAGTTTTTGTAAAGTGTCCTCACTAATTTTCGGTCTTTCTTTCATGCATGCAGGTTTTGCAGAATGTAGAGCGATTCTACAATGAAACATACTATGAGCATTTAAGTAAAAAAACAGGAATTCTCACAAAAACAATTAACCTGATACACAACACGGTAAGTTCTCAGTCATTATTAAATAATATATAAGCAGTCACTTTGTGGGGGGGGGCGGGGGGGCTTTCACACATATAAATTCGAACAGATCTGCAAAGTTGGATAATTATGTTCTCCTCTCCAGCTTCACTGCTGCGGGCCGAAAAAACACAGCCCCACATGTCCCAAGAAGGAGAGAGCGTCTCAGAAAGTCAGAAGAGTGAGAACTGCTGTCTCCACAATCCAGAAGAGTAGATCGGAAGGTTTCCATAAAGGGATGCACACGTTAAGGCCTGCATATCTGCTGCTGTTCACTTGAGCTTAATTGCTTTACAGAAGTAATTTATAACATTTTCATAACTGGTGTAGCAGATTTCAATCAGGCACTACGTGACAGTACTTCAAATCATGCAATACTAGCCCTTAATATCCCTTTGACACTGCAACATACCTGCATGAGACACCCATATAAGCAGAATGTAATAGAACAACCATATTTATGCAATAAAAGTGGAAACACACCATTGCGTAACATGAACCTAAGCAAGAAAGATGGATTATGTATTTTTGCGGAATGATTATGATGACAGTATCCCCCAGTAATATGAACTACAGACTGGAAACCACAGGCAAACAGGAAAAACCAGCCCCTGTATTCAGCTCCCCATTTGTCTGTATGATTCTATTCCCTTTTTTATTAGAGTTGCTATCCAGTCATCAGAAGCCTGTTCAAAGACAAACTTGAAATTGTTGCTTTAGTTGGACTGTCTTCTGGATTACTCACGGTAAGATAATTCAGATGAGACTAGAAATTATAGAGCTTGCAATAATTCCCACAAGCCTACACTTACTAGCATGACGTAGACCCTAGAGTTACACTCCACCTGTCTCATTCCAGATCTTTGGTTTGGTCTCCAGTATGGTGCTGTTTTACACCATAAGAAGACAGAGAATGTGATGGCGATTGTGGTGACCCTGACAATGCCACGCCTCACTCTCCTTTTTTTCATGTATACCTTAATACATCAGTTATTAACTAAATGAAAAGACACCCATTCATTAGTTACAAAATTCTTTCTTAAACATTCTGATTGTGTTTCTGAAATGAGTGTAACAAGACAAAGAACAAACAATGCTTAGTAGACTAAATATAATCAATTTGATACAGTCAAAAGCAATTAACGTTAAATATCAAAGGTGAAAATTAGCAGCTACTTGTTTTGATTGTATTTGGAACACAAACATTCTTGTGATGCGTTTTTATGCAAAAAAAAATTCTGAAAGAATGACAAAAGATCCTGGTAGGAAGGGTTCACGGTTTCTTTGTTGTCAGTAATTTCAGTTTATCTTCTATTGTTAGAAACTCCAGGTCCTTAACACTAATTCCTCTGTTACCTACATACCTGTAAAATATTAAAAGCAATACAACAGGGGTGTGTTTCCCAAAGGTCCCTGTTGTCACATTTACGTTACACTTATTACAGTAAGTGTGAATGCCTCATAGGGGGCTAGGCATGGTAGTTTGTGATTTTACCAGCGCACCTGCCAATAGTGTGGAGTCACAACTTCCGTTAACCACTTACGCTCGCTTGTGCCTCGTTTTATTGTTTTAATACCTATGAGTAATGAAATAAACATGTTGATGATGTAATATGAAATCTTAGCCTCTTGCCGACTTTTATGGAATATAATTTAACACTATATAATGATGAGAGAATGTAATCTTTAGGATATTACAAAAAAGCATGGCAAATACTCATGATATAATCAGTACAATGTAATCGATCATACTGTAATCAGCATAATGTAATCAACTGAGTACTGTATGTATCTGCACCCTACGTTAGTCTCGAAGTTTCTGTTGCCCTGGTTCTATCAATATCCACCTTAATTAGCCTAAAAACTTATCACTATGTTGAAGATCAAATATATTATCAACCCTGTAGCCAAGCAATGTGTAACAAGCTGAAGCTGCCAAGATTATTACAGAAGGGAATCGCTTGAGTTCGGCAAAACTTCACTGCTGAGCATCTTAAATAAAACCGAGAGAGATGGTCGCACCATAAATATGTTCAGCTGAGGGACCAAACAGTAAAAGAAATGATTGGCAACCTTATCACCTAGGGGCGTGGATCAAGGGAGAAAACAATGATGATGCTTAAGTGACGAGATATTGTTAAATGATAAGAAAATGTACAAAAAGGGTATCGGACACACTTGCAAGCGTCCAGCTTTGGTTGTAACCTTAATGTTGAAATAAAGAATGAATCTGGATCTAGACAAGCGGCTTCTGACTCCTGATTTGGCGGGGAAGGAAAACACACCACCTCTTCTGAAATTGCCCAACAGTTGCCATTAGCAACATGTAGGGTTGGACCCATTCAGTTGCGTGGTTCCAACTATGTTAGGTGCACCTCCAGTTTGCTATTCATGTAGTCTAGTAGTGGAAGGAACACTGAACTCTGGGAGTGAAGTGAGAGTGATGTTAATGCAAGCGGTAATGAGCTCTGTAACGGATATGGTACAGTGTGCAAAGGTATATTTTACATTTAGTAACAACAACAAAAAGGAAATTAGAATTATGTACTCGTATGCATATGGGCAGTGGCTACAAAGAGGCACCATGAAATGTAAAGTGGAACAACTTGAAGGTTCAAGATTTCAGTTGGTTTCCAGCTAAACTATAAGGTCAAAACTCAAGGTCAAGTGACTTTGAAGATTCAAGGCACTGCACAGATTTCTCTTAATGTCCACACACATACATCAACCATTAATGTCATTTTCTCTTCTCTGTGGTAGACTGCTGGCGCTACACCATGGTGTTTTCCCCACCATTTCAGTGCATTTGTAGGTATGACAAGCAGTTCATACAGAATCCATCTGCCTACAATCTATGGACTGTTCCATTGACTGTTCTATGAAATGTTCTATAGACTGTTCCATTGACTGTTCTATGGACTGTTCTATGAATTGTTCCATTGACTGTTCTATGAACTGTTCTATAGACTGTTCCATTGACTGTTCTATGGACTGTTCTATGAATTGTTCCATTGACTGTTCTATGAACTGTTCTTCATGGAGCTGCCAGTTCATGTCCCAGTAATATTTACATTTATTTATTTGCACGGTGCTTTTGTCCAAAATCTCATTCAAGGTCTTAACGATGGCATGAGGCTTTTTAACTGGCAACCTTCAGATAACAAATCCTAAACCATAGTGACACATACTGCCACTTTGCATGTTACCCAAACTCTAAATTGTACAGAAAAATGAACAGAAACATGGGAGTGCAGCTGGGGGGGGGGGGGGAAGAACCAGCTAGATGCCAGTCAGGGGGGTGCAGGGTGCTTCTCCCCATATAGCACGTCTTGGATCAGCGCCCTCACAGTCTCCGTGTCCTCAGGATCTGTTAAACACATACAGGCATAGAAATTCACCTTCAGGGCAACTGAAATCAACAGAAATCAGTGCCAAGGCATTAAGGCAGAGCACCAGGACTCTAAGTACTATTCAGAACTGGGTCAGTTTTACCAAGGGAGGTTCGGTATGTCGTTTATAAAGCGACTGCACAGGTTAATTCGGACAGGATAAAAAACGTGCATAATTTCCCCAAATTAGCAGAGATACCGGACATACAATTAATCCCCCCATTTGCATCTCAAAAGCAAATGACAATTGAATTTTCCTTTTTAGGTCTCATTAACATACCAATTAAACACAAAAAGCTCTCCCCCCCGCCAAACATACAGTAGTTTACAAGTCAGTGTAGTGCTGCACTGCTCTGCACCAACCGAAACGCAGAAGAGACTGTAGGTGTAGGTTGCCAGATGTTCATACGGAAAACTCAGTACCCATTCAAGTTCCATTTGTAGCGGGTAAATTCCGTTTCCACCTTATGAAAAATAGGTTTCCCTGCATGGGCGTGACTTTACTCCCAAGAAGACCATTTGGACCGGACTACTATTGCCAGAAGAGGTCAGCTAGCTGAAAAAAAGATGGTAATTTGCTGCTGAGCTTTTACAGCGGAGCCTTGTAATAAGGTCCAGATTCAGACTACAATGTAGAAAGAAACTAATTCAGATGCCGAAAACCGTGGTCTCAAAACCAGACAGTGCAGGAAGCTGTTGGTCATATACAGTTATGAACTTATACTAATGTGGACAGCTGCTATAGGTCCTTATGGATAAGGTGTAGAAAACAATATTAAAGCAGATTTTTTTTGCTATTAAATTAAATACCAGTAGGTGGCGAACATGGTTACCTATTAAGTGCCAATATGTGAATTCCAGCTTTGTCACCTGTGCTCTGTGCAGATCTGTTTTTAATATTTTTGCCTGAAGCCCTCGCTTCAAGCCTCAGCCAATTCATTAGCAGTCACCTCTGCCCCAGTGACCATTCCCTTCCCAGTAAGCACAGCGGGGGGGACTCACCCACTCCCAGATGCCGCAGCAGCTCGTGGTATTCAGTCTGCTCCTCCAAGACCTTCAGTAGGTTGGTGGACTCCATGCGCTCCAGCCCCACGCTCCAGTAGACATAGATCTTGTGGTTGAAGCTGACGTAGACCAGGCAGGGTGTGTTCTTGCCCTCCTTACAGGCGTACAGGCCTGTCCCAGAAGGCACAGCCAGAGTCACATGCTGAGCTGAACATCCCCAGCCAAAAACCACAGAAGCCAGTGGAGGCAGTGGCCACGGGACATGCTACATCTCCAGGCCAAAATTAAGACATGGAAGATGGCAAGGAATGCACAGCCCCTGAGCCCCGGCTTCCTTTCTGAAGCAGTGAAGCAGCCCAGCCCTACATACTGTCCCCTGATCTACTGCCCACCTGCACAGAAGGCGCTGACATTCTCATCAAACTGGAACCTGACAACAGCACGGTTGTGGTCGATGATGTACGTCTGCCCGTCCCAGGCACAGGCCACCACCTCTTCTCTCCCATCCCCCTGTACAGACAAACGGAGTCACTGTGGAGGCAGGGGGACAGTGACGGGAGCAGAGAGGGGTGATGAGTAATAGAGGGGTGGAATTAGGAGGTGGTGGGTATGGTGAGTAATAGAGGGGTGGAATTAGGAGGTGGTGGGTATGGTGAGCAGAGCAGAGTGTGATACTCACAGTAACATCTAGCTTCTGCAGGGCAAATAGCTGATGGTCTACCTGAACGGACCACAGGAGCTGCTCAGTGCTGTCCATCAGCTTCAGGGTGCCTGTGACAGACAGACACACTGTCATGCTGACCACTCTCCTCTGCACTCTCACCTCAAGCTCCAGGATTTCACAGACACTCAAAAGTTAATCCGATGAGAAGAGACTGTTAAGGGCTGCTGTGTCACTCACCGTCCAGCGTGCAGAGGGCAAACAGGCCACATGTGGAGGGGTCACTGGAGGGCCCTGGGACAGAATCAGTGTAGGGTTTTAAAAAGCCCAGCGACAAGGTACATACATGTGAGGGTATGCTGGCTTGTATTGGCTATAAAACGATTCAGACAACTCCCATATATTAATTCTTCATAATAATATCCATCCATTTTCTGAAACCGCTTGTCCTATTCAGGGTCCCGGAAGCTACTGGCTCAAGGCAGGGAACAACCCATGATGGGGCATTAACCAATCGCAGTTCATAATAATACATATAACCGAATATATTTAAGAATCAGCTCAGTTTCTACCCAGGTCTTCCTGAATCCCGATTAAACAGACATTTGGCTACCGTGACCACATGCCACATCTCACTATTGTTTACAGCTAAGTAAAGTGTCACGCCAACGTGAAAGTCATGTCCCATCCCTAGCCGGGTGCCTACATGTGGGCGAAAAAAAAACAGAGATACAATGAAACTAAACTGAATTTTCTCAGAGTTTACTACATTTGGGAAAATCAGCATTCCAGAAGGGGGACGGATGCAGGGAAGAGAGAAGCCGCTGCACCTTGGCCAATGCTGCCGATCAGGTGGGTGGAGACGTTTTTGTTATGGATGCGGCCGGAGGTCAGGTGGAGGATGACGTCTTTGGGAGGTCCTTCCCTGTCGCACGTGCACATGAAACGTCAAAGAAGGGCGCACACTTTCAAGTGCATCCTGGTTCATAGCTTCAGGAGTCACAGGAGCAATTTAATGCAGCTGATAAGGGGGTAGAGACCACATGCAGAACATATACCCACTGTACATATCCCACAGAGGTGATGGCAGTCTCCACTGTCTTACCCCTCAGGGGAGGATGAAGCACTGCAGTCAGGCTCAGCAGGGCCCTCTTGTGTCCAGGAACACAAGAGGATAGCGTAGCCACAGCCAGGCTGAGAAACCATCAATTCAGGGAGACCCTCAGGTCCAGGGTTCACAGACAGACTGTCAACCTACGGGTGACAAGGACCAAGTCCCAGTGATTATAGAGGTTTATGTTCATCAGGCTCACGATGCATCTCAATCAGGCAACTTGTTACAAAAGGATGCCTGTAAACAGGTCTATACGCCTGATACTGTGTCTCTAAAAGTGTCCTGTCATCTTGTTTGCTTGTGTCTCTGG
>JAODJX010000001.1:29890781-29905689 GCA_026776945.1 Isichthys henryi
ATCCACAACACCACTGACTTCTAGCTAAATGTCAGAAAATTGCACTAAATGTTGAAAAAGTGGCAAGTACAAAAATGCTTACTACCTTTACAAACGGCGCCCCATACACAAATAGTAACAGTACAGACAGTCGCCGGTGCCTCCTGATCTCATGGGCGACAGAGAGGCTCAGCTCCTGGCAGGCACCGGCATAGCAGGCCCCCTCCCGGTGCCGACCCTTCCCTTTGTGCACCGGCACCCTGCACCCAGCGACTCCCACAGCCAGACCTCCTTCTCCAGGGATAGCTAGCACACGAGGCTGCTGGAGACTGCTGGTGGTACGGCCTCCCCCTGACCCCAGCCCTTCTTCCTACCTTGCTTAGTGAGGCCCTGTTGTTGTGCAGCAGGCTGGTCCTGCCCCAGGGCCTCCTGCTTGCAGGGTGAGGCGGCCCCACCAAGCCGCTCCTACACCGTGACACTGGTATCCTGACACTGGATATCCATACCAGACACTGGTATCCTCTTGCAGGCATGCCAAGCGAGCCTCCTCCTCCCAGCACTCGTGGAGGTCCACCATCAGCTGGGCCTCCAGAGTGAGGCACACCCGCTCACAGTCCAGCATTGTAGCCTCTGCCTCTTGCAGTTTGCAGATCCTCTGGGGCTTCCAAGACATGGCACACCTCCTCCCCAAACAGCGGTGCCTTGCCTGCTCCGCAGACTCCCATAGCTGCTCTCGGTCTTGATTCTCACAGAAACGTGTATAAATATCTGCTGGGCTGGTGTCCCATCCTGCCTTGCAACTGTAGCTTATGAGTCTCCGCATTCCCTGTGACCCTGCGTAGGACAAGCAGGTGTAGAAGATGGATGGATGGAAGGATAGATATATAAATATCCAGTGATACTACACAACAATTCACCAGCAGGGGGCCCCTGTTTGCTGCGTTGTATTGACATCTACCATGCAGGAGCTATCCATCCATCCATTTTCCAAACCGCTTATCCTTACTGGATACTGGATATCCTTACTGGGGTCCGAAGCCTATCCCGGAAGCAATGGGCACGAGGCAGGGAACAACCCAGGATGGGGGGCCAGCCCATCGCTGGGCACACTCACACACCATTCACACACACATGCACAATTAGCCACAGTATGTTTTGGGGACTATGGGGAGAAACCATAGTACCCGGAGGAAACCCCACGACGACATGGGGAGAACATGCAAACACATGTGACCCAGGCAGGGATTCGAACCCACTGCACCACCATGCCGCCCCTCCATGCAGGAGCTAATAATGACAAAATATATCTTTGGTTATGTTCGGTTAAACTCAAAAAGTATTACATTACTTGTCCCTTGAACAGCAGTTCTGAGGTTCAAAATTTTGTACACGAGACATTAATTACTGACATTTAAAAAAAATAATTTAAAATTAATTCACATTCTTAAGTTATTCCAGATTTGTTATAAAAACATATGATAGAAGATGATGAGGCTTTAACCATAATCAAAGACTGACATCAGCAACCCAAAATTCATGACCAATAGGAATCAAAACAGAGAATATGCACGTCAGCAGGAAAAGTGTTGAAAACAGTCAAAAAGTTAAAAGTAATGACACAACTATGTCTCAAATGTAAATCTATATAAATAAATAAGTGGAAAAAGCTGGCAAACAGATCCATATGTCACATTTAACAGACACATTTTAACAGATGTTTATTAAGAACAGCAGGGCAGGGTTTGTTACCATTCATACACCCTAAATGATGATGAGCTATTAACCAACTAACCAGTTCAAATGGTTAAATACTGGACTTGTCCCCAACCTTTCCAGTTCTTACAGATGCAAGTTCACTTTAAGAATACATTTTCACTGCTATTTGGAGATACGAAAATCAGTTTTCTGCTGTTAGTGAAAAATTGCCTTACTAAAGATGCTGATTGCTAAAATTAGTATTCTCATAAATGTCGATCATTGTCACGACATCAGTAGTCGGCCTACAGTATTTAGTTTACCATTTCGCATTCAGCTTAATCCAGTGTTTCTTTTGGTTTCATTTTATAAATGCTATCATGTCAAAGATTGCTGCAATGACACACTAATGAATAGAACACACTAAAGAAAATTACTTTAAATCACCATTTCCCCATGATTTGTACCATATTTTTAGCTTATTTAGAATCAAATAGTTTGTGTGTCATCTTTGTCATTTTCTTTAAGGCACCAATAACCCCTAAGACTCCTTTTTTCTGCTTTGTCTGACAATATATTGATCACTAAAAATACCCATCAAGCTGATTTTTAACATCCCCATTTAATTCATCAAGAAAAAAGACCAAATATATATGTAATAAGTATAAATCTAGATATAAATAAAATTTGATGCAACCCTGAGGAACTCTAGTGTAATTGCAGTATAAGCTGCATTCTGTCTTCTGTGGATGCAAACTGGACCAAACCATCTGCATATCCTCATCCCCGTCCATCCTAGCTGCATTGGCGAAACACCCGAGCAAAATAACATAGCTACAGTAAAAATAATGCCTTCCATAACACCATAATAAAACTTGTATTAAATAAACTGAACAGGAAGGGACAGTTCTTCGGTCGATTAAATTTTATATACCTGGTACTATCAGTGAAACCTTGGCAGTATATTACAAGCCCATATGTCTCTTGCCATCACCTGACATGTTTTGGAAACATTTTTCAGGTTACTTAGGAAAGGGCCCATTATTAGTTTGCTTATATTTAATACATTTTTAATACACATTAATTTATAGACTTTCTAATTAAACATGTTACGTTAAATGTGTCCATTCAGGCCATAATGCTTGGACCGCATTAATAAGATAAAAGATCACTTAATGTAGAAGAAAATGCCTTTATTTGTCATTGTACAGTACAAAGAGCACACTGAGGTTAGAGTAAAGCTTGGGGGTTGGACATTTATCTGGTGCCCATAGGGCAGCTGAGCCTAAGAACCTTGTCCAGGGGCCAAATGGAAATATGATCACAGGATTCGAAGCGGTGACCATACACTGCCCCTGGGGGGCCATTCAGCCCCCAGCAAGTGTGTTTAGGGCAGGAGTCCCCAAGGGCAAAATTCCATTAGTAATACAAAGTCAAAAAAAAAAATGGGAGTATGTTTGGGGTCTTCCCAATAGTTATATGTGAATAGCTGGGGGCTCAGATTCACTTATATTTTGAACCGGAGTCCACCAGTAAGTGACAATGGTTTAGGACAGTACCACTACCCTCATGGAAGGCTGGTTCTGCTGGAGCTGGGCCTTCAGAAAAGCGACTCGCCTTCACATGCCCATGTAAACATCTGTCCTATGTTTCCCTTTGGGTTTGTTTAATACTGTGGTGGCACAGAAGACAAAAGTACAACAGGCTTGATTGTTGTTTATTAACTATTGGAGTCCATATAAAAGACAGACGGTCAAAGATGAAATTAGACCAGCCTGTAAAGGAGAAGCAACGGCAGCAGCAATCATGGCTAGAAGTGAGGCTTCACTGTTTTTGTGACACTGATTAGCATTTATCTGTTATTATTTAGCCATTTGCTGTATGTTTTATGCTAGAGTTCTTTTACCTAAATTTAGACAGATACTCATTCTGACCTAGTTAGGTGGTGTTTGATGGTTACAACTTAATTTACGTTATAGTTTCTAGATTCCCTCTAATTCCCTATCCAAAGTACTTTTGCTGTATTATAGGACTGCAAAAACCTAAAAACATCCAAAAATAATGCTGAATAGCCTTTGTTTGTGTCATGACCGACATTTGGTGTGTTGGGTTGGGGTACAGGGTGTATTTCTTTTGAGATGGTTGTTGAGAGGATTTTTTGAAATATATGTTTAAAAATAATGTTTTAAATATTTTATTAATTGCCTTGCTCTATTTAGAATGTATGCTTTCCTTTTGGGGAGTGTTGAAATTGCTACATTTGGTTAACCTCCGCCCACACTGACACAGAGTAAGTGAATCCTTCAACTGTTAAGTAAACGTCTACAGCAGGTAATGTAATGTAAGTGTAAGGTGAATGTAACATTTTTACACTCCATCAACCGATCCATCCTCGGCAGTATCAGAACATCAAACCAGGCCTTTCTGTCAAATGCCACAAACTCTATCTCCCTCTGAATGACCGCCAAACATTCCTGAGTCTGTCCCCAGCGATCTGGCCAATGAGAAGTTTCAAGAACCAAGGTGGCATCATTATCAGAGGTCAGGACCATCCACAGTTCCCCGCTCTCCATCTGAGGGAACAGCAGCTCTGCTTCAAGCTTACTTCAGATATTCAAGCTCCGATTAAATCCAGAAACATTTTGAGAAACCTCATTTCAGCCTCTTAATCTCATTTACATTTTATTTATTTAGCTGATTTCATTTTTTTTTTAAAGAAAACAGGGTCAAAGTCCCTGGAGGCCCAATGGTGAAATCACTGTACCAGCCTTGGGATTTGAACCAGCAACCTTCCAATCACGAGTGTCCCATCTGGCTGAGTCATTCATTGCCCCCAAGGGAATTTAGTGACGTTGTTCAGTCATTACTCACAACTTACAATAGGTGAGGAGAGTTAAGCGGCAAACCTTTTCTGATCACTTAGTTCCTGCTACCCCACCATAGAGCTGCTCAGTGCCCTCAAAACTGCTATTGTGTACTTTCAGGTGCTAAGACTTGTGTGTGAACATTTGGCACAAATTTAGTTTTTTAGAACGTTGGCCTCAAGCAAAGGTGCCTTCTGACACAGAACAGGCCATGCTGCTCTGAAATAAAAGGATTTCTCCTTTCAGATGAGAAGGGAGAGTTTTATGTGTTTTATTGAACTGACACATTAATATTACTGGAATAACAAGATAAACTCCAGGCTACAGCACATGCTTTTTACTTTTTTCACTTCCTTTTGCATGAACGTTTCCTGATATACACAATGGCTTTTGGGCGGTGTGGCTGAACACTGAAGATACTACACTCAGGAGGATGTTGACGCTTCAGTGCTATTTATTATGCTGGTGAAGAATATATAGGAAACCTTTATGGTATTAACTGAGTAGTGAGAGGAATTTTCAATATGTTTTCAGTGTTATGCAAGATACTGAACATTGGTAATTAGTTAAAATTGTAACACTTTACTTGATGGAACACAAATATTTAGTAATAAATCAGTTACTACTGAAGTACAAACCATGAACAAATATAGTTATTATATTTATATAAAACAAGCATCATGATTTTTAATGATGAACAAACATCGATCCATCTTCTGACTCCTATCCAGAGTTGCAGGGGGTCCAGAGCCTATGGGCACGAGGCAGGGAACAACCCAGGATGGGGCACCAACCCATCGCAGGACACACTCACACACCATTCACTCACACATGCACACCTATGGGCAATTTAGTAACTCCAATTAGCCTCAGCATGTTTTCAATGAGCAAACATACGATCAGTATATCACTTGCATTATTCATTCCTTCAGAAGTTCCTTAGTAGATCCTTCAGTAGTTCACACGGGATCACAGAATTAACAGATATAGTAACAAATATAGCAACTCCTTGGCAAGAAAGATGCATCATGATTCATTAATGATGAACAAACATGAGAATTGAATGTGTTATTCACGACTTGTTCCTTCAGTAGTTCACAAAGGTTTACAGAAATAACGTAGAGTAACAAATATAGTAACTGCTTGAGATAAAACATGTTTCACAATTCATTAAGGATGAATTAACATGAGATTAATTTATAACTAAGACTTAGCTTGTGGTTAATTAATACATAAGCAATGGCATAATACTGTATTATCTGTGTCTTGTCAAGTAAAGCGTTAACGTTACAATTACTAGTTACTTCATTCAAAAATAATTGAATTACTTTGCAATTAGCCTCAGCATGATAAAAGTAAAATATATAAGTAAATAAAAGTGCATATAAAAGTAAATAGCTATTAGGGAAAGTAACCGTTGCATTACTTCAATTCTCTTATTAATACATACATACCCAAACAGCACACATATACCATATGGACAAAACTATTGGGACCCATGGTCATTACACCCACAGGAACATTTATGACATCACATTCTAAATCCATAGGCATCATACTTAGACATTTTGGACAATTCTATGCTTCCAACTTTGAGGTAACAGTTTGGGGAAGGAAGGCCCTCTTCTGTTCCAGCATTGCTGTACCCCTGTGCACAAAGCAAGGTCCATAAAGGCACAGTTAGGTGAGTTTGGTGTGGAAGAACTTGACTGACCTACACAGAGCCCTGACCTCAACCCCATCAAACACCTTTGGGATGAACTACAACAGAGATTGTGAGCCAGGCCTTCACATCCAACATCAGGGCCTGACCTCACAAATGCTCTTCTGGATGAATGGGCAGAAATTCCCACAGACACACTCCATAATCTTGTGGAAAACCTTCCCAGAAGACTGGCAGCTGTTATAGCTGCAAAGGGGGGGACCAACTCCATATTGATGCCTATGGATTTAGGATGGGATGAAGTAGAATTTCCTCTACATGTAATGGCCAGGTGTCTCACTACTTTTGTCCATGTAGTGTATGTGTGTCTAGATTTATGGAATGATAATTTCTGTTGATTAATCTTATTGCTAATGCTCACTTTGAGGCACCATACTTAATATGTGCATATTTAGCATAATGTTCTTTACATTTTCTCTCGGCACGAGATGTGTAGCTGTATACAATATGTTTGCTCATTCTAAGCTGATATTCCCAATAGACCATCTGTTAACATCGAGCTAGGTTGATGGACTGGTCTATAAAATACTACACATGGCATTGATGTCTATAGATTTCGAATGGGATGTCATACCAAAACTGAATATCACAAATGTTTTTGTTTTTTTTTTGAAAAAAATTACTTTAATGTATCATTTTAATTACCTAGCACTTACTGTGGCCAAAAAGCCAAAATTCTGTACAACAAAACGTTATCAATAACAAGTGAAAAATACTTTCAAACACATGCCTGAGTATCTACTGTATATTCCAAATAATGAAAAAAGCATTACAGTAAGTAGAAAGCAGTTAGTAGGTATTACAGTAAGTAGAAAGCAGTTAGTAGGTATTACAGTAAGTAGAAAGGACACGATCACATTCCCATGGCATGGAAAGAATCTAAGGAACAAATTCCTAATAACACTAAATACTGATATATATTATCTGCACAGTATGTACACACAGTATGTACTACATTTTTACTTAATGGGACTTTTTCTTGTAAGAACACTGAATACTTTAAGATTTAGATCGGATTTATCTGAATTTGCAGTGCGGAATTCTGTTTTTATCCAATATCCTCACCAGACACACCAGTTTCGCTGCACCATAATGGCTTGATACGAGTAATAATTAGCATTTCACACACAAGGCACAAAACAGACAACCAATTTGACACAGAAAACAGATTAACTGACTTTTCTTCTCTGAATCCTTTATTTGTTCTGGCTTCTCCCCACCTCTGCTCTGTATCTGGGACAGCTGTGTCTTTAGCATCAGTCTGCATTCCCTAGCTACCAGTTAGCATCCCACTAGTCACAGTAGCTGTACTTCACAGTAGCTGTATTATTATTGGCTGATCCATGACTCTCAACACAGGATAGATTCATAGGTGTACTCTCTCTCTCACCTTAAAAGCATAAAGTGATCAGATATCATATTTTGTCTTGATTATTTAATTCTTACAGTATTGCTAATGCAGCAGTTCATGCCACTCTAAAATCTGATACTTTTCAGTGTAGTGTTGATTTCACAGTGTTACTACTTCTCTGTCCTTTTCCCTTTTACTCCTCATATTGACACTGATGCCTCTGTCTCTTTGCTTAATCCCTCGCGATGTGGTTCTCCATGGTGTTTTCTTCTCATGCGTGGAGTCTTGCACGTGGGCGCAACAAACGTGCAACTACATACTGACACTTTAAAGTGTTCGCATTCCCTGTGACATTTCTGCTTGTTGTCCATACATACAACTGTGTATTAGTATCTACAGTGCATCCGGAAAGTATTCACAGGCATCACTTTTTCCACATTTTGTTATGTTACAGCCTTATTCCAAAATGGGTAAAATAATTTTTTTTGACAACGTGAAAAAAGTTTACTTGAGATGTTTGCAAAATTAAAAATTATTAAAAATATTAAATATTAAAAAGTATTAAAAATAAAAAAAACTGAGAAATCACATGTACATAAGTATTCACAGCCTTTGCCATGAAGCTCATCCTGTTTCCACTGATCATGCTTGAGATGTTTCTGTAGCTTAATTGGAGTCTATCTGTGGTAAATTCAGCTGATTGGACATGATTTGGAAAGGCACACACCTGTCTATATAAGGTCCCACAGTTGATAGTGCATGTCAGAGCACAAACCAAGCATGAAGTCGAGGCACAAATCTGGGGAAGATTACAGAAAAATTTCTGCTGCTTTGAAGGTCCCAATGAGCATAGTGGCCTCCATCATCCATAAGTGGAAGAAGTTCGAAACCACCAGGACTCTGCCTAGAGCTGGCTAACCATCTAAACTGAGCGATCGGGGGAGAAGGGCCTTAGTCAGGGAGGTGACCAAGAACCCGATGGTCACTCTGTCAGAGCTGCAGAGGTCCTCTGTGGAGAGAGGAGAACCTTCCAGAAGGACAGCCATCTCTGCAGCAATCCACCAATCAGACTTGTATGGTATAGCGTGGCCAGACGGAAGCCACTCCTTAGTAAAAGGCACATGGCAGCCCGCCTGGAGTTTGCCAAAAGGCACCTGAAGGACTCTGACCATGAGAAACAAAGTTCTCTGGTCTGATGAGACAGAGATTGAACTCTTGGGTGTGAATGCCAGGCATCACATTTGGAGGAAACCAGGCACCGCTCATCACCAGGCCAATACCATCCGTACAGTGAAGCATGGTGGTGGCAACATCATGCTGTGGG
Source organism: Isichthys henryi (assembly GCA_026776945.1). Taxonomy (NCBI): domain Eukaryota; kingdom Metazoa; phylum Chordata; class Actinopteri; order Osteoglossiformes; family Mormyridae; genus Isichthys; species Isichthys henryi. The sequence continues at coordinate 29,899,718 of JAODJX010000001.1, forward strand.
GATGTTTTTCAGTGGCAGGAACTGGGAGACTAGTCAGGATAAAGGGAAAGATGTCTGCAGCAATGTACAGAGACATCCTGTATGAAAACCTGCTCCAGAGCGCTTTTGACCTCAGACTGGGGCGACGGTTCATCTTTCAGCAGGACAACAACCCTAAGCACACAGCCAAGATATCAAAGGAGTGGCTTCAGGACAACTCTGTGAATGTCATTGATTGGCCCAGCCAGAGCCCAGACTTGAATCCGATTGGACATCTCCGGAGAGATCTTAAAATGGCTGAGCACCAACGCTTCCCATCCAACCTGATGGAGCTTGAGAGGTGCTGCAAAGAGGAATGAGCGAAACTGGCCAAGGATAGGTGGCCAAGCTTGTGGCATCATGTTCAAAAAGTCATGAGGCTGTAATTGCTGCCAAAGGTGCATCAACAAAGTACTGAGCAAAGGCTGTGAATACTTATGTACATGTGATTCCTCTTTTTTTATTTTTAATAAATTTGCAAAAATATCAAGTAAGCTTTTTTCACGTTGTCATTATGGGGTGTTGTTTGTAGAATTTCGAGGAGAAAAATGAATTTAATCCATTTTGGAATAAGGTTGTAACATAACAAAATGTGGAAAAAGTGATGCGCTGTGAATACTTTCCGGATGCACAGTATATCAATCTATGCTGTGTGAATGTCTCTCTCTACTACCTTTTAAATGCACATTTTTGTTCCAGGGCTTTTAGATTTCTGAAGACTACTGCTTGCACTTATCTTTTGTTGAATCTATTTCCATATACATTTAGAATTCACTGTTTCCCTGACTTAGTTCTGCGTGAAATTAATGTGTATCTGAGTGCAGTTATGTGGTCATATTTTCATATTTTGTCTTATCTTGCAGCTGCCAGACAATGTCTTACATATTCCTACATTACCAGACTCACATTAGAAAACAAGGTTTTGCTCATCTAGCGGATCTACTGTTCTTGTATTGACAGAGGAGGAGGTGTTTGAAGGTTTTTTTGAATGTGACGTTGCAGAGAGCATAGCAGGCGGGGTTTACTGTGCTGTTAATATAGCAAAGCCAATAGCCAATAGTCCACATGGTGATGGGGATGCAGCTGGAGCAGAAGGTGTTGATGAGCACCATGACATTGTAGGGTGTCCAGGTGACCACAAATGCTACGAGTATAGCCATGATCGTCCGTGTGACCTTCTTCTCCCGTGATGATGTCATCTTCTTCTTCTTGGGTGAATTTATGGCGTTCTTCACTATGTTTTGGGTCGTATAGCTCTGCTGTTCCACTTCAGGGACAATCTCTATTCTGGCACTGGTGATCATGCAGTTGACATCATTGTTAAAAACTTTAGACCTGCTACTCTTTGAATCCAACAGACAGGAAGGTAGGGGGCTGGGATTAACCTTAGAGGCTCTCTTCGTCAGAGCGACATCTTCATATTTAAGGTTAGAAGCAACGTGGCTAATGGATGTAGAATCATTGGAGCTCTCCCTTTCCTCTCCTGGGGTATAGCCATCCATTTCTGTGTCTTCAATAAGCTCCTCTCTGCCAATTGTGAATGCTCCATTGCCATTGTGGAGCTTCAGATTGTGTCCACTGGTCTCTTTTTCTGTGCTCGGCGTCTGGTTTTTGTCAGCGTTCTCAGCTTTTAGTTTGTTGTCGTTAGGTTTATTGCTGTGACTTTGTGCCTGTTTCTTGTGAAGAGCTTTCTGAAGAACCTCCGGACGCATCTGTTTGTCCTTCTGCACACGGCTCCTGCTAGCCCGGGAGATCTGCCAGTACAGGAACGTCATGATGATGACAGGCAGATAGAATGCAGCGATGGCAGTGCCGAAGGTGACTGCAGCATTTGAGAAGAACTGGATGTAGCACTCCTTCTCAGGCACGGTGCGAACCCCAACGATAAACTGCCAGAAAAGAATAGCTGGAGCCCATAAGATGAAAGACAAGGCCCAGGCCCCCGCAATCATCATGCCTGCCATTTTCGTTGTCCTTTTGATTGGATAGCTGAGTGGCTTGGTGACACAGAAATATCTATCAAAACTAATGATAAGGAGATTCATGACTGAGGCGTTACTTACGACGTAGTCCAGAGCTAGCCACAGATCACACACTACTGGCCCCATGGGCCAGTATCCAATCACAATGTAAACTGTGTACAGGTTCATGGAGCAAAGGCCAATGATTAGGTCTGCACACGCCAGACTAAAGAGAAAGTAGTTGTTGACAGTCTGCAGGTTCCTGTTAACTTTAATAGATAACATGACTAGGATGTTCCCAATTATGGTGATCAGGCTAAGAGATCCAGCAACCAGGACAATGAATACAACCTCCATCATCTTGTAGGGGTCCTTCAGTAGCTGGGAACCAGAACCCCAAGTTTCATTGAAGCTGGACAAGTTGAGCGTCATTATGTCATCAATTTAGAAGCTTCAACACCTAGGGGAAAGGTAAAAAACTGTTATAAAGCAGTGGACAGATGATAAAATTCACCTCTGTTTTATAACCAATCGTATAAACATTGGTTTCTGGGAGTTTTTTAAGCCCAAGAGCAAAATGCAGAAAATGCTTTAAAATGTATCTGGTTAAAGAATGCCAAAATAATTAATAAATAGTAGCAAAGTAATAAAATAATAAAATGGGGTGGGGGACCCCAAAACATGAATCTAAAAACCCTATAGGTTACATTTGGTGTAAAAGTATATATTGAAGACATTGAAATAAAGAGAAATCTTGCACTTCTATTTACATTTCATGCATTAATTAACAGCAAAAACCTTCAGAGCATGATTAGGATCATATACGTAGATTTTGTTTAGTTTTGCTACGTAGACTGTGTGTGCAACAGAGTTCAGAAGAGGAGGTGGATCCTTCATTTTGGAATCATCTGCAAGCCTTCCATATCTCATCCCAAACAAATATCCACTGTGAAAATCAATCACGAATGAGGCTTTGAATCTTCACTCTCTTTTGCTTTATAATCCACGCTTGCTTTATTTATTATAAATACACAATAGAATCACACAACTTATCAATTAAAATACTTAATGGGGTTGCTCAGCCAGCCAACTTCAGTAGTCTAAATAGACTCCATACAGGCACCAAAAGATGAAATCGATGTCAGAAAGAGTTATACTGTTTGCTGTTTACACAAGACGTTCTTTAAGACATTAAAGGAAATGGTGAAGGAGAGATACGATCCACATTCACAGGTAAAAGAGACATATTGTTTTGTTGCCTCTGGATATAAATGATATATACAAACTTTACTGGATTTCTTGTAAACCAGAGGAAAACTTTATTGAGTTATATGAGGAACATGAACAAAAATCTGGACCTAAAAATGAACCTTTATACTTAGATGATGCCTCTGTTCACATCAGAGTGAGAAACGATATATTCCAGTCTATTAAAAATCTCAAGCAATTTTAAAATACAAGGAGTCTGAGGTCAGTTATTGGCCAGTTAAACAATCGGCATTGCTTGTGGCTCATTAGGGCACATATAAAGCACTCCCTGACATTGGACGATTAAACAATGAAAATGACCGTGCCATTTCAACCTGGTGATTTTGGTAAATTTTAAAGTGTTTCACTTAATACATGGCCTAAACTGTTGAGGTATATGTAACAGTGCAAGGATCTACTAAGGAACTTCTGAAGAAACAAGTCACATTTGTAAATGAGGGCCAGAATGCCTAACAATGGAACTCTCCATCACAGGACTAATTACTCTAATACGTTCCACTAACGTGTTTGTATATTGCCAGTTTGAATAAAGTCTTACATTTTCTTTTATATTTAAAAATTAATGTGACACAACAGGAAGAGAAGTGCTGAAGGGGAAAAAAGTTAGATATACAATCTTACTGTAGATAATCAAAGAAAGTGTTTAAAGCTGTTCATCTAGGTAGTAACTAATAAGTGTTTATTTGCTCAAAAAGAAACACAATTTAGGATTAGAATATATGCAAATGAACAGACGCAGAAGCACAATGAAAACTAACAAGAACGTCTTCCATCCTACAAAGTGTTACTGATATCTTGTTGGATAGCTAGAAGAACCTTGCTTTGGCCCCAAATTCATTCAGTCTAACTCAATTCAATCTATGTTTATATAGCGCCTTTCACGGCAGTCACCCCAAGGTGCTTTACATACATTACAACATCATTATTCGTACTTCATGTAAAATGTCCATCAGTTAACTGCTTCTCAGTCATATGCCCAAATATGCGTCAGAGCTCTGAGTAAGACACAGGGGATGATATGTGACTGACACAGTGGTTTATAGACAAAGGACCAGATAGTCACTTCTGTAACTATACACAGAGCAAACATACAAGAGCTATACTTCTGGGTTCCCTCTGCATTTCTAATATATATATATAGTTTACATATTTTACAGAGTATGTGTATTTTATAGAGTACATATAGAGTACATACCTCGTATTAATAGACATATAACTATACCTCATTTTTTAAACTTTATTACGAAGCCCTCGAAGGGACCTGTGCAAAAAATTAAAATGCTTTGCACTGTATATACACTGCTCAAAAATAATGAAAGGAACACTTTTTAATCAAAGTGTAGCATCAAGTCAATTAAACTTCTGGGATATTGACCTGGTCAGTTAAATAGCAGATGGGGTAGTTAATCAGTTTCGGCTTGAGGCATTTCCCTAGTTAATTTGTAGTTATTTAACTATGTTCATATAGTTCATTCATTTATAGCTTTCATATTTCTTATTTTATATTTCTTTCTGTCCTTACAACTTGCTCATCAGGTTCTTTGCCTCTCAAACAACTTACTCTCCCCAAGGCCGTCTGACCCTCTGGCTCCAGAAGCCTGTACTGTACGAAGACCATAGATAAAGGGCAGAGACAGACACAGACGGACACTGAACCGGCCGTGTGAAACATCTTTCTGTAACATCTACATTCTGTCTTAATAAACTGCTTAAGCGTAAGGAACCTGCCTCATCATTCAACCAAAAGAACCTTAGGTTTCACTGAAGAAATCTATCAGTTGGCGTTAGGAACAGGATCGGTGAGAGACGCGGCCGAGAGACTAATTAATGATGGATGACTGAAGACAAGAATTAAGCGCGCTTCCTCCTGTCTTTGGCTGAAGGTTGAAAATAGCCTCTCTTCTGCCAAACACTCGATCAGATAGTTGTTTGATGAAGAAGTAAATGTAACTAATTGTGAGATATCTGTATTTGTTGTGAGCTCAAAAAAGATAAGTTGACTATAAAGAGCCTTTTCCGTTGCTGTAACGGGATAGAAACAGCATTCTCTTGCAAGAAAGAATAAAAAACAGCTGTTTACTGTTCGGGAAAAAACAGGAGAATGAAACAGTGCTTTTGCCGTTTACTGTTAAACAGAGTTTACAGCTCAAAATCTGTGGCTGTTCCATCAATCATGGCCTTATCTAGTAAATTTGGCAGTAGAACGAATGTTTCTGCAAGGCCAACTACTGAGAAGGGAAGAATGGAGCCTCCAGAGGTTGATGTGCAGTATATGATGAAAAATCTCAGTGAATATCTGGACACAGCTTGTTGTTTGAAGTCGATCTGTGAGAAGTATGCCATCAATACAGATTCAGGTGGTATTTGGTCTTTGGAAGACATGCGAAGAGCATGGGGAAAAGCACAGCGCATCGGAGATGGGAAAAAACGGTTGCAGTGGACACTTGTGCTGGGTCAGATTCGCCATCAGGAAGACTGCATGTGCCAGTGCCGATGCTGAACGTGCGAGTGCCGATGCTACACATGCGAGTGCCGATGCTGAACGTACGACTGCCGATGCTGAACGTGCGAGTGCCGATGCTGAACGTACGACTGCCGATGCTGAACGTGCGAGTGCCGATGCTGAACGTGCGAGTGCCGATGCTACACGTGCGAGTGCCGATGCTGAACGTACGACTGCCGATGCTGAACGTGCGAGTGCCGATGCTGAACGTGCGAGTGCCG
>JAODJX010000001.1:29917265-29927295 GCA_026776945.1 Isichthys henryi
AGAACATGCAAACTCCGCACACATGTAACCCAGGCGGAGACTCAAACCCGGGTCCCAGAGGTGTGAGGCAACAGTGCGAACCACTGCACCACCATGCCGCCCCCAACATGAAAATATTGAAACAAAATGTTTAGGCTGTAAAACGAACTGTTAACTTTAGAACTTTAATCTTTTATACTGGTTTAGGCCTATATAATGTCGCCTTCAGTTCAGTTTCATATAGACAGTTAAGAAGATGTGTTTTCTTGAATTTATATCAAATTAACATATTCAGTCACAAACGGCGCATTTCCCACAGAATAAGTAATATAACCTTACCACAGTTCTGGATGGATTGCATTTTATTTTCCAAATTGATGACTTTTGGTCTTAGGTAACTGTAGGTAATATGTATTTCATAAGAAGAGTAACTTATCCTGCATAGTTAAGGTACCAATTTGTTCAATTGAACAGCTATTTCACTGAATTCACTGTGAAGTACTGTGTCCCTCAAGGATTAGAGCTAGATCCAGTGTTGTTTATTTTGTATGTACAGTAGTGCCACTTGGTAATGGTGTAGCTATAAATATCACTCAAACCAGGTGAGCTGTCACAGTTGTCAAAGACAACTAGTTGGGTTACCATACATCTCGGTTTCTCCGGACACGTCTTGGTTTTGGGGTCCAGTCCAGTTTTTCAAAAATATGCGGTTAATCGTGCAACCCGTATGACCTAATGTTGCAAGTTGCAGTGAAGTACCAAATGAATGAAAATGCAACAATTTTCAACATACAGCAGCCCCTTAGTATCATCACACAGCATTTGTAAGGCTCATGCACACGTTTACTTAAACAAATAACGATTTGCATATCCCTAAGTGTCACGCTGCTCGTGAGTGATGTCATCTTCTGGAAACAATTGGCATTTTGACATTATTCTTGTTCTTGTGTGAACAGTGAACCGCGTCGTTTGCTAGAAGTTTGATAAACTTTAGCTTAGCATTTTGTAGCTTTTGTTGAAAAAGACTTGCATACACACAGATACTGTGTCAATTCTGTGTAAATTGTAAGACAAGAGTTAACTGTAAGGTTACCAAAAAAATATGGGTTTCCCTGGACGTGAATTTTCGTGGTTAGGGACAACTCATTAATGCTCATAAGAGAAACTCTACCTGATTGGCCTGTGAATGTGGAAACTCAGAACTATTCATGAGAGAAGCGCAACCTGATTGGTGAACAGGAAAACTCATCAATATTTTGACCCCTGGACATGTCCTCTTTTTCGTCTCACCAAATATGGTATCCCTGTTTATTAGATGTGCGGCATAACCATTAACTTCCTCTTACTAAACCCAGTTGAAATAGCAGTATTATTTACTTGGCCCAAGGCAGCTAGAGCTGTGCTTGCTGATGGAACTTGATGTTACTGTTAAACATCTTGACCTTGGGGGTGGCATGGTGGCACAGTGGTTAGTGCTATTGCTCCACATCTCTAGGACTGGGGTTTGAGTCTCTGCCATGGCTTCCAGTGTGTAGTTTTACCTTTTCTCTCTGTGTCATCGTGGAGTTTCACTCCCACAGTACAAAATAAAGCAGGTTGTTTGAAGTTACAGTACTAAATTGCCCAGCTTCCTGCAAGGGGTTTGTGCCCCATCCGGGGTTACTCCCTGCCTTGTGCCCATAGGCTCCAGACCCCCCACAGCCCTGAAGAGGACAAGTGGTTACAGAAAATGGAGGAATTGAAATTGCCCATCCTTGGTTGTGCCCTGTCTTGCGCCTGTAGCCTTTGATATAGGCTACAGATCTGAATATGAAATTGCTGGGTGGCCACCTTGGTCACATAGTTAATTCAGACTTATCTTTGGGTTTACATCTATTTATTTATTTTAGCAGATGCTTCAATTCAGAGCCATTTACAGCTGAGAAAACAGGGTCAGTCAGTCCCTGGAGCAATTGAGGGTTATGAGACTCGCTTAAGGAACTAACAGTGAAATCACTCTGCTGGCCACAGGGTTCGAAACTGCGACCTGCTGACCATGGGCACAAAGCCACATACCACCCCACATAAAACCTATACACGACTCAATCCATAGGCAGCTCTAAACCCAATTTAGGTGGGGATTCAACCCCTTATTCTTCGTTTATTAACCATTTAATGATTTCTTCCATATTATCATATATATTTTGTATTTTGCATATTCCCATTTCTTCACGGGCGAAATCCTGGAGTCACCTCTAACTTGACAATACCAGAAAAGTCAATGCCTTATTCCTTAGCTTGCTGGGTCACGTGATTTTAAATGTTGATAGAACATAATTATTCTGCCTTCTGAGGAATATAGCCAAACTTAAGGAGATGCTGTGCTTCAGTCTTCTGACTAAGCCCCTGAAGAGAATTAATTTTCTGCATAATTCTGCAGAATATCGTTTGTGTGACATCATGACCATTGCGACCCTAATCCAGTAATGCAATGTTGTCCTGGATTGAGTAACCCAAAGTTGGGCACCGCTTGTTGTAATTGCACACAGCCATGTGCCTCTCATTTTATGTGCAAGAGAAGCACATGTTTTCTCCAGTCTTTGTCACCTTGGCCTTGCCTGTAGCACCTGTCCCTCTGTCAGCTCAGCCCTTCAGTCTCTCGGTGCTCTGCCCTCTCCATGTCTCAGATTGTATACCCGCTTTATGATGCAAATGTGGGAGACAATTACGGTCCAGTGAGTGCACCATTAACATGATAAAGATCTCTGTTCTTTGACCTCTTTTATACCTGACCTAAATGCACTAGAATCGCTTTCCATGCTTTTCGGCGTCTTGCTTCGCACGAAAATGGAGGGAAGAAGGACAATAATTAAGTGTCTGCATTGTCTCCGAGCATGACAGGCAGTTCAGTTTGAATCATGCAGATCAGGAACCACTAATAGTACAGCGAGTCCTTTAATCTACTAGCATTCCTCAGCCTTTTGGTTACTATAGAGAATCTACTTTATTTTCCCATTGACACAGTGAAAAGGGAATCTTGGGAAATATAGATTAAGGGAACAATCAATTTATATGTGTGGAAACAAACAAACAAGCAAACAAACAAATAAAGCAAAATAATCAAACCGTATTTGTACTCATATACAAAAGGCTTTTCAAGATTCCTGATTTGATTTTCTGCTTTGAAATTGTAATTTTGGAGATTTTTGTATAACTGGCATGCCTGCTGAAGGGGGGCCAGGCTTTGTGCTAAACTTCGTCACACTAAGAAATGGGAACAAACTGGCACGCAGGCAGGAAGGGAAGGGGGACTTCGGCCTATCCTATGGCGTAATTATAACTGGAAAGCTGAAGGTACAGTACAAAGGGTCATGGTGACATTGTGCTTATGCTTGACCTGCTGGGCCTAACAATGGAAGGGGTTGCTGACGCTGCAAAAGCATAAGATAGAAGGGAGGGCTGTGGGCACTAACAAGCAGCAACTGTCAGAACAGCAAACGTCAAAACAGAGTTGTACGTCACGTACGCCACGGGAGTGGAAAATACCCACAAGAACAGCAGACGCCCTAGATGGGCTATATAAGCCAGACACAGACAACAGAGTTTGAGCTTCCTCGGGTATGTACTGTTTGTGCATCTGAGTGTGGCTCCCGGATCGCGATCTGTGTAAGGAATAAAGAGAGCTGACTTACAACCATCCTTCGCCTCACGTATGCATCTCTTTTCTCATCAGCGGACTCGGCGGAGTCAAACTCCAACACTAGTTTGTGTTTCTTGTTTGTTCGTCTCTCGGAAAAAAAAAAGAATCTCGCTCCAAATCAGCAAAAATATAAAGCGACAACACACAACAGCGTGTTCGTGGAGGCAGCCATGTGTAGCTGGAACGGAAGATTGTCGGACGTGACGTCACGCACCTCGGAACTTCGGAGAGATAATCGATCGTACCATATGGTCATTTATTTGCACACATTATATTTGTTTTATTTGGAGAGAATATTAGTTGACGATGAGCCCGGAACGAGAACATAGGTTATTTATTTCTCACGTCATTAGTTTACTAGTTTATGAACAAGGAATTAAGTCCTGCGATGGGCTGGCCCCCCATCCTGGGTTGTTCCCTGCCTCTTGCCCATTGCTTCCGGGACAGGTTCCGGACCCAGTAGGATAAGCGGTTTGGAAAATGGATGGATGGATGGAATTAAGTCCTTGGCTTTATTAACCAAAGAAAATTAAACAATATGATTTCTTATACACATTTAGTAATTTATCTTTCTCCACAATGAAGAGAATGTTCTGGTACAGTGATCTGAAATACCTAAACAAATAAGATGTTTGTCTTTATGACGGCTCACCTACCAGGAAATACAGTCCATTGTCTCATTTGATTCTGTCACAAAATGCTGTTAACAACCAACACATTTAACGAACTACATAATAATTATTTAATTTCATAAATGCCATATCAATGCAACACGCAGGAGGTGTATTTTAAGGCAACTTAATTGTATCATATTTAACTAATTGGTTAGTACCTTAGCGTGTGTGTGTTTGTGCGCATGAGCGCAAAAACGTGTTTATTAAAATAAGTAAAGCTTTATTCTGTTAAAGTTTTTAAAAATATGTTTTTCATGATTGTTGCTAAATGCCACTCACTAGTTCCTACAGTTATTAAATGTGTAGGATGTCTGACATTTACTGGAGAACATCTTTATTAAAATAACTAAACCGTTATTTAAAATGTATTTGATGGATGATGCTAAATGCAGCTTACTAGTTGCTATTAAAAGTAATTAAACAATCATGTTTACCTTCTTTAAAATAACAAAGATATATCATAAATTCTTACCCCTTGCCTGATTCCACAGTTCCTATCCCCACTTATCTGTCAACCCCCCCATCCTTCCATGGCTGGTGAGGTAAGAAAACACGTTTTTGCCTGCCTGGCCGGTCATTTCTAGCAACTATTTAGCTTTTTCCTCGATTCTTATTGCCTAAATGACATATCACACTCATACTAATTTAAAATTTCGCTATAACAAATCGTTCCTTATACATTTTAAGGAAAAACGTAAACTATATATATCTGGTGTTTTTTGACTTAGTTTGATTAACAAACTCTAAAGGTCAATCCTTGGGGTGCGCGCATATGTGTATGTTCGGGGTTTTGCTGTGCGTGTTGTGCTTCCGCGCAAACAAATATTTACTGAAAAAGCTTGTTTATTAAAACAAGTTTTTTTTATTTTTAATGTTTTTGATGCTTGTTGCTAAATGCTGCTCACTATAGTTCCTACAGTTATTAAATGTAATTAAATAAACCGGTCCAACTTATTTAAAATAAACTAATACTAATAAACAAAATACTCTCACCAGCGAACTTAACAAAGACAGATTAATAAATAGAGTTAAGGGGTAACTTTGCTTTGCAATCATAACACAACATTCTCTCACCTGTAGCGCATGCGTATAGAGTCGCGGCATCAAACATGGCTGCCAGCCGACAAAGTAGTAGCGAGACTACAGCGGGGATCCTATAACCCACTCTTTAGCCGCAGGACCTGTGTATGGGAACCACACAGCCAGCAGCCCTTACTGGTAGAAAGCACATTAAAACACTATGCAGAAAATGTTTCATTGCGATTCAGTGCGCGTGTGTATGGAGCCTCTATGGAGACAAAGGAGGAGAAAAAACGCAGAAGAAAAAAAAATGTAATGATAAACATATTTTTAAAAACTTTAACAGAGTGAAGCATTACTTATTTTAATAAACACGTTTTTCAGTAAAGCTGCATTTAGCATCATCCATCAAATACGTTTTAAATACTTTAAAGAATAACGGTTTAGTTATTTTAATAAAGATGTTCTCCAGTAAATGTCAGACATCCTACACATTTAATAACTGTAGGAACTAGTGAGTGGCATTTAGCAACACACACACACACACACACGCTGAGGTACTAACCAATTAGTTAAATATGATACGATTAAGTTGCCTTAAAATGCACCCCCTGCGTGTTGCATTGATATGGCATTTATGAAATTGAGTAATTATGATGTAGTTCGTTAAATGTATTGGTTGCTAACAGCATTTTGTGACAGAATCAAATGAGACAATGGACTGTATTTCCTGGCAGGTAAGCCGTCATAAAGACAAACATCTTATTTGTTTAGGTATACAGTGATTTTGGTGCCAATGATGTCTGAACAGTTTTATATTAAGTTTATGGTGCTGGTTAAGAATATGACTTTGGTTTTGCCAGATTGACTCTAGCTTCTGAGATATTTAATAGTTAATTAATTAATTAATGCAACACGTTTGAAAAGCATTCAGAATTGCAAGAATATTTTTATTTTAGTTACAACTAGTAAGTAAACATCATACAAAAAAGACATTAAAAATATGTAACACTGACAGGAAAAAGTTATGTATGATTTGATTAATTCATAGAATATTAATTGGTTATTAATTGTTAGTAATGTCAATGCTTCAAAAACAAATTACTGTGGCAGACGACTAATGTCTAGGAAGTGCGATGCGACCTTTGTAAAAAACAATGGGCTCTAAAGCTATCGACTCACATATCAGGGGAGAGAAGCATAAGCGTTTTGTCGATAACAACTGTCCCCATTCAGTTGTTTGCCAGTACAACCTCTACAGATAGGCCTACACCTGCTTTGCTAGTGTTTCCGGATCCCACGACAAGCAATACTTAAGTACATTCTCCTCAACCGACACACTGAAAGCAGAAGTGTTATGGGCTTTGCAAACGGTTAGCCGACATCACTCCTATACGTCCAATGATGACATTCACACTGTGGTGAGCAATTTGCTGGGACACAGTTAGTAATTGTAGGGAGTTATGGCCTACATACCCTTCACAACTCATTCAAGACTGGTTTTGAAATGTGGATGGTGGAGAAAGTTCTCAAAGCCCTACATTTTCTTTTCCACTCTGCACCAGCCAGAAGAGAGGACTTCACAGCTGCAACATCATCCTCAAGATTCCCTCTACCTTTCTGTGGCTCGAAAATTTGCCAGCTGTTGAATGAGCTTTGGAAGTATGGCCCTCAGTTGTGAAGATTCGCGATGGGTGTCATGCTGAACAAAAACAAAATGAGTGTCTGCCAGCTTTTGGAGAACAAGAGACTACGGAAAACCATGGTGTGATGTGGGTGTTGGACCGGAAGCGGCCGCAGTGTCCCGAAAAACCAAGCCCTGTTCCTCAGTCAACCATGAAACTGGGGCATCTGGGAGAAAATCACCAGGCATTCACAAAGTCTGCCTATAAACTAACTCAGCAGATAAAGTCTGCAGGTGGGCCTTCAGAGCTGTCCGCAAACTAAGCAAAACCCACGGCAACCTGTCAGACCAAGAAGCACCCTGAAAAGATGCACGAAGGGCAGTCTTCAGAGAGCGGTGAAAACGCTCACACAACCCGTTAGCTTGTGGGTGATAAGCAGTGGTGCGGTGGAGAGTGATCCCTAACTCACGGGCAATCGCACTCCACAAGTCTGAGGTGAACTGTGCTCCGTGATCAGGCGACAGGTTGGCATGCACGCCAAAACAAGAGACCCAGGAGCTGATGAAAGCCCGAGCCATATCTGCTGTGGTTGTGGAGGCTAATGGCACCACCTCCAGCCAGCGAGTCGTTCGATCAGCTATGGTCAAAAGGTGTGTGTGACCATGGGACGGTGGCAATGGAACAAACAAATCCATGTGGACACGATCAAATCGGCAATCTGGAATGGCCCTAGTGTGCCACTGAATCTTAGCCCGCTGACAAGCAAGGCAAGAAGCAACCCAGTCGCGTACATCCTTTTTCAGCCCGCGCCAAAAAAACTTAGCTAAAAGCAACTTCTGGGATGCCTTGCAGCCAGCAGGACGGGAAAGGCCATGCACAGCCTCAAGCATATGATGCTGCCAGCCACATGGCACTACAGGCTGCGCAGTCCCAGTGGACACATCCCAAAGCAGTGAGGTGCACATCTGCAGTTGAAGACAAGTGTCAGCAGACCGCAACCTTTGAATGCCACTGTCGGAGGCCTGGTCAGCTGCCATGAGGGCATAATCTAAACCAAGGTGGACAGCACCAACCACCGAACGCGAGAGACAATCAGCCACTACGTTGTGTTTGCCAGTGACATGATGGATGTCTGTGGTGAACTCAGAAATACACGCCAGCTGACCCTGCTGACGGGCAGACCAAGGGTATGAAATCTTGCTCATTGCAGCCACCAATGGCTTGAGATCCACAAAAGCAGTGAACGGATGCCCTTCTGGCAGGAAGCGGAAATGGCGCACAGCTAAGTAGCGACTAAGGAGCTCACAGTCGAATGTGCTGTACTTGCGCTCATTGCGGCGTAACTGGAGACTGAAAAAGGCCAGCGGTTGCCATTCACCATTAACTAGCTGCTCATGTACTGCGCCAACAGCAACATCTGAAGCATCTGTATTGACAACAATGGGAGCATCCGACAAAGGGTGGGCTAGCAACGTAGCATCCACCAAGGCCTGTTTAGCAGTACGGAACACCTGACACTGCTCCGCAGTCCAGTCAACTTAGATGAAACGCCCCTGAGTGCAGAGCACAGGGGAAACATAATGCGGGCAGCCCCAGGGATGAAATGGTGGTAAAAGTTAATCATTCCAAGAAACTCCTGCAAAGATTTGACCATGACGGGTCGTGGGAATTTTCGGACAGTGGCAACTTTCTCGGGGAGAGGCACCGCCCTCTCCAAGGTAATGTGGTGGCCAAGGAAATCAACAAAAGGGACACCAAACCGACACTTGCTAACATTCACAATTGACCCATGAGCGCTGAGCAGGACGGGATGCATTTCTTAGCACGCACACCAACATGGGTATGATAAAAACAGTAAGCAGAGTTAGAGCTGCTCTGAGCCGCAGTGACACCACCAGGGGCAAAAAAAGTGGAATCGGCAGGGTGTCTGCTGTCCAACATGGCGCAGGACTGCCGGCTGGCAATGTAAACCCTGTCTCGCCAACTCATGGAAATCTGATAGCGGGGAGCTCGCTAAAGCCAAGCAAACAGGAGCCGGCATCCGCTGCATAAACAACTCACGAAAAATAAAGCAGGACTGATGTCTGCCCAGTAAAGACAGCATGTGGTCCATGAGTTCCGATGGCTTCTATTCTCCCAAGGAGGGTTAGGGAAAAAAAAGGAGCATATCCAGAGCACAAAAAACTTCAAAATAAAAGCACATTTGCTCTTGGAATTCTGCGCAACTTAGAACCCCCTACAGGGGAGGTTTCATTGGCTAACAGTCCATGCGGATGTGAACTGAATGTGGAAGACAGGGCTAGCAGGCGGAAGATGGATGTGACTCTTCTCAGTGTAGAGAATAATAAACAGTCAAGGGAAACTGTCCTTAGCCATAAGTAACATTACAGTGTCAGTATTTTAAGTGATTCTTTGTATAAATAAATGTGGGTTTCATTAGTCATTTTTCTCTTTAGGATCTTAGATCTTTCTACCAACATCTTTTCATAAGAAAAATAATTCTAATATGTTGCCTAAAGTTAGGAATAGTCCATTATTTGCATTGTTTGCTTAAATGAATATACTGTCATTGCTAATAATTTCCTGCTGTATGTTTAAACCTATCTAATAAATAAATGGCCTGCATGATAAAAAAAAAAAACAGTTAGCCATGCATGTCATCGTCCGATCCTCCCATGTTCCACGCCCCCTCATCTACCCCATGTGGAATCCCCGTGTTTACCAGCTGGTACTTGTTGCTGTCATTAGTTCAATGTATTTAAGTCTGCGTTAGGTATGTTTTCCCCAGTTATTAAAGTCTGACGTCCTGTCTTGTTCCTTGCCTCGCGTGTTCGTGGTGTTTTCTATAATAAATCCCTCGTTTACCCGATTCCACGGCCCCGGCTGCTGCTTCCCCGCTCCGTGCCCTAGCGAACGTGACATTGCACATTTGTGGATTTTTTTTTTTTAGCATTTTATTTTATTGACTATAGCAGCGGGGGCGGCATGGTGGTGCAGTGGTTAGCACTGTTGCCTCACACCTCTGGGACCCGGGTTCGAGTCTCCACCTGGGT
>JAODJX010000001.1:29931140-29948147 GCA_026776945.1 Isichthys henryi
TCATAAGGATAATGTCAGTATATCTACAAAGCCACCATGGATATCTCAACCAGCACCACCCTCACTACCACATCATAAGGATAATGTCAGTATATCTACAAAGCCACCATGGATATCTCAACCAGCACCACCCTCACTACCACATCATACAGATAATGTCAGTATATCTATACACTGTACTTTGCAATATTTAAGTACCAACTGTTGTAAGACATCCCTTTACATTTCCCATTTCATCCATCACTCCAGCTCAGTTAGGCTTCCTCAATCCATGCATTACCTCAGACAATGACTTAAGAAACTGTCCTTAGCAGATTACCAAACATCATTATCCCCAAATGGGGATCCATGCCCCAGGAAATTAATCGCAATCTGTGATTCCCATCCTCAGAAAACTTACTAGATTAAGGCATGGATGTATCATGCCACTGAAAGAAGCAGCTGGCAGGGTTAGAAGAAGTACATATTTCTTTGCTCTGTCTTTTCATGATAAGCGTGTGTTGCTGTGAAAGCGAAAATACAGTACTTATGTGTGTCATCCTCATTCACCGTTAAGAGGTAGGAAATGCTCCTTAAAGCCAAGTAGAGATGAAAGCAAGGAGGGATGAAAGGTACACAAACAGCCAACTGCTATAATTAGGGTTCAAAACAAGGGCCATCCAATTCAAAGAGCACCTGCCCTCTAGTGTTGCTTAGCTAAGGAGGAATGGAACTGATCATCTATCGTAGAGCTTTTTGCAGCCAGACAAAGGAGATGAAGGATAGAAGGTAAAGTGTGCTTAGGGCTGTACGTGGGCTCTATTTTAAGTTCCTCCAGTATAAAAAGTATTCTACTCCTGAAAAATTTAAGGCTATTAATTTATGAAGTGGGGTGATGTGTGACTCTGAGGGGTAAATGCTCCGTGCCCGTGACTGGAAGGCCACTGGTTCAAATCCTGTAGTGGGCAGAGTGGTTTCACTGGTGAGCCCTTGAGCAAGCACCGTGACCCAAATTGTTGAACTTAGGTGTTTCATTCAGATCCATCGTCACAGGTGTATAAAATCAAGCACCGAGCCTCAGCACTTGGCACTCAGGTTTGCAAACGTTTGTTTAAGAATGGGTCATTCCGAAGTGCTCAGTGAATTCAAGCACGGTGCTGTTTGTGAAAGTCCATCCCTATTAGATAAGCCATGGTCAACTGTAAGTGGTATTATCGCAAAGTGGAAGCAAGTAACTGAAACTCTGCCATGAAGTGGCAGAACACGTTAAGTAGCAGAGTGGGTTCGCTGAGTGCTTAGGTGCGTAGTGCATAAAAGTTGCCAACACTGTGTTGGCTCAGTAACTGCAGAGTTCTAAACTTCCTCTGGCATTAATCCCAGCACAAAAACTGTGCACTGGGAACTTCACGGAATGGGCTTCCATAGCCAAACAGCTGCATGCTCATATCTCCAAGTGCAATGCCAAGCATCAGATGGAGTGGTTTAAGCATGCTGCCACTGGACTCTGGAGTAGTGGAAATGTGTTCCATGGAGTGACAAATCGCACTTCTGAGTTTGCCTACAGAAAGAACAGATCTATAGGGGATGCCGTCTCGATAATACTTCACGCAGCCCTGACTCATCTGCAGTGCCCTAACACTCATGTTAGGATGCGATTCGTCGATTTTAGTTCAGCATTTAATACTGTAATCCCGGACAAGATCGTATAAAAGCTTTATAATCTGGGTTTGTCCACATCGCTGTCTCTCTGGATCAGGGACTTTCTTACCAACAGGCCTCAGGTGGTTAGAAGTGGAGATTGTAGCCACACTGATTTTGAACACAAGCGTGCCACAGGGTTGTGTGCTCAGCCCAGCACTCTTTACATTATTTACGCATGATTGCTCTGCCATCCATGACACAAATATGGTTGCGAATGATACGACCATGGTGGGTCTCATATCAGACAATGATGAGACTCACTGCAGAGATACAACACCTAGCACTACGGTGCTAAGTTAACAACCTCATCTTCATTTCAAGGACAGGAGCCTCTTGTTTTTGACTGGATACATTGTAGAAAATTGGTGGTTATTTTGAGCACAAGTATGGTATTTTTATCGCAGCAGTGCACACTGACATACGTGGTACCAGCAATCATGACCCAGTCACTGAAGTGTATTGGTGTAGAGCCTCCATTTGCAGCCAAGACAGCATCAGTTA
The DNA here is from genome assembly GCA_026776945.1 of Isichthys henryi. Lineage (NCBI taxonomy): Eukaryota > Metazoa > Chordata > Actinopteri > Osteoglossiformes > Mormyridae > Isichthys > Isichthys henryi. The sequence continues at coordinate 29,933,322 of JAODJX010000001.1, forward strand.
GTCTTGGGGAATGACAGACAAGGTCCTGCACAGTGTCCAGAGGGATTTTGAGCCACCCCTCTTGCAGAATGTGTCATAATGTGATCCTGGTGGAGAGAAACGTTTCCTGACTCACTCCTCAGAAACACCCCAAGTGACTCAATAATATTCAGATCTGGTGGCTGTGCAGGCCATGGGAGATGCTCAGCTTCACTTTCATGTTCATCAAACCACTCTGTCACCAGTCTTGCTGTGTGTATTAGTGCATTATCCTGATACATGACACCACCTTCAGGGTACACTGTTTGAATCATTGCGTGAATATGGTCCTCCAGAATGGTTTGCCAGTCTTTGGCAGTAACATGCCCAATTAGAACAAGTAGTGAACCCAAACCATCACTGATCCACCTGCGTGCTGCACTCTGAGTAGACAACAGTTTGGGTGATGAGCCTCTTTGGGGCTCCTCCACACCGTGACTCTCCCAGATGTAGGAAAGACAGTAAAGGTGGACTCATCATAGAACAATATGTTTCATATTGTCCACAACTCAAGATCTGTGCTACTGGTACCATTGAAACCAACGTTTGGCATTAGCATTAGTGACCAAAGGTTTGGCTATAGCAGCCCGACCATGAACAGTGACCCTGTGCAGCTCCCAACGAACAGTTTTGGTGAAAACAGGAGAGTTGAGGTGCGTACTTAATTCTGCAGTGAGTTGAGCAGCTGTGGCTTTATATTTTTCAGATACTATCTGCTTCAGTTTCATTGTCTAACCCCTGTAAGTACTTAAGCAAGGTCCCTCCCCAAGAATGAAAAAGCTGCACCCGTCCTTCAACCTGCTTCCAAGTTACCTGCTGCATTACTACCCTATCGCACATCAGAAATTAACACGCCACGTCTGTAAAAGACTATTGAGTAGTCAAGATACCTCTCATGTACACACTGTATTCTTTAAATAAAAATCTTCAGAGGACATCAGAATGTTGTTAAGTTTTTAAAGCTACAGGAATAAATCAAATTTTCTTATAAAAGTATAATGAATATAAACGCTTTTGTTTATATAAACGATAAATACAGATATCTATGTATACACATCCATACAAGCATCTTACACGTCTACATCCTTCACAGCCTGGACAGACTTGAGGTGGATCTGCAAAGAGCAGATCTCCGTGAGCATTCAGCACTAATCTCTCCAGGTGACCTCCACCTCGTCTGTCCTGAACCTGTGGATCACAGGAAGACACGAAGCGCATGGAATCATCAAAAAATCTATGTGCCAGGCTGTGTGTCTGTAGCTCAGAGGTTGTGTCAAAGCTTCATAAGAGCATTTGAAATCACAGCAGGAGCAACTGCAAATACCTCAGTAAAAATATCATACATCATGCATGCAAGGATCAACCTGATGTGAAATTATTTACTTCTCATGTGGTGATCCAAAACAGTAAAGCTAAGAAAAGTAATTTCTTACTTTTAAACTTGAAAAAAAATTACTGTAAATGGAATTGACTTCATGAGGGATAAACCATAATGAACGGCATTACACCAATTTGGCACTGATTATTTTCATATAAATGGCACACCTCAAAGTGTTCGCTATACAACGAAACAAAAAAGAAAAATAGAATAAACCACTCACGGTTCATTTTTCAGTAGAAAATTATTTCAATTAGCATTTGATATGTTCCAGTGTGCTCTTAAAAAATACAGCCCCTTTAAGGATATAATGTCTGGTCAGGCCACTCACTGGTCCATTAGATTACCATAGAATCCATCAACAGCCAGGCGACTGCATTTTGAAAATCAAGGGAAATTATGCTGATAAGAATGACTGCATATTAATGAGTAAAATGTCACACAGGTTAGATTTATTAAAACATTATGGCACCTATATATAGAGCTGTAGGTAATGCTTTAGATTAATTGCATCTTTATAATGCATTTATAATGCATTCCTAGAACATTCAGAGGTAGCATGTAAGTATCCCTAAAACCAGCATACACACTGGCCCTTTACCAATAAGATGGCCACCTCTGACACAGACACGCAACACTGGAATCCCCTGAGTGGTGGAGTTACCTTTGAGTCACCCAGGAGTCTGACAGCTCAGTCTGCTGACCTGATCGGAACATTTCCCATCCAGCCTGTGCAATCATGGCCCCATTATCAATGCAGAACCTGGGTATTAAAAAAGTTGATAGGTACATACTCAGTAAAGAGTCAGGGAAACATTACATTATTACAGAATCTGACATCAAAAACAAATGAAAAGTTATTGCTATTTTTCTATTCTCAATCCAATCCATTCCAACCTAATCCAATCCATTCCAATCCAATCCGTTCCAACCCAATCCATTCCATTCCATTCCAACCCAATCCAATCCCATTCCATTTAATCTAATCATTCAGACAGGGCTATGGACATCTTGGGGGTTACTCCAGAGAGGAACATCATGAATAGGACACCATGTTTATGTCAGAGCCAAAATAAATTCACCTCTCATCTGTAGCAAACAGCCGGGCAGCCCTCTCTTCACACATAACGCCCATCATCTCCTGTAGACGTAGGTTGCCTAAAAAACATAACAAGAAAGACCAATTATCAAATTGCTGTTACTATAAGTTTATAAGAGATGCACAGTATATCATAATGTTCAAAATGCTGACATGAGTTACTTTACTTAAATACTACTGCCCTCTGCTTCCTTTATTAAACTTACAAATGCTAGACATTAGACTACTGCAGCTTTTTCATACGCTACGACACATTAGAATAGTTATGACATTATGTATGTTAGTTATTATAGAGAGAGGTGGATGTGCCTCTTTTTTCCACATTAAAATGATTACCAGGATTAGAGTGGCTTTGGAATTTCTTTTATTTCTGCAAAATGGACAATTTCTGAAGTATCTCTGGCTAAAAAAACAGATGCATTTGATATGTTCCAGTGTGCTCTTAAAAAATACAGCCCCTTTAAGGATATAATGTCTGGTCAGGCCACTCACTGGTCCATTAGATTACCATAGAATCCATCAACAGCCAGTAAATAAGCAGGGATTTACCCACAATGCAGCTGAATACCAAGGGTTACACCTAAATTGAAAAACAATGGCTGAATAATTTACATAACTTTGCTTCCGCATCCTCTCTATGAAGACTTATAATGCAAAGCTTGGAGTGCATGTACCCGGTTGTAAGGTGGTTGCTACACATCTGGTTGGCATGTTTGAATAGGAAGACTGGCCTAAATTGTTGCAGAGAGAGCTGAGACAGGAATCCACATCTTATCGGCACTTATCCACACAGACAGAGCTGGGGCCTGAATCAGGCCCCTACACCCGGAATTAGGAGGCTATAGTGGTAACCACCAGGACAAGCTCACCAACCCACTACCAAGAGCAACAAATACTATTTTTTCCACCTCAAGAATGCTCATGGTGCATTTTTGAAGACAAGTTCAGAAACCCATGAACAATATGAGCAGTAAAATAGGAGCAGTAATACATGAACAACAGTCACACAGTTCACAGCAGGACTACAGCCCACTGTACCTAGAAACAGGATTGCTCCTGTGTCTAGTGATCGCTTCCAGAAGTCCATAATAAATATCCAGTCCCAGTGAAGGGAATCCTAAGCAGTCTCTTAAGCTAAGGTATTTCCCTACAGCCCCCATCTGTGTAGTTCCTTTAGATGTGTCACAAAGGATCACTCACAGCCCACGCCACCGACGATGAGGACTTCCTGGGAGCCGCAGTGAGCCATGGCTCGCTCTGTGATCTCCACCAACATGGCGAAAAGGGTCTCCTGCAAAGTGTGCTGAGATGTGAGCATTCAGCCTGCCTGTGCTCATTACGACAGCTTTTATGGTCACATAGATAAAGCTGATCTGCATGACATATCAGTTATACAATTAAATGAGGCTTTCTTTTACTTTAAACATCTTATTACTCTGCACTGTTTTACTGCTGTGTGTGTGTATATATATGTACGTTTGACTGTACACATGCGTGAAGGAGGGTTGGTGAGAAGTGAAGGATTCGCTCACCTGAAGAGAGAAGCACAGGTCCTCCGCTGTGCACTTTCCAGAGCCCAACATCTTCTGAGCTGCCTCCTACAAGGATGAATGTGAGTGACCCAATCTGTGGTTATGCTGCCACCATGTGGCTGATGAGAGTATCCGAGGAATTATGCTCGCTATTCTGACAGATTGCGTCTGCTTTAAAAATCACAGTGGTCACATGACCGCTATGGGGTCCTCCAGCCAACAGGAGGAAGGTGCACATGCTGTGTTCCTCCCGATGTCCCTTACCTCCTTCCCCCCCCTTTGTGGCTCACCTCAATGTAGGACAGGATCCCTGAGAATGACACGTCCATCCCCTTTACGGTGTATGGAAGCTCAATGTACTGTTTGCCCCTGCCAGTGCAGTAAGAGAATTTACACTACATAACCACATGCAAAAAACAGGGTTAAAAGAAACATGGCTATTTATTACAGAATCTTAAATGATTTCTGTATTCAAATCTGTATCATCTGTATGATCTTGATATATATTAAACAACTTTATTAAAATTGCATCATCTGATTTAATGATTCCCCAATAGGCACTCCACAGGGGTAACAGCTCCCCCTATCCATTTCATGCTGGGGGCTCTTCATCTGTGCAGTTGTGCGTTTAATAACACATAATGCACTTTTTTGTCAAATTCTCAAATTTGAAAGGAGTTCAACCACTCATGTAGTGCCAGCCAGGTGAATTACAGTAGTAACTCAATGTACAATTATAGCCATAAATCTTAACATCTGTAACTTAACAGAAGCTATGAATGTATAGACAATGTTATGTCACACAGACAACAATAATGCTTCAAGCTGAGAACCAGGACCTGTAGTCAGTGATTAAATACCTGAATGACTTACTCATGTAATGCAATTGTAGTTCGGTCATACTTTATGGTCATGTTTAACATCGCTAAACAAGATGGTACGCAAGTCTGGTTTTAATAAATCGATACACGGTAAATAAGCAGGGATTTACCCACAATGCAGCTGAATACCAAGGGTTACACCTAAATTGAAAAACAATGGCTGAATAATTTACATAACTTTGCTTCCGCATCCTCTCTATGAAGACTTATAATGCAAAGCTTGGAGTGCATGTACCCGGTTGTAAGGTGGTTGCTACACATCTGGTTGGCATGTTTGAATAGGAAGACTGGCCTTTGGACTTATCAGCGATTTCTAACTAAAGACTGGCTTAGGGACAAACTATTTTCGAATTAAGAACGGCAGCTTGGGTCATATATACTGTAACTAAAATACTGGAGGAGGCTTGGGTGATATCTAATTCTTTGTACCATCCAGACATCACACTATGGCACGGTATTTTGGTTTTAAAAACCAACACTATTCCAGTATTTCGAAATATTCCAGGATACAGTTTGCTGAAAGGAAATACAGCGGTATGCTGTGTTACCGATATACTGCCAAAGCCGAAATGGTCTTCAAGTACAGTCAAGTACAGTGGGTTAATACAGTGGGTTAAAACAAACAATGCTATGGGCTTTGTTCTTCTGTAGAGACCATTCAGGCTGAGAATCCTGATATGAATGACTGAGTTGAAAAAAAGAACTCAGGTTTCAGGTAAGAAGCACCTTTATAGTAATTTCAGAAGTTCCACATGAACAAACTTACTTTTTGGCCATCTGCTCAATGTTGTAGCCTGGGCTTGGATCATTGGAGATCTGCAAAGAATGACAGATATAACAGATACAATCAAAAAGTTGCTGAATTTGTTAGTTGATCCGAGTCCCAAAATTACTGTACAGCCTCTGACTGAACAATGTTTCTGGAACCATTCAGTCAAGCTTGATCTAAATGGTTAATTGAGTAACCTTTTAAAAATTTGACCACGTGAAAAGTCTGCTAGCCCTGGAAACCAAACCAGCAACCTTCCGGTCAAACCCAGGCCAAGATGGTGAGAACACCAAGTCCTGCCCACTAGACCACCAGCCACCCCAATCATGACTGATTATTGCCCAACAAGAAAAAAAAACTTTCAAAAATGTTAAAAATCCAAGGTATAAACTGTATGAATAATGAAATTAAGAATAAAACTGTATAAATGTCACTTGAGACCAATACTAATAAACCCACATAAGAACCAGAATGCACTACCTTAATTACTCTGGCAAATCTGTCAAGGCAGTTTCCAACGGCAATGTCAATGGTCTCCCCGAATATTCTGTATCGGCGCTCAGAATACGCAATCACCTGTGCACAAAGAACAGTGGCTCTCATAATGACCCAACAAGGGGGGTACTGTATAAAGACTTACAGTTACATGACATTATACACTCAAAGCACTCAAGCCGTTTCACCACTTTGTTGTTATCAAAATGTCCTTAAGGAGTCTTAGGTATGTCCTACCAACAAATGAACCCTTCATCAGGTGGAAGGACAAACCAATCAGAGTATGATTGTCATCTAAGGCATTTGATCTGTGATTTGTTAGGGTTTTGTACCCATTTAGGCAGTAAACAGCTCACAAGTCATGCACTACATTCTACACAACCAGGCATAATGTTTTACTGTGTTAGAGGTCAAACAAGATAACAAACAGTATACACAAGAGACAAATTCTCCTCCCAGTGAGAAGATGAAATGCTACCCTTATTCAAAAAAGATTACAGTATTGTACCCCTGCCATACATTATACCAAAATACATATTATACCATAATACTTATCTATTAGTGTCAAGACACAATGGAAATTAACAATTAAAATTATTTGAGTGTAATAACATGAATCGGGAAGTGAAATCTGTCCCGAGTCCCCAGCCAGGCTCTGACCTGTGTGTTTCCCCCGCTGACATACAGGACAGTTGGGTTGCTGGCATGGGTGACCAGACGACCCATCTCAATGTGGCCAATGCAGTGGTTCACTCCCAAGAGCGGTTTGCCCCACAGCTGAGCCACTGTCCGGGCCACGATGGCCACTGTCACGAGAGGGGCCCCCATTCCGGGACCTGGGGGAGCCGAAATGGAAAGAGGAGTCACAGAGCAACCAGGGAGGAATGTAGCGTAAGACCACAGAGTACAGTGCAGTGCCACTTTAAGATGATAAATAAAAATAATAACAATATAGCCACAAAAGAGAATCACTTATTGGTAGGTGTGTGAATCGATGATTAAGGTGGCGATTCATTGCATTGGTCATTATGTCAGAGTTGATTATTGGGGGTAAAATAAAGATACTCCTACTTCAAGATTGTGGATTACACATTCACAGATGCTCAATGTAGCAGTGGCAATATGCACATTTCTGAAACAGGACGGCAGGGGAAGGCTTATCAATATTCATAAAAGAAGCACTACCTGATGACCTATGAGTTATGGTGTTTTTGGGAAACACGCCCGTTGCGCAGAACACTCTCTGTAATGGTTAAAATGATGCTTTTCCGAAGCGTCCATTTTGTAGCACAAAAAACCCATTATTTTTGCAAACTACAGTAGCAAGGTAGCTTACTAACTGCTAAGTAAAAATTAATGTTAACCTAACAGATTCATAGCATGTTGGTTAACATATCAGTATCAGCCTCTATTCGTTAAAATTCAAGATATTGACATACTCTGGTTTTGTACTAGCATGTTCTCCCTGTTTAATAGCAACAATAAAAATGAATGTTCCTACATTTTACTTTCTTTGTATTCCATTAATAGTATGTAATTAAGTTCCCATGACAATATTTGTGATTTTTTTTTTCAGTGAAGAACATTTTTTTGAGTTTCGGTTATCAAAATAATTGATTAATCTAATCAAATCATTATACAAGCAAAGAATCATTTCCTCGATAAATGTAATCAAATCGTCACAGGGCCCAACTTCTTAAACCCCTACTTACTGAACATGGCAAAATTCTACTAAATTTAATTCAAATCATCTTAAAAAGCTAAGGTAAGAAATGTACAAAGAGAAAATTCAAGGCAGGGGGTTGAATTCTGAGTCCAAACAGTCAGTGAGGAGATGTGAGATTCTTAAACTTGCAGAATGCCTTGTTATACATTAAATCAATCAGAGGTGCAGTGAATGGAGAATTGAGACGATTAGAGAATGAAAATCTGAAGGCTGTCACCTTTCGTGTAAGCCACACAGTCGATGTCAGCGGGTTTTATTCCTGCTTCTTGTAGCGCCTCCTTGAGGACTGTGAGAATAACACTCCGATGATGCTTGGCCGTCTGGCTTGGCAGGAACCCTGGCAGAATTCACAGTAGTCAAGGACACCATATACAAAACTCTGATCCAATGTCTTTAAGCACTTCTAACAATTTTTCAATTCCTATTCAATATCTGATCAACAGAACTAAACTCTAATATCACTAATATATCCTAAATTTCTACAAAAATAATCCATCCACCTGTCAACCACTTACCCAGTACAGAGCACAAAGCAAGAGTACACATCAAGTATCACAGGGCACATACACTACAGGAAATTTTGACATTCTAGTTCACCTAATCTCCCTTTGGACTGTTGGGGAGAATCTTCATAACACAGGAAGGGCATACAAACTCCACACACACTCAGGCTGATGGTAGGACGTGAAGCCCTAACACTGAAAGTGTAAGGCAATAGTGCTACCCACAGTCAGACACATATTTCTATACAATGTCATCCAACATGAGGACTTGTTAATAATGCATATAATTCTATACTTTTCCAATTCATACTTTTAGTTATAATACAGCTTATTATTTTCCAGTTCTTTTGGTATCACTCTGACTTTATAATGGTATATAGTCCCTACCTAATAACAAAAGAACCTTACAAACAAAAACTGTATTTGTCTCAAGGGAGTAACTACAGAAACAGAAACTGAGGGTTTGGACTAGAGACGGGCAATATGACTTAAAATTTTATCATATATCATATTATTTTCTGCTATTTATTGTGATAACGATGTAAAAGATGACAAAACATATTATAATTCAACACCATCTTTTTGGAGTGACATCATGTCTTTAGCTAAGCAAAATGCCACTGAGTCCCTCAATTCCTTCCATTGTTTACTTTGCTTATCATAAGGAATGCAATGAGAAAATGTGTCAGCAATTCTTGTCTAAGTAGGAGTTTTCTTAACTGTAACATGACTATAACTCAACCGGTCTCGTAGTGCATCTTCTGGCTTTTCCTCATATGCCAGTTTGTGTTTCAGGTGGTGGAACAAAATGCATGTGTTACCATCCTTTGTAAGAACTGGTTTTTTTTGCAAACTTTGCATATTACAGTTCGCTCCACGCCAGATGTTCTGTAACCAAACCAGTTCCAGGTGATTGAAGGAGGTCATATTTTAGAAATGAACTCTTCCTTGGCTTCTGCTCCACCTTCCGCCATGCTTGTTACAGCGGGCCGGGCTGTGAGTGCGTCACACACACGTATACGTCATCAATTAGAGTTTATCAGTATTGTCGCAGGATGACTAATTATCATGGGGATTTTTTTTTGCTGGTATAATGCTAACTACGTGATAATCTCTAGTTTGGACCACCCCTACTCTCTTCCACTGGCCAATGAACGGGTGTGCTGTGGTCTGCAAACTTCACCAGTGGCATGCATGAACTTTCTTTAAGACAGGAGAAAGTGTCCCCCAAAACACTTTATACACTTCAGGTACGCTTTGGGCTATTCTTATGAAAAAAATAGAGTGATTAGTGAGTAGTTTCAGTGTTTTTTTGCAAGCTCAGAACTCGTAAATCACTTCAAATAACAATACATTTTTGTTTGAAAGCAGGTAAAAAGTATTTTATTCACAATTATGCGAAAAATGTTACCCCTCCCCTCCACATGCCTGTTTTTCAGGCACAAATGTAGAATTTTTGGGTTGCTTATGTTATGAAGGGGATCGACTAATACATTAATGGTGTGTATACAAGTTGTCCATATACAGTAGAGCTGTATTTCATTATGAAAAACGTATCTTATTCCCTCACTGCAGCTAAAAATGCAGTTTGTGAGATGAACTTTGACATAAAAAAATAAATGTTGGATTTCACCACAAAAAGGTTATTTTGAGTTTAAAACAAGCTATGAGCTAAGCCATGTATTTGTAATTGCAAAAAAATGCAAAAAACTTTTTTGGCAATTTGCTAAGGATTGGTTATCCATTATATAACATAGTAAAAGAAGAGGGAAACAAAGTACTTACCTTGTCCTGGAGGTGTGATATATGTGCGTCTTGGATTGGACAGGACCTCCCCATCTCTCACAATACCAATACCAATCTTGTTGGCACTACCCTCAAAGCCAATCACGATGGTCATTGTGGCTCTAAAACAAACCGAAAGTAGTGAGACCCAACACAGCACTTCTGTGTACACGTTACTTCAGAAGATGCCACAGGTTACCCAAATCACATACTGAAAACAATTAATATTTCAACTGCATATTACATAGTTAACGTCTGACACTGCAACAAAACCACTGCCCTGTATTTCATTATCACGCAGAAAAAAAATGCAATTGCTATCTTTTATTTCTTTCAAAAAATGTTACGGGTAAAATGATCATAAAGTAGCAACATTTTAATCTCATCCATCACACAAACTGTCCTTGTTTCAATAAATCAGTGATCTACAACTCTGAGAATTTAGACAATGCGATTACTCTGTATATCTTGAATGCCGATATTAGTAGACAATTACTTCATAAAATGGTGAGTGTATGCGTTTTATCAACTTTGCAACATCCTACTACCATTATTTACAACGATTTAATTTGACCTTTTCATCTCTGTGAAATGAAAAGCATAAATCATAAAAAAAAAATCGCGAAAAATCCTATCAAATTCCATGCAAGTTACCCAAAAACAATGGGTTTCCCACAAATCATGAGCTGATATATATTTAGACACAAGAAGCTCATATAGATTTACTGGAAAACTTTGTCGTTATTAAAGCTGTCATCGCTGCTGCAGACCGCGCTGTATGGACTGTATACAGTGTGCAGATACACTGCCGTACGGAAATAGTGAAAGATGCTAATTTTACACAGACAGTGAGGTGTATTATAAAGTTGTATGAAGACATACAAACGAACACTGAAATATTCTGTGTACATAATTTATCCGGTGTTAACATAAACAATACAACTAATTAATACTCACATGTTTCTAAGCTATAAAGGCAACCATTTACTCTGCGACACCTATTCTTCCTCTGAAGGACCCCTGAAAATATATAACACCTCACATTACCAACCAGATATCTTTGCTCTTCGTTAAAGATTATCTTATGTATAATTTATCTATGCAACTAAAATGTGAGAAGCATTACGTGAGACATAAAACAAAATTGTCGTTAATATATAATCAGGCATAAACTTAGACACCACAATGAATGACAGACACAAGCCCAGGGACTTTTGGTTTCAAATGTTACAACTGAATTACTGGGACATTTTGAACAATCGTGTTGGTGGAAATAATATATATTTTTCTATCCAGTATTTTTAGAAGAATGAAACGGTTTCCCGTTGCAAGGTGGCGGTCTGAGTATTTTTCATTCTGCAACTCCGGTATCGAAACACGTCGGCTCCCTGTGAGAATTCATGGAGAATTCAACATACGGAACCACTCAGTTAAAAAATAATAAAATAAAATTATAGCTTACTTTCACAGATTAAGGATTCAGAGGTATTTTTGACTTGTTTTATTGATAATAAAAAATAAATTCATAGAGAGCATCGAGAGGATCTACAAATATTTAAGTTCAATCTTGAATAAAGCTGGCAATGTTTGTTTCAAAGTAAAATGATATACATAGCCAGATGCATGCCCTTGTGTTGTGAAGAAGCACTGCTGACATATTGAAATGTGAAGTAATAAGTACACAGCCGTTGATTGTGAAATTAATCCTTTCAGAAAAGTGCTGACCTGCTGATTAATATATTGTTATATATCAGTTATATCTTTATGTCTGCACACTTTAGGCTTTAACAATATATGAAGTTCAATGAATAAGATTAATCTTAAAAAATCTCCAAGGAGTAATTAGCAAAATGCTATCTTTGGAATTTGCCCTGGTGGATGAATATCCATGTTATTCCTACACCGCATTACTGGGTTAATTACAATTAAGAAAAAAAAATCCTTGTTTATTTTTCCAGACTGTCCTGTGGTTGAAACCATGCTGCGATGGACAACAACATCCTTCTGCACCTACTGGCTGCATATTAGGCCTTTCTTCCTACCCAGAACACACTGCTCCACACTCAGTTCCAGTCAGGTGGAGAACAAATTCACTGTAGACCATTTATCTCACTTGTCTGTAGACATTGGGAAAATTCGCAAGTTGAAAGGATGGGTACTGTTTCAGAGTCCTACATATGTTAATGAGGCAGCTAGCCTTTTGCGGGACTTGGGTGCTAATAAGGGAACAATTGGACGTATTCTGGAGCAGCATCCAGAAGCAGTTCTGTGCACTCCTGAAGAATTACAGGCTCAGCACGAGCTGTGGATGACTGTCTGTCCCAACAGTAAAGACCTACTGGGTATAATTGAGAAATTTCCAGCTTCATTTTTTACTGTCAGTCACCATGCTAATCAGAAGGCCAATATACAGTTTTTTCAGAGCTTACATTTGAACAAGCGCATCATCAGCAAATTAATGGGTAGTGCTCCGCAAAGCTTCAGCAGACCAGTGGAGAAGAACCAGGAAATGATCCATACCTTAAAGGAGTCATACCTTTGTCTTGGGGGCAGTGAGAACAACATGAAGATTTGGCTCCAGAAGTTACTCAGTCAGAACCCTTTCATACTGATTAAACCCCCAGAGGTGGTATGGGAGAACATCCAGTTCTTACAGGACAGGGGGTTCTCTGCTGTAGAGCTCCTCCACCTAGTGTCCAAACTGAAGGGCTTCATCACAGAACTTAGTCCTAAAAGCATGCAGAACATCCTTACTTATTCTCTGGAGACTCTACAGTGCTCTGAGACTGAACTAAGGGTGATTATCCTCAAGTGCCCTGGGCTCCTTAATTATCCTGTGCCTATTCTAGATGACCGTTTGAAGGGACTCTTTGAAGCAGGCATTAGTTTAGACCAGATCAAGGACACACCTACAATCTTAGAGCTGACCACACAAATTGTGCTCTACCGTATACAGAAACTGGAGTCCTATGGTTATAGTATTAAAACAGGAAGCCTGGAAGCTCTGGATGGTACAAAAAAAGACTTTGAAATGATGTATGGAAGACTGAAACTGAGACAAGAGCGTCCGATCTTTAACCCTGTTGCCCCATTAAGGAGCATGGAGGAATGATCTTTAAAGCCCTTGAGTGAGAAGAAAGGAAACAAGTTTGAGCAGTTGTTCATGCCACAGTTAACTACTCTGTCACCTGATGTATTAAATTTGTTTTTTTTTTTGGTTCTGGAAAGGACCAGACATATGGCCGTTTGTCCTGTGTAACCATAAATCAGGTATTTGCAGTCTGTAATAGCTTTTGTGGGCGGTGTGTCACTCCCTGGGGTGTGAACTCTGCACCTGTGACCAGAATGTCACTGGTTTGAATCCTGTGGCCGGCAGAGTTATCAAATCATTATAAAGCAAAGAAACTATTAGACAGTTCACTCTCTCTCTTTCACACTGTTGTCACACATGCTAGCTTGTGTTTAAGCAAATGGCTGTTGATCGTTGATGCGTGATATATTCACCTAAAGCAGGTCCTGGCAGATAGCTACGCATGTCCTTGCGAATGTGTAGTGTTTAGGGAATGAGAAGCAGAACCAAAATTCGAAAAAAAATTGGGTATCTGGTACCAGATATTTTCTTATCAATTCTAATTTGGAACCTCATTTTGGTTCCTAACCCTAACCACCACCTGGTGTTGAGTTGGATTCAATAGTGGGGGAAGATGTTGGATATACCTAGTACACCCATATGTATAGTGAGGGAGTACTGGGAGTGTCTGCCAGATCTTGCACCTCCAGTAGAACTTTGAGACATTGGACATTGAGCCTGAATGGGCCAGTAGAACTTTGAGACATTGGACATTGAGCCTGAATGGGCCATGTTCTGGGACTCCATTGCAGAAGCGGCTGTGCAAAGCTGTGGCCATAAAGTTGTTGGTGTTGGTCAAGGTGACAATCCCCAAATCCGGTGGTGGACACCAGCGGTAAAGCAAGCTGTTAGGCTGAAGAAGGAGGCCTTCTGAGCTTGGTTAGCTTGTGGAACTGCTGAAGCGGCCTGCCGATACCTGCCAGCTAAGTGGAAAGTGGCTGTGGAAGTTACTGAAGCAAAATTCAGATGTAGGAGGAATATAGTTAAACCATGGAGAAGACTTTCAGTCGGCCTGGAAAAGATTTTGGCAGACCATCAGGCGACTCAGGAGGGGGAAGCAAGGCTTCACCGAAGCTGTTTACACCAGGGATGGACCTCAATTGGGGATTTAGTCAGGCGGTGGAAGGAGCATTTTGAGTGCATCCTGAATCCCACTTGTACACCTTCCTTGGAGGAAGTAAAGTTGGAAGACTCAGAGGATTTATGGCCGATTTATACCTGATGCTCACAACGCGTCCGTGTGTGCATCACGGCTGCCACTCGTTTTCTATGTTGATCTGTGCACCTTTGTGAAGAATTAATGCTACGTGTAAACAAGATACAGTACCACCAGAAATCATGGGGGGCAGTACGGTCATCTTTTGTCATGGGACTATGTGTTTATCCATCCATCCAACCATTTTCCAAACCGCTTATCCTACTGGGTCACGAGGAATGGGCACGAGGCAGGAACAACCCAGGATGGGGGGCCAGCCCATCGCAGGGCACACTCACACACCATTCACTCACA
>JAODJX010000001.1:29961311-29982155 GCA_026776945.1 Isichthys henryi
CCCAGGCAGAGACTCGAACCCGGGTCCCAGAGGTGTGAGGCAACAGTGCTAACCACTGCACCACCATGCTGCCCCCAAAATTGATAACTCTTATAATAGTTTTCCTTAACATGCCAAGTGAATTACCTTTGGCTGCTCTCTGTGCACAAGTGGATTTTTTATTCTTGAGTTTCAGCAGCCTGTAGGTGTTTTAATTCTCAGTGGAGGTGGTGGGGGCTCATGGCTGTTTCTTTGGCAAATGCTATTGGTTTTTGTTTACAATTCATTAACCCAGAACCCGTGCAGGAGCAAAACATCATTATCATTTACCAGTATATTAGGGGCACCCCCCGCCCCCCCTTGAAGGTCAAGTTAATTTGATTTAATTTTATTTTCTAAATAGCCCCAAAAGCTGTAAACCAAGGGGAAACACTGCTAATGATTATCAAGTACTGGCACAGATTCAACCCAGTAAAATTTGAAATCAGACACATGTGTGACCATTTTGGTTGTAGTTTGAGCCCTGAAGAACGATTGAGCCACTGATTTTAATGATTCCAAAATCAGATTCCAGATCTGTCATGCTGTCATAGAGGGCTGTGTAACATACGCATAATGTTTATTTTCCCCTTAATATCTGTAACTCTGAAAATCCATAACCAGGACACTAGAGTACAAATACAGAAGAAAATGCCAAAATATTAATTCTTATCATCAAAAGATAAGAAAGAGGAATCTTGAGTTTGAGATTCAGGGCTGTGATTACCTGAGGAGCCGCCCTGCTTCGTGGCCCCTGGGACAGGAAGTGCTTTCTGGCTGGGTCTGGAAGCTACCGAGCTATGCGAGGCCTCCAGCTTCTGCTGCAGCTTACGCATCTGCTCCTGCATACGCCTCAGCTCAGCTGGTGGAGACATTACAGATGATCAGATTATGCAGGAGGAATAAATGCATCAGATGATTTTGTCCAAAGCATCGTGTGAAACTAATAATACATTACAAAGATACAGCAATTAAGGAGTCCGCTAATCACACCCTACATGCCTGTACGCCCTATATTACACCTGCAGGAACTTCTTACATTCCATTATAAATCTATAGGCATCAATATGAAGTCAGTCCTGCCTTAGCAGCATTTTAGTCATTATCTGAAGCCCAGCAACCAGAAGAGCATTTGTGGCATCATGCACTGATTGCGAACCAGGCCTTCACGTTCAACATCTCCGTTCTAGTTCATCTCAAAGATAGCATCCTATGACAGTACCATGCTTGAAATCACTGAGCTCCTCAGAACCACCTATTCTATCACATATGTTTGTAAAGCTGACTGCAGGGCTAGTTGCTTAATTGTATATACTCATGGCAATGGGCCTGAATGCAGCACCCAAATTCAATGATTCAGAGGTGTGTCCCAATACTTTTGCCCATACAGCATAAGTGCAGCTAGCCTCAGCTTCAAATGAATGCCTGGGTAAAAGTGTAAGCTAGAGGTTCACCAATCAATCGGCCAGGAATCGGAATCAGCCAATTATCATCATGCTCAGCCCAGACCGGAGACCAGCCAATCAGTCTCGTGTTTTTCCAACTCCGACCCGGGCTGTTTCCCGCATGCACCACTCGTCATACACACAGTGACACAGGCAATAGCCTCACAGCCACACGCTAACATGTCATCAGCCTGGAAGCTCTTTACTGTGAGTGAAGATAATGAGCTGTCAATTATAGTTCTTAAAGAAAATCGGAATCAGCAAAAATCGGTACAAGCAGATTATACTGGGGAAAAAAAACTGGAAATCGGAATCGGACAGGAAAACTGCAATTGGTGCATCTCTAGTGTAAGCAGTATCCAAGTAAGAGTCACACAACATCTTCCAAACAAAGCAAAACCTAATAAGGCTACTATTCAATCAACAGAAGATGCAAAGGGTATCTGGAAGCTTGTAATTGTATCAGGCCAGTGTTGCTCGACGCAGCCCTTGGGGATCCCCGGACAGCCCACATTTTTGTTCTCTTCCAGCTCCCTGTTAGACAATCCACACTGAACCACACTGTTAGCATAATACAGCATCCCCCCCCGGTCCTCAGGTTGCCTGTCTGGGGATCCCTGAGGAATGGACTGGGAAACACTATTTGGCTAGTAGAAGATCATACATGAAGTACTATATAAATATACTGCCATTGAAATTAAAAAGACAAAGATGATCAGCCACCTACCTGCAAGCTCTTCCTTAGATTTATCATGGGAATCACTTGCTTTTGTGTCTGAAGTCTCGCTCTGCGTGCTCTCCTCCTCCATGTCGTCCACATCTCCAAACAGCATGGCAATGTCTTCCTTCTGTTTGGCAGACTCACCCTCAACTCGCCCATCATCAAGTCCCTCCTCATTGTCATCATCGTTATCAAACAGATCATCCAAATCATCCACTTTTGGCTCCTCTGTAATATTTTCTTCTAGAAGGGAAGTCAGGATGTCGAGATCATCCTCAGCTGTTTTCCAAAGAGATGGTAAACTGAGTTACGAATAAAGGACACATTTAAAATGACCGAATTATTAGTTTTTACCCAAAATATGTGACTGGCCATTAGGCAGGGCTCTATACTAATGCCTCCCGCCCCAAGAAGCACTTGTGACTCTAAATTAAAAAAAAAAAAAAAATAGAAAAACAGACAAAAATTTGGTATGGAGCATGGTCAGTTGTTTTTTAAACACTCAAACATAATGCACCATTATCATATAATTTAACATACAAGTTAGTAGAAGGGAAAACTGAATGGACATAACTGACAAGAAAACAGAATTTTATTTTTCTATTTCTTTTGATGTTTTACCATATTCCACATTACAATTTATACTGTCCAAGTGCCTTTATACGCATAGTGCATGTAACCGGTTTGTCTGGGTTGTGTAAATTTTCTATTAAACTCTGATGTCGTGTCCTGATAACAAAATAACAAATTCAAACTAACCAGATTGTGTGCAATTGTACATTTTAATCAAAAATAACCCAGTTACAAACATAAATAGTAGCACATTAAAAAGTAAACCATTTTCGCTAAATTAGCATATATGTGCGCCGCTGGCACGTCAGTGTATTTAGCGTAGGCTACACCGGTACATTTTAATCAGCCAATGCTAAAAAATGCGAAATAAAAAAAAAAAAAAATCTGGTGCTGTTAAACTGTAGTGCAATGAATCGCGACAATAGCGACGTGATGATTAATTACAGTATTGATTCATCTCTAGTGGCCATCTATTAATCAGATCAGCGGAGGGGGGACAACTTCAGTAGTTATCTCTTACTTCTTCTTGTCCAGTATTCTAGAGAAAAAATGTCCTGATATAAAATTCAAGGTAAAAGCCTCTGCGTTTAAATATTTCTCAGCTAAAGAAATGACCATCGAGATATCTAAGGTATAACCGGAAAATGCTTAATGTCGATGTCAAAGTAAAACACGAAAACTCAGTTACAACATGTTTAAAGCTGGACGTCATCGTACCTTCCATTTCTTAGTATCGAATTCCAGATGAGCAGCAAACTACAAAAAACACAAATACAAAACAATTACAACACAGATAAACGCAAACATGCTCTGCCTATAAGAAGATCAACAAGTATTTAAAACTACATACTACAATGTGCATTTTAAATTCCGTTTAACAGTAAATCAAATTATACATTACGGATGACTTTAAACTTACGCATACACATGACTTAATATTAACGTTAATACGATCACCGTGTTTATTGTCCCCGTCCTCTTGTTTCTCCTGCTACTAGCGCCAAAATTCAAGTCCAATCGCTTCGGCCTGTGTATGTAAGTGTCTGTCCTAGATCCTGAATAATTTATTCATTTAAAAACATTTTAAATTACAAAACAAATCGTGCAAAATTATTCATAGCCTTTGTAAAGATGTTTTTATAAATGTTTTCCGATCATTTCATGTAAATCTGTATTTACTTGTAAGATTATTTCGGACAGGCACATCGTAAACAGCCTCAGGTAGGTCCTGTTCTGACGGGCGACTTTACATGCTGATGCAGCTGGCATGAGTTCTTATGTGAGTTCAATAGGACAAGTTTAAAATGATTTATTTACATGCCTGTGTATGAGTGATCCTCACGTTAGCAGTAACCAAATTCGACGGAAACATAAAAAGAGTGCTTTGCTCTTAGTTGCTCCCGACTAAGTATGTATTTGAGCAATAATTTGATGGACTTGCCTTTAAATACATTTCTGGCTACGGGCCTGGGCGAAGGAGGATCAAGGGAGGTTTTAAGCAGAATTCATGTATGTAATGTGAATCGTGTTTCACACTTAAAATTAAGATGTATCGAAAATCTCGTAAACTTGCTACGTATTTAGCTAAGAGGTGGGATACCGCCCATCTATTACAGATGGGAAAACTTTTTTTCTTATCCTTTCTCTGATAAACGCGTTTCTCATCACGGAGAACATGCTTTACTTGACTCAGCATGATTATAGCCCTGCTGTAAGCTGGTTTCCCCTTCAATTTAACCCAGGATTCGACTGAAATCATGTTCTGCCGACTACCACCCCACCTCATGTCTGTCTAGTCCTGTCTTACCGATGCCCGCCGCTACCCCATTTAGACCCTATTTCTATCCACTTTCACCCCAGGTTCTTCCTCCCATACCTGTCACACAACTGTGTTCGCTATTCTGGCCAGAATGAGTCTTATCCGAGTGCAACAAATGGAAGGCACTATTACAATTGTAAATACACTGCAGCAACAGTTAAGTCCTTTATTTTATTGTTCAAACAATATGCAAGTTACAATGAAATAACCTCTTTTGTTTATCTCTAGTTTGTCCCAATAATTTCTCAAATCAAAATTAGTTGTAGCGGCATTGAAAATCGAAATTAACAGAATTTACATTTTTATGTTACATTTTATATAGTCTTTTGAACACCTGTGCTTTTGTTAAGGTAAATCAGTATTGGTTTTGCTCAGAATTAAAAAAGTTTTAATAGTTCAAGGTGTAATGAGCCGCATTGCAAACTACACTCTATCAGAAATGATGTCACAACCGAGGGTGGTTGTTGGACATGCAGTGAGTATAGTCCTTGGTTACATCATATCATCTGTCTGGAGGTGATGGGGAAAAGGCTTGGATTCCCTACGCCATTCAGCAAGCTGAGTGCAAATTTATGGTTGACTCATTTGGTTGCCCCTTTATTGGAACATTGGGAATATTATGGTGCAAAGTAGCATAATTAACTGCAAACGGGACAGCTATCGGTCACAAGGCACTCGCACACAGTGATTTATTAATTCCAACAAAAAACTAGCAACTCAGAACTTTCAAAGGCCCGTCCTTGCATTCAGGAAGGAAAAACACATTTTCATCACAAATAACATTTTTATGTGTTTCTAAATAAAAACAAAGAGGGGGAAAAAATAAATTCCTGAATCAAATCATTGTCCTGACTATTAGGTTGTTTTAATTTATTTTGTGCTAATATACCTTGAAAGTACAAATCCAGACCAGGATTTTGTTTCAACCAACCAGCTCAGTACTCAGACTGTGACTCTTTATGCTCAACTAGTTGGTTGAAACTAAATCATGATCTGGATTTGTTCTTTCTGGACCTTAAATTTCAACCTCTGCTAAGGAATTTGCAGGTTATTTTCCATGTTATAAAAGAAGAATCTACATATTCAGGTAACAAATTATAAGTATAAAACCATGTGATACAGGAATACAGTTGCAAGACAATTATACCTTTGGGCTGTGGGACCAAACGACTACACTTTCCCGTATGCCTGACATAGACAGTAATGTTACTCTAACACAAACACTCCTCTGGTTTGATGGATGGAATCCCACCAGCTAGCCTGTACACAATATGTGACCCACGCAAATATTCTGGCAACACGCTGCTTCATTTGGGCAAAATGTATTACTTCAGCTACTGTCCTTTTACATTAAATTAATAAGTGCCTAAAGTTATCAGTGGAGAGAAGCAGAGGCGGGCAGGCACTCAGATGATGCAGTCCATGATGTGGATCTGCAGGGTGTCGAGGTCGGGGAGGATTTCGTTACACTTGGGACAGACGTGCTCCGGGATGTTCACCTGCTGCTGCCAGTCTCTCCCCTCAGCACCTGGAGACAACAAGGCAAGGTCTGCTTCACCCCAGGGCTCGTTCACCACCGCTCTATTGAACCACGCCTATGAGCCTTGTAGAATAGATAAGGCAAGGGAACGCGCCACACCTAAAACCTTGGGCATACTTGACTTTTCTGCATCTGTTTTTGGGCTGTATATGGTCATGCACGTGGAATGGGTAAACTATTTATGAACAGTTTTGTAGTTGGTCTAGGCTTTGGCAGTAATGTGGCTACACAGCATACCATGGTATTTCCTTACAACAAAATCATCTAGCACCCGTCCCCGCTCGACGAATTTTATCACCAAGATTTCAAAGCGCCAGAATAGTGCTAATTTTAAAATACCGTATATCTTGGTATAATGTCCGGACAGTATGAAAAATTAGATATGCGGGTACATCCGACCCTCCTCATACAACTGCTCACCATAACTACAACAGCTATTCCTCTACACTTTTATAGTTGACTGCTGATTTGTGAAAGTGGACGCTGCCACCTACTGGAAATACCTAAATAATTATCCTGTACATGCGCAGTTGATGCGTACAGACATGTATGATCGCCACTAGACAAAAAAAAAAAACTTGGCTACACGTGCACCAACTGCAGCTGTCCACTACAAACCCTTTATTACAAAATTTATGTTGCTTCTCCCCATAAGTGACCAAAAGTGCATGTGGAGAGGTGAAGTATGGATGTGCCTTCAGTGGTACCCACTGAGCCTCTGTGCCAACCATAGGGACATCCTGGCCAAGTACCCAGGATCCCACACAGGATCATACCTCTGGGCCCCTGCAGGTTGTGTAGAGCGCCCCCATGTGGGCTGGCCCCCCGTGACACATGCCGTCGCTGCATCGCATTCAGGGACTGCCTGGGATAATAAAGAAACAGAGTAGCTGGAACACTGCCTGGTGCCAAAGGACAAAGCACTGGACCCTCCACAATGCTCCTGAAAATCACGAAACATCGAAATCTTCTACAGTTCACTGCCCCATCAGTCTCTGTTGAAGAAACTTTATTCCTTAAAAAGGGCCCCTTCAAGGTCACATGACTTGTGTGGCTCTGGCAGATGATTGGCTGTACCTGCCTAGGGACTCCACCTCCTCCTGAAGGTGACTGTTCTGCTTCATCAGGAACTCCAGCTGTGCAGCCAGGCGCTCCTTTTCTTCGTGAATCTTCTCTCGGGCCGCTCTCTCTGCATAGAAGTCTGAGGAGTAAACCTCAGCCTTCAAAAGACAGGAGGACAGGTCACCAGGTGCCCTCACTCTGAACCGCACCTACACCTCCTTTACATTCTGGAAATTTTTCTGCATCTCTTAAATTTGTTGCTGTTCGGACGATATCGAGGGTGGCCAGATCCCCTACTGAAGCACAAGCTGACACTAAGCAGGGGGACCTACAATCCAGCCCCAAGACACCAACAATTAACTCGATTCAAGGGCGGCTCCCAGGTGACTGCTGGGGGATTACCTGTGCCTGGAACACAGATATGGTCTCAAGCTCTTTCTCCTTCTTGAAGAGATCCTGTTTCATTTCATCAATCTGTTGCTGCTTCGCAGCCAGGGCCTGCTCTGCAGCGGACAGCCTGGCCTGGAGCTCACACACTTCCTCCGTGCTGAGGGGCTGCAGTGAGGGTGCAGAACACACATACGGTACTGCTTTGCACATATGCCCACACCATAGTCAACAGCAACGCAAGGACTCAACCCTTACGAGGCAACAAGCGCATTAGGGATCTCTGCCTCTGTCCAGATGTTCATGGGTACAAATCCCACAGCAGGCAAAGTAATCATAAACCTATAAAGGTTCTTAATCAACTGCTCCAAGAACACTGTCAGGCCCCTCCCTCTAACCCCAAACTTTACTCATTTGTACGTCACTCTGGACAAAATAATAATTTAAGTAAATCCATAACCAGCCCTGCAGACTAGGTATCTTAAATGAAATGACGTTTTTATTTCCCATTTGCACAAGTACGAGTACAGGACATTGGAATGCGTATTTTCAAATATTCCAGTTTAATCTCCTTTGAGACAAACACAAAGATATACAGGTGACAGCAAAGTATGGGGTCTGAGTGCAGGTCAGCCATTTATCCGGTGTCCCTGGAGTATTTTGGAGGTGGGGGTTAAGGGTTAAATACCTTCATTATACCATACAGTACCCAGACACAGTGCATCTGGAATGTATTTAAATAAAAACAAAACGTGAACATTACCATCTAAAGACAGTTCCTGATGGCTATGGTACAATACATTAAGGAGGTACCACAGAGACAGCATGCAGCTAGTCAGCACATCTAGCTGGAGGACAGGAAAGCATTACCTGTTTCTTCTTCCTCTCTTCCTTCATCTCATTGTAGTCTTCAAAAAGCTTGGTGTAGGCCTCTTTTAACTGAGCCAGGTTCTTCCTGCAAGGAGATATGTCCCCTTTTGGTCAACAGGATAATTTTGAGATGTGTGGGAAGCCATTTGGAGAGAGGTGTTTCCACACGGGACAGACCCTCTGTGGGCCTGGGTAACACTTGGCAGAACCTTCCCAACAGCACGGAACTGCAGTGGCAAACCTGATTTAACAGCATCATTCCCTACAGAACTCATGTAGCCAAATCTAATTTCTGGTAGTGTAGGGGACATTTAAATTAAGTACAGTTAAATTTTCAAAAAAAAAATTAAAATGTGAGTCCACAAGGAAGGGTAAACCATGAACAGTCTGATGGTCCAATGAAAGTCAGTGAGTCAACTGGAGTAGCTTTTAGACAGGGGACAATGTGTCACCCACAGCCCTGGACCTATGAGCCTTTTCACTGAGTTACAAAAGAAAGTATGAAGCTGCCCCACTAGGAGCACTGTGTGATTCATAATCAGACTCAATGGCAGATATTTTGGTGCTTTTGGTCGTGATCTTCCACAGATGACATCCCATTATCCAAGGCTGAAGGATCATCCACCTCTCATCTTATTGGTGTTTTTGGTTATGATCTTCCACAGATGACTGAAAACACCCCATTATGTAAGACCAATGGACCATCTCCCTCTCATCTTATTGGTGTTTTTGGTCATGATCTTCCACAGATGACTAAAAATGCATAAACATCTGTTATGCAAGACTGAACGACCAGTTACCTCTCATCTTCTGCCTTCTTTTGTTCCAACTTGACGACGGACTGCGTGCTCTCCAGTTGCAATTTCAGCCTCTCATTCTCCTCCTGAACCTGGTGCTTCTCCACCAGCTGGGCCCTCAGCATGGCCCGGTCCTGCTCCACGTCCCTGCACCTGCATGAAGTGACTCAGTGGGTAGCACTGCACTCTCACACCTCTATGTCCAGAGGATAAACTCAAAACTCAGCATGACTCACTGGATAAACATTTGGGAAGGATGGATGAAAACAGTGTTTCCTAATTTGGTCCCCAGGGGCCCCTATCCCGTCCACATTTTTGCTTCCTCCCATCTCCATACCAAGAGCTGGGAGAGAGCAAAAATGTGGACTGTCTGGGGATCTGCCAGAACTGGACTGGGAAACACTGGATTCGATCATCTTTTACTTAATGGCCTGGTGCCACCTCCACTCCTGTACCTGTCCTGCAGGTTCTTCTTCATGTCCTCAGCACTATCTAATTTGCCCTGTGCTTGCTGCAGGTCCTTAAACAATGTCATCATCTGGCCCTTCAGACCTTCCACCTCGTTGGTGGCCTAAAAGGTACAAAGAGAGAGAAGTTAGGCTCAGTTCAATCACTTCATAATGTTTCTTGACGTTTTTCATCGAGTTATTCATTTAACATTGCGGTCCTACTATTCGTTCATAACATATTACCTACTACATGCTACTGATGACAAATGAACCAGTCCCATTACCTTCAATCGCTATGGTACAGCTAGACTCATCTCACAGTGGTCAGGAATTTCGCCCTTGGGGTTTCAATAAAGTACTATTCCATCCTGTCCTATCCTATTCTGACCATAAAACCCAAAATGTTCACATAGGATGACCTAAAATGTCCCCTAAAGGATTTACAAAGCTTATCAATGTATTGACCAGTGACAGACCAGACGTACCAGTACCTCATCATCAGGAGGCCCCTGTTGGTTTAGTACGTCATTTTCACGCAGAGGTTTTCCTGTCAATGGATTCATCTCCTCCATCACTAAGGACGTCTGACTTTCGGCATTCCTTCCTGCTGGCATGAGTGGCTCCGACAGTCTGATTTAAAGAATTTTACACACAAGACCTTGTATGTAAGTGTCTCCATTAACACCTTTCCACATTCGTGCTGTTCCATCCAGATTCGGTTTAGGGAATTTGCTTTTGACTTCACAGTGCCACTGTAGGCAATGCTAGGCAGTGGATGCATTATCTGAGGCAGCCGTGGAAATGAAAGCTCTCCTGTGTGCTGCGAAAAACCTTCAACAGAACTTCTATGGGATCTGTGCTTTCTGGGAGCATCACTGTCTGGTGTGGCAGCTGCGGCCACGAGGACCACGGAGCCCTGCAGTGGGTGATACGGTGTGCAGAGAGAATCACCAGGACAAAACTGCCTGCCCTACAGGACTCTGCATCCAGGGATGTAGGACCAGCGCATCAAGCATTACCAAAGACACTCAGCAGCCGTGCCATTAACCGCTGCAGTGGCTGCACTCAGGTAGGCACCTCCGGAGCCTTATGGCCGGGACTGAGAGGCTGGGGAGAAGCTTCTGCCCCCAGGCCATTAGGATGATTAACATCACCAAGTAAAGTGAGCTACAGCTGAACCTGCACTCACACATATTTTCTCCTATTTATTTATTATTTTGTATCTTTACTTTTACAAGTTTCTATATTTTTAGCCCTCATTTTTAATGTTATTTAATTTTGTTATCCTTATACCTTGTTGCTCGGCTTGGAGGAGCTGTGATTTCAGTTCTCTTCTTCTGTATGCTTGTGACAAATAAAAATCTTACATCTTAGATAAACATGAACAGAGCTCTCCCAGCACCTCTAAGAGTTTGGCTACTCCACATCCTCACAAGCTCCGCAAGTGACGTTCTAGGTAACAGAGGTTACAAGTATCTACAGTAAATAAGCTCTGTGTTTGCACAGCTTAACATATCTTCACTTCGACTTCTATTTGTTATCTTAAAGCAGACAAATCCATCAAGCCCTAACAAAACAGGACATTATTTTGCTTTAAGCTGCTGACCTAATTACGCTAGTAAAAGTCCCCTCTTTATGTAAAGACACGGCATATTTTGAAAAATAATCTGTCATTCTAAAAAGTCTTATCCCCAGCGATCACCGCGCGCTCCAGCTCCCCCTACAGGTAAAGGTCCATTCAGCCCGCCGTTCCCCACACAACTCATCTACCCTCCATGTGCCCTGAATCACCACACCCACTCCCTTCTACCTTCTGCCATCAGGCCCTGCAATGCCATGACGTGCCATCCCCCACCCCCAGTCATAACATGTCTGCACAGCATTTCATTCTAAAACAGACAGCAGCGGACATAACTGTGTATGACCACATACACATAGCATGTTTATCACACCTACATCTCCTGTTAACTGTTTGTTTCTCTCTTTGTTCTCGCAAAATATAGTTTGTAATATGTATGTTGTCTTTGCGTATTGTCTTGAGTTTTTCTTTGTTTGTCCTGTGCACTGTGTGTGCCTTTATTGCTCCATCATCCTTTCTTCCATTATCATCCTTCCTTCCTTCCATCCATCCATCATCCTTCCTTCCTTCCATCCAACATCCTTCCTTCCCTCTTTCCATCTATCATCATCCGTTCTTCCTTCCATCCATCATCCTCCCTTCCATCATCCATCCATCATCCTTCCTTCCATCCATCCATCCATCCATCATCCTTCCTTCCATCACCATCATCCTTCCTTCCATCACCATCATCATCCTCCTTCCTTCCATCCATCATCATCATCCTCCTTCCTTCCATCATCATCATCATCATCCTTCCTTCCATCCACCATCCTTCCTTCCCTCTTTCCATCTATCCATCATCCTTTCTTCCATCCATCCTTCATCCTTCCTTCTAGCCATCCACCTGAGGAGCAGACAGGCCTCGTTCCTACCTCTCCTTCATCACCTGGAGCTCCAGCTCCAGCCTCTCCACCTTCTGGGTCTCCTTTCTCAGGGACTGCAGTAGCTGCCTGACTGTGATCTCCTCGGATTCCAGGCGGGACGCCGTCATGTCAAACTGGGGCCTGTGTGGGGAAGTGGCTTTCAGCACCGTGCACGCTCCCTAGCGCCTCCTCGTGCACGCTCCCTAGCGCCTCCTCGTGCACGCTCCCTAGCGCCTCCTCGTGCACGCTCCCTAGCGTCTCCTCGTGCACGCTCCCTAGCGCCTCCTCGTGCACGCTCCCTAGCGTCTCCTCATGCCTGCCAGGAACAAATTTCAGGTGCTTACGAGCTGGGTCCGGCTGGGTCTTTCTGGGCACCTGGAAGGCCTGTCGCCACGTCAACTTCTCCTTTCTGCTGAAACCAAGTAATGACACATTAATGTGGAGTTACTCTGAATATGAAATGCAAGAGTCCCATAATTTAAGCTTTAATACTGCTAATGTATAACCCACAGTGCTAATTGCACAATGGCCAACATACCAAACATATCTGTATTTATAAGAAAAGTGATTTATCGTAAAAATAAGTCAGGAATGGGTGTGTAGTAACTCATAATGTAACATATACTGTATATATATATAATTTAATACTAAATATATTATTAAAATTCTTCCTCTGCAATACTATATGGTATATAATATCTTACTGCATTATGTGCAATAACTAACATTATTGGAGTAGAATTACATTATTAATTACCTTTGACATTATTACATTATCCGAAGATTATTAAACGGAGTTCTTACATTTTTATATGCAGTTATTACATTACATGCAGTTTTATTACATTATGAGTTGCTGCAGTCTATGGTTTTGACTCTCTGTCATGCTCACTTACAAAACCTGTCTCAGAATATAACTGCACAAAATGTTATGAAGAAAAACTGTGAAAACCGGCCTTTTCCCAGGATATGAGGATGAGAGACTGAAACTGGGCAGTTTTATTTGCACCCACTGGATGCGACGTACCACTTTGCTTCCTACTGCACATAGCAAGAGCTGCACAGGACCCTTGTCCCATAACCCTTAATGTATGCCAGAGACAGTGTTTATGGCTGCGATAACCCTAACCTTTTAGGGTTACTGCCTCATGAACCATTGGCTGATTTTTTTTTGACCCTATTAGATGAAAATAGCCCATATGGTTTTGGCTTTCTCCCGCAGACCAACCTGGTCACATTTCACAGAAAGATGCACATTTAAAAGAGACCTGGAACATCCATCCATCCATCCATCCATTTTCCAAACCGCTTATCCTACTGGGTTGCGGGGGGTCCGGAGCCTATCCCGGAAGCAATGGGCACGAGGCAGGGAACAACCGAGGACGGGAGGGGGGGCAGCCCATCGCAGGGCACGTTCACACACCATTCACTCACACAGACACACCTATGGGCAATTTAGCAACTCCAATTAGGACCTGGAACATGGCCCAACAAAAATGACGCAACATTATCATCATAGTAACGGAATCTGCATTGTGACAGTCTATATACCTAAAAGTGTGTTTTATAAAAGTGGGGGAAAAAAACGTATCAATATAATAAAATTTTCCAATTTAAGTTCTACTTCAGTGATTTGTATTTTATTGTTTTATTTTCTTTTTCATATTTTTGGCACTAGATCTTCAACCAAAATAAATCATTTTAATAAGAAGTATTTCAGTGATCAAGTGAATGACTTAAGAAGAATAAACAGTTACGTTAAGAACTAATGGTAAAGGAAGTTAGACAACACTTTTTCAAATGAAGGTATTGTGTAATTTATCTCTGACTCATACTGGTTACGCCTCCTATATCTGGCCTGATTGTAGCCAAAGGCGTTCCGTGGTTTCTGGTCGGAGTCTTCAGCGCTGTGGAGCAATGTGGACCCACCCCCACAAACAAAATCGTTTCCACGCCGATGCGTTTCGGCTCAATATCTCGCTAGCTTAATCTTCAGCTCACAAGTGGATGACCTAAGTGTTTCCTATAAAAAGCGAAAGTGACGATTCCTTTAATCACCAAAAAGTTCCACATCCAATTCAGCCCACGGATCATTCTAGTGGAGGAATTACTCAAACTGTACATTATGCAGATCTGTGTATGTGCCAGGGTTCTTTTGGATATTCCTGGACATTATTATACTTGGAAATTGTTACAGGACAATAGCCACCCCAGTAAAGTCACTGTCGCAAAAGTTTTTAATTTCAATGATAAGGCTTTTCACCATTATGGTAAGGGCCAAATATAGTCCAATTTCTAATGGATGGGATTGGCCCAAGTACTGCTTGATTCTTAAACAGAATGCTTTCATGTCAACCTCCCTCTACATATTACTGCAGCCCATTAAAAGATCTAACCAAATTCAATATAAATGATGTACACACACGTATAATACATATATTACAAGAATTTTTTATTATGCATTTTAAACTATTGAACATATGCCAGGGAACAAATGTGTTTGGATGTTATAGCAATTACTCAGAACCTAGGATGGCAGTTATTGTAGACTTACATTTATGTGGCAGACACTTTTTTACAAACAGATGTACAAATGTGGCAAACAGAGCAAGTAACACCAACAGAAGTGTGACGGAATGCTGTGCCTGTGACTCACCGCAATCCTGATCTCAATGAAGGAGTCCTCAGGGCACCCTTGACCCATCTTCAGCTGCAGCTCTGAGTTCATGGCCACCAGGTCATTCTTCTCCGCCTGCAGCCTGGCTATCTGTCCCTTCAAGGTCTCCACTTCGGAGCTCTTGCTGACCACCTCACCCTGGGAGCCACAAACAAGCCGACATCCATCGTCACTTATCAAAGCTTCAGTCAAACTCTTGAGTGTCTCTTAGTGAAGAAGATTGGTCCACACTTTTCAATATGCTCAGTACAACAAACCACAGTCAACACAAAGCTTGTTCTAGGGTCCGCATTGCGTTATAATGCTGACTATGCTACACTGTTTGACCAGAATGTATATAAACAACTCACAGCACTCACTTCCAGGACTACAGAATGTAGAATGTGGGTATTAGCAAGAGAGTCTCACCCGACCAGCCCCTCCTTCTGTTTTCTCCTCCAGGATCTGCAGCCTGCTCTTCAGCTCCTCATTCTGGCTGGTCAAAGATATAACGTGCTCCTTGGCCTCCTCTAGCTTACCCTCCAGAAAGTTCTTCTCTTCCTTCTGTTTCTCCTTCCACACTGACAGTCCCTCAAATCGCTCCTTCATTGTGTAGTTGGTTTGCTTCAGAGCCTCTGCAAGAACAAAGGAAGCTGTGAGATATGATACATGCAAAGACCGTGGTTAGAACAGCTGTCTCACTACTCTGGAGACCAGGGTTTGACTCTCTGCCCTGCGTCCATGTGTGTGGAGTCTGCATGTTCTCCTCGTGTCATCGTGAGGTGTTCTCCAACTTCCCCCCACAGTCCAAAACCATGCTAAGGTGAATTAGAGTTGCTAAACTGTCCACAGGTGCGAATGGTGTACATGCCCGGTAATGGGTTATTCCCAACCTTGTGCCTATAGCTTCCATATCTTAGTTCCCATGTTCCTCGTACGAGGTAAACAGACACTGCGGTTCATAATTTGCAGAGGCACCATCCACCCCCATATAAACGTTCAGTTGTATATTTGTAATAATTGATGTGTGTTATATATATATATATATAAAAACTTTGACAGATACCTGCATCGCACACAGTCAAAACAATTTAATTTTTAATAACAAATCCGGCATCCTTGAGATGAAAGTACAGGAGGTCGCTTTTCATTTCCGGCAGACACTTTCATGCATAATTTATTATGTGATATAGTTATATACCATTTTTATTCTTGTTGTCAATCATACACACACACAGACACACACACACACACACGTATAATACATATATTACAAGAATTTTTTATTATGCATTTTAAATATAAATTATATGTGGGGGGGTGGGGGTCACCATCACATGAGGTTCCCAAGATTTATTATTAACCTTCTCTACAGGGTTACACCATTATACCCAAATTCCCTGCCTGAGTTTTCACTTTGTCTTCACTTACATCAAAATGGCTATTTTCTTCTTTGCATTAGTGTTCCCTGTGATACACAGCACTTCTTCATCTTCTGCCCAGGGTACAGGTACACATTCCCACCACAGGGATGCTCACGGTACATTACTGGCATGCAGCTTTTCATTGTATACCATTTGCCCATGAAAATTCCTATTCTGTCTTAAAACCTCCTGCACACACCATGAAGAAACATGTTTTAGCTCACTGCTCTGCCTACTGTTTTGGCATATATGGTCCTGAACACAAATTCCCAGAATCCCAGTATATCCAGATATATAGTTAATGACAGAGATAATGTGACAGTCTCTGCCTGCCCCCTTCCTGAGAAAAATAATATTCTATTTTTTCACATTGCATTATAAATCCTGCTTTCTGTGCTCAGTAAAGCACGTTTTGACAGCTTGTTTTTAATATAGACTAAATGAAAATATAATATATTAGCAAGTATATATAATTATAAAAGCTGTGCGATTGTTTATCATCATGCGTGCCAATTTATATATAAAATTATGTACTAAAGAGAAACTTTTCAATCGGCCACTGACCCTTCAAGTCACGGTTTTCCTTGATCAGGACAGTCATCTGCTGAAGGGTCTCTTCCAAGGATCCCATAGGTGGAGAAGCCTCCCCCCCAGGCCCCTGATGTGGACCCTGGGATATGTCCCCATTCACCACTGGAATGCCGGAGGCCATGGATCAGCAGTGGAGTTCGGGAATCGCAAAAGGACCTCCCTTTCTCAAGCTGAACACAGGAAAACAACATGTAAGTTTTTCCTCAAAAAAGTCTACAGAATAAATGTATTAAAACGAAAATTTGACTGTAAAAAATACTGTTAGTATTCAATAGACAATTTTGAGACGTGTCAAATCAAACAGATCAAAGATTTCAGAGAAATTAAATATTTTATAAATCCTTCTCGTATAACACGCCTGTGGAATAAACTGTCGGTGGACAATCGTCTCAGAGGCCTGATCTGAAACCCCAGATCTGCACTCATAAGCAATGAATAAAAGAATAAATTTCACACAAGGGAATCCGACACGCACTAACTTACCGCTTAAAGTAACGTTTATGGTCGAATCGCGGACGAAACGTGCTACTTGACATTCACTCGGTATAAAGGCGCCATTACCTCCGGGCGACAAAAAGCAAGATCACTGCTGTACACTGTCCACTGCTACTGCAGTGCCACAGTGCACCATGGGGGATCGGCAAAATATACTTACGGGCAGTGACGCACTTCTTTATAGTAGACTAGTTCCAAAACAGAATGCGATATTCAGCTTAACATACAGACATATAAGCCGAGCACCGCGTTTCCTGGATGCCTTTCCGGGTCTCCTGCGCGGACCAGCTGACGGTAACGTCACCAGCTCGGTTTTTTCCGGGTTTTCCCCTTATTATTATCAAACTGCGTTTCTCCATGACGCTTTCTCTGTGAAATAAGTCATATTCCTAAGCTTGGTTTCATTTTTATGCATTATTTGTATAAATAGTTACTTCCATTATGCAGGCTTTGCGCAGTTTGACTGTCCCTAATTTTCTTTATTTGAGCTACGTTATTATGTATCAACGTTATGTGGAGTATAACAAAAATACGCCAATTTTAATTATATGCATTATTTCCAGAGAGCAGCACTTGCTTGTAGCAATATACTAAATCTTACAATTCAACATCATTTACGACCAACTGTTTTTGGATTGGGCTGTGCTGATTTTGTAGATTTTATTCCGCCCACATGGATGCCTCGTGTACTTTATTCCCACAAATAGTGATGTCCGCTTGTTTGGTAACTCAGTATTGTTGCTGGTGCGTCACTGTGAGCATGTTTATTTCAATGGATCATTGCCAAACATTCTTTTCAATTTAATGAACAGCATCACGGTCACCCGAATTAGATGATCATTAAACCGAAAGTATGTCTGCCACTAGTCAGAATTTTTCGTTTGCAAAATTTTTAAAAAGACACGTTTATTAAATATGGAGCTTCCAAAGTTTGTCTTAAATTTTTAATCGCAAACAGGTAATAGTTCTAACAACTTTGCCGTGTAGAGAAGAGAAAAAAAGAACACGCAACGTACGGACTCCATTATTAATAACCTGGTCAGTAACTTCTGTGTAGCACGAGATGGCGCCAGTTCTCATAAATTATAGAAAATGGATGGACTACCAATACGTTTATTTATTTAACACAAGCTTTTGTCCAGAGGTCCAATTCCTCCTAGTGCAGGAGATTTGACTCTTAGTCACATATCTCAGAGGATCGGCCTCAAGAACCATGGACCCAGAGATGTCCAAAGTCCTACCCTGAGGATCAGCTGCTCAAAGTAGCCGGCCCAGCAGGTCACAACTACAGTACGATCCGCAAGGACCGTCTGATCACCCTCCCTGACCGTGACTCTCTGAGGAACAGATCTGGATATGCGTAAAGCTTCAATTCCTCTGTAAGCAGGACGTAGGTCACATAGATGGTGTCACTCGCTCACAGTTCCCTCTAACAAACGTCTCCTTATCTGCCCTCAGTGCCCTCGCAGGTGTAGACCAGAGTTGCCATCAAGCCGTGCACTGCAACTCCTCTCGATAATATCCAGGGTGACCTGTGAGACGAAACACCTCCTTTTGGGCACACCAACACAACTCTCAGCAACCTTCAAGGTCATGGAAGGTGTCCCACATCACGTTAGAATCAGCAGTCATACACAAAAATGGGTATGTTTAAATATGTACTATGGGAAATGTCTGTGAGAGTGATCCTTCAGGCTGCCGTAGGTCACGTTCAGCTGCACAGCATATTTGACAAGGCTCTGCTTACAATAAAGCACATGGCACTCTGGGTCATGGTGCAGCCGCATGGCTGGCTGGAGGCCCTGGGCTGCCTGCCCTACGCCCTTCTCCTCACTGCCTGCCTGGCTCCAATGCAGTTCCTCAGCTTCCTGTTCCTGGGCTAACATTGCGATCTAAACACTCCCCAGTCACACTGACATGTTCACATGTCCACTGTCAGATTGAAGTAGGTACTTTCACAGACATGGTGTGTCCTTTTCTCAAAAGACCGGTCGACATCAAAGCACAAATTATCTGCAGGAATATCCGTCGAGAGATGGTGATCAGACCCCGTTTAGATATTTTATCATTTACAGATGATTTTCTGTTAAAGCGTTACCATTTTTCATCACAGACAATCATTTGTCTCAACAATATTCTTAGCCCTCATCTTGCTCGTCAAACACACCGTGGACATCCTCTCAGTTCCGAGCAAATTCTTTGTACAGCACTTCGCTTCTTTGCCAATGGCAGCTTTCTGTACTATATTGGTAAGACTCAACACGTTTCTAAGGCAACCATCTGTCGGTGTATCAGACAGGTTACTCTTGCGCTTAAACGCGAACGCTTTCTCTACACGTTTGTGGCATTTCCTGGTCACAGATGTAGTAGAATAACCACGGAAGAATTCCGCAGAGTTGCAGGTATGAAGTAATAACCTCATATATTTAGTAATATGCTTTAAGATTTAAAGCAATAAACAATTGTAGGTTAAGAGTAGATTAAATACAGTTACGCTTTTTGCATTGTTACACCATACAAAACTAGAAACTGACTGTAGTACCTGTTCAAATTAAGTAGGCTTATGGCCTCTTTGTTAGGATTTCCAGGTGTGATTGGCTGCATAGATGGCACACATATTCCCATTAAAGCTCCTTCAGTAAATGAAGGAGACTATGTGAATAGAAAGTCATTCCACAGTATTAATGTGCAGGTAGGTGAGTTTCTAGCTTTTAGTAGTTTACTGCATTGAATTATTGGCGTACTTTACAGTACATCTACAGTAACTAATCATTGTTCTGCATTGTGAAGATTATAGGTGATGCAGCCTATGTCATCAGCAATGTGGAGGCAAAGTGGCCTGGGTCTGTGCATGATGCCAGAATGTTCTGTGAATGCACACTGAGTGCTAGACTTGCTCGTGGTGAGTGTATACAGTGCAGCTATATTATAATCTTTAAGCAATATCTTGTTTCCTCGTATTGCACCTTAACATGTAAACTGTCTACGTGTTATTGTAAGGGAGATCAGTGGTTACCTACTCAGTGACAGGGGGTACCCATGCCAGCCCTATCTGCTGACCCCATACCCTAATCCTGAGCCTGGCACACAGCAAAGATATAACTTGGCTCACAGCAGGACCCGGGCCAGAATAGAGATGACCCTGGGCTTACTGAAGGTCTGTTTCCAGTGCCTTCGTGGGCTCCGTGGCACCCCAGAAAGGGCCTGAAATATCATTGTTGCATGCGTAGTCCTGCACAATATTGCAATGATGAGAATAGAAACCTGGGTTGCTGCACTAGAGGTTGACCCCGATAACAACCCTGACATTCCTGTTGATGCAACAGATGGACAAGCTGTTCGAAACGCAATATGTTCTAATCATTTCCAGTAAATAAGTGTCAAATAAATACAACTGACAGTCATTTTATGAACTCTTCTGTATTTCCTGTAATTGAATATGCAAAGCAGCATTTTAATATTTTGTTTTGAAAGACAGTTAAAGATCCATCAAGTTGTGACACTACCCACCTT
>JAODJX010000001.1:29999643-30026204 GCA_026776945.1 Isichthys henryi
CCCCCCACACACACACACTACCAGTCAAAAGTTTTTACCACTTTTCCATTTATCTCATAAACTGAAAATATAAGTCAAAATACATCAAGTTTCCTTTATAACATGGAAAAAGTATGTAACAGTGCATGTCTAGTGTGGTGATGGTATATTCAAATTCTAGGCTGTCCATTTAATGTCCCTTGTAGAAAGAATGCTTTGAATTTTTCTGCTCTTTTAACTGTTAGAGGAGGTTACTTTGATTAATCAAAGATATGACATTTTCTTGACAATAAAGGTACTCAAATGGTGAACATACTGTAATTTTATTTGTTAGCAAAGACTATTGAGTGTATTTTAGTAAATGTTAAGTAAGAAACATGCAAATGTAGAAAACTTTTGACTGGTGGTGTATTTGTGTCCTTTTCATCCCCCACCCCCTTCCTCAGCAGCTGCGGCCAGGCCCTGGCACTCAGCTCAGCCTCCCTACTCCCCCGCCCAGTCGCACCCCGTGTCACATGACTCTGTTCTCCATCCTGAATAGAATGAGTGTTGCAGCAACAATAACATGACAAGGGACTGAAAAGGGTTAAAACTCGGCAAACAGTACAGCTGTGTGCCCACGGTGATGCAGCAAACCTTGGCCATATCATGGGATGGACCTGGGGAAATCAAACGAGATGAAAAACCATTATTTATTTATTGACCTCCAGCTCAGTTGAAAGGTGTCTCATCCTCTCTACGATCTGCCTGCCTTGTTGTGCGATCCGAATCCCTTTATTATGGCCTGTGGCAGTGACAGCTGTTTGGCCTCTGTCCCTGTGGAAATCACATTCCCTGCAACACTAAGTACCATCCATTGCTGTGCTTTCTGCTTGGTTACCAGCCACTGCAGGGCAAATGTGACTCACCATCTCACACTGGTTTGTTTATGTCAACAAAGCTGTTAAATATCCTGTCAGGCTCGGCACTGACACAATAGCTGGGATTTGAACCCAAAACCACCCAATAGCCATAACTGCTTCATGCTGGAAAGCATGAATTCATTTTTTGTATCTCTAAGGAGTCCATCAGACAGTGAGTCTGACGTGAATACGAGTCATCGATTGTGGAGGAAGGGGCTGTCAGGTCTAGTCTCTCAGGGGGTGACATGCAGGATTCTGAAACAATGCCAGACTGATCATGTGTTTGCTTTTTGGTGCTGAGATCAAAGCAAGGTGCATCCTATGTTGCATACCAAGATTTCCACTTTGCCCCTTTAACCATCTACACAATGGTAATTAGTTTCTCTTTTTCCAGGTGGGAGAAGCGGCTGCATTGCCCCTCATTCTCAGTCCATGATTAAGAGTCCTGTCAATGGGCACTGGGGAACCTTGGCACTCTTTTGGGAGTGTGCTGTGTCATCCGAGGAAAGTGACGAGGAGTGGGCGTTTGATGGCGCACATCTCGGGGGAGGTGTCTGCTGGCATTCACATTGTGTGATGAGGGGGAGGCCAGTGAAAGGAATAATTGACTCTACCAGACTGGGTGAAAACAGGAAAAAACATTAAGCTGTCTAAGCATCCCAAATGAGGCAGTTCTCGATTCTCTGATATAGGGGTTACCAGCCTTTTGATGCGTTTATAGAAAGTCTATGCATTATGCATTTTCTAAGCCAGTCTGTAAAGACACAGAACTCTACAGTCATCTTAATTGTGTGATTTAAGTCATTCCATGTTCAGAAACTGACCCCACCCAGCTGTAATTTGCTAAATAAAAAGTATCTCACAAACCTGCAGATGCCTTGAACCTTGAGGAGCAGAGGGTTACGACCCCCTGTTACCCAAGTCAGCTGCATATTTTCGGACACAGAGGCATTCAAAGGTTAGTGTGTACAGTTTATTGGGGCTGCCTGCACTGTCAGAAAAAGTACCAATTTGTACCTTTGAGGGTACAATTACTTGTCACTGGGGCTGTACCCTCAATGGTTTGCCAGTTGTACACTAGGTGTAGGTAAATGAACCGTTTAAAGTACAGAAATGGCCTCTAATGAACATTGTTATACCATTGAGGGAACATTTTTGTTGTTTGTACCTTGGGGAACAAAACTGTACCAGACTTGTACCATTTTTCTGACGGTGTGGCACCATAGAAACAAAAGACTTTTACAACAATGAAAGAAGCAGGTGGGCTTAGTAACAACAACAGCAAAAAAACAAACTCTGATTTCACACATTAAAACGGAGGAGATATGTACATCTCCACTGATGGATTTATCAATATAATCTCAGATCACCCTTTAGCAGGTTCAATGCTACAGAAGGACATTTGTCATGCAACAAACTGATTTATTGCGAAATGTTGCCCTCAATCTGATTAATAAATTGAATTAAGATAAATTAGATTATGGCCTGTTGTTTTTTACTCATGTTTGTTTGTATCTTACAAAGGTTTATTGAATTACAATATAATCGCTTTTGATTTTACTGTAAAATAAGATTGTTCTCTATTTCAAGTCCAATCTAACAAAGATTGTAGTCAGATGACATAAAGGATGCTCTCAGTGTTGTAAGAATGTAAAAATATAGGTTGTGTCCAAATTCAGGGGCTGCAGCCTTCGAATGACGCTGCCTACATAGTCAGTACATCATAAGAATGAGTCATTAGGTAGGAGAGTCACTAGGAAGAGCTTCCAATGAATGAACAGTAACAAGAACAAATGGTTATGGGAGCAAATGTTACACAGAACATAAAAGAAACCAATGTTAGTGAATGTATGCAAATAACTCCAAGGCAGACTTAGGTTCTTATTAGACTAAGTGCAAAATCCAGGAGTGCCGAGTAGTCTGTTCTTCTGGTTTGGTTTCCTAGTGCTTTCTAAGTTACTATTTTGGATTGGTTCTGTCCATTCTCCTTTCTCATCTATCTTAGTGCCCCAGAATCCATTTGCTTTACTCCTCCCCTTGCTTCTATCTACCATCTCACCCTTAGCCATTCCTGTTCCCCTCGGCACCTGAGTCCAATCCAGTCATCATACCTGCCCAGATTGGTGTCAGTGCTGGTGTTACTTAGCCCTGGGAAATGAGCCCGTCAAAGAGGAGAAACCTGACAGGCAGATAATCTGGGGCCACATGCATGCATTTTGTGGTGTTTGTGTTGTTTGTTGTATTTTGAACTTCGTTAATAAAACACTTTTAAATTCTCCATCTGCAGTTTATGGCAATTTTATGAGTGAAAATGTCTTCTGTGGAAAATAAGCGCATGATTTTTAAAATTAAATCCCAGGTACTGATTTGTTACCAGTATTATTTTAGTAAATTAACATAACAGCCACTCTGATATTACTGCCAATCTAATGGCTAATTTGTCATGTTCTGCCCGCCTGACCCTCCTGTCTCCTGCTTAACGTGACCCTGATGAGTCACACCTGGTGTTTGTTCCCCCTCGTTATTCCTTGTATTTAAGTACCTGTTTGTCTCATCCTTCCTAGTCCAGTCATTGATGTCGAACCTTCTTGTTGCCTGTTACTGTCCTGGTTGCCAGCCCTCCTGGTTTTCAGCCCTCCTGGTTTTGATCCCTTGCGATCCTATTTATTCCCTGAGTTCAGAAAACCCCTTTTGTTTTCCCCACAACGCCGGCCCACAAGTCCTTCGTCCTGTCTGTTGTGACATAATTCAAGCTTAACTGCCTAGGATTAGACTGGCCAACACATAACTGCGGTTTAAATGGAAAACCTGATTAGAGCAAAGGCACGGCATCCAGTTTCCGTAAGGGGCTCTGATGATATCGTCTTCGGCGGCCGACCTCTGCCAAGGACAGAGGCAACCACATCTGTAGACACCCCGACCTCAAACGCAGCATGCACACGTGTACTGGTGAGGAAGACAAACTCAAATATGGATTTCATTTCTGTGTCTGCTGCTGGACTGACAGATATACCATTACTTGACTGATGTATGCATTTTTTTAATATGACGCAATTTACAGTTTTACCTGTTTATTCAGCTGGATACTAGACTAGAATTCAGCTCAAATACCTCAAGGGCAGAACATCTGTACCCCACCCCTGTCACTAACTTATCTGGAGCCAAAAGTCTTCATGGTCGTAGAAAACCTTGAAAAGAATCGTTCTCCACATAGATAAATAACTTTTAACAAGCATCAGCTCGGGATGTTTTAATGAATTCTTTATGTGAGGTGTAACATTGCGTTCTCCATTGATCTCCTTGCTTCTCTTTCATGTAGTAACTGCATCTTGAGGTCAAGCCTGAAAACACAGGATTTTTTTGGGTGGTGGACTGGGGGGGGGGGGCTGATGTTAGGGGTCAGGCCCCTCCTCTCACCAACAATCACTTATTAGTGATATAAAGCAGAGTTTTCTCCAGGTAGCGGGGGATTGTGTGGTCATGAGCGATAACTAAGGGCTTTGAGGCGTAATGAAAGTTCGCAATTTTATCTCCCAGATTTTCTGTGTCTGCTTGTGCTCTCTTAGAGGCGAAATGGCAGTTTTAGGTGTTTTGCTTTCCAAGTCTGTTAATTTTGGTGCTCTTTAATGAAGTCCCTCGTTCCACCATCCAAATCCCCATGTCACAAGGCTCTGTTCAATGTCCCCGTGGAATCAAATACTTTATAAGCGCAATATGCAGAAACAATTGTCTTCATTACCAGAGTCACAGCATGTAGCTTTGAGCGCCAATTGCCCTGGCTCTAAATACAGGCAAGACAGGTTCAGTGAACAGGACAGAAGGCAGCTGGGATGGACGGCCAGTTGTTACACGGCCCATTCTCGCACGCACAGGGCAGCTTACAGATAACTGTCCTCGTAAATACACTTCTTTGGAAACTGAAGAGACATGTAGACGATGGGAGAGAATGCAAACTCCACACATAAAGCCGGGCGTGAGATTAAAATACTCAGCATTGGAGGTGTGAAGACACATTGTTGCCCCAGTCGTCATCATCATCCATCCATCCAGCCATCCATCCATCTTCTAACTGCTCTGTCGGGTTATGGCCGCAGGGGGTCCGGAGCTCACCCCAGGTAGCACAGAGAACACAGTGAGGATAAACTGTGGGCAGCAGGCATGTGCACAGGGGGTGGCTGGGGGGCCCTGAGCACCTGCCCGTATCGCCAAAACTATTTAATGTGAGTGGCCCCTTTTTAACCTTAAAGCACCTGTCCCTCAAAAAGTCTGTGCGCAGTCCTGCTGGACAGGATCCCAGTCTCAGTAATGTAACTGAGAAACTATTTTGGGGATGATGGTTTCTTGGTAATTAATTTTTGTGTGAGTGGGGTTCAGTAACCTTTGCATGCATCTTTAACCAAAGTGCCACCTACTGGGATCTGGCTTTGAGGGAAACAACTTCAGCTGCACCACTGGATTGCAGCCAATGACACGATCAGCTTGTGCTAATCTGACTGTGTACCTCAAAAGGTTACCCAGTATTCTCAGAGCATTGACTAAGGATAGTGAATTTGCAATACTGACACGTCGTGAGTTTTTCTGTTGGACCTATATCATCATTCATTTGCAGCGTGTTTTAAAAAGAGCACTTTGCAAGTGGCCTAACGGTTAGGGAAGTGTGTTTGTGGTTGAAAGGTT
This sequence comes from Isichthys henryi, assembly GCA_026776945.1. Lineage (NCBI taxonomy): Eukaryota > Metazoa > Chordata > Actinopteri > Osteoglossiformes > Mormyridae > Isichthys > Isichthys henryi. The sequence goes on from JAODJX010000001.1 coordinate 30,005,202, forward strand.
GCTGGTTAAAATCTCTGCTCTGCAAAGTACCACCCCCAAGCGCTGCTCCCTGCGTGCTAAATAATAGCTGTCCACTGTTATGTCATGTATGGGTTAAATACAGAGGACACATTTTACTGTGGTGTTTCAACAATGTTAGCTTTTCACTTTTGGAAGAATGAAACAATGGCGTTATGGTCTCAAATGAAGTCAAGAGTGTAATACAATTTCTGTTACTGAGCATCATTTGCATCTCAAATACAGCTAAAAACAAGTATTGTAAAACACTGGTGGTACTGGTGAAGGTGGCAATTACAGGGCATTCAGTCAGTGCAAAAACATGGTCTGCTTAGGTAGCTGCTATTATTAGATAGGCACTATCCTGTGATCAAGAAGTAGTAATAAGAAGGGAAACACCCTACGCAGGGGCACGGGGCATGGTGTAATGCGGTTTTAAGAGGCTTACTTGAAATAGCCACGTAAACAGAAAACTTTCACATCAACGATTAGCAGTATCCATGTCCGCGACTCCGTCGTCACAGTGACGGCACCAGCCTGATGCTCTTACGCGCCCCCCGTGCGCAGATTGCGTAGTGGGGAGCCGGGCTACGGCGCTGGGTGCACGGAGACGGGGATGCTCCAGTAAACATCTCAAGGAGTACGATCACTAAAGGGGCTTTAATGTTGTAGTAACTGAAGAAAGGAGGGAACTCTTCACGCAACCTGTTACGCGAAGCTTTGACAAAAGAGAAGCGCACAATGAATGACGTTAAACTGGCAGTCCTGGGAAGCGAAAGGGTCGGGAAATCTGGTATTTATTGGAATTGTCTAAAAAACATTGTTTAACGTCCGGTGTAATAAATAATAGTATGACAGCTGATAATTCATTAATTACATGCGATTTATCTATTCTCGTTGCAGCGCTCATCGTACGATTTCTTACAAAGCGCTTTATTGGCGAATATGCATCATCAACAGGTAAAGTTAATCTTGAAATGTCTCTAAATGAAAACAGACTAATTTTGCAGGTCGGTTAAGCATTTTGTCGCAAAATATATATTTTAAAACGAATCCAAAATTTCAAAATGTCTCCAGGATATGCAGCATTGTAGTAGTACTTTATCAATAGGATAATACTGATTGTGCAAAACAAAATTTTATAGATTTTCGGAGCTGTGTGCTTCCGGTAATTAATATTTTGAAGTGTTTTAAATATGACAACCTCTGATTGTAAATAACTGAGTTTTGCGTTTTCCAAAGTCCTAATTACTAAAGTTGTACGTTACCTCTTAACAGTTAAATTTTTCATCGGGTTTACTCCAGAAGTGTTTTTCTTGTAAATCCTCCTGTAAAATAGGCCATTGAAATGGGATTGTAATATTCAGTTTCACAGAGAAATGGATGGATGAGGTTTATCGGTTCCCGAATTGATTTTGCTTCAGTGTAATTATTTCCTATATTTGCTTCCCAGAGTGCATATATAGGAAGCGCTTGTCAATTGATGGACGGCAGCTGAATCTTGAACTGTATGATCCATGTTCTCAGGTAAGTGGAGGGAAAACGTTAAATGATGATGATTATGGGATGGCAGTGCCAGGCAGCACTTTTTTTTTTTTTTTTTTTATTTTTAATCTCATTCGCTTGTTTTGTTGTCGGTCAAATTAACTTGGAGAGAGTACATTTTTTACATACATATATGCCCGTGTTTTTTCAATATGTCTCACATTTATCTTATGAAAATGTCTAAATCTTGCTGACAAAATTTCTAAATTTTCTAGGGTAACTCCCTTTTATGTTTAAGTGTGCATTTAAAACATCTCACTCAGAGAAAATACTGAACTAGTGACTGGCCATCGCAGTAATGCTACTGAAATGCTGTAACAACATTTCGTGCTTATTGACAATGTGGGATGCCTGTGTCAGGGCGAAGTGACTGCTGTTTAATATGTGCCCAGGCTTGTGAAGGAAAATCTAACCTGAACGAGCAGATGCACTGGGCCGATGGCTTTGTGGTGGTCTATGACATCAGCGACAAGTCTTCATTCCTCGCGGCGAAGGCCGTCCTCCATCTCATCCGGGAGCAACATCTCGGGGTGGCCAAGAGGTACAGACCCGTCTCTGGCTACAGAGGGCAGTGGTGGAAATGAACCACGATTCTCTGTCTTTCCTGTAACAGCTATGAATCACTGTGGGCAGGTAGGAGGCTCCTGCAAAACAGATTAGATTCTCGCTTGCTTCCATTAACAGGATAATAGCCAGAGACTGTGGTTTGAGTGGCAGCTGTGTGACTCTGCTACTTTTCAGTCTGTTGAGCGATAGTTCGGCTTGTATGAATATGTCGAGACTTTTGATAAGGAGTCCTGACAACAATTAGTACTGACAGCAGAGCCTAGTGTTCAGTGATAATTGTTTCAAGAACACACAGTAACACCTGTATTTATGTTGTAGTCCTCCTCAATGTTCAGAGTACATTTTCAGACCCTTTCAGCTGGTGTTGATCAAATATACACTAGTGGCCAAAATTGTGGAAACAGCTAGCATTTTTGCCATTACACTTTAAAAGTAACTACGTGAATATTGGCGGTAATGTTTATAAACCATCAAAGAATGTTATAAATATCATAAATTGGATGGTTAAAGTAGTAACTGGAGCAACAGATGGACAAAGTTCTGCAGTTTCCAAAAATTGAAAGTGTTTCCACAATTTTCGTAACTAGGGTACAATAGTTTTGTTGAGCTTTGAGTAAATCACGGCAGCGGATCACGTGCGGAACACGCTGAGATCCATTCCCGGCTCTCCCGTAGGGATGGAGACTCCGTGGTGTTTTTGGTGGGCAACAAGCAGGACCTGTGCCACATGAGGGAGGTGGACCGCGAGGAGGGCCAGCGGCTGGCAGCTGAGGCCAGATGCCACTTCTACGAGCTCTCTGCTGCAGAGCACTACCAGGAGGTGGCGCTCATGTTCTCCAAGATGGTGCGCAATATCAGCCTTAGCGGCAAGACCAAAGATCGGCGTCGGCCTAGTGGCTCCAAGTCCATGGCTAAGCTGATCAACAACGTCTTTGGGAAGCGGCGGAAGTCGGTGTAGGAGGTTTGACGTGATGCTTAGTGACAGACGCACAAGACCCTTGTGGTCATAACTACAGCTGAGTTGTTTCTTTATTGTTTTTGAAGCAAATTTTGTCTTGTGAATCATAATCCTTCAAACAATCAGACTGTAGCTGTAATATGTACATTATGTAAGGCATCAAAAGTAACTTTTGTTAAAGTGCTATACAAAACATTTACGTTTACAATAGTAAATGTAAACGGTATTACAGTATTTATTTTCTTTGCTCTGACATGTAGTCTTTCCCAATTTATACATAAATTTAGTTTCTTAATCGTTATACTGCTTGTTGCTAAAGATTCTTTAAGCTTAATGCAAGTTAGAGTAAGGATGGAACAGTTCTTGTAAAAAAAAAAAAAAAAATTGTGGTTTAACTGCTTCCCTGATGTTCTGTTGTACTGTTTCAGAGTGGATGAGTTTCAGAGTCCTACTCATATCTGTAGTTTGAAACAATTCATCTTCTTATCATCTTATCAAACAACTGTTCATTTGATCATATTGGCATCTGTATTATCAAAATATGTATTGTTCACTATACATAAAAACAAAACAATGAAAATATGAATTTCTGAGAAATACTCCTTTTGTAAATAAAGTTATCATAAATGCTAGAATCTGACATTGCTTAACTGTGTGACTAGTGACAAGGTTTATGTGTCAATATCTGCATCACAGTGGCAGAAACAGTCATCCAGAATGTAGCTAAGCATCAGATCCATAAGAATGTGGACTGTCTGGCAGGGAGCAAAAACGTGGACCAACTGTGAGTCCCCAAGGACGGGACTGCGAAACCTTGTTTTACAGTGAATTTGCATATCTTTGACACATGATGCTGGAGTACATCTCTGAGTACCGTTCCTGTTAATGCAGAAGAGCTGGGCTTTGTGTCTGTCATCTGACTGCTCAGTGGGGTGTAAGGGGTGTACTTGTGACCAACAACAGAGTAAACATGCAGTGTCTTATAAAACTATGTGAATATTTTAGATGGCTCTACGTTTTTGGAGCAAACTGAGGGAATCGAAGACTGATCTCAAAGTCTTTCAGTCTAAATGTCTGTTTAAGTATCGCACAAGTTTTCCGTGTGTGTGTGTGGAGTGGCCAGGACTACGTGTGTGCATGTGTGCATGTGTGTGGAGTGGCCAGGACTACGTGTGTGCATGTGTGTGTGTGTGTGTGGAGTGGCCAGGACTATGTGTGTGCATGTGTGCATGTGTGTGGAGTGGCCAGGACTACGTGTGTGCATGTGTATGTGTGTGTGTGTCAATGCAATCCCATTTAACCTTGTGCTTTTGCAGAACTTTCTGAATGATGAACTAACTGCTGATGGGGCAGGTCCAAGATGAAATGCAGTCATTGTGAAGATGAGTCTTATTTATTGGAACAGACCCTCTCCAGCAGAGGAAGCAGGACCTGCGCAGGCTGACAGCCACAATGAAACGAGATCTTTACTTCCTGTAAGTAAGTTCCATTGATAGATGAGCTCTGGGTTTGAAGCCCTTCCAGCTCTTGCTCGTGATGTCTGACTTGGAGGGCTGGTGGATGTGCGTTCCACATCTGCGGGTGGCAATAAGGCGTGAAAGATGGCCTACAGGATAAGACGTTCACCTGGGCAGGAGATAAGGGCTATGTAGGTATACTTGGCACTACGGAGATCACTACTGTAAACATACCAGTGGGTCTACAGTCGAAATGATGTCCTTACCATTGACTCATTTTAAATAGACAAACAGAAACAACTGATTTATAGTGGGGCTACATGACTTTGTGTCGTGCCTGGGTCCATATAACCTCATTCATACATAGCAATAGCTTTTCTTGGAAACAAAGTTGTTTAAAATATTGCACAATACACTAATAATAATCAAAACAATTCTGCTTTAATTCTGCTTAAAAGAAGTACATTGTTAAACTGGTGTATGGAGACAGAGATGTGATGGTGTAATGTCTTTACACATAAAATGTAAGCCCCATAATGACTCCCGCTGGCTCTGTGCCATTGTGGTTACCAGGTTATTAGTATGTTGCCCTGTGCTACCGAAATTCCGATGCCGTAAATCTCAACGCAGGGCTCCCTCAAGAGTACTGTCTGCGGGCCTCTATTTATGTCGGCCTTCTGGTGAGAAACAGTCACCAAGAAGTTCCTTTTGAGCGCGGCCCGCGAAACGCAAACAAACGCAAGTCGCAAAATCCAAACGCAGACGGCCCCGGCCCCCTGGGCATCTCCCAGGAAACCACAAGGCTCGTCACTGTGGCAGGAGGTGGGCAGCGTGACGTAGGTGACCTTTTCTTGTTAAGAGCACGCATCTGCTCTGAACGGCCCACATTTCGTGAAGGCCATTTCCCACCAACCGTGGTTTCTTGCGGACATTGTCACTGTCATGTTTCAGGTGACCTATCACACAGATCCGTTAAATTAAAGAGGACCACACCTACATCAAAATGACAATTTTTCTTTACACCTTTGAGTCTGTTTATGATTTAGATCCGCACTGTTTCAGATGCATTGTTGAGGTTTTTATATCCCATGTTAACCTTTTGTGAAGGACACAATAGGTCCATCCAAACCACATAACCACACTGGATGGTCTCACAATGTGGGCAATTTAAAGACAGCAGTTCACCTAAATCAATTCTTATCATCATAATAATTTCTAACAGGAAATCTACAATCAAGGACTGATGGCAGAATGTGATGCTCTGCAGGTACAATACAACATATATTTCAATGAATTAGATATAATGCTACTGATACATTAATTGTGGCATGATGAGTACAGTGTACAGTGTGGAGAATGAATTTCATTAAATGTAAAGTGCAGTATCCCTATCCATAAAATATGAATATGTCATTTAAAGCTTGCATGTTCAAAGGCTGGAGTTTGCACCTTTGAACTCAGCATTTAACATTAATTACGAAGAAAAGTAGATTGTGTGCGGTTAGCAACAGGAAGTCACGGCACTTCATGACATGTTACTGCAACCTGGCGGCTACCATTTCAAAGTCTCTGCACCTGAAGTTTTCTCTGCAGTAATACAGCCTGATAAATGCATTCCACCATGTTCAGCTAATTGGTCCTGTGGCCCCAAAGGTAGCACTTTACTAGTGACGCCTTCTGTGCATGCAAACGGTTGGCGTCGTCGCTAAGAATGTATGCCTCTTACTTGAAGGCTCCCTGAAGTACTTAACCTGAATTACTCTAGGAATTACAATGCATTCAAACCATTATTTTGAACCTGATACATTATCTGACCTATCACCAGTGCACAGATACAGCTATCGAGAAAAGTTACTGCAAATGAGTGATCCATGTACAAAGTCCTACTGCTTCAGAAAAGCCTCTCATTTTTATAACCTAGAAGAGCGCTAAAGAGAATTAGATCCTTAACTGTAAATAGATGATTTAATTGCATTTCTAATCAAGGATGTGGAAGTACCCAGATGCAAGTATCATTAGTCATCAGCGATCACTAAAAAGGGCATCACCACCATCATCATCATCCATGCATTACTTTAAGACTTTAACCTGTGTACCACACAGACATATTTACCACTTTACTGCATTGTATACTGCGTGTTAAAAATTAAAAGTGTTATTCTTCAGAACCATGTGACTCAGGGAGTTCAGAGCAGGACCACTGCCTTGTTTGGACTCTTTTAAGGGGTGGACAGGAGTATGGAAGGAACAGAACAATGAAGATGTTCCCTGAATAGGATAATGTTCCAAGACCATAATGCTCAGGTCTGCGGCTCCTAGGGAAACAAAACAGCACCACAATACAGCAACCCTACAATGAAGGACAGGTGGAACAAATTAATATGAATAATTAGGGTGTTCTGACTCTCCCTCCTCAGAGGGAGAGGAGCCCTTGTTCCCATCCTCACAATTACATCATTCGAATTAATGACCAACTTCCTGAAGGAATTAATACACATCTGTAAACATGTGCAATCAGTTACTGCAACCAACATGAATTACCAAAGAAAATGATTAATTCTCAGTGACTTCTGATAGTTGTGCATGTTGCTATTAATGTATTTTATGTATTAATGTATGTATAAATACACAAATACACACAAACACTGGACATGCCGGCACGACCAGCCAAACCAGCTAGAATGACCATCACAAGCTGGTATGACCAGCTCAACCATCATATGAAAAAACATACCTTAATCTGTACTTAAACTATAAGAAATTGTTCCACCAGCCTAACCGCAGTTTGGGCTGGTCAAGTAGTCTTTTTTCAGCAAAGTAACAAGGTTGCAAGTTTTATAAATGACAAGAAAACAGAGTGAGGCTGACTAGCTACAGTGGGATGTAAAAGAGGGTGTAGAAGCTGGGGAGACGTGGGGGGGGGGGTGTACCCCCCAATTTTTAATTTGGATTCATCTCCTCCAGGAAACAGACTGTTGTATCTGAAAATTATTTAATTGCCCCCAGTATCAAATTCAGTCCTACATGATTTCCTGGTAACTTCTAGAAGACCTGCTTTACTAGGGAACGTATTGTGAAATTTCATTTTCACAGTTTTCAATGCACGGAAAAATCTGAGCGTCGGCTGTAGTGATGTCATAAGCAAACCCCAGCAAATTCATCGTCTGAGTTGACAAATCTGCTGGCAGAAGAGTAATGCGCCTGCATCTCGGGGTCGTGGATGGCGGGGTTGGGTAGGACCCTGGATCTTCTTGAAGCGGCTTTTGGGCATGGGGCATGTGGGCATGATTACAGGGAGGGGGCCTCTTTCCCCAGCCATCACCATTAATCTCTGGGGCCATGCAAAGCTCACGGGAAATCACCTCCCTCCTGCTTTGCTTTCGACCGCCTAGCGGATGTAATAACGGGAAACAGATACGGTGAACCGATCCGATTCCAGCAGCCCCATTTTTTCATGTTGCTCTCGCAGATGCTTAAGGCTGGCATCCCGGATAATGGATCTTTAAGGTGCCTCCACTCACCAGACAGCAGATAAATAAAGATGAACAAATGCGGAGGAAGTAATGAACAGGATATGGAAAACACTAACCCCTAGACATGCATCTCGATATCATTACTGCAAGAGGCTCAGATTCTGTATGATATTAGCAGGTGGGTGTGTATCAGGAAAAAAAGAAAATGAAAAAATACATTGGGGTGTTTTTACGTCAATGACTATTTTGACTTTAATCTTTCATCGCCGCCAAAGTGCAGGAAGCTGCATGCTAAGGTTGTTTGAGCTGCGTGATTAATTGCCAGATGGCCACAAAGTAAGTCTGACATTTCATTTCTTGGTTTCAGTGTTCAAAGCACAAAACAAATCCCCTTATCATAAAGATCAAATTGCCGTTGCAGGTTAAAAGATCACGCAAGTAAATACCGTCAAATGGGACTTCCAGAAAAATAGACCATGGAGAAAATTCAGTCACGGACGTGCAGAAAATGTGTGAGTTGCCATCTTTCTGCTGACACTTCAAAGAAGAGGGGAATTTATTTTAGGTTGGCAACTACAATGATTAGTGGATTAAAGCAGTAATTAGACCTATACAGACAGGAAATTAGCCACTAAATAACTTTAATGTTTGCCTGTTTTTAACCTGCTTACTGGATATGAGAATCTTACCCATAACCCAGGAACACTTTTTTTCCATTTATGGACTAACTGAAAAATCTTTCCGCTGTTGCGTTTTCCTCTTTTGGGCTTATTATAATTTCTTTTTCGGTTGCTTTCATCTCTGATTCTGTGCGAAAGGTCTCCCATTTGAAACAGCTGGTGCCAGCCATGCCCACATCTCACCTTGTGTGCCTCCCAAAAACAAGGTACTGTGGAAGATGATGATGATGATGACACCTGTGATCAAGAATGGTTCTGATCAGTGCCAGGCCACCATACCATCCCGCCATTCACACTGGTATTTTTCTGAGATAAGGAGTGATGTTTGTATTTGATGTTTACTTTAGGATCTCATAAGGAGCTGTATGAAAAAAAGCACAGTTGGAGAATGTGGGGAATGTATCGCGATTTGCCAAAGGAGGTCCAGCAATTTTGACAAAATGGAAATAGCCTGACAGTGTAGCATACACAGTACGTTTGCACATCCCCATACCAGGACAGTGTTATTGTACTCAAGCTTACACTATTCCTGCTAAAATTTCCCCTCCTTTGCACTCCATCCATCCAGCCCCACCAACAGACAGCTTCTCCCAGATTCCTGCGGACGTTTTTGCAGAAGGGCAAAGGTAATGCAATCCAGGTGCTGATAAAGAAGAATGAGGGGTTGTCAGTTAGTGCTAAATTATGATTGCTCTCCCCAATTCTGGCTTTCGTGCCAGCACTGAAGTGGAAAGCAGGATCTACTTTCAGGAACGTTCTGGAATTGCTTTCCTCTCCCAGCTGATAAAACAGCCCACAGATTTTCATGCCAAAATGACTGTGTCGCATTGCTGACCTGGTGGCACCTCACAATATCCCCCTATGAGGCTGTGTGGCATCAGCTTATTGAAAAGCACCAAATGGCAATTTATGCAACTGCTTTTATTGCTGATTTTTAGTTACACAGAAGCATGGTTTCATATTTAGTTACGTCACATACTCATAACAGCAATAATAATAATATTTCTTTTTTGTTTCATACATCCAGGGTTGAGGGTTCGAATCCCGCCTCTATTCTGTGTGTACTGGAATGTTCTGTCTGTGTTGTGTGGGTTTCTGGGGGGTTCTGTCTTGGGTGTTGTGTTTTGCCCGTTTGCCCCTTTAGGTTCCTGCTTCAGGTTCTTCTCCAGTCCTCTGCAGATGAGTCAAACTTCCTTCACCTTATCCTGGCCATCCATCCAGTCAGCACCCAAGTCCCCCAGTTCCATATTTCCAACAGTGTTGGAGCTGTTGGTCTCGGGGGCAGGAGACTTGGCTTTCAGATGGGCGCCCTGGGGTGAGGTGTTTTGTCACAGATCAGGTGTTATGAAAGCAAATAAACATTTTGAACCTGATTGCTGAGTCCGAGTCATGACACCAGGTGTATATATTTCATCTTAATTACTTTAAAATGTTAGACATAATGACCAGTCATGGTAGGAGGGTAAGAAGGTATTTCTCACAAGGCCCGGGAGCACAGAGTAGCAGCTGAGGTGTGCAGATTTCATCGTGATGTAGGACATGCAGTTACTGCGATGAGGCTGGCCTCTGTCAGCTTAACCCACATCTGAATGGGCTTGTTCTAAACTTTCATGCAAACGGAGCTGACTAATACCTGAGTATTGATAGTGCATATCAGTCAGCTGAGTCTTATAGCTCGATTGTGTGTTCGTATCAGGGGGAGGGAGGGTGCCCATAATTTGTTGGCTTGCCTTTTTTAAAAACTCATGCTAATTGCAGCTGTGTAAAGCGCTTTGCTGTCATGTCTTGTTCCCTGTCATCTGGTCTGTTGGTTATAAGTTATTGGACTTTCACTACCTTTTTATCCTTTGTTTGCTGTAATGGGACAAGCCCTGCAGCATACTCATTTACGGGAGGGCCGCTGGTTCCGGCGGACTCGTTCAGCACCCAGAGCTTAACTCAGCCATGCCTGGGGTTCAGAGGAAGGCCAGGAGATGCTGGGAGATGCGGGGAAAAGCCGTCGGAGCGACGGGGCTAGATTAAAGCCACTGAATTAACAAGGCAAGTGAGGCCTCTGTTGTTTTCCTTTGGTCTCCGAGATGCACGTTCTGTAGCTAAAAACATCCAGTCATGCTACTGTCACGACCTGCAGCTGTCACTAAACGAACAGTTATAAACTCCGTGCTTCCGTTAAAAAGCCGATAATACAAATAAAACTGACTATGATGAATTTTACTCACTCGAATCAGAAGCTGGCTCCATTAAGATGGATATTTTTACATGAGTAATTTTCCTTTTCAGATTCTTAGTTTAGTTATATAAAAAGGAGTTACATAACCGCTTTAAATAAATGTTCCCGGCAGCCTACCTAACAGTCTCCCGTCTGGCATTTAATCATAAACAGCTCGCTTTAAAAATAAGATCAAATGCTTTAAATCAGCTCAGAAATATCAGGGAACTATGGTTTGCTGTCAGCTTAACTGTGAGGAGGGAGTTTGGCAGATATTGTCTGAATGACTTAGAGTTTATGAATTACTTCTGGTATTTACAGCATTTGGTGCTAATATATTGCCTTGAAATAATCTAGTACTCTTTCTCAGTATGTTTCGATTACTCATTAAATCACAATATGTTGAACATAGTGTACCGCATGAAGTGGTAACTTCTGAAGTCTTTTGTTTATGTTATTCAGTTCCTTGGCAGCTAGAGGGTCACTGAGGGAATTTAGGTCAATTTCCTCATAAACATGAGCAACCCATTTGCAAGGCTTATAACCTGTACATCTGAGATGATACTGTCCTACTCTGGAATAATACCTAAAATAGCCTGTTCCCAAGCACCATTTAGGATATTTGTACTGCAGATGGAAAATCAACCATAAAAAAAGCAAAACGCAAAAGGAAAATGGTTTATAGCCTTCCCCAAACAAAAATAATGCCAATGACTCAATAGAGAATCACTAAATCCAGTTCAAAGTAACAGTTTAGCTCATTACCACTCTTGCTTCTGAGTGTGAAGTCAGATTCCTGGCGGTGGTGACTTGGCCGCCTGACTCTCGCTGACACCTGCTTAAATCCTCCCAAATCGATCTCGAAAAGGGCATTCTGAGAGCTTTCGTTCTGGATGGAAATGAAGACAATGACATGAGTTTCAGCCCTACTTCAGGAGAGCTTCCTGTACTCATGAGCTGGAAGTCAGAACAGATTGATGTTGTTTTGCTGCATTGCGAAATTTAGGATTGAAAAATATTGTTCGATGATGGAATAATATAAGACGTGGATTAAATATTAGCTTATTCTTTTGTCCAGCAACCAGTGGTGCCACAAAGGGCCCCAGAGTGACAGGAGCCCTAGAAAAACTGGAAAACAACTGGATTGGTCTGCACTGGGGGGCCCAATATGATATGATCTTTACCGACACCCCTGCCAGCAACTATACAACATTAAGACAGCCTGTCAGAACATTTCATTCTCAGGGTGTATTGGAGCACTTGAATAATACTAAGCAGGGCCGTGACTTTTCATGGCTGCTCTATGTCAAGCTGAGGATTCTGTTTCCCTCAGCTACTGTGAACCAGAACATTCTGGTGCTTTTCACTAACTGGGCCCCACATGAGGGGAAGCTGCATTTCCATTTCATCCTGTGAGAAAGCCATCGACTGTCGCCCGTGTGTGACATTTGCCATGGGTCCGACTGTCATGTGACCAGTGCATCGTATGAGTTCATTGTTTTGCAGAATGTCTTACTCTTTCATGTCATTGGTCTCTAAGTGAATCGTTTGCCTTCTGCTCATGATAATCTCAATCCATTCTGAAGCCTCTGTCCTGACCTGAGCTGCATTTCCCAAAAGGCCCCGTTAGCAGCCTATATGGTTGGTCCCATTCAGTCGCATAGATCCAACTATGTGGGTTGCTAACGTAGTTAGCAATTATGCTTTTGGGAAATTAACCACAGGTCTCTCTTCCAGCCAACACTTTCATTAAATCATTTCATAAACAGCTCATATAAATCAAAAGATTGGATACATTAACTGCTTATTTGCGGCCAGGCAATTCATAATGGTCTTTGAGAAAAAATACCTTACAAACATGGTTAATTCACCAAACTGCACTTTATATTCTTTGTGAGTTGCTCATAAATGTTTGTGGGTGCCGTGGTATTTCGATTGCCTTGGAGTGCATGGTGTTAATCGGACCCAGGGTGATACTCTCAGTAGGGAAAGGGGGTTTGACTGAGTGCAGGTGAGGTGCTTTGCCCAGCTAGCATGGGCTTTGTGACGTACCTGAGACATCTAGTGGACATGGCTGGAGAGTGTGGTACAAAAATCCTCCCTTTCTGATCATTCTTATAAGCGGAGCATGCAAACATTTGCAAGAACCATTATTATGGTTTCGGGAATAAGTCCCACATTTAGTTGAAAAAATATTTTTGCATGTTTTTAGAAGCCTTAAAATATTCCATATGTCTGCTAATGAGCAAAATTTGAAGTTTCCTCCAGTTAACTACCACCTTTGAAGTCCAAACATATGTTCCACTGATTTTTAATTAGGCATGATCTAATTATGCGTAATTGTTCTGGCTATTCATTTTAAACTATTCCTCATTCTCTTTTTAAAATAATAATGTTCGGCCCTGCACTGGGATGCTTAACATTAACATAGCCAGGAGTGCGCGAATGGATCTTAGCAGCTGAAAATCAGTTCAAAGTTTTAGCCTTGGCCTCCATCCAACAGTCCTACAGTCTTTATATAATAACAAATATCATCTCCATGTTAAATAATAAGAAATCCCCTTATTAATATTTTTGTCTTGTTGGACTGGGTTTAAATATGTGTCACATAAATTTACAGTCAGTTCTGAACAAGATTTCCGGGGTGCCGGAATGTAGGCTGTCGATTACAGTCCCCAAGCTCACACACAACATTTGGGTATTTAATAATGAACATGTTTTTAGCTGATTATAATGGGTCTTGTATGTACTGTGGGACCACACGTAAATCTACCGAAGTATTTTTCTTCAAGTCAGTATAAGAAATACCAGATACTTATATCCACAACTTTTAATCACTCTTCACTAGTGTGATGACATGGAGGGGGTATTTTTACACTCGGCTACCTTCAGAGTGCATACCAGCAATGAGCACGCTCTGCTGTTCCTGGCTGTCTGGTGAATATTACTATATACAGAGATTGTTCATTTGAAAACAAAGTGCGAATGGCACCTGTTCCTTTATAAGGTCATTTGTTATTCCATTGATGTTGAGTTAACTGGTTAACCTTAACCGGTGTTAATAAAGTTCATGTAGAGTATATTTTTCACACCTGAAATCACACACCGTCTAAACAACTGACGCTTGAGTCAGCGCTACATTTTATTTACTGATCGACACCCTCTAACCTCTTAACCCCAACACCTGCAGTGTCAGTTGGTACCTCCATCCTGTAACAGCATTAGCTTTAACATTTCATATTAGGGTAAAACCATGTTTCTGCTCGCATGCAATGTTCAAACCTTTGTGCAGCTCTGCTTCACTGAATCAACACAATGTGACCATATATCAAGACACCTGAGTGTAACCCTATAGTCTCGCACATGTATCGCCTGTTTTGATTATGATTCAATGTATATTTTGGTGATCTTAACTCGCAGGAATGTCATTCAGATTTACCCACTGTAAATGTACTTTGACTAAGGCATCACAAACCTGCCGCTGAGTGCTGCATAAATGCATCAAATATAAATCAATCTTTTCCGTGAAAAGGTATCCAATTCAGGAAGCACAGAGGACACAGCAGGCAATGAATTATTATGTCACCAAAAAGGCTATATTTTTGCCTTTATTTAGCTTTTGCCTTGTCATCTCACACTGCAATGATGACAGTATTGTATACTGAACTTAAGGTTGAGTGTTTCCTTTGTGGAATCAAATGACCGAGTAAATGAGGATTAAGTGAATTTAGTTTAATGTTTTATATGTATACAATAGCTGTGCTGATGAAAAAAGTAACACCATTCCACCAGGGGCAGATTGACTTCTCTCGAGGTCCCAGGCTGACATCGGTGGGGGAGGGAAGGGGAGGGGGCTAAAATGGGTCGTTCAAGCTATTTTTGAAACTGAAAGAGAAACGAGAAGAACTTAAAAACTATGAAATGTCAGTAGTATGCTAATCAAAGCCCGATGTGCCAGTGTTTTGCTGAGTTCTGCATGCACCTCACGGGGGTGTGCACAGCTTAAGTGAAACTGATTTCAAGGCCAAAGTGTTTTTGGTGAGTTCCTCATGGACAATAATGATCCGGAGTCTATAGCGTTCAGAGGAAGCAGTGAATGTCTGGTGTCAAAGTTGGTAAAAGAAATCGCTGTTTGATTCTTGCCTTAATTTGATGTGTCCTTTCTGAGTGGAAGGGGTGGATGAACTGCTCATTATAGCTGTCAAATAATGCATCCTATTCCCTGTGTTTTGGAGCAAAAATATGAACGTAACATAATTTAATCTGAACATGTCTTACAATGAAACTTTAATGGGGGATATATCACGTTGCTGAGCTGATGATAGCTAAAGCCAAAACAGTCCCCAATTTGTGCTGATGGCACCATTAGATCCTAACGTTTATGAATAATAATAATAATAACAACACAAGGCAATGTATTACTCAGCAAGCCCAATGGCTGTCAAAACTTGCATTCCCCTTATTCCAGTCAGGATGAGTGTATGAAGTTTACACTGATAAGCCAAGACTGCCTAAAACACATGCTGGTAACGTCATTTGATTCTGAAGTGTCTCAGAAGAAAATTAATAGTGGGATGCGTTACTCAACAAGTCCAATTTTATAGCTGACAAGGTTTGCATCCTCCTTTTTTCACAAGGCACAGACATGCAAAATCATGGCATAACACCTATCGGTCAAATTTAGGCCCAGGGTCGTTGACCCTCCGTCCCAAATTCCAACCCTGCATCCCTCTCCCTGCGGGAATCAATGATTCACTGCTAAAGAGGTCACATGTACAAAGTAGAATGCTGCCACCTGGAGACCATTTGAGGCATAATTTAAGCAGTCTTTGGTTACACTATTCCTAAATTCCACCAGAATCCATCCAAAAATGGCATCATGAAACAATTTTCACGATCGATCCATATTCAGGTACACAGCATTCTTGAGTGTGGCATAGCTGAATGCCATAATGAAAACGAAGAAGTATTAACATCACAAAGTAATGGAGCCGTGATGGGTAGCATTGTTACCTCACACCTCGAGAGACAGAGGTCAGGTCCCACACCGGCTCTGCGTGTGTGTGTGTGTGTGTGTGTTTGCGTTTATCTTGCGTCACATGGTATTCCTCCAGCAGTCCAAAGACGAATGACAGGCAGTGAGGTTAAATGCTATCGCTAAAATGAGTGCATGCACTCCATGATCCAGGGTATGTTCCGGTATGTTCATACATACTGGCAATAAATTGAGTTCTGAGCTTGATATATATGCATATGTTTGGTGGTTTATTGCTGATTTAGTAGCTTTAATACTCAGAAGTCTATAGTTTGCTAGTTGGTTCCTAATTAACCAAGGGCTATTATTTGGCACGCAACACAGCGCAGCCAGAATGTAGAAACTTCACAGTGACTTAAAGTGAACATTCCAGGGCTTCATTTAGACCATTAAACTCCTTCAGTTAAACCGTTATTTTCAGAAAGCAGCTGGACGGACTTGGCATGTTTTTTATGTTTGTGTGGATTTCCCCAGAATATCTGAACTTTCAATGCGTGTAACAGTCAATTTTGTGTCTGTTTAGAATGGACATTCCTTCATTCGTCAACAGGTTTGCACCTATTGCAAGCAACCAAAGAAAGAAACAGATATATACAAATATCTAATTATTTGCAAAAACTGAAGTGACAAGGCTCAAGTATTATGAGCGACATAAATATGGATGCAGAAGCACTACTGAGTATTAACGAATAGACTTCGTATGGCTGTGACAGTCACCATACTTAAATATATTACTGTATGACATATACCCTGGTATATGCTATATGACATATCACCGGCATCATACATATCCTCTTTTGAGAGGATACACAGTCTTGCATAAAAGAAAAATAATGCATAAGGAATTCAGAAATCCAGTTTTTACAAAACAATTAAGAACATACTGTATGTACAGTTATCTGTCATTGGTCAAGTACCTCCAATGTCCACAACCACCAGCAAATGCCTGTATAATTTTCAATGGGGGTTTATTTTTAATAAACCAACACACACCCAAAAAGCTGTGTTTTCTTACGTCAGATGTCCCTATACATGTGCATATAGCCCTACACATATGTTCAAGAGAGATGAGGTTGGGGGGTTGTACCTACA
Organism: Isichthys henryi; assembly: GCA_026776945.1. Classification (NCBI taxonomy): domain Eukaryota; kingdom Metazoa; phylum Chordata; class Actinopteri; order Osteoglossiformes; family Mormyridae; genus Isichthys; species Isichthys henryi. Next base: position 30,022,215 of record JAODJX010000001.1, read on the forward strand.
GATTTGCAGTATATTTTGTTTCAATAGCTTGATAGTTAATACATTTTTGCAGACTGACTTGTAAGGCACTGCGTCAATGTGAATCGAGCCAGTTTATACCTTCATTCACAGCCGTCAGCCAATATGTAAATCAGCCTGGGTTACACATCAACATGTTTCAGTTACTGATTACATCTGTACCTCGAGGGTGTAACCTAACATCCTAATAGTCTGGTTTTTAGAAGATGACTGACTTCAGTTGACTGTTTTGTCCAGGCAGCCACAAGTAAAAACAGCGGGTCGAGTATCACAGCAGCACATGCTCTGTCTCAACGGGGAAGAAACTCAAACTAATACTTGCATTACATACTAGTAGCAAATAGGAAGAGAAAGAATATGACACATTTAATCTAGGCACATCAATTAAGAAATTATATGAAAATGAGATATGCTGCATTTGCAGCACAATCACATGATACAAATTAATTATCAATACAATTAAATAAAAAATCAACATTCCAAAGAAACTATGGGCATGTTGTCTCTGTTACATACTGTATATTCATATTTTTACCACACTTTAAACCACTCACCATGTAAACAACTGAATCTTGAGTTAGTGAGAAATAGTAATAGTTAACAGTCAAGCTTGTGTAGTCTGTTGTCATTGCTCTGAAAGCCTGTTTGATCATTTGCAGTTCAAAGACATTGTCATTGTCATAAGTTTCTGAAATGGGTTCAGTATCTCCGAGACCTTGTTCAGAGAGATAATTATTTAGGTCGGATCTCTTAACACTTGTCGCAGCCAAATCACGTGATGATGTTGGGTGACTTTGAAGCTGTGTTTTGGACATGTAATCAGTCTTAAAAAAAAATTAAAATGGCAGGAAACTGTGTGGCCTACTTTACTACAGAACATTTTTGCATCTTGATTCCGATTATAAAACAGCTGACGCTGTGATTATTATTTATACATTTTAAATTTGAAGTAGATGTTATATATGTTATACAGTATATGTTTTTTTTTTAAAGTGGACCATAGCTAATAATAATAAAACTACTGTCAAAGGTAATCATTTTATCATTCTATGTTGTGTCATTTTCATGCAGAGGTGATTAAATTTGTTGCACATTTAGTTACATTATCTATTAAGTTTAGCGCAACCAAATATATGTGTGTGTGTCTATATCATTCTTTGGTGTTATAAATGACAAAAGCACCCTACCTAATAATCACTATAAAAAATAAAACACATGTCTGTATGAATGCAAAAGACTTTTAAATCAATATTTATCTTTTAATGTAAGGTCAACATTTCTCAAACCAAAAATGTACAGGAAAATAAAGTACAAGGCAACAGACCAAGAAAAAAAAAACATTAACGGAAAAAACTTTTGTGTTGCTTCACACCGTCACCATACAGAACTTGCAGGCGTTTTTGACTGTGAAGTTGGAAATATTAAAAAGAAAATAGTGAAGCAGTAAGTGTGAAATGAAAAGTCCTGATCCATCATATTTGTTATGGGGGCGAGAGAAAGAGAGAGAGAGAGAGAGAGAGAGAGAGAGAGAGAGAGAGAGAGAGAGAGAGACGCACTGAGTTTCCAGTTAAGAAGGATATGACCCCAACATTGTACATTTGCTTAACCCGCCAGGAAGCCTGTGTAGATGTTTTACGCCGTTTACAATATAGGGAGGTCCCCCGTGGCCTTGTTATTTACAATGAACATGTACCATTACACTTTTTGATATGACAAAAGAAGATGATTTTATTATTGTATATAAGTGTTTTGCTTACCGTATGTCCTGATCTATTGCCTGGTCTCCGTGTGTTGAACACGCTGAACTGTACGCAAGCGGTAAGTAAGTGCGTTTGCCACGTGCCGCGGGGTTTCTCCATTTAAATCGTATCATTTCAGGGGGATTTTGCCTTTAATACGTCAAACATGTTAAGTAACCCAGTAGGTCCTCGGTGTCAGGGTCGATGTGCCACCCAGCTGGGAGCCCGAATGTGCTTCATCCGTAAACCTGCCGCAGTGTTATCTCATCTCGCATCGCATCTGTGGCACAACCGCATGTGTGAAATATATGTTTTTTTTTCCGTTTTTCAATACTATCATCGCAGGCTTCTTCGTGACTGGGCGATGTAAAAGTCAGACTGCGCTTAGAATTAACTATTGCTCATTATTAAATGTATATTAATTAAATATATAAAATGTATACATTATTAAATGCCCGCGACCCAGTAGGGATAAGCGGTTTGGAAAATGGATGGATGGATTATTAAATGTATATATTGTAAACTATTATTATAAAAAAAAATCAGAATCCGGTATCATGAGCCAACTGATGTACCTGATATTGTTTTGGTGTAGCTACAAATACAGAAATATAATATCGGCGAAAAATACTGATGTGCTGAAGCTGAGGTTCCCTATAAATTCTGGTTATATTTTCGTTCGTTCTTCAGGGGCTGAGATGCGAAGCAGGCATAGGTAGGTTGCAAAAACCTTTTCTGTGCCTTTTCTTTTAAATTTAGACTTCTCAATAGTCTAGATATCATATGGATATTTATTGGGGGGCTTTGGCTCTGTATTAATTGGCACTATGACACGCATAAACACGTACCCGAATCATGATAAATCTCCAACCAAAGGTAACTACTCAGTAAACAAAACATTGATTTATCACAATTTTCTTTGATTACTCGTGATTAATTACACCCAACATTAACATTTACAATCAGTAATATTTACACACTGAATCCCAAAATTAATGTTACAACTAATACAAAAGGGAATATATGGGTCATTCTCACGGCTCATTACTGTAACAGTTTTATTTGATTTTTGAAATTAGTTTGAAGACAGACCCACTTTAAATTGACAATTTTGCCTTTAGGCATAATTATTCAGTTTTGTTATATTACCATTTATTTCTATGATAAACAAAAGTATTTCGGGAGTTACAGAGAGGAGAAAAAAAAATCAAAACTGACCAGAAATTAAGCCAACGTAAACTCTGACATTGATTACAGCCAGAAAGGAATATTATAGGTTTCTATTAAAAATCTTTTGCTCATACTATTCATCCATTTAGGTATCAATAAAAATAATGCGATTAAAGACATAATAATGCATCATGACTTTCAAAGTAACATTAAGCATTAACACAATGAATTTCCCAGCCCATACATAAACAAGGATAGTGGATTTTTAGTAAACTGTCAGCAGGGTGTGTAGCTTTCTGGTGTTCCCTTCCAAAGACTACTGCCACAGCAATGGCTGGAATAAGAAACCGAGGATGATCCCAACTGCCCCACAAGACTTGGAGTGCACGGTGGCGGTACGACAGGATGGAAACGGCGACCTGGTGCCGGTGGTCGTGGTGAGATGGAGGACGCAGCTCGATGGTGTGTGACCTAGGTGTCATCCTCAAGCCCGGAGTGGCACTGTCTTGAGCAGACCTTAATATGAACAGCAGCAGCTGACGTTCACTCCCTCATTAATTCCCAGATCAGTGCAATTTGTGGGGACATCAGCCTCAAAAAAAAACCCTCTAGTAAAGGAAACCTAAGTTTGATCAGATACAAGCTCCTTGTTCACACTTTCAAAGAGCATCTGGGCAGCTTGTTCCATTTGCATTGGATTTATGGGGCTCATAACTTTGCATGACTCCATTAAGTAAATCAGCGACTAACGTGTGATTTCCTGCCATTCAGGAAGCATGAAACACCTCAGAGGTGCAGAAGTTAACATGCTGAAGGTATCAACCAACAGGAACCTCTGTGTTCGTTACAACTTCCTGGATGAAATTACGCCCGCAAATAAACAGGTACAGTGAGTAACATGATTGACATTTTCAGATATATTTTGATATATATTTATATTTAAGACAATAGGTCTCAGGGGCGGTATGGTCACATCTCTGGGACCTGGGTTCGAGTCTCCGCCTGGGTCACGTGTGCGGAGTTTGCATGTTCTCCCCATGTCGTCGTGGGGTTTCCTCCGGGT
>JAODJX010000001.1:30027654-30039983 GCA_026776945.1 Isichthys henryi
CGGGGGCAGCTGGCAGCGGAGGCGGCTGCTCTGGCTGCGCGGGGGCAGCTGGCAGCGGAGGCGGCTGCTCTGGCTGCACGGACCGCGCCTGCGGTAGGAGCGGAGGGAGCTCTTCCTCGGGGCCGGCAGCTGCAGCGAGCTGCGGAGGTGGCTGCTCAAGCTGCGCAGCGGGCTGGCGTGCCCTCCGTACGAGGGTGCACACTCCCTGGGCGATCGCCGAGTCGCCCTTCTTTCTCCTGGTCCTCCGCTTCCTGGCAGTGGCGGGAGGCGGAGCCTCGTCCGCAAACGAGTGCGGGGAAAACAGGAAGTCTGGCTCCGGGTATGGGAAGAGGAAGGGGTCGTCCTCTTCCTCACTTGAGGGCCAGAGCCTAACGAAGGGGCCGGCCGCCCGTCGGAGCGACTCCCGGGTTGGGATCCGGACGGGTACCTCCTCCTCGTCATCCGACGGCAGCCATAGCCTGGAGATCGAGCAGGCTCCCAGGCGGATCTCAGGCTCCTCCGGGATCCTCTTTCTCCGCCGTCTTCTCGTCTTTGTTTGGTCTGTCATTCTGTCACGATCACGGCAGGAACAAGCGGCGATCGTCGGGTAGGCGAGCAAGGAGTAGGGAGACAGGCGGAATACGGGGAAAAACGGGGTTTATTTCGAGGGCAGGAAGGCAAACGAGGGCTGACGCTCACAAACATCACCTACTACAATGACAGACAAGGGAAACAGGCAAAACCAGGACTTAAATACAACAGGATTAATCACAAGAACAAGACACAGCTGGGTACAATCGGGGAATCACAAGTAGGTAACCAGGGGGCGTGGCACACAGGAGGATCGGAACGAGCGGGGCATGACATCAGGAGCTCATTCAAGCGTGGTACCGTGATAGGATGCCACCTGTGCAATAAGTCCTTTCATGCAATTTCCTTGCTATTAAATATTCCAGTCAACTGTTAGTGATATTATAACAAAGTGGAAGCAATTGGGAACAACAGCAACTCAGCTATAAAGTGGTAGGCCACTTAAAATTACAGAGCGGGGACAACATGCTGAGGCGCACAGTGTGCAGAAGTCACCAACTGTCTGCAGAGTCAATAGCTACAGACCTCCAAACTTTGTGTGGCCTTCAGATTAGCTGAAGAACAGTGTGTAGAGAACTTCATGGAATGGATTTCCAAGGCCGAGCAGTTGCATACAAGCCTTACAAGCGTCAGATGCAATCGTGTAAAGCACTCCGCCACTGGACTCTGAGGAAGTGCAGACGTGTTTTCTGGAGAGGCAAATCACGTTTCTCTGTCTGGCAATCTGATGGATGAGTCTGGGTTTGGCAGTTGTCAGGAGAACGGTACTTGCCTGACTGCATTGTGCCAAGTGTAAAGTTTGGTGGAGGGGGGGATTATGATGTGGGGCTGTTTTTCAGGGGCTGGGCTTGGCCCCTTAGTTCCAGTGAGAGGAACTCTTAATGCTGCAGCATTCAAAGCCAATTTGGACAATTTCATGCTCCCAACTTTGTGGGAGCAGTTTGTGGATGGACCCTTCCTGTTCCAACATGACTGTGTACCAGTGCACAAAGCAAGGTCCATAAGGACATGGATGAGCGAATCTGGTGTGGAGGAACTTGACTGGCCTGCACAGAGCCCTGACCTCAACCCGACAGAACACCTTTGGTTGAGCAGTTTGAGCAGAGACTGCGAGGCAGGCCTTCTCATCCAACATCAGTGCCTGACCTCACAAATGCTGTCCTGGAAAAATGGTCAGAAATTCCCATAAAGTTCACGTGTGTATAAAGGCAGGTGTCCTAATACTTTTGGCAATATAGTGTATATACAGTACCATAATAAAGTTAAAATTAGCTACATCGAAAGTATTGCTGTAGTTTGAAAACCATACAGACTATTTACAATACAGTAATAAAACTGCTACATACATATAAATGCATGTGTATGTCAGTGCAGACTTGTGCAGACCTTAGAAGTCTCTCTTGTTCCGGATGTGTGTTTTGTCACGTCAGCACAGTCAAGTGCTATGGGTAAAGGTACCAGCTCCGCGTATGAAAATCAGGGCAGTCAGGCCGCCCTTTCTGCATAACACTTTTCATTAAGTGCCTTGACCTCATTGTGGTGTTTCAGGAACCAGTTGGAAGCCAAACATCAAGCTGATGAAGGCACCGGTGAATGGAAGCAGTAAAATTATGGTGAATTTCAGCCGCTGGGAATATGCAGCAAGGTACAAGGTGTTTGTGAAGTGCAACATCACACACTGGGATTTTATGCAGGTACCAGCATTTCTACTGTTAAAGACAAATTATGCTTGGATTACAACGTGAAATTGGTGATACCTCTAACCAGTCAGGTTTTTTTCCATTATATTAGACACAGATTGTAGCCTCATATTCATTTTGCCAGACTCTATGTTAAGATTTGTGGAAATGTGTAGTTTGTTTGCTTTTACTTTCTATTTTAATATTTTTGCATCAGTCTGTGTGTAAATTTACCATATTTGGGAAAAAGGCAATAAAGCCTTATGAAGAGACCACAATTAAATAGACCACAATTAAATACTGCTATATCATAAAGCTAGGTGGAGTTAGGAATCAAATTGGGTTCAAATGATGGTTATCACCACTGATATAAAAAATGTATGAGTGATCTCTGCCGAATGAGCAGCCTTTGAAAACTCTTGAATTGTCTGTCACATGTTTTCACAGGGGAATGATACCAGACTGAAAGTGCTGTTTGACTCTGAGAAATTCCCTGCCCGTTGCTGTGTGTTCAGAGTTTCGGTAGGTGATGTTAATCACACCTACGTGTCTTCAGTTCCGCTGCATAATTAAGGAAGTGTTCTCATTCTATTCACAATGGCACAATCAGCTCTGTCGATATTCATGATGCCAGCAGTTTGTTTTTCTTTTTTCATTTTCAAAACAAACTCTTACAGATTCAACCCTTATTTCCTGGGTGCAAAAATGACTGCATTCGACCACAGAAGGAGTTTGATGTTTGTTCTGGTAAGTTGTAACGAAAACACTGAGCCAATCCCATTGTGTGACATTATTGTCTGAATGTTTAAAGCTTTAAATTGTACTGTAAATGACCTTTTAGCATTTAAAAGGCTAGGATTGGAGGACTCTCTTTACGAGAACACTGCTGTCCAGTGAAGCCTTGCTAATAATGCGATTTTTTTATATAATGTATTATATAAATATATTATATAAATATACACTCACTGGCCATTTTCTTAGTAACACTTTACAATCATAGTAAGCACATTCATACAAATATATAACCCAGTATATCATGTGGCAGCAGCCCAGTGCAAAAAATTCTGCAGATGTAAGTCAAGAGCTTCGTTTAATGGGCAAATCAAACACCAGAATAGTGACAAAATGTGATCTAAGCTTTGACCTTGGCATGGTTGTTGGTGCCAGATGAGGTGATTTGAGTATTTCAGAAATTGCTGATCTTCTGAGATTCTCACACATTGCTGCCGCTAGAATTTATACAGCATTGTGCTAAAAACAAAAAGCACCCAGAGAGGAGCCCTTCTGCAGGCAGGAACAGACACAGTGGGTTGAGTTGACAGGAAGGGTACAGTATCTCAACTAAATACTCTTTACAACAGTAGTAAGCAGAAAAGCATTTCTGAATGCACCACATGTAGAAGCTTGAGGTGACTGGGCTACAAGACCACCTTGAACCCATTCTCCCAGAGAAGCACTGGAAACTGAAGTGAGGCTTCAGTGAGGTTACAGTTCACCAAAACTGGACAGCAGCAGATTGTAAAGATGCAGAGCCATCCACTGGCTTTTCTGTGGGCAGGTACGCAAAATGGGGTGACATGGCTAAGGGTACATTTAGCTGACCTGATCCTCATCGGTAAATTTTTGGGTCTGCCTCAGTAAATCGTGCTTGATAGTTAGTTATCGAATAGTGGCACTTTGCGGCTATTTGGGGCACTTAGGGGTACTTGTCGTCCAGGCAAAAGAGGGAGGTGCTAAGGCACCGCCGGTGCCCCCTCTGCCTGGAAAAATGTCACCTGGTCTGATGAATCGCAGTTTCTGCTGCGATATGCAGATGGGCAGGTCTGAATTTGGTGTAAACAGCATGAATCCATGGACCCAACTGGCCAAATCCAGGTTGGTGGTGTAATGATGCACAGAAGCGATTCTGGGGATGTCAGGCAGAAAATTCCATGGGGCTCTTCAACGCACCCCAGCCCACATGGTAAAATTACTGAGCATTATTTTAGCATGAAGTCCAAATCAATAATATCAGCAAAGAGAATTTAACAGACACATTTATTTTATTTTCACATAATTATGGCCTGCCTTGCCTGTCCTGTCCCTCTGGTGATGTGAGAAATGTGTTTGTGGTTCACACCCTAATACCAATCGATCATGACCACAGCTTGTCTTAGTGCTGCTGCTGACCATGTACATCCTTCTATAGCCACAATTCAAACCCTAATGGCTGCTTCCTGCAGGATAATGCACAATGTCAAAAACGTCATGTTGATCTGAATCCCACAGTGAATGTTTTTGCGATCTTTGTGGTAGAACAAGAGATTCACATCATGAATGTGCAGCTGAAAACGTGGACCGGCATCTAATAAACCATGTTTGCAGCACCTTTTTGGATACATGCCATGAAGAAGCAGGCCGTTGTGAAAGGCCAGTTTTACCCAGAATTAGAATGATATTCATAATGAAGTGGCCAGTGAGTGTATATTTCCATAGTCTTGTAAGCCCATTCATTTTCACTACTGAAAGAAAAAAAACACATTTAATCTGTAGTGTGTACAAAATCATGTTGTTAATGCAAAGCCATAAATGTCTCTTTAATCCATTTTTCCATACTTAAATTAACTGTGTCCTACAGTTAGGTCACAACGTAAACTAACCTAATTGAGTACTTTTTATGCTTTCTTGTCTAAATACACAGAATTTTTGGTTGATTTAAGCTGAAAAACTGTTGTTCAAACTAAGGATGCTGATTAATCACCGCTTCGCGTCTCTCTGTGACTTTCTTCCTGGTCCCAACAGCGCCACCCAGTGTAGAGCATCGCAAACTGCTGGCCTTTGGAACCCTGGGTGTTTTCATTATTTGTGTGATGGCCTTGATTGTCTGTTTATACTGCAAAAAACGTCATGGAGGTTAGTGATAAAAAGCCTAAACACATCTTAATCTTTGAGTACCCTTTACAGATACTGTCTAAACAATATTACTTACATTGGGATTGACAGTCTGAACTATAGTATTGTAGTATAGCACATATGAAAGTCATGACAGACAATTCAAGTTCTACCAAAATTCTGTTTTTGAATATAAATTATATATATATATCCATCCATCCATCCATCCATTTTCCAAACCGCTTATCCTACTGGGTCGCAGGGGGTCCGGAGCCTATTCTGGAAGCAATTGGCACGAGGCAGGGAACAACCCAGGATGGGGGACCAGCCCATCACAGGGCACACTCACACACCATGCACTCTCACATGCACACCTACGGGCAATTTAGCAATTTAGCCTCAGCATGTTTTTGGATTGTGGGGGGAAACCGGAGTACCCAGAGAAAACCCCACGACGACATGGGGAGAACATGCAAACTCCACACACGTAACCCAGGCAGAGACTTGAACCCAGGTCCCAGAGGTGTGAGGCAACAGTGCTAACCACTGCACCACCATGCTGCCCCGCCAACATTTCAGTCAATCATTTTTTTACAGTATGGGTGACCTGTGCTAACATTCACAATTTTTCAAATATATATCGACAAGTTTTTGACTAAGCACCCACCACGCTGTTTCAGTACCGGTTCAGGGAGACCACCCCATACAGAGAACCAGGTATTTTATCCCTGCGCAGTGTGTAAAGTGTACATCTATAGCTTTTTGGGAAAAAGGACAAACAGAGCTGAGCTGTTTCATGTTAGTAGTCCGGTGGACTGTCTAAGCTCTTAAAGAGCTTAAAAGAGGAATTCTGTTTCACTGCCTCTTTCCACAGATCCTTCAAAGACTGACAATGATGCCAAAGACCCACAACAGACAACTGAGAGCCCACGGAAGGTCCTGATCATCTACTCCCTGGACCACCCCCTTTATAAGGATGTTGTGCTCAAGCTGTGTGCCTTCCTCAAGGTGAAGTGTGGCACAGAGGTAGTCCTCGACCTCCTGGACTCCACCCAGCTGGGCGTGTTGGGCCGCCTGCAGTGGCTGGAGTGCCAGATGGAGAGGATTGGGCAGTCACCCAATAAGGTGCTGGTCCTGTGCTCACGCGGCATGCAGGCCAAGTGGCGAGCCATGTGCGGTGGACCCCAGGTGACACTGAGGGAGGACACTCATTCGCCCATGGGGGACATGTTGACCCCTGCCTTCAGCCTCATTATGCCAGACCTACTCCGGTCCGCCTCCTTGGGCAAATACGTGGTAGCCTACTTTGAGGGAATTTGTGATGAGAAGGACGTTCCCTCACCATTCAGACTCACCGTCAAGTACAAACTCATGAATCATTTTGAAGAGCTCTACCTCAGGATCCTGGGCAAGGAGAAATTAGAGCCATGGATGATTAACCATGTTGAGGGCATAAGAGAGAAAGATTATCATCAATGTCCTTCTGGTGAAGCTCTAAGGTGTGCCATTGAGGCCTTCCATGCCTACCAACTTGAGAATCCAGATTGGTTTAAGAAGGAGTGCATGGAGAATGAAGAAGAACGGCACCCTCTACTGGAAGACACATATGACACTTATTTCCTTTGGCCAAAGTTCAGGGAAGACCCCTGCTGTGATCATGAGATGGAGATGGCAGAAGACCATCAGGAAACAACTGCGGTAATGTGTCGCAGAGACAGCAGACCTTCTGTCAATGAATGCCATTCAGCTGTTGACACAGGGCAGCGCCACATGTTTTTATCAGCTGGAGCGGACAAGTCAATCAACATCAATTCTGCCATTTACTCTTCAGTCTTCAGAAGGCAGCTGTGTTACCTGCGTTTGCAGGAGGAGCCAAGAGGTAATGGAGACACAATGGTGACTGAAGAAGAACTGCTTCTCTCCCTACGTGATCTCTCACTCAGGGGCTCTGAGTCACTGCGGCCACTGCGGACACTCCAGCCCCCGGAGCCGCAGGTTCTTTGCGTAGCTGGTATCTCCTGCAAACCGGAAAAGGAGGAGAAGAACCCACAAAACCTGGAGGAGCATGGAGAGAAGAGACCTTATAGTGGGTCAGACCTGGGTTACATCTCAAGGTCTTCCCTCCAGAGTGAAAACCTCCAGAGTTCAACTACCATGCTTTCAGTCTATACAGAGTATGATGCCACAACTTAAAATTCTGACTACAGAATGAGGACTGTGATCTCATGACAATTTGTCCCCCAAAAAAAACAACTAAACATACGTTTTATTTTTGCACTTTTCTGTTAATTCATCTCTATAGTTCCTTAAAATGTATATAATAAAGCAACTTCCACAGATGTTCATGGGACACAGATTTACCTTTTACTACATAGATTTATTATTATTTATTGGTTTATTACATACATGTTATTTGGCTAATATTTCATTATACATACACATTTTAAAAAGAGAACACTGGATCATATCATCTTTAAGGTATAATAATATACACTCCTTGTACACAAGTGATTTGCTGTACTGTAAACAAAGGTACATACTTGTATAAATTCGGATATATTTCTTCCAATCACATGTGATTCTGGTTCTTGTGATACAATTCAGTTCTGTTTTTTGATATTATGTTTTAAAATGTCTAAAATAACATTTTAAATCAGAAGATATACTTCTGTATTTTACAGTCTTTTCCAGTTGACCTTAAGGAGAAAACACATTGTAATTTTGATAGTCCATTATATATATTCGTGTGTTGCAAATAGGTTGTGAAGCACTTTGATCCATTTGCAGTTCATGTGATACCCTTGTCTTTCCAATCAACTTTAATTTTTTTAACGTTGTTAAAAAAATAAATAAATCAAATTTCCCCCAGGTGCAGCTAAGTCAGATTTCCTTTGAAGTACAAAGATGTCCAAGCACTTGATTCCAGTCATGAGTAATTGTCATTGCATAAACAGTTCTAAAATTAGTTTTTTAATATACAGTATATAAAAAATAACATTAACAAACCATAACAGCAATAATATACTAGATACACTTTCAACTGTAAAAAATATAAGTAACATTTTCAGAATATTCATTCCAATCCCTCTCATCAAATACCTCCCTTAACAGTACTCTCTGTGTAGCACTAGAAAGACATTTTCACATCTCCATGTATCATTATTAAACATCACCTATTACACATTATCTTGATTTGAGCTGTTCTCTTTCAGTACAGTCAGGAATATGCAGAATTGCAGTGTCTCAAAGACATACAATGATGTTTGTTACAAGGTAGTTAAGAAATTCTTACAGTAGGTTTCTTTGGGGAACTATTAGGTTAATATATATTTTCTCTTAAAACTTTCATTATATCAAGAGTATAGTTTTACATGATTAAAATATTTCATATTGTTATACCAGTATGGTAAAAGCTGTTGCGCTGTTGTTTCAAATTCGTAGTTTCACTGCCTTATAATTTTAATAATTTACAAAGAGCTTTATTTTGCTATAAAATATGACCATGTTAATTTGGAAAAGCAGAGATTCGTATATGTACGTCGAGGGATTTTGCTGTCGTTTTTGCTCTGTATCGGTCAAATTACATATTTTATTTGATCTTAAACACTTATCATCCTAAATGTACCGTTCATTTTTCTCAAGTTATTCCCTTTCACTTGAACCTTTCATCCTGTAATCACAATTCCGACATTTTAGAAAGAAGAATCCGATGTCTATCTGTCATAGATCTATGAATAAAGTGAATCGCGAATTCATCGATGCATGGGTGACCTCCGAATAATGAGATTTACAGAATAATCCCAGAGTACACTTGTTACTCTTTAGTTATATAATAATACTTACAAAGTTACGGGCTGACTTGAACTACATTGTTAAGGCCTGACCACTATAATATCTCATCAGTTTAATCTGCTATCAAATAAAGCAAAGGAAATGTCTACATCACACCTTCATAGCATTGGATTCTCCCTGCCAGTTAATTTATTTTTTGCTTTTATGTTCAAGAGTATTGACTGGTATCTGGAAAATAACACGACATACACATATGGTTATGGGTTCGATGTTGCCACACTGCCAATCGCCGTCCGTTTTAACTTATTTCCTTGTGGTGACGGTTGGTCCAAATCAAGCATTGACTGACAGTTCACGGAAATCGCACCAACGATGGATTTCAAAGGCTTAATTCAAAAGTTAACGTGAAATATCAAATGTAAATTTGATGACTAATCATGATTGTAACAATCCATTAATGGAAAATTTAAATTAATACTTAAATCATTAAAAAACACAGGCATTCAGTGCGACGTATTTAAAAAGTTTGCAGTCTGGAAATTAAATGCGTACGCTGTTTAAATCCCAAGAGGCACAAAATACTCATAAAATTCATTAATGTATATTTCATAAAACGTTAAGGTCATTATTGGCATTTTGAATGTATAGTACAGTATACTATTATTGAGAAATGACGGTGGTATTTTAGCCGATACATATTAATTGATGTGTTATATGCACAAAATTTTCTCTTGACTCTCAACAAGTAATTTTGTAATTAACTTAATTCTTACCCAGATAGCACCGTTTTATTGTTTCAACGTTGAATTACAGTTAAAAACGTTGAGTTATGGTCAGTGTTAAATCATCAACGTTGAAACTGAATTGATTTTTGGTCAGATTTTCAATATTGAAAAACTGATGGTGGCAATACCTTGATTCATTATTGATATAAAGTGAAAGACTGAAGATCAAGGTTGTTTCAACCTTTTTGTCTGATATGGAATCAATGTCATTTTAACATTTGTTTGCTATCTGGGAAATAGATTCGTGATATTGTAAATTACATTAGCAAATTGTAATGTGCACGAGTGCACAAATAATACATTGTCGGGTATATTTCTATATTGCACTTTGCCTCAAGAAAATATCACCTATTAAAGTGCAACACACTGTAGCTTAGACATGCAATGCAATTACTTACAAACAGCACAAACACGTCAATTATCTCACAGCCATAAAACATCCCGCTATTGTAATCTCCTTTGTGTGTCACAATCGTGGGTATGACGTCTTGATTTATGATATACTGTCGTGTTTGATTTTAGCACCTGCTGAGAATGTGTTGCAGACAGACACTGTCGGTCATACTATCAGCACTTGGTCCCCAAAACGAAAACCTAGGTTTTGCGATCCAACCTTTTACGATTGCGTGTTGACCGCCAGCGTGTTGACATAACCGTGAGGACACATATCATTCTCCGAGACACAATGTGATACCTGGGCCGGATTGTCGCCGGTCAATCTCCTGACTCCCTTCAGCAAAAAGCATTGCTCCACCAACTCCAGGCACTTACAAGCTAGGATGAACACGTTTTTAAACATGAACACCGACACTGGCATCCTGTGAACATACATGAGCAGGCACCTGACCACAAGCAACGGCACATTGACCAGGAGACCAGTGAGGAACTTGGTCCAAATCCACCTGCAGTTCATCTGCGAGGAGGTCAGCTCGTAAAGCCACAAGACCGGGACACCCAGCGCGATGAAGTAAACAGAAATGACCGTGTACTTCAGGTAGTTGGTCGGGATCTCGTTCCTCAGTAGCATTTCTATCAGCGTGAAGCTGTCCAGCAGGTCCAAGCAGGTGACCATGAAGCAACTTTGGGAATAGTATCGACTCGCCCCATTCACGTCCTCGATGATTGAATTTATCAGGCAGTAGAGTAATGGTACGGATAGCATCATTATTATTTTAAAGCCTGTGATCCCGAGAAGCACTTTTAGCTGAATCAGATCCAGAATGGACGTCTCCAGTATGAGCACCACTTTCGGAGTGCATGCGATAACATAGATAAGCCACGCTAAATAGGCGAAGGTGAATTCCCCGAGGTTGCATCCGAAGATGGAGGTCTTCTGGTGGAATCCACAAGCCCGCTCGCGTTTGCTCCTGGCGTTCTTTATGAAGAAAATCCCCCACCCTGTTATCACAACCAAGTCTGTGGCTACCCATGAGGACCAGTAGAGATCGGTGAACACGATCAGGTAGAAATCCAGAATACCGCCCTGGAAAATGAGGACGAGAAAGCAGAGGATCTTATAGAGGAGGTTGCGCCTGGATCTCCGCACGAACAGGGGAGCGCTCTGCATGAATTCTCCAGATGTCATGATGTATGCAGCGGTGGCGGCTGCAGAGGAGACCAGGGGCTTGGTGATGCTTTCCTCTATGTTCAGGCTGCCGGTGGAGGTCTGTGTCTGTCTCCCGGATGAGGTATTTTTAACGAGCAGATTTTCGTTTCGCGAGGAAGAGGAGACGGACGACTCCAAACCGCTCACCGCTTCCAGCTGGGAATAGTCAGCCTCGGAGTCTTCTTGGGCAAAGGCTGCAGTCATTGTATATGTGCTCTCTCCTCCTTGCTCGATTTTTCCTAATACAGACGGATCTTTTAAAGTGAAGAGGAAAGGATGAGTAAAACCCCGGTGTGGAATTTTCATATTCATTGGAATGGAGCAGCGTCTATTTTACTACCGTTACTTCGCATCGATCAATTTGAACATTGTATTCATATTACCTACTTAATTTCAGCGGCCGGTGCTTCATCGATTTCGTTAGAATAATGTAGATATTAGAAAAGACTAACGTGGGCAGCAAATTGTGAAGAAAATCCGTTTCAACCTGTGTGCGTGTTATGCGGAATATACATTATAACACGTGGACCTGATATCGCACAGCACAGTATAAATACCAAACTTGATAATCTGGAACTGCAAAGTTTTAGGGAATCATTGGACTAAGTGAAAAAAAGACAGGAATACATTCGGCACTAATGAGAATGAAACTGGATTAAGTACAAGGATTTCTGAGTATAGTGCACAACTCTCATATATAAAAGAAGCCTATTATGTTTACACATTCTGAAAGGTTGCCGTAACGTAAATAGCTTTCATTAAAACCAGGCAGCTTAGGGTTACTTGATTGGCATATTCTTATTTTATGCAGGTGATCGCTTAGATTGAGGGCACCAATTGCCGAGGGAAAATATGATGAAACGGTCGTCAAAAGAAAAGCAGGACAATGAAGGGTTACGCTAGAGATTAGTCAGAAACATTACAATTCACTTCCCACATCCGTGAACTTAGGCTGCAGGTGACAAGTACCATACAGTATGGGAAACAAATGGTACCATGAACGAATCTGTTAGCACTACTGCAGAT
>JAODJX010000001.1:30088486-30101344 GCA_026776945.1 Isichthys henryi
ACCACGTTTTTTTACACTATATCTTTTATTATACTTATAGTTTATTCTTTACTAGCTCATTTATTTTCAAATTGTAAGATGTGGTCTTTAAAACAGTGTTATTATTGTTTATTAAAGAAATAGCGTTTACATAAGAAACTACATTACCCATGATAAATGAAACCTCCACTCTGCGCATGAGTAGTGCGTTGTGAATGGTCGGCACCCCCTCCCTCCTCCCCATTTCAATGTAAGATGGTGGCTGGAAGGTGCTGCTGATATACACTGAAAGGCTGAGAGGAAAAGCAAGGTATTTTCTCAACAAATCATATCAGATCTGAGAAATAAACGCACTAAGATTTGAAGTTGCTTGCTTACACAGTTCTGGGCAGTACAGAAAGATAAATCAATCCCCGCCCCATTTGGTGTGATTTCCCTTGGAGAGGAATCCCAGCAATAGAGAGACAGGGGTGAGTATCCCACAAACTATCGCCATAAACCAGTTAAAATGATCACGTAAGATAACAGGATGACTATGCGTGTACGTGTGTAAGTACATCTTTCACCAACTCGCCACCCTTTCTAAACGATACCCAGATGTGGGAGGCAATGAAGTTATAGGCAGCCCGAATTGAGTGCCCGTGTCCGCGCCGAAGCGCGCAGGAAAATCTCAGGCTTTGCCGGGCAGCGCAGGCCTTACGGCTACCGCTACACGGCGCCTGGCATCACTGGCTATCCGGCTAATTGGTCGCTAAATACCTCTCCTGGTTGTTAAGAACGAAGCTTGCCTCGGTACACTTTACCTTATGTTAATTGGAATGAGCTCATAATTTTAAATACATGGGTGAGCTGGGAAGGGAGTATTATGATTTTATTATTGTTAGGTTTTATGTTGGATTGTTTTGCATCCTGGTTGCACTTGACCGGCTTTTTCCGTCCTGCTGGACCCAAGTTGTGGGGGGTGGGGGAGACTCCGCGTACACATAGGCGCCGCACGGATGTTGATCGGTACCGGGCTGTTCGGTACCGACTGGTTCCGTTTGTTAATTCTGCTCCCTCCTCATTGCTACCAGCGACCGCTCTTGTTCGCCGCTCCGTTAGCTTGGTGGCTAGCCTGGTGGCTACCTAGCCCCGCTTACCTGAGCGGTAAGCTGCATTCACGACCGGACCGGACTGCTGGTCCGCTTATCGGACCCGTCCAGCGGTACAGTGGGCGTTGTGTTATGTCTTTATAAATCCCTAAATACGAGCCCCCGAAACGAGTGGACGGTAGGCTAACTAATGGTTACATATGTAACATTTCCTCTTCGTCTTAGAACCTGGACAGACGGTATTCATTGACACCAAATTAAACGTCAGGCGGACTAACGCACTTAAACCTTAATACATTTAATAAATTAAAACGTTAAATATTCAGTCTAGCACTCTCTTCGGGTTCGTGCATTGGTTTTCCTTGAAGGACTTGGTGTTGCATTTTCTTAGGGTGGTCGACCTAAAGATGCCGTATCCTATGGTCTGTAAAGACACCAGTCGATAAAAAGTACCTATTTGTGTCACCGTGGAGACTCAGCACATGTGAAGAGTGGCTGCTTTTTAATAAAACTGCTTCATTCGCAGTAGTCAGGGATTGTCTCTGAGAGAAAGGCCTCACACGTATGAGGAATAAATCATACATTTAATCTCTCATCGATGCCACATGTAGTAGTATCGGGTCTAGATTGTTAGGCTTTAAAATGCATTTTTAGCAAGCTAAATGAACAGGAAAATAAAATGTAGCCAGACCACTGGGAGATGGATAAAAAAAAGTTTTATTGGGTTTAGGTCTGCAGCTTTTCAACGAATGTCACTGCATTTCTTTGGCCTAAGGGGTCATCTGAAGACCAGAAGTGTCACCTGCAACCTACTCGCTTAGCAGGAAAATACAGCAGTTAGGGAAGGATACAGTAGGGTCCTGGGATTAATGCTTATGTTTGACAATATGGTAATTCTTCTAGAGCCACATCAACCATGTTGTTCTACTGCACAGCTCTGTCGTATTTAGAAACAGGTTTTTGCCAGATTTTGTTGATTAGGTGATGAATTACAGGAGCGGGTTCAGTGCGTTGCAGTGTACTGTGATGTTTTTCTTTCAAACAGTTTTTTTCTTTTTCTTTATATATTTAGTACATACACATTTGCTCTAAATCCTTAGGGTATGTGTCAGTCTTGGACATTGCTTCAATTTGCTCAAATATGATAGCTATGCAGCTTCAGTGGATTGGCATGCCTAAATTATACTTGTTTTCATCTAAATCTGCATCCTGTAGTGATGTCACATCCTGTCCACGGTGTCCCCTGCCTTGCCTTTCCTGTGATGGGCTTCAGTCTTGCTACGACCCTGCATTGGTTGTGGGTAGGGGCATGTTCGCCTGTGTGGCATGTAGGCTAGCCAGTTGTGACCTGTACTTGGCATGAGATGCTACTGGCTTTATATGTAGGAAGACCAGTCTGTTGGGTGCTAATGTAGATGAGTATTTGTGGCATATTAATTGGTAGTCATTTAGACAACTGTGTGGTTTTGTGTTCACAATTAACACCTTGACACTGTGGTCCCTAACACGTGTGCAGATCTACATTTGTTGCATCAAACTTGTTGGGTTAGAGTTTTGTCACTCCCCCCTTCCAAAACACTCATAAGTAGGGCATAGCTGTAGTTTTGGAAGTATTTCGGTAGCTATTCCTTGATGTCTTTTCAGGGCAGTTGCATCCCCTCCCTTTAGAGGATCTTAGTTGAAATGGGTCATAACAGCCCTCATCATGGTGACTTTTAGCATCACTCCCAGCACATTACATAAAGCCCCTCCCCCCCACCTGCTTGTGGTGTTTACTGTAGTAGTTTTTGACCGGGTGGGATTTCCACTGCTTGTGCAGGTTCCTTTTCCTAAGCCCTGCTTTAGGGGTGCTCTATCTTTTCATTATAGGGCTATACAACTTTCAGAGGAACAAATATATGCCTCATAGTGTGGGAAAAACTGAAATTGCATAAACTGAAAATTGAGTAAATTCTCATGTAGTCGACTACACGTATCAAGATTAAATCACTGATTTAATGTGCATGGTGGGATGTTTACTGAAGTAGTTCCCACTGACTGCCTCACCAAAGTTTGTTTTAGTGCATTTTAACCGTTGGCCTTCTGGTAACATGTCAGGTTCCTTAACCTGCTCTCCCTCCAGTTCAAAGTCAGTGCCTCTGACACCTGTTGATCCGAACAGGTTGTTACAGCCCATGCTAGGAGGCTGCAGCTGTTAGCGGAGCCTTTGCCTGGGTGGTGTGTTTTATTGGTGCTGGCTGTGCTTGGAGAATAGAGTTCCTTGTGTCTCTCAGTTCCTTGCTGATGATGTAATCTTGAGTAGGCCAGCCCTCTCCTATCTTCTGTGCTCGCCTGGCTCTGGTTCAGAGCTTGATTTTTGGAGACTGGGAAAGGGTTGGGGTTTGATGTCATCCTGTCACAGGGATTTTTTTCCCCCCCAATCCCTGGCAGAGCTGGATTGTTTTCAGCTCAGTGGAGCGGGAACAATGAGGAGCCAATCGCCGGCTTTATCTGACCAGGAAGTGGGAGGGCCACGTGCTGCCTGGTGGATTAATCGGGCTTAAACGGCGCTCTTAAACAGAGCTTTTGTTGGTGTGCCGTCATTGCTTCCTCTTAGACCTCGTGGCCATGTGAACCAACGTCACGCTGACTCACATGTTGTTTATCAGGATCTGCAAGGCTTGTCAAAACATTTTCAGGTTTTCTGAATGATTGGTTCCGACGAATGTGTGCCAACAGACACATGTTTCAGGCAGGATCTGTTTGCTGACATGGGATCATGGTCGACATTGTAAATACTGTACATGAGTCTTTCAATCTGCTTCCGATATAATATGAGGCTAGCAGAACTTTTTTCTGCCTCATATTGCTGTCAGAAATTGGTTTTTATTGTGTTCTGGAATGTTCTGTCCAGCAGAAAAAACCTGGTACACAGTGAACTGAAATGTGCTTTGCCTGTGCACATAACAGCGCTAGCACGTTGTCGAAGTGTCTCATTTTGCATGTTCATGGTTGGCTGTGTGACTGGAGCATAAATAGAAGGATTTGAGCTGTGAAAGGCAGCAGTGTGCTATTGTCATGATCTCACGCAGGTCTGTTGAAGACCATCATTCCCTGCGCGGGCTGTCTCTCTGCGCACATTTCAAATACCTGCCGCAACCTGCGGTGCTGTACGAGTCAGTTCCAGCAAGACTAACTTGTTTTTGCCTGGAAAGGCCAGTGTAAACTTCTGTAGCCTCCAGCTAGTGTTAGACTTTGCTTTTGTTTAAAGACGCTCGTCGTCCTGTTACTTTTTAAAATCTTGTGTTGCTGCTCAAAATACTTGTGGGGTGGGTGGACAGGTGTTTTTGGTACCTGTATCACTTGTTGCTAAACATTAGCACGTTTTGTTTTTGTGAACTCCTTGATTCTTTGACCATACGAGCTGTAAAGCGCTTCCTAATATGTGAATGAGAGAGAGCGAGCCTTTCTCCTTGGAGCTGAGGCACTATGTCTGCTGTTCATTACACACTGCTCATTGATCACTTATTGTTGAGATACTGTAGCTGATTCTTTATCTATGGGGAATTATCTCCTGGAAGTTTTCCATTAGTCAGGATATATCAGGTTATGTTCTGCTGTGAAAGTTTAGGAAGAGGAGTCACATTAATTTTATAGCTCCGAATGATTTTCCTGTGTTGCCCCGATCAGGGACAATATGGCTGTGAGAGGCTCAGCTTTTACCAGTTGAAGAGCTTTGGATGGTTTCTTTGCACTTTTTTTCTCCTTGGAGCTGCTGTCCCACCTCCATGGTGCAGGAAGGTTCCAACAATATGGAAAGTGGCTGTTTGTCTAACGGAGGGGCATATTTTATGTCCCCTCGCCTCTTAATTGCTCCTAGTTCTCTTAATGTCACACACTGTATTGCAGTGAAAGGTTAAGCAGTGTTTCACTTGGTTTATAGAGGTGGTGGAGGTTTGGTGCCTTGTCACCTTCCCCATGAAAATTCAAAAGGCACGGGGCACAAGATTGAGCCTTAGCTCTAGTCCTGTCCCATTAGCAAGCCTAATATTAAGATTTGAGTAAGACATTGACACCAGCTGGAGCTACACATGAGACATGTGGTCCATTGATGTTAAAACCAAATTTAAGAAAGGTCTGTTGGAGGTTTTATGAGTCTGTGTCATTTTCAGGGCTTCCACACAGCTGTCCCCTCACTGAGCCGTGTCTTTGTGATGCATTGAGCCATCGTGCCGTAGATTTCAAATGGCGCCTAGCTTCAAGTTTGGGAATACTTGTGTGTGACGGGTTAATCACAGGGATTTTAGCAGATTGCCATGGGACCGTTTCTCAGATGTTACGGTGGAAGCGCTGGGCATCCCCGAGTCTGGAAGAAACTTAATGCCCTCATCCTGCTAATGCTGAATGCCAGCTCGCCTGGCGTTGCTCTAGGGCTGATTCCTTAGACGGATTCTGAATAAGCCCCCCTGGCCTGTGGGAGCCAAGTTTTCCACGTCGGATTGATCCTGCCTTAAATGTCCACTCGGGGAGGGGACCCCTACCCTGGCCCCACCCCGTCTCATCTCGTCTTCCCTTTAAAGTGAGATCTGGCTTTTTAGTCTGGGCAGGGTATTTTTAGCGCCCTTCCTTCCTTTCAGGAGCCCCCAGCCTCCAAACTGCACACCTCTTTGTAGTCCTGGTCTAGATATGGGCCTCGGTCAAGTTGTGGGATGATGCCTTTCTTTTTAATTCACTCTATTGATGCTTCATCAGTCATGTGATCTGTGCCCCATGATCATTCGATGTTTCTAGAATATAATCTCGGCATCAACATCTTGCTAGCAAGACAGATTCCTGGGAACACAGTGCGATTTATAAATACAGCCATCTTGTTGCCATGTCTTTGGTTGGATTGGTGCTGGAATTGAGGCAGAATTGAGGTCTTTACTCCAGGTTGGTTAGAATGATCTATTGTCACTGTCAAATTTATCTTGTTTTATTTTGTATTGGTCACTGTCATGTGCTACTATAGCCACATTATAAATCATCTTTAAAACTTCTTATTTATTAGATTTTCACGACTTTTAATTGCGTGCTACGTTTGCATATCAAGTGCAGTTGTTGTGGTCAAATGATCCGCCGAACTGAAAACAGAAAGGATATTATCTCTTTCCCTGGCTGCTGCCCCAAGCATTTGGGTAGAATGGATCTCCATGCCCCCAAAGTCTGCATTCCTATTCCTGGTGGGCCACAGTATGAAGCTCACTAAACTGCTTTCGGCCTCAGTGTGGAGAGAGCCGCAGATTAGTTCAGTCAGGCTGATAATTAGTTCTTCAGCTCTGAGGTGGTATGGCAGTGCTGTGCAGGGGCCTCCTGGACCAGGAATCTCATTTCTTCCCAAGTTAAGCTGTAGCCGGATGTGTATTTCTGTCCAGTGTCGGCTAGCTGGCTCCATTGTAACTGGAGGACTCTACGGTGGTTCACCTCTGTCACGCTCAGTAGGTTGGAGGAGTTGTATGGTACTGGCAGGCAGGGCAGAAGAGGAGGGCATGTTGGTTGGAGGCGGGGTGCTCGTACCTTTGTTGTGTGGGGGGCTGAGATTGCACTTTCTCAGAGCTCGTGGGGCAGCGGCTGCAGCTGCTCACTGCAGGTCTGAATACAAAATTCATAAAATGAAATTACAAACGGGCTTCAGTGAAACATTAAGACTTAAAACCGATAGCGTTTTTAGGTGTGTGAATTTGATCTGGGTTAACATCTGTCAGTTTCATTCAGGAAATACTTTTGATTGCTGTTCAAAACCTGATTAATCTTTGGAGAGATTTTCCCCAAATCTTGGCCATCACAGCTCTGTAAGACTGTGTATGACTATCTGCAGATTGGATGATTTTTCACAAGTCACACTGCATCCCTAAAAATATCGTATGCACACACACACACACACACACACACACATTTAAAATGTCATTTTAAGTCACGAAAATGGAGGTGACTTTCCTTGTTGCCATAGCAATCTGCAGTCATTGCTGGACTCAAACCTGTGGGTTATGGCTGGAACGATAAGCAAGCATTGTATGGAAAAGTAAATGAAAGCAGTTTCATCTTCAGTTTCCAGTTGCCAGATTCATACAGAATAAAGTAAGTTTGCCAGCAGCGATACTACTGGAGTCTGCTTCAAAGCTTTGGTTTTTCATGTGTTGTTACATACAGCCTGGTGCACATCTTCAGTTTTCCTGTGTTGCAAGCATTGGGGTGCTATGAATGACCATCTCCACAAGTGCATCAGACTGTTGACACGTCTGTCTTATTACCCACCCAGATAAGCTGGCTGACCTTCTGGAAGAGCGTTGTATTGTAGAAGTTGTCCAGTGGCCTTTCAGCAATGCCTTTGTAAGCTATTGTTTACTGATTATTTTTGGGCACTTGTTCAATAAAGTGAGACTTCTTTGTAGTAGAGTGTTGTGTGATTTGGCAGGTAATGATCCTTGTATATGTTTATCAGGCCACAACTGGACGAACCCATGTGTCCAATATTTATTTGCTCAGTCTTATAAATGCCACTGTTTCCTGAAGTAGGTGCCTGTCTATTCCAGTTCTACCCATAATCCCTCACACAAGCATTCATTGGCTGCTCCACTTCCAGGGCCAGGAATCCCCTTTTAGGCTCTCAGTTTTAGGGCAAATTGTGTTACTGCCTGTCTGGTATGCGTGGTATACAAGAACGAGTGTGAGTTGTACACCCGGATGCAGATTGCTTCACTTGGCATTCTGGCAGGGTTACAGTATGCCTAGACATTCCATATGCTTTTAACTCACCTCAATAAGTGAAGACTGGGTTTAATAAGCTGACTTTGTTAAATTGAGGTGTTTAGGTACTATTTGCCAGGCGTACTGCCAGTTGAAGACTGGGTTAGGGTACCCTACGTTCTGCGATGAGAGTTAATGTTTATACTATGTAACGGTTCCCACAATTCTCTCAATTCAAAAAAGCTTTGCATGGATTCTGGGAAGCAAGGTGTCTTGTAAGGCATCTGAGGCATTGTGTAAGTTGGAGTGCCTGTACCCCCCCGCCCCCCCAGGTGATTATGATCTGCTGTAATGTTCTTCCGTCTCCTTGCCCATGTGCTTCCCTGCAGCCCCCCTGCTCAGGACTCCAGCCACACTACTGTGCCACTGTGAGACGCAACCGCCACCACCGCCGCATCGTAGGATGTCCCGCAGCCCTGAGGTGAAGGAAGACCCCATGGAGTGCCCCCTGTGTATGGAGCCCCTGGAGATCGACGACGTCAACTTCTTCCCCTGCACCTGCGGCTACCAGATATGCCGGTTCTGCTGGCACCGCATCCGCACAGATGAGAACGGGCTGTGTCCTGCCTGCAGAAAGGTGCGCTGGGCCCCGAGCGGTGCTGCCGCCTCGGCCCGCATTCCCTCGCTGGCTTCCTCCTCGCGTTCCTTGCTGTGTCTTTCACTTTGCCTGCCAAGGTTTCAAATGCCTGGATTAATACGCTACCTGCTGACTTGAATTCAGAAAGTTCTTTTTTTTTTTTTCCGAAAGCTTTTGTTTCAGTGGTTTCACAAACCGCAGTGTTCTGAAATATTCTAATGTAGGTATCTGAATTTGGCTCTCATTTGGTGCGTGTGCTTTACAGTGTTATCTTCAGATGTGGTGGGGGTGTTTTAGCTGTACTTCAGTCTTCTGGGCAGTAGGCTGGTTAAATTCATAATAGCTGTCCACATGTAGAACCATTGCATCTTTCGCCTCAGGTTGACTGCTTGTTTTTGCAGGATTCATTTTAAGAAGCCTCTGTCGCTGCCTATGTATGTTAAATTATTTAGCTGTTTTAAAAATGGTCTTTGCCTTGGTAGCTGCCTTTTCTTTTAACTGAATCAGCTTTTTTGGTAGGTAGGTGGGCTTAGTGCTCAGTGATTGATAAACAATCCTTTTCCCAGAATTTCCTGTTGACAAGGAGGGTGGAATCGATATTTTGCAGTTGGGAACCTATTTAAACACCACCTTAAGTTCTTTGCCGCAAGTGCTGGCAGCTCAATGGAAGTCCGGTTGAAATCAAAGAACCGGACAATTCTTGGAATTTTAGCACCTGCAGGCAGTGGCTTTACAGAACATTAAATGCAGCTGAGCTGGAAACATGTGTAACCAAAAAGCACCCTACTCTCTCGGGTCAGCTAGCAGGAGATACTCGCCGTAGAGATACCTTAGAGTGCAGGTTTGATGGTGGACCTTTTTTTTGTGCATGTACATTATGAAATACGTTGATTCCAACCGTACCTTTCTTGTGGGGACTCCACCTGTATTAGTAATTCAGGTGCTTAGTGGGTTCCTTCTCATCCACCCTTCTCCGTAGCCTTATCCCGAAGATCCGGCAGTCTACAAACCCCTGTCACAGGAAGAGCTCCAGCGGATAAAGAGCGAGAAGAAACAAAAGCAGAACGAGCGCAAGCAGAAAATCACGGAGAACCGCAAGCACCTCGCCAGCGTGCGTGTCGTGCAGCGCAACCTAGTGTTCGTGGTGGGCCTGTCGCAAAGGCTGGCTGACCCCGAGGTGAGCTGACCGATCCCCAAGCGGGGGAGTAGGCCCCTTTAATCTCTTCACACCCTAAGGCTAAATGGTCAGAATTAATTTGTGTTTAACGGTTCGGTGAAACTGACTCCTGCAGTTGGCTCCGGGAGTTGCAAGCTGTGCTGGTATTTTTCCTGCTTAATTCATGGCTAGTTGAATAGAAACTTGGCTTGTAGGGTCTTTCTGATTGACGTTATGACTGGAAAGGCACTTCGCTTTAAGATGTGTGTATACAGCAAAATGATCTGACCCTAGTTTAATTAGGACGACTTCTTCCCCGAATCTCTTGTTCAGCAGACAGTTGCTGGGTATAGAGAAGAAGCCCCCCCCCTTTACATCACCTATCATGTATCCTGTTTTGCTCCCCCGCCCATTTTCTCGGGTATTTAAACTATTACCGGCTTCCATTAAGTGGTTGCCTCTCATCTTAGTCTATTTGCTATTAGAATATGCAGATTTACTCTTTCTAACCAAGCATGCTGTCTTTTCGTTCTACTGATGTTTTTTTTTTTTTTTTCTTTTTACACTTTTTTTTTTCTTATGTGATATGCTGATCATACCTTAAAATGAATTCTGTACGCCAGGCCATAATGGTTTTCCTGTGGCTTTCACACCAGTCCGAGAAACACTGAAGGAAAGCAAGATTGGAAACCCGGTGTTGCACACTAGCATGAATGGCGCAGTGTTTCCTGAAATCTCGCATTTCTTAAGCAGCTAATGAGATTAGTGACCTGGGCTGGAGGGGAACATCCAAACCCCATGCTGAGCGGGGACATCTAGACCCCAGGCACGTGAGTGCGGTCTGCCTCTTGCATAAGGTCGGTTTTGGCCCATCGAGGGGCTCATATGCTGACGGTGCGAACGTCCAGAACTGCCCTAGTAACTGAGGTGACGAGTGATTAGAGTGGGTCGTCGAGCAGCCCAACCTCCAAGGACGCAAAATTTATATAGCTGTCATCCTGCAACTGGTAGTCCTCACACAAGCATGGTAGGATCTAAGTAAATATTATTGACTTTGATCAATTTCTTTAAATTAGCACATTTAAAACGTATTTCTTTCATTGTTTGTAGTGCACCTCAGTCCACACTTCCCCCAAACTTGCAGGGTCATTTGGAGGTTATACTGTCTGCTCATGGAAGGTAGCGCGTTTTTGTCTGTTCACTTACTCGGGGCTGTCATTGTAAATGTGTTAATCTGTCTATAAATGGTGAGTCAGCAGCAGCCATTGTGTGGCTCTCTTTGTGCGCCCCCTGCTGTAGAGGCGCAAGCATGCCGGTCCTCTACCTCAAACCCTCCTTCCCCCAGCGGGACGTCGTTTGTTCTCGTCATTATTCCCTCTTTGTTAGGCAGACAGCGAAATGCTTGGCGCTTGACTCAAAGTAGGCGCCGACTCCTGACTCATATCATCACACGTCCGTCTTCTGCCGTGAATGTAGTCGTTGGCTTTTCATGTTTTATGACTAAGGACCCCCTTCCCACCACCAAGCTCGGTGGCAGGAGTGGCCCCGCCAGTGACTGTAGAACGTTTCCATGTGCCTTCATAGAGCCGTGACACCAGTTGACCCACTGGGGGGTCCTGCCTGTCAGGCTAGGCTCTCCGATGGGCTTCCAGTTTTGAGCCCAAGAGGGACCTGCGGTTTTACCCTTGAGCAAAGTAGTAAAGCAGCCGCAATAAAACCCCCAAAAGTGTGAATGTGAAGCATGATATGGGGGGGGGGTGCACTTCAGAGCTATGTAATTAACTTTAATACCTCCCCTCAGTCTACTCTTTTCCCTGTCCCTGTCTTTCCAGGTTCTAAAGAGGCCAGAGTATTTCGGGAAGTTTGGGAAGATACACAAAGTGGTGATCAATAACAGCACGTCATACGCAGGGTCTCAGGTGATGAGCAAAGCGCCACACTGCCAGGCAGGGGCGTGTGCATGCGTGTGCGTGCATGTGTGCGTGTGGGAGCGAGCGACAATATCTCTTATTGCTATAAAGGTTGATTTATGTCTGTAGAATCTACACCATTGGTATACCGTTGACACGTCCCCTACACCACAGCCTACACTGTAGTCTGATTCGCATCTCCCCAGAAAAGTTACTACAGAGCACGTCGGCGCAGACTGGCACAGGTATAAATGCTCGGAACAGGCTGGGCCACGGCGTTAGCTCTGCATAGTCTTGATGCAGAGGTGTAAGACCGCACTGTCTGTCGGAAAGAGGATGAGGCAGGACCATCCAGAAAGACGACGTCCCAGAGTGACGCTGCTCTGCTCTCATCTGCAGGGTCCAAGTGCCAGCGCCTACGTCACATATATACGGTCCGAAGATGCGCTCAGAGCCATTCAGTGCGTCAACAATGTCGTGGTGGATGGCAGAACACTCAAAGTAAGTCCTTGGTGATGCGCCCTCATGCTTGTCATCCTCGGGTGTCTCAGTCCAAATTCAAATGCAGATCTCACACTTCTGTTGTCGTTGTGTGTCTAACTTATACATTTGATTTTTAATGCAGTTCCTTCACCCTTATTTTGCCATTTTATTTGCTTGTATGCAAAAATATGTACTGAACAAAGAAAAACACAAGCACTGAGTTATGAAGTGAATTTCCTTCCAGTGCATGATGACACCTTGAACAGGCGTGATGACATGCGACAGTTTAATTTATTTTATTTTATTTTTTTATCATAGCGGGTAACACGTCAAATTAGACTTAAACCAGCGTCTTTACGGCTCGTTCTCTCCAAATGTGCTTGCTGCCTTTCACTATTAATAGTGCTAGCGGTAATTGGTTGTCGCGCCCGTGCCCCAGTGTGGTAAACTTGCAGACAGCTGGAACTTCACGCAAACACTGTGCTGCTCCCGGCTGCGTTCCACGCTTCTCTTGAACGTGCGAGAGCATTCCTCACAAAAACCCCTGCCATCATGTGAGGCCTTAACAAGCGCTCTGTTTGTCTTTAAGCGGAAGCAAATGACCATTTTACGAAGAGTAGCCGTTACTGTGTGCTGGAGATGTCCGTTAAGATTATACATTCAAAGGTGCTGATTGCGTAGATGGTTTTATTTAGTTTTAATAGTGTGTGTTTGCCAATATTTTAACCTCAGAGGGATTTTTATCGATTCGCATCTTATCGCTTGTGTGGGGGGGGGGGGGGGGGGCGCGGGGGGGGGGGGGGGGGGTGGGGGGGGGGGTGGGGGGGGGCGGGGGGGGGGGGGGGGGGGGGGGGGGGGGGGGGGGGGGGTGTGGGGGGGGGGGGGGGGGGGGGGGGG
>JAODJX010000001.1:30125499-30145226 GCA_026776945.1 Isichthys henryi
CCATCGCAGGGCACACTCACACACCATTCACTCACACATGCACACCCATGGGCAATTTAGCAACTCCAATTAGCCTCTGCATGGTTTTGGACTGTGGGGGGGAAACCGGAGTACCCAGAAGAAACCCCACAATGACATGGGGAGAGCATGCAAACTCCACACACATGTACCCAGGCGGAGACTCGAACCCGGGTCCCAGAGGTGTGAGGCAACAGTGCTAACCTTTAACCAGTGCTATACTTTTTATTATATTTATACCTTAAATATAAAGTACAGCAGGGGACTACACAACCAATTGAGGTATGACATCTTCCTCAATGGTATTACTGCAAAATCAAAAGTCTTGGGATTTGAGCAAATATATTTCTGTTTGTGAGTGCATCCCCTTGCTGACTACATTACCCAGAATCCCGCAGTGCCTCATCACGCCATCACTCACCTCCCATGAGGAAGAGCAGGCCGGCCACGTACTGCATGAGGCCACGGTCCCAACAGCAGCCGAGCACCCCGATGATCCAGCCGAAAAGGATGATTGCCACCGCCATCCCCATGAAGCCGGCAGTCATGCGCCTCAGGTCTGTGAGTGGAGGGGGAGAGAGGGAGGGAGCTCAGCACAGGAGGACTGATCCCGGAACAGCCAACCCAAGTACCAGAGGAGTGAGGCCGGGTCGATAAACCCAGCATCGTGACCACAGACCTGGGCTCCTCGTTTGAGCGGAGTGCGGCTTGCTGCCCCCGTGAGAGTTGAACCCACAACCTTCACAAAGTTTTTACAAACTGCAAAAAGCAGATACAACAGTTTTAGTAGATCCTGGGGATGCTGCTTTCTGAAGACGTTCCCTCCAGTGCTCGAAGGAGAATCTCTGCAGTATGATATATAAGGAGTTAAATATGCAACATAAACTGCCGGCTGCCTTCTTGGGAGCCTCTAAGCCAATCTTCCTCCACCAAGCCTTTTCACAGCCTGTCTGTGTCCTTCACAGTCATTTTTCTAAATCTCTCCTCCAGTTCAACAGGAGATATTTTATTGAGTGCACCGAGCTGGGTAACTTCATTAAGCACAGTATATTAACAGGGGGCCTGAAGTCAAAGCCCAGCTACACACTTAAACAGCATGGCCTCGTGTATGTGTGGGTCATATACTGTATAGATAATCTATTGGGAGGACCAAATGTCCCCCACATTGCGATTAAAAACCTGTCATTTTGATGTTGTGGGGACATATTTCAGTCCCCACAAGGGGAAACTCAGTTTTATAGAAATTTGTGAATGCAACCAAAACCTAAAAATGCCAAAAGATTCATATTTTGTTTGGTTACTTATGGTTAAAGTTAGGGCTGGGTAGGGGTTAAGGTGGTCATGCTGGGATTAGTTTTTCCCATAGAAATGTATGGATATGAATATGAGCGTGCGTGTGTGTGTGAGAGAGAGAGAGAGAGTGTGACACACCATCTGAGCCAAATCACTTCTATGACTCGTGAATTAATGTAGTGCCTGGTTCATAGTCAGTGTTACATTAGTGACACTAATCATTCGAATGGATTCTTTTTTTTTTACTCATACACAAAAACTGCATTATTATGTAACATAAATGCCATACAGTAATGACTGTCGCCTCACGCATTCTGACTGACGTTGCCCATTGAGTCAGATGTGACTGTTAAATTATATACGTTTGCCTCGGTACTGTTGCTAATAATGGAAAATCTCTGCATTTATATATGACGATGGATGTAACACTGAAGCTGGGCTTAGACTCCACCCACCTCAGCAGGAAAAGGGCAAGGAGAAGAGAAGCTAGCCTCATCATTAGCCAATGATATGTTTTGAATTGATGAGTGACAGGGGAGTGGGTAATCCAGAGGCCAATCAACTTTCAGATGGTGCCAGTCCTCCTTTAAGACACCCAATACAGCTCAGCTCAACGTGACTGACTGGCTCGCCGCCTAGTGGGCACGAAGAGAGGCATGGGATTTTTCAGACAGTCCTCCTTCATTTGCAGAGCCTCCCAGGCTTCTAGCCGCTCTGTCGGTGAGACGGAGAGGAACACGGAGTAGCTTAATAACCAGAGTAGGGAGAAAGTGGAGAGAGCAGCACCTATGCTGTCAGAGAAGCCCGGGGCGGCTAGGAGAGCTTGGCGCTGGCGGGATGTGGCGGGAAACCGGGTGGCAGTTATTAATGCAACGGCTATGTCCCTCCCCCCCGTGGGGCTGAGCCAAAGGGGAGAAGTCGCAAGGATAGAATGGCTGTGGAGTGTGTGGGGACAGGAGGCTCCGAGCACAGAGAAGGCTTAAGTCAGACTGGTAAACATGAACCTCTCAAAATTAAAAGAAGACCTTTGTGATGTCAAAGTTTATTTGTGTTTTACTTGTTTAGCAGATGCATTTATTCTAAGCGGTGCATGTTTTTGAGAGAAAGCCGGGTCAGCCAGTCCCTGGAGCTATTGGGGGTTAAGGGTCTTGTTCAAGGGCCCAATGGTGACATCACTCTGCCTATTCTAAGACTTGAACTAGCAACCTTCCAATTACAGGCACAGCGCTGCAACCCACTGAGACGCACAGGGCCACAGAGCTGCAGTAATCTGTGTAGAATGGGGAAAACGGAGTCTATTGCTAATGTCTCACAACAGCTTGCTCTGTGGATCGAACTCTCGTGTCTGGAATTTGCAGGTTCATAGAGCTCTCGACCCCTCCCAGGCGATGTAACACCCCCCCCCACCTTCACAAGGTCCTGGTGAGTGGTTCTGATGCATGGATGACTGGATTGATGAATGTCTGCATTTACAGTCAGCTAGTGGGTGTCCTTCAGTACATGTACAGCATCCCTTCCAGATTGCTCCAGACAATAGTGGGTGTTCAGTGTGTGACTGGTCGTTCCGCTCCAGCGTGACTCATTGGATGAGATGTGTCTGAAGCAGACATGGTGTTATAGCAGAGAGCTTCTCCACACCCCACAGAGAATCCCTCAGAGTCACCAGGCATGAATCGTTCCTTCGCTCAGAGTTCACCCTCAGACGCCGATAGTGCCCTTGGTGATTAACTTTAACGCGTTGTTAGGACTTCGGGTTCTGCAGACGAGCAGAACACGTATCCCACTTCCTGCTTTTCCGATGATGTCATGGGACTTCGCATGACTTTGTCCTGCCGGATCGTTTAATTAAACGGCCCATTTCGCTCTGTCTGCCCCCACACGCTGTGTGTCTATCAGCGTCGCTCAAATCATTACTTTTATGATTATTATTCAGCGTTTCCCCGGCACGCCTTCCCGCTCGCGTTTACAGCTCGTCCATCTCGCACCGGCGCGATCTGACTGCGGCAAACGTTTCACCTTGCTCGGGCAAACCCTACTGGCATCCCACTGAGGGCCGCCAAAATGTACTTCTGTTTCTGTTGGCGGAATAAATCACTGTGTTCACCTCGTCCAGCTGAATTCTTAATACACAGCATGGCGACCAGTATTTACTATGGTACTAATGTTTTTGCCACCATCGAGAAAACTGCATTTTGGCAGCCGGAAATGACAGATAAAGTACTTTAAGGATTCACAGCATGGCCTTCTTGTTAAGATCCCAGATCCTTAACAGCCCTCCTTCCTGCTGCACTTTCAGGGGGCAGCCACTAGGGGGGCGATAGCTAGTCCATGCAGACCTTATTCTGGCTGTAGGGGAGCAGGCATGGAAGAATAATGTGGGGTGAGCTCTGGGCAGCCTTCGTGGCTCAGTAATCATCCCTCCCAAACCCACCCCCCCACGCCCCAGGAAGGATGCATCCAGCCTCCCTATGGCGTAATTAATATCCTTCACATCCAATGACAATGGAGTTTGTTAGCCTTGGCAATATAAACAGGAAGAGACAGAGGTCACTGCTGGAGAAGACAGATAAGTTCCATCAGAGAGTCCCTTTGAACATTACGCACACTGCAGAGCATGAAACAGGCGCCTTTCTTCAGGCACCGGGTCGCCTTAAGCTCTCCATCGGATGTGATTCTCAGCTTTTCCTGTTTGTCCATCAGTCACTGTTCCAGGCTGCAGTAACTGCACATGCCAATCTAGGAAAAGGCAGTGAAGTCGCTGATGCCATCGGTGATTGACGTAGGAGGGTGTCTATGCAAGCGCCATGCTCTGATTGACACACTAACTGTCTTTGTGCCGCAGTCCTGTCTGTTCCATGATTCCTTGATTAAGGCGAAGTTTATGAATAACGCTGCAGAGTTTGCGGTTGCATTTTCCATGTATTTGGGAATCATTTCCTGTTAACAAGACAAAGATTTCACAGAGCTGTGGGCATAGTTCAAATCCTTGAAATTTGTGAACTATTTAAGTCCATCCATCCAGCACAGGGCTGCATGGCTTATTAAGTCTCTTTAAATACTGAAACTGAATACTGAGTACTCAGTACTTGAGTACTGAAAGTACTCGGCAGGACAAGGGAAAGTCTGGGAGTTTATCCTGCTTATATGAATATACTTCAGAAGTCTGGTAAAGTACTGACTGGGACAGCCGACCCACACCATCATCACTCATGGCCATCAGCATCATTCTCCCCATCTCGCTCGTGCGGCGAACCTGAACAGCCGTAGCTCGGTGCCGCCGACTCTGCCGGGTCACCGCCCGGCCCGCTTCAATCTGCTGAGGGTTTCCTGGAGGAATCAGGAGAGCAGCAGGAACCAGGGGAGGGCGAACAGAGCACTATCAGTCAGTGCCTGGGGATCAGGGTAGAACCAGACCCCACACACTCATTTAAACCCGATAACCATGCATTTGTAACCACACACACAGCTGGCTTCAGTGTAAGCAGAGGAGTAAATAGTGACTCCAGCATGCTGCCCTCCTTCCGGCAGACCTCCCTGTACCCCTGGTGTCATTTCCCCCCATGAGTTCCAGATGATGGGACACCCTCGAGCCCCGGTGGCCCTGCCCCTCCAGGAGGCCTCCTTTCCATAAGCTCTGGCCTCTGATCCTTCAGCCTCTGTTAGCTCAAGGCCGCCTGATGTTCGGCTCTGGTTGAAGGGATCCCTCCTGGAGTCTGATTCACTTACGACCCATTACCAAAGACCCGCGGTGTCTACATAATGAGCCGCCACTTACAATCACAGCTGGCGAGTGTGATGGGATCCTGGTTCAGTGTCCCAAAGCTCATGGGAGTTTTACCTACACAAAAATGTTCTGAGGGCAGAAAGACAAATGATTGGTTCAGAGAGCAACCAATCACATTGTAGAGGAGGTGAGTCCCTAAGAACTAGAGGAGGCAGGATCAAATCATTTTTCCTTCCACCCTCAGAACATTTTTGTGTAAGTAAAACTCCCATGAGCTGTCTAAAACACACTCCCGAGGTCTATACCCCCCTTTATGAGAAACAGGAATGTTCTAATCCAGGTTTTTCCTTGCCTACGCATACAACCCCCCACTCCCCACCTGGGCCGTCTTCCAGGACTAGCAGACAGTACCTCTGCTATCTCTCTTCTCAGAGCTAGGCCTGCCTGGGACAGATGTGCCGCTCAAGGCCCAGCAGTTGACCGTCACTCCCCCCCACCAGGCCACCAGAGCCTCAGTCATACAGGTTTCCCAACATATTTTAATTAGTGCCTGATTAACACCTGGAAGACCAGGTGTGCAGTTTTACCGTGGTGCTTGATGACTGCAGTAAGCAATTAAGAGGTGAGATATCAGGAAAATGAGAGTATGTGATGGGGGTGTGAGAGAGGATGGCTGGGGTGTGGGGGGGGGCAGGAATGAGTCGGCCTCATACCACCATATAATTCCTCTGTTTGTCCTTAACCAGCCAGTGTTCTTCTCCAAAAAATATCCCAGCTTGGTCGCTCAGGGAGTTGAATGAACTTATCATCTCGTTTGATTACCAGATGATCACAGAGTTGTTGCTTTTCCAATGTGGGTAATAAGAGGCCCCCTGGTTGTAGGGGCTGTACAGATAAATGTACATAAACTTTCCTAACTCACGACACCAATGTGTCATACTGCAGAAAAGTGAATATAATATATATGGCTGGATTGAGCCCTGCGATGGACTGGCCCCCCATCCAGGGTTGTTCCCTGCCTCGTGCCCATTGCTTCCGGGATAGGCTCCGGACCCCCTGTGACCCAGTGGGATAAGCGGTTTGGAAAATGGATGGATGGCTGGATTGAAACGCTGGCAGACATGCCAACACAAAGCCATACCCAGAGCCAGTAAGGTACATGCGACCAGGTTGGACCCCCTTTTGTCTCCAGAACCACTTTGTAAGTAGATGAGCTGTATGTTCAGAGATGCCTCTCTAACTGATGCTTTTATCCAAGTTTACAGTAGAAGGGTTACAATTTGCGTGCTCATTGGGATTTGAACCCACAATCTTTGCATCATTAGCGCCGTCGTCCTGCGCTGTTATTTTTGCACTTGTGGCCTTTTCGGTAGCTTTCACCAGTCTGGCCAGTCTAGCACTGTAAGTCCTAATCAGTCTCCTCTTGGCCTCTGGTTTTGGAGACAGAACTGCCACTTACTTAATGCTTTTGGTTTATCGTGCTATAAACCCTAGACAGTATAGTGTGAAAATCCCAGGGTGGTGGCTGTTTCTGAGATACTGTAACTACCACATCTGGTGGCAACAATCACAGCAAACCACTGCGATCAGGAGTCTTAGCTGTTCGAGCCTCCTGACTCCTGTCTGCATACTGTATATATTAATTTGCAGCCACATGATTGGCTGTGAGAGGATCAGGCTGTTTGCATTGGGCAGCAGGTGTACCTCGTAAAATGAGCACTGAGTGTAGTACAATTTTTCAACTGAATGTTCAGTGGTCATTGTTGACACACCACAGTGCACATCAACAAAACGTGTCCTCTGCATTTAACCCATATGTGATGTTGTGAGATAGCAGGGGGCAGCTAAATTCAGTACCCGGGGAGCAGTGCATGGGGGGGGTACCTTGCTGGTCGGGGATTTGAACCTGCAATATTTCAATTATAAGTGCGCTTCATTACCATTAAGCCACCACTGCCCACACATCAGACCCCAAACCACAGAAGAAGGAAGGGCTTCCAATCATTCAAACATAAAGTCTGTGTGAAGATGTTAGAAGCAGGT
This sequence comes from Isichthys henryi, assembly GCA_026776945.1. Classification (NCBI taxonomy): domain Eukaryota; kingdom Metazoa; phylum Chordata; class Actinopteri; order Osteoglossiformes; family Mormyridae; genus Isichthys; species Isichthys henryi. Next base: position 30,132,578 of record JAODJX010000001.1, read on the forward strand.
CTTCTGGGAGGGGGTCAATGCTGGATTGATCCTACCCGCGATTTACAGTCCCTTACTGATGAGGTGTGGTGTGGTGAGCTGTGGAATAAAGAGGACGGGATGGTGTGTAAAATTTTAAGCAATTTCAGGTGTTTGTAATCCGTTACCCATCTGCTGCCAGCATTACTTTATAATTATATTTCTGAACCCCAGGTTTGCCAGGAAAAGAAGCTCCGGAGGTGAACAGAGCTCCATGCCTAAATGGCAAAGCATTTGCAGATAAGTAAAGATTTAGTCACAAATGCTACCCCTGGCTAGCTCAGGCTAATTCCTTCTGACTGCCATCCGTCGCATAACAAGGGCACAGTAATTCTAATTCAGTTTAGAGGGAGTTTTACTTACAGGCAATTAAGCTTCTCAGTAAAATGTCAATCTGATCAAGAGGTTTAAACAAAAAAAGATGGGTGCACGATCATCACAGGACTCAGATCATGATTTTTCAGATAAACCCACTAAGGTAACACAATGTGAGGTGGACTGCTAGGTGTTTATTTTTTATTAGGGCTTGTGTTTATCTTTTTTGTCCAAGAGCAGCTACTGCACAATAACACAGGGAAACTTAATTTTGTTACTTGCGTCACAGCAGGGGGCGACAGAATAGTTAATGAAGAGGGGGCACCCTTCAAAAGGGGGCTGCGCCCTTTATAAATGTCAGCCTTCCTCTTCAGCTACACGTCAGCAATGGAGCCCCCCCCGTCCGGCTCAGCGCGCGATGCCAAACCACGAGGAGATGAGAGGAAAGATTTGGCCGAGAGCTGGGTGACAGCCATTCCTGACAGAGATCCGGCTGACCCCCTCGTCAGACACTTCGCTCCCGTTGAGTTCACCGTCTGACTGCAGTCTCCCCACATGGTAGTCAGAGCCAGCAACAACAACATAAATAGACTTCAAACAATTAATATTCTCCGTGACCCTGACCGCAACACGAGGTCACAAGATGGATGGATGGACAATTAATAGTAGTGACAGTGTTAGTCTCAGAAGCAATTAACATCATACACTTTTAAATGTCAGTGTGGGAAACATCAAAAGGTTACACAGCGCGGGGGGACGCACAAGGGAAGGGGGACTCCAAGTACTGGCAGGCTGAGACCTGACTTGACCTTTGACCTTTGCCAGGGCCACGGAGAGCTGACAGACAGAATGGCCCTGGTGATTGTCCTCAGCCTGCTGTTGGACATTCAGGCAGCACTCAGCGAGCTGCCACTGCCTGCGGTCACGCCCCCCGCGGTGACCTCTGCTCTGCTACCGGGCTACTCAGAATACTGATCTAACATTTCAACAACCAATCACGCGCCACACAGCTCAGGGCTAGTCATTACCTTTGTTATTACTCGCCATCAAGTTGACGTCAGCTCCTGGTAACCATATAGACAGGATGTCCTAGTCCTGGGTCTTTATGATTGAGTCCATCAAGGTCATTGGCAATCGTCCTCATCCTCTTTGACCTTTAACCTTTCCAGCCGACGCTACTGTGGATCATCAAAGCCATAACTGTCAGCACAGTGGTATGTGAGGGACAAACTGCCCAATCGAGTCCCGGAATAAACCCTGCTTTTGGACTTCAGAGGAAATGAATCACTGGGGTTTGCAGTGCCCAGAGGTACTGAAAGCAGCAGCAGAGTAAGTCACTGCAGCAAAAAATCTTCTATTTAATTATCAGCTGACTAGAACCCCATTTGGCTGCAGAACAGTAGGAATTCCTCGAGGTATGGAAACTTTCCTTATGGGTTTTGATCCATGACATTTTTGCACCAGTATCCCTCCGTTTACCTTTAACGAGTCTGTCCGTTTCCCGCTGACCACTCTCATTATCGAGGTGATTTCGGCCTCAAAACTGCCAAGGGCTGTATTTTTTGTGTGCGTGTTTGTCACACCATCCTCCGTAAACTGTAGACACTGCAGTTTGTGGAAATATCGGGATGGAGGCTGTTTCTGAGACGATGGATCCACAGCGTCTGGCACCAACAAACACATCAAGCTCAGACGTCTTAGCTGGTCTGTATCACCTAGATCACACTTGTTGCCCTTTTTAAAGCTTCACTCAACGCTGACTGAACATCTTGACCCCGTCTGCCTGCTGTATGTATTGGTTGTCTGTTTGTCAGAGCAGGCTGTTGATAGTAACTACAGGTGCACCTTACAAAGAACTTAACCTAGTCGAGGCAGTTGGCAGTTAGGAAGCTGGCAGTGGGACATCTCTCCTGGCGAGGTGTCAGCAGGGGGCCACATTCTGCTAGTGGGAAAGCAAGGCCTGGGGAGGCAGCCAGGGGCCCTGCATCCGCGTAGAGCCTTGGCTGCAGGTCCGGGACTTACCCATGTGCTGCTGTGGGATTGATGCAAACACACGCGTGCTTTCTGCTCCCGGCAGCCTGGGGGCACCATGCCGATTGATCTCTGGCAGAGTTTCCCATTAAAACAGGATTGAGCCTCGGGTGGGGGTGGGGGCTCCATGTTGAACATGCCATATGTGTAGTCGGGGCCCATGAATGATATGGAGCTTAAGGCTTTTGTTCTCTGGATGAATATTTTAATTATTGTATATATAAATGCATGAATATTCATCTGAGAATGTGACTCACATGCGACATCTCCTCCCCTGGAGCTCCAGCTCCTGACAGATACTCCGCTATCTGCCGCCCTCTCTCACGAGTGTTTCTCTTCAAATGTAACATTTTGAAAATGCACCGTGTGTTTTCTGTCACCTTAATTTTGGGACAGCAAAACAACAGATTCCTCCACGGAGCGTCACTAGGGGCGACGCGATGCCAGCTGTTGAACTAAGACAAACGAAGTGCTGTCACTTTAAATCTTCTCTCCTGTGCTTTGTATGGCACCTGGCTTTAAAGTGCTGCTTCCCCAAGGCATTCTGGGTATTGTAGTCAGTCACACATTAACAAAATTTAATGGGAGGTATTTCACACAATTAAATCGTATACGTATACTTCTTTCCTTTAGCTTGTTTTTATAGTATTCGAGAGACACAGGAGTGGATTTAAAGAATTAGGATGTGAGGCGGAAGACACCCTGGATTGCAGTATTAACACGCTCTAAATGCACGTGGCCGGTCCACGGCAGCACGCCGGTCCAATAGGTAGCAATGTCGCCACAGTCCCTCCGCTCTCCCCAGGTCGCATGGGTTTCCCCTACGAACTGCCCAAAGTCCTGGTGTATGGAATGTCCTGCCTAAGGTGGAACCCTAGCTTTGTGCCCTGTGATGCTGGCATAGGCTTCAGGCCCTCTTGCATCCCTGTACTGGATATTAGAAGATGGATGGATGTCCAGATATGACACTCAGCTTCATGTCATATGACTTCCAGTTTACTTCTCTCTGAATGTTTAAGGTGCCCGTTGTGTCCCAGTAACACGGCCAGGCCAGACATTACCCCTGGTTACTCTACATGTAAAGCAAGACTTACTGATGAATTTTAATTGTATTTGCTTGGCAGAGTAATTTTACAGCCAAACGCAGTCAGAGTGCAGCTGAGATCACCATGCTCAAGGGTACAACAGCAAGATCTCCAACTGTAAGGGTTGGGTCATTGGTCGCAAAAGCCAAACAACATGCACCTTCTTCTATCTATCTATCCATCCTTCCATCTATCCATCCATCCATCTTCCAACTGCTTATTCTGTGGGGGGTGCAGGGGCCCTGGTGTCTGTCCCAGGAAGTAGAGAGTACATGATGGAGGATACCCCAGCCCAAGGGACGCAAACGTACACACACGCAGTCATTTACCATGAGCGACTTACAGACCCCAATTACACAAACTGTAAGTTTTAGACCCGTGGTAGGAAACTTGAATGTCCCAGAGGATTTTTTTTTCTATTTAAATAAATTGCATAGAAATACCAAAAACCTTAATCACTGCATATGAAGTGAACTCCATCCATCCATCCATCCATTTATCCATCCATTTTCCAAACCGCTTATCCTACTGGGTCGCGGGGGGTCCGGAGCCTATCCCGGAAGCAATGGGCACGAGGCAGGGAACAACCCAGCCACTCACACACCATTCACTCTCACACACATTCCTACGGGCAATTTAGCAACTCCAATTAGCCTCAGCATGTCTTTGGACATCCATCCATTTTCCAAACCTGAAGTGAACATGTAAAATGATGCTGCATTTATTCTTAAGAATATTCATAGCACTTGATGACTTTCTGGAAACTGTTTTTATGTGACTCTCCAAATGAAAATGTGACACTTAACTAGTTTCATGGCGGTGCCAGTCAAGCGGGAAGCTCTGAGTGGACGAGTGAACGATGACTTAATCCATCAGGCGAGAGAACTGCCCCATGTCATCCTGCTAAAGGCATCAATTAGCACAAATGCCCCCCCTAATGGGGAGCCGGTCACCACCTCATGAGGAAATGAACACCCTGTCAGCTTTGCTCTGCGCTGGGGTGGTCACTTTGTGGGAATGTGGCGCCCTCTAACCAGGGTATCTGCAACAGCAAGCTGACTCCAACCAGAGGCTGGTATGAAACTTTCACTCATTTACTGAGAATGTTCTGGCTGCTGAACACTGGGTGACTTCCATTAGGAGGGTCTCTGCTGTGGGGCCGGAAATCACATGACCTCCAAATCTGGAATGGTCATGACGCTATTAAAGAGAACTCTGTGATTGCTATTCGCGCCTTGTTTCCTCTAAAACTACGAAGATGGATATTTCTCATAATATCTTAAGCTACATAAAAGTGAGAATTTCACACCAAAACAGCAAATCGAAAATAAACTTATTAGTGCCCATTACTGTATATTTAAATGAGATTATTAACGTCTGTTACCAGTGTTGCACTATTATCACGAAACAGCCAATACGTATTTTGAAAGAGATTATCCAAAGACATGCCGAGGTCATTTGGAGTTACCAGATTGCCCATAGATATGAACGTGTGAATGACTGGTATGTGAGTGTGCACTGCGATGGGTCAGTGACCAGTGTTTTTCAGCCAGATCCTTTTGTATTTAGCAGACACTTTTATCCAAAGTGACATACACCTGAGAAAGTCCCTTTAGCAATTACAGTTAATGGTCGGAAGGGCCCAAGTCACTCTGCAGACCCTAGGATTTGAACCCACAACCTTCCAATCACAGGAGCAGCATCCTAACTCACTCGATCACACCTGGCAGTTGCTGCAGGCTGAGCCTTTCCAAATTGGCAACATTTTTACAAATATATCCCTGCAACCTTGATCAGTATAAGTGGTTGGCAGATGGATGGATGAATGGATGGATCTGCATACAGCACCGTGGCTTCACACTTCTTCCAGGGCTGTGGTTCAATCCCCCCCCTCCCAGGTCTGTGCATATGCAGTTGGCATATTCTCCTTGCATTCGTGTGGGTGTTCTCGTGTTCTCACGAGCTCCAAACATATGCAGCTGCCTCAATGGCTGCCTTTAGGTTGGCCTTGGTGTGTGAATTTGTGTCGCCGTGTATTACAGTGGGGTGTCACCTTCTCTGTGTCTCCTGGAGAAACAGGGATGATAGATAGATATACATATAACTACATATAAATGGTTTTATCTCCATGTGTATGTTTCTACAACAAGATTTTTGGGGATTAGCAAAAATAATAATTTATAGATAACTGGGGAGGTGATATTAACACCTTGGCTGGCAATTATCACATTTGCCGGCCAGAGCTTGAGGAGAGAATATTCTGAGTTTATGCAGAACCGGGTCTGTCATTACGGGCCTCTGTGGCGGTCCTGGGGAACTCAGTGGAAGGGGAATGAGCTCCAAGCAACCAACCGGCAAAGCGGGTCGACCAGTGAGTTTCGCAAATCAGGCCGAAACAGCAGCGGATTTGCAATCCACTGAGAAAAGTTCCGGAAACGTCTCTCCTGGTGACGGTGTTTCTGTCTGGGGAAGCAGAGGGGGAGGTGAGAATGTTTCTCTGTCTGTCTGTTCTGGGGCGGCTTGAGTATAGAGGATCCAAGTGTAAAATGGAGGCGTCGCTGACGGGATATAAGCAGAGCCAGAGCGATGAACACCCCCTCACTGGGGAGTGGGGGCTCCAGCACAGAGTATTAGCAAGTAAAAAAAGAAGTGGGGGGGGGGGGGGGTTGAGGTTTAACCAGTGGCTAGTGATGTGTCACAAGCCCACTGTGATGGTGACTGTGTGGAGCGAACTGTACGCATAGAAGCAAGATGACGAGTAATAAATCAGTAATAAATGCATCTGATCAGACTGGATTTACCTTCATGCTTTGCTGACGGCCAGAGTGGATGTGATTATTCAGGATGTGCCACGCGGTTTCATACCAGCGCATCTGCTGAGTAGCTGGGCTAATTACTCTATAATCAGAATAATAATAAAAGTCAGCTTTTCACAGTGTGAAGGATGGTGAATTTAAACACCACGGCCCATCTGTAAACGTGCAAGATGTGAGCTGGGCCTGACGGGGGAGACATTAAGCGGATTGATGCTGCAGGCCACCGCCTGGCACCAGGACGGGGCAGACGCCAGGGGCCATATGGCGTTACGGGAGAGCGGCCCCTGGACCATGCAGGCCCTGGCCTCTGTCCCCTACCCCGGCCCACCTGCCCTGTCCCTCCTGCCCGGGTGTGAATCTGTCACGTACTTACTCTCCTGGCGGGGGTTCACTGAGCGGGGAAAAAAATAATAAAACATGAAACAGCCTTGATCTTTGCGTTAGCTCTCTTGTCCCTCCTGCCCGCCTGCCCCGAACGCGGGGGGTGCCTCCAAGTGCCAAAAAAATTCCCTATAAACACACAGACCAGAAGCTGGCTTCTGGTGTAGGTGGGTCAGTAAAGGCAGAGATCTAACAAAGTGAAAAAAACGAGGCCTAGGTTGGGCGGGATTAACATCACCTGTTAATCACAGTCGATTTATCTCGTTGGTTATAAGGTTATATCAAAGGCTCCCATTGGTTAAATAGGCAGGAGATTACAGCGTACTGTAATCCCAGCCATCTTTGGGCTTGCTGTCGCTGGCAAGTCCCTGCGGGGTCTGGCGGCAAGCCACCTTCCTGCGGTTTGCAGGCTGTGTCGCATTTCTCAGGCCGCTAAATTGCGGTTTCTTTCCTCCAGTACCACAGCTTCTCTTTACCACAGGTGATGGCCTTTCAAGGGGAAGCCCCGTTCCAAGTCTACTGGAGATACTTCTGGTATTTTCTCTCATTTAAAGTGTGAGCGCTTAGCTGAATGAATGATTACACTAATTTAATGAACATGCCAACATGGTAAAGGTCCCAGTATTCAGGGTCAAAACTGCCTTCTGACAGCAGCAAGATCTCGTAAAAACCCACCCCGTCTAGCCGGACCTCACGGCAGACAAACGTTATGCTCCTGAGAACCTTCTAGCATATTTGGAGGCAAGTTCAAAAGAATCATTTCCACTGCCTTCTGGTTAATGGAACTGCTCCTCTTATGCGTTCAACATTCATGGAATTAATCCTGGTATCAGGTGCCACTGTTCCATGGAGCATAGCTATTTTAACAGATACAGAAAACACACATTTGTTTACGCCCCAACATTCTAGAACTCCTGGGTAGCCTTGTTGTCATACAAAATGTATCTTGGCAACGCAAAGCCATGCGTGTAGCTCCAGATAAGAGCAGCCGCTAAGTAAATAGGCGTTTAAATCCAAGCAGGACTCTGTGATGTCGCCAAGGCCGCAGATTGTGATCTTGGGAGCTGTGCTTCGTGATTATCTGATGCTTCTCCTCCCACCCCTGACTCCGCAGCCGAGGCTGCTCTGCATATATCTGATCACACCGCTTATATTTTCCCGGACAAAGACACTCTGGTGATTGAATAGCACCAATAAAAGCACTGTGACCGACCCCTTGAGGCCCAGCACCAGCTATTACCAGAATAAACTAATACGTATAATGCGTTATAGCGTTCAGTATTTATAGACAATAAATGGGCTGGATTTAATCAGTGTCGGAATGCTTGATTAGAAGCTAAAATGATGGTGGAGCGGCACTGCAGCCAAAGCTGTCAGTTATCATACAGTTTTACCATCAGTTACCATGGGCACCCTGCTTGCCAGAGACAGCGGACAGGCAGACGCTGGACAATTCCGTGGTAGAAAAAGTAATTACATTTACGGTTTCACAAGCAAGATTAGGGGACAAAGTGAAGAGCCACCAGAATGACTGCAGCCTGGATTTAGACAGTCCTGTCCTTGCACTGCCTACAGGGGGAACTTGAGAGGCGCAGTGAAGGGCAGCTGATAATTGTACACTATAGAAATGGCATATTTACACGGGTTGCTAATTAATCTTGGCAGCATAATGAGCTCTTTCTGTGAATGCGCTTAAACGTAAGAGATGGCAGTGACCCATAAAAAGCATCTCTCTCACTGACTAAGTGTAGGGGTGCCTGAACCATGCTCATTTGCCCCCTAACCCCCCCCACCCCCAGGTGGAGAGTAAAAGGTCTTGCTAGGCTCGTTAAAAAGGTCATCATGCCTCAACTAATGGCACGTGTCTTTGTGACAGAAAGAGCAGGGAATGGATGCAGTCAACAGCGTGTGATCGCATCTAATGCGATGAAAACAGTTAGAATCCCTCATTGCGCAATATAGATTAAAAAGGCTCCATCATCTGATGTGTACCTGTTATATTCCTGGTTTTTCATGCAATTCCAAATGCACCTGTTCAATAGGGATGGAACAACAAGCAGCAGCCTTTCCATTTGTGAAGGAACTTGAAGGCGGGTACGGGGTCTCCCTTAGCCAACGCGGCCCGCATCACACCACTGGCCATAAACCAAACCACAAGCGCTAATGGACATTAGCGAATACACTGCAGTGCTCTTCGAAGAGTTCGCACCACACAGTCCATACAGAACAAACCATTTGGGGATACGTGACAGCTAACACGCTGTTAGAGAGTGTTTTTTAGACGTTTTATTAATTGTTCAGCTGCAGCTGGTGTTGGAATCCTGCCCATACTGGGGCAACGGGGAGATTAAAACACCTCTCTGTGTGTTTCTCTGCCCCATTTAAATTTGTTGGCTGTGGCTCCTCCCCCTGGACCTTGTCACATCCTGATTGGCTCAGTGACATGAAGGGACTTTGGGCTGACTGACCCTTTGTTTCCAGGAGATATCAGGAATATAAAGCGCTTCACAGACCCCAGCTGTCAGCATTTAGAATGCAGCCACTAGGGGGGGCTGTAAGGCACCCTGTGGCCTGTAGTCACACATCAGCAGATTTGAGGGAGAATCTCACCCACTCAGCTCCTGTGGTCCACCGTGCCCTACAGTTGCACAACAGTTTTCTCCATATTTACCAAAAAGCTCAGGTCTTTGTGAGGAGGATTTATCTACTGTGGAATAACTGACCACTGTGGTGAGATTAGCGCCACGAGGGTCTAGTTTTGATGTTCGCCGCAGCGATGTGGCCGTCGGTCCGTTGGTCATGTGACCATGTGCCGGATGTGTGCCACATCGCCCTGAATTGCGCTTGCGCTGTTTCCTCTGCTGTCACTCATCACATCAGGATCCTGTCAATCAGTTTGTCAATTTAGGGCAAGAATGAAGACGATCTGTCCGCTAGCAGACCTAATAAACCGTGGCGACGAGAAACCCGACCGTAGCCCTCTGCTGGCGGCCACGGGCATCCAAAGTGAGGCAGCGCATTAGAGATTCAGCCGCTGGCCCCGCTTGGCGTGGAACGGGGATGTGACCTTGGCTTACAAAGCAGGCCTGGATGAAGGAACATTCCGGCGTGTGCAGGCGCAGATAAGCGGGTGGGCGTTCGGCCGTCAGCAGGCGCGGGGGGGTCAGGTGGGATATAAGCTTGACCTCCGTTGCTGTGGTGAGGCCGTCTCAGATGGATTGACAGCCCAGCAGTGACAGAGGTCCATGCGGGTGCTTGGCACATTGCCATACAAGTTTGTCTCACAGTAATGACACCCACCCCGTGGTTTTTTCTTTTCTTGACCGACTGCCGCACTTTTATGGTTTAAAGCATGGGGGGGGGGGGGGCCCGTTAATTAAATCGTCCAATTTGAAGCACCGGTTGCTGAGAAGAGATAGTTCAGGTTATTTCCCTTACTGTCCGGGAAAGTCGGAGTCCTCCGCTGCCCGACCAAGAGCTGACCGCTCTGCCTGTAAATCTGGCTGAGGGTGTTATCGCCGGACCTCCATTTTCCGTGCTCGTCCGTGTCGCTCTGACGTTTATCGCAGCCTCCAGTGTAAATGTTCACACTGTCACCTCCTGCTATGCCTTTAAGTCCATCCATCCATCCATCACCCGTAACTGCTTAAGCAGCAGAGGTTCAGGGTAAGCCTGACAGCGGGGCACGGACAGAGTCATCAGCTGTACTGTTTTGGACTGTTAACCAGGAGAAACAAGCAAGCGTCCCAAAGGCAGCTTTTAAATCCCCAACCCAGAAGGTTGTGAAGCTATTCTTCCGGCTACTGGGTCATAGCACAGTTTCACCATTATTACCACAAACACTTGAATTCGCAGTCTAATTAAAGAAAGCAAGCCTCAGTGTCCTAAGGAAAGGAGAATGGTAAAAAAGAACATTGATTTATTTTGCTTAAGTTTGCATTGGGTTTTAAACCTGATTAAATATTTCATGAGCACAGAGAAGGACCATGGAGCTCAGCTCAACACGGACCTGGAGCAGCCGTTCATTGGGGAGACAGGAGGCGTTTCTAAAATATTCACATTTAATCAAAGTCCAATATGACACACAGATTAACTTTATTATCCATCAATCTTCCATAACCGCTTTTCCAGTACATGAAGAGCCTGGAACACATCCCAGGAAGTATGGAGTGCAAGGATTGGGATACTCTGGAGGAGCACATGTCAATGCACAAGATGAGGAGGAACCCACACAAAGAGGGCGAGAACATGCAAACTCCACACACACACATAGGGTGCGATTCCTCCAACCCTGGAGGCGTGAGAGCTGCCCGCTGAGCTCCGGTGCAGCCTAGATCTTTGTAATGTCCTTCAGAAGTAGGCTTTAGAGAGCCACTGTAGATGCTAGTCTGTGGTTTCACGCTGACTCTGCTGAGGAGCATCTCCAGATGGCTGCACTGTCTTTGCTGCGGCCCAGCATGGAGAGTCTCTGCTCCTCATCTCCTCGCGTTTGACGCCTCCCAGGAGCAGTTACTCACTTCCTAGTGCCGGCCTTTTGTCATCACATTCATACCTTCGCTTCCTCCTTCCATCCAGGTTCTCTGTCCTCACTCCACTTTCTCATAATCATACACCTTCAGAATGTCTTCATGCCAGGACTGTATCTGGTTGCTCGGCAGCTCCCTGGGTATGTTTTCTGTGTATCTAACTACACCTCTAACCACATTTCATTTATATCAGTATCCCTTTATTTGACCCTCTGTCTTCTGGGCACTTTCACAGCACAGGGTGTCAGAAAGTATAGCACCAACTCGACACCAAGAACTGGCATCTACTGGTGTCGTCTGATCTATGATTGTAAATTGCATGCAAATTTCATGTTTTAGTAGGTTTCCCTGGCTGTCCACACTGAGTTTACTGCGAGCTGACCTTGGGCTGTACTGCGGTCTCTATGCTCTGATTAGACACTTGCTGACTTTGCTTGAGTTGTGAATGGTCGCTCTGTCTCTCTCTCCCTACCCTTTACCCTCCTGCAACCCAACAGAGGCCTAAGGACGCGCCAATACAAACCTAACATGGTCCTGATAGAGATCTAAGGGTGTCCCTTAAATCCTCAGCTGTCCTCTCCTGCATCGGCCCACTCCCCTTCCTGTTTGCCCGTCTGCTCTCTTTTGAGCCAGGCCGCGCGCCAAGGCGCTAACGGATCGATGGGCATCTCATTTACATCGTGTCATTGGATGCCGCCAGCTGATGTCCCTTTTCCGGCAGCTGAAGTGGACAAACAGAATGAGGTTTGTCCCAAAACAACTGAACACATCTTCGAAAGTTGCGGGTCGGAGGTGATGCAGGCCAGACACGTCTTCCTCAGCACTACGGAAAAATGGAATCGCTCATCTCCATTACCGGAACCTGGCGATCAATCTATTACCCACAGCTTAATCACCGGCAAATCATCTTCTCATTGTCGGAGCGCCCGAGCTAATGACAGCATGCAAGCGAGCATGTGAAAATAATGAATGCCATGTCTCATATGACAGATTGACACGGTTCAAACACTCTCTGTCCAGCTGTATTCGTGTAAAGCCTCAGTACTGGAGCAGTGATTGGTGGACATTCCTAATCAGGGGCATGGTTATATAACCAACAGAGACAGACCCATACCGGAACCCCGCCCCCCCAGTGGAGGACTTTTACCTACCAGGGAACCTCAAGACCTCATCCAAAAGTTGGACCCTGTAATCCACCCAACATACCCAAATCCCAACCCCAGAGAGGCATCCCAGTGGCGCCACTGACCCTAATTTGGTTAGAATTAATTTTGTATTGCAATTATGTGTCCTGGGAAGCAGAAGGTGTGCAGGAAGACCAACCAATCGCGTTCGCCATACTGCAACATTTTACCAATTTCTTTGTTTGTGGCAAACAGGCCCTGTTTTTTCATTGGGCCAAAATGCAGTGTGTGTTTTTTTTTTTGTTCCTCTGTGTCAGAGTCAGTCATCATATAAAGCTGTAACAGCATGGGGG
>JAODJX010000001.1:30145326-30165021 GCA_026776945.1 Isichthys henryi
CCCCCCCCCCCCCCCCCCGCCGCCCGGGCCCCCCCCCCCCCCGGGGCATCCTGCCGTGGGGCCGGCCCGACGGCCCACAGCTGCTGGTTAATAAAGGCACCCGACTATAGCTCCATGCACGCCCTCAGCTAGGGGGGGTGGAGGGGAGGGGTACGGATGAAAAGTGCTAGCTGTGCTTTCTGTCTTCATTCTGCAACCAAACACCCGGTCCTAATTGCAAGCCCTTTCTCTTTTTTTTCGTTTACAAAGAACATTTCCAGCCTTCCATTTTGCTGAGTGTCTGTGTGAGCGGATAATATTTGGGGCTAAGCAACAAAACAAGTGAGCATTAAGGCTGTCATGCAGCCGCTCGGACGGTCCCACTCATGAGAATCCTTCCCGTGCCTGTTATCAATCAGGAGCACAAACGAGTCCCCTGTGCGGAGCGTCAGAGAGCGACAGCAGACGGAGGAAGACCCTGTGCAGAGGCATGACTCACACTAATCAGGGGAGCATCTGATTAGCGGGTCACACACCCACCTGGCAAGGTGTTTGCAGAGACTTTTGACTAGCTGAGCATTTCACACCAAAAAAAGCAGAAAATATGCATGGTTAGAGCATATGCTTGACTTTCATTAAGCATATGTGTTTCAGCACAAATGTGGTTTGGCAATGAATGAGCTGTGGACGTAGTCCACTCTGGATGAGGACATGGACAGTGGTGGATGAGGATATGGATCGTGCTGTATGAGGATGTGGACTGTGCTGAAGATGGACATGGACTATGCTGGATGACGAGATGGACCATGCTGAATAAGGACGTGGACCCTGCTGAAAGAGAACATGGATCATGCTGGATGAGGACATAGACCACGCTGAATGAGGAGATGTCCTTATCTAGTGTGGTCCATGTCCTCATTCAGCGCAGTCCAAGACTGTGCTCGATGAGGATATGGTCCACACTGGATGAGGACGTGAACCATGCTGGATGAGGATATGAATGTGGATGTGGATTATGCTGGATTAAGAAATGGACTGTGCTGGATAACGACATGGAGAGCACTGGATGAGGATGTGAACCATGCTGGATAAGGACATGGACTCTGATGGATGAGGACATGGACTGCTCTAGATCAGGATGTGGACCGTGCTGGATGAGAACATGGACTGCTCTAGATCAGGATGTGGACCGTGCTGGATGAGGATGTGGACTGTGATGGATGAGGATGTGGACTGTGCTGGACGAGGACGTGAACCAGAGTGAATGAGGTGTGTCATAGGTGTATGTGTCCCTGTGCTGTCCCGTAACCAAAAACAATATCAACATTACTGTGTTCTTCATACTTTACATTCCCTCCGGCACCTGAGCTAGGTTCCATAACGGCGCTTACACCTTGTGAATTGTACACTTCTTCTTTCATATGTTTAAAGATTCTTCACAGATGGATCCCGAGAGCCATAAGCTAAGTCATACACATAATCCCAGGCTCCATTCTGGGTGTTTGTTTGGATTGACAGTAATAGGCAGCCAACACCATGGATCCCAAGGCTGATTTATCCAGGAAACATAGTGGACACGTCCCTGTGACTGCCAGCCCATTGGCCTCCTGAGCGTGCTAAACAGGCCTGACAACCCTTTAGACTGGCCGGGCTTTTAGCAGAGTTTCAGGCCAAGTCTGACAGGCCTCAATCAAAACGTTGCGTTTACAAATTGCAGTAGGCATTCTTGCCAGGTGGTGTTCATTTCCAGGGGCGAGTAACTCAATAACAGCCCTACAGACCCCGGGATGCCAGCCATGGGAGATATCCCAGTTTTTTTTATCTTCTCAAGTGTGGCTCAACAAGTGAGGCTCTTGTCCCTGTGATCGGAAGGTTGCCAGTTCAAAGCCCGTGTTCTTCAGGGTAGTTTTCACTGTAGGGCTCTTTATCACCCAACGAAGAGCAGATTTCCAAAACTTACTCAGTACATGGGACACATTTTCAGGAGAATTTCTGTGTGGAAATTTACACTTTGGACCAAAGTATCTGTTAAATAAATGAGTATAATATAAGTTCACCGACGTACACTAAATGATTAAGGAAAAATCCATGTGGCCTTTTGTTAAGCACATTCCTTCCGTTTTCAGTACATTAGGATCAGCAGTACAGAAATTCTAAAGCCAGTCTCCTCCTACGTCCCCCGTAGCTATACGCTGCCGATTAGAAAGGGTCGTGAGCTACAAACAGCTTGACTCGTCTCCTTCCGATACAAACAAACATCCCATTTGGTCCCACATTCGTTATGCTGGACGTCGCAGCCCAGGGTGTACGGGCAGGGCGCCATAGAAGCAGAGCTACCCACGCGGACCTGAAAGCAACGGCCTCATGCGTGGAGCACGCTGCCCTCGTCTGCCCGACAATAAAAATAACCATGGCAAAACATGAGCGGTGTGGATGGTGCCGGATTAAGTACATATGGTAAATGGCGAGACATAAAACAATTAATAATTCATTTTAGGACCCTGTGAATAATTAATGAAAAGGAAAACAATGCAATGGGAGCTCCAAGCACAGTGTAACACTAACAGCTAACATCCTACTGCATACTCACAGATGATACGCACTAGTACAGTGCCCCATGCTAAGGGCTAACATCCTACTGCATACTCACAGATGATACGCACTAGTACAGTGCCCCATGCTAAGGGCTAACATCCTACTGCATAGAACTGACAAGTAGCCAGTGCTCTGCTCCATGCTAACAGCTAACATCCTTCCGCATATGCACAGCTGACACACCCAGTACAGTGCTCCATGCTAACGGCTAACATCCTACAACACACAACTGACACATAGCCACTAATGTGCATCATGCTAAAAGCTAACATCTGACTGCATGCGCACAACAGGGTTGCCAACTCTCATGCATCTTGCGTGACACTCACGCTTTCAGACTCTCACGTAAAAAATCTTACGGCAAATCTATATAATTCCAATATAAACCTAAAGCTACTTCGAAAGCGTTGTGGTACTTTGCAAACCCTACAGACTATTTACAAGGTAAAACTGTTACATAGAAGTAAATGCGTGTGCATGTGTGAGCAGACTTGTCTCAAATTGAAAATCTCACACCAACCTGCTCACCAAAGTAGGCAACCCCGCATATAGCCAGGACAGTAGCCCATGCTAACAGCTAATATCCTGCTATACACAGCTCACACAAAATCGGTACATTGCTCCAAGCTCCAGCCGATATCCTAATGCACACACACAGCTGACACACAGCGAGTAGAGAGGAGATTTTCTGTAGGGAGACAAATTGCTGTTTCCCGAAGCTGATAAAGGCCCCTGCTGATCCAGAATATCGGATTATTCACATGAACATTTATAGAGCTGCACTGAGTAGATTAATAAACCCATTGTGTTGAAGTGCAATGAAAAGTTTTTTGCATTTGGCACAACTTATATTCCTCTAGCTTACAAGAACTATTATCATTTCGTAAATAACAGGGTTGTATTAAGGCTTGTGTCTATGGTCCATATTATTATTATGTTTCCTCAGTGTCGTTATCCTGAAACCGTGGACTTGCCATTTGCTGGAAATATATGTGTATATAAACAGAAAACTTAAACAAGTTCTAGTTTTAAAGGGATCCATAACTAAATATTATATTAATACATATTATTAAATATTTTTGGTTTTAACGTGTCAGTGGAGGTTCCTCCCCATTGTGCTAACACTATCCAAAAAGTGTGTGGTTAGCCTGTCTGGTAATTCTATAGCACTGGCTGTAGTGTGTGACTGTGTGCCCTGAGATGAGACTGGCATCCCCTCCAGGGTGTCCCCTGCCCTGTCCTTTGTGGGATCACCTCCAGACTCACCGTGAAGATTGATGGATACTGAAGTAAATACGGCTTGTTAATTAATTTTTACTCATGGGCTCATTGGGCTTCTACGTTGCACGATGGTTTTCCTTTTCAGAATCTCCTCATGCGTTAAAATTACCCTTATCAACAGATCACCGTAAGCAGGTCCTATGCAATGTCGTATTTGATAGGTGACGACTAGATCAATTCTTTTGGCATTTCCTCTTGAAAGAGCTGCCAGGTAGTGTTGCAGTTCTAGATTTAGGTCTGAAAAAAGTCAGCAGTCAGCAGTAATGACACCCACTTGTATTTTAATACAGCTTCCCATCATCCTGAACTTCCATTCCATTTGCATGAAAAAGAAACAACCCACGTATTTAGGAAAATAAATATACATGATCAAAAATAGATCCGGAACCTTCTGCAATGCTTAAAAAAGGGGCGATGACTGATCTCACTCTGGGGCCATTCTTCTGTGAGTATCTTCTGGCTAAAGCGACCAGCCCACTGTCATTAAATGGTTGTTTTTGAACTTCTACATTAACTTGGCTGTACCCGTGAGCTTGGCGTATCGTTCACGGGGATAATTCACCCTTAAGGGGATGAGGGGGCGGGGGTGGGAGTTGAAGACCGTGACTCAGGGGTCCGATTTGATCTGGGGGGGAGAGTAGGCATCGCGTGCTAAGGGCCAGTGCCGGGCAACAAGTGAAACCTGGAACAGGCGGCTTGACCCATCTCGGGGCGGCTCGACCCATAGCCGGGCGGATCGACCCATAGCCGGCCGGATCGACCCATAGCCGGGCGGCTCGACCCGTCTCTGGGCGGCTCAACCCATCGCCGGGCGGATTGACCCATCGTGGGGCGGATCGACCCATCGCCGGGCAGCTTGAACCATAGCCGGGCAGATCAACCCATCGCCCTTTACCCATCGCGGGGCGGATCTTAGGCCGCCTCTCATACCAGTCAATTTGACTAGAAATTTAAACCCAAAGATTTTTAGCCAGAGTTTTTCGTGAATATTAATGGAAGCTCTACTCTACTGTGGGATTTTCATGGTGCCCTAAATATTTACTACTCTGTTTCTCTCATTCCTATTCTTATCCTGACAACTGATAACTTTTAAGGTGCTAAGGCTGAAGCCAAGAGGCATATAATGAAGACATGGAAATCCATGGATAGATATTCTTAGACATGAGTATTCACTTTTAAGCATGCCTTATTACTTACTATGTCTCACACCTAGAGTCTGTCTCTGTTCTATTGTGTATTGTATTTATATTGTATTGTGTATTATACTGTTTTCTTTGTGTATATGTAGAGTGTCGATTGCTTTACAGTTGTTTTATGTACAGTTTGCATTTATTTAATGTACTGCTCCAATGATAGAAAACTCCTGACCAAAGACTTTCACTCACTATTTCACTCAGTCTAGTGATCCGATTTGATTTGACTGTAGAGTATCACTTTGCAATATGCACTACTGCGTTTACAAATGTACGGGTAACATTAGGATGATGTCACAGACAGGCTTACATTACATAGTATACTCTATATTGTATGTATAGTCAGGCTTTTGGCACAGATATTCATATATCTTAATAATTCAATTTAATACCACTAAATAAACTCAAAATCTGATTTGGTTCAGCCAGTTCGGGACCAAGGACTGCGCCTAGGGGGATACCATCACAGGATACTTTGATCATTCAACATTATGGGATTTTTTACCATATCATAATCAATAGATCAATCGTTAATTATATAAATGTCATTTCTATTGCTATTGGAAACAGGGTGAGTACCCCAACCATGGGTAGTAAATGAAACTGATTAAATTATTTACAAGCAACCTTTTGCTTATCTGATTAATGTGACTCTCGAACGGCATCCTGTCAGTTATCACTGTTAACATTCCCCTGCTCTCAAAGCAGTCTGATGCAATTAAGCAATCACCCCCTTTACAGGCTAACCCATCAAGGATAAGCGGGGACTTAATCTGTCTTTTACAATATTTATTCGCAGTCCAGAAAGTGAGATAGAATCAATTATTGCATCAGTTCTGGATTCGTAGATAAAGAAAGAGCTTTGGGTTGGGCACATATACACTGAAGGCCACATGCTGAGGAGAGCAGAGAGGAAGACAGACCCAGGGTCACGGAGATGGTTGTGGCGTAAGGTTGTGGCGTAAGGTTGTGGGTGACGTGGCAATTTGGGCCAACGCGAACAGGGCCACTGACCGAAAGGAGCCAGAAGACATTCTGCAATCCACAATTGCTAGCAGTCTGATATCGAGTCAGGACGTTATGCAGTCACGGTTGGGGCTCTAAATCAAAGGCACTCCCCTGCTCTGGGCGTCAGGGAATTGGCCTAGCCATAAATTACAGGAACCAAGGTGGATCGAAGCAGATCTAAGAACGAGAGATCAGGAAGCCTTATTTACAAGAGATGTGATGTCTGTTTATGCACCACTTTCCTGTTAATTACATAAAATTCATCATCAATCACGCACAACCGCAACCTATAGTGCCCCCTAGCTGTTACTGCTATAACGGGTTCTGAGAACCATAGTGGGCGACGTCAATCGCCATATCTCATATATATCTCTATATATATGTCTTGTCTCGTGTGTTGTTTACTTGCTGTTTTTTGCACATGTCTGCACACGTGCACTTTAAATTCAGTTGTCTGTCTTACGTGCAATCCATGTTGTGTACTGTCCCTTATTGTAGCACCATGGTCCTGGGGGACGTTATCTCATTTCACTATGTACTGTACCATGTATATTGTTGAAATGACAATAAAAGCAACCTTGAACCTTGATATCAACCAGTCATATCAGCACAAATCAACACAATTGTATTTGTATATAGCAACATAACCATAATATAGTAGAAAATAATTTACTGTTAATAGCACTTCAGAAACACTACCATCCATTTCCAGTTGCAGGTGCTGAGTCTTGCCCTGTTTTTGGAGCTTGATGAAAGACTTTGGAGTCACTGGGCCTGTGAATTTATCACAAAGTAGCACTTCTGATGATGAATTTAATCTTGGGGAAAAAGCGGTAAGGAGCCGCCAGGTCCTTCTTCGGGCCCGGATGATGAACGCGCTAACATGAACGCAAACAGACTCTCCAGCTACGGGCTGCTCTCTGTCAGGGGCGTTTGATCCAGCGGTGACCTTGCCTAATGTTACCGGCAAGGTCGCTCGTGCAATATTAACGAGCTTGGCAAAGCCCTCAGCGATATCAAGTGCCGCCCAGAGCTGTCAATCATGCAGATTGCCCCCTTGGCCCCGCCCAGCAGCCCCCCCGTTCCATGCCTGGAAGCACAGATTAAAAAGCATTCAAAGTGTGATGCCATTATGTTACACTAAGTACTGTGGTGTGCTAGGATTATTTTATTTACATTTGTGTTTCTGTGAGGGAGGGGGGCATGGGGGTTGGCAGCGAAGGCACTCTGAGCAATAATGCAATCAGACGATTCATCAGTAAGATGTAGCAAACCCTAATTACTGTCACCTTCCTTACTGGTCCCGGGTGAGTATTAGGAGGTATCAAGGTTTGGAACAGTGCCATCATACCCAGCCACATTATAACCACACACATGCACACAGACACCTTTATTCATCCACATATGAAAAACTGTCCTTTTTCTTTTGGAAAGTGCTTATCTGACGCAGTGACGCCCTGGGGCCAGAGCCAGTCCCAGGAATCACGGGCAGGGGACGACCTGACCGGGACATGTTCACTTGCGGGGGGCACTGTGGCCGCGTCCATCCACCTCAAGCGTAGGGACAGCGAGAGGAATGTGGAGGTGGAAACCAGAGTGAATGTGCACAGTGTGTGTGAGTGTGTGGGGAGGGGGGTGGCGGGTTCAAGGGATTTGACGCTCCTGGATGTGTGACGCTACAGTACAGTACTACAGCACTGCACAGTGAGTCACAGTGCTGCCCCTGCAGTAGAAACACAGGTGCTCATGTTGTTTAACACTAATACTCATAACTGATGAGTAATTACACACAATGTACAGTCTGCAGTATTTCATACGCATGCTATATACAACACAGATACCATACATGAATATGATACACAGTATATACTTTCAATATGACGCTTCCACTCTGATACGACATAGGCAACCTCACATTACCCCATCAATTCCTGTACATCTACACAAGTGGCTGAATATCTGTGTGCTGGTCAGAGATGACACCGAGATAACCCCACACCACTCCTAGTTCAATGACTCAAACTCGCAAAGCTTTGGGGGCCCCATGCAAATGCACAGATAGCAAGTGATATCACACACCACCACTATAGTTTAACTTAAACTGCCATTGGATGACATGGTGTTTTCCTCTCAGAGCACGATAAACGCAGGAGAGGGAGAGCTTAGTTCATTGATGGAGCTGAATGACGACATGGCTGGCTTTGGTCACAGCCAAAGGCCCACATGAACGTGCTGGGCATAACAGCATGGCTCTGATGGACAGAAGGCAGTGAGGAAGAGAGAAGCAAGACATCTGGGGTACCTTAGGACCACTGGATGTGGTTCCTTAAAAACGCTCCTGATTCTCCATGGAAGTGCCCTGTAGAAAGTTCTGGCGTATTGTGCCGTTGTAGTGTTGGGTTGACTGACGCCCCCTGCTGGCCGCCCTACTCATGCACCCTTTTGCCTGGGGTAAGAGCACTTTATGACTATGTTTTAAATGCTTCCCATATTGCCTGTAATGCGACTCTGAGGCACTGGGCCAACAGTCTGGCTGCATGCCGGGCTGCGTGGTCGCGGTCGCTGCAGGGGGGCGGGCCACTCATGGCAAGCAGACCGTCTGTAAGTGAGTGAGGGTTTAAAGCAAGGACACAAACAAAACAGCTTAATGACACCAAATATAAGCCTAAGAGACTGCTGGCTCTACATCCACTGGATAGCGTATTATATAACCACCGGCCCTACATCCACTGGATGGCATATTATATAACCACCGGTTCTACATCCACTGGATGGCGTATTATATAACCACCGGCTCTACATCCACTGGATGGCGTATTATATAACCACCGGCTCTACATCCACTGGATGGCGAATTATATAACCACCGGTGCTACATCCACTGGATGGCGTATTATATAACCACCGGCTCTACATCCACTGGATGGTGTATTATATAACCACCGGCTCTACATCCACTGGATGGCGTATTATATAACCACCGGCCCTACATCCACTGGATGGCGTATTATATAACTACCGGCGCTACATCCACTGGATAGCGTATTATACCTGTATAACCACCAGGCCTACATCCACTGGATAGCGTATCATATAACCACCGGGCCTACATCCACTGGATAGCATATTATATAACCACCGGCTCTACATCCACTGGATGGCGTATTATATAACCACCAGCTCTACATCCACTGGATGGCGTGTTCTACAGCCAAAGGATCTATAACTTCTGGGCAGTATATTCTGCAAATAGTGGTTCTATAACAACTGGTTTTGCAACCACTGGAGAGTGTATTTTATGACTAAAGGTTTTATAACTACTGGACAGTATGTACTGTAACCACTACTTCTGTAACCATTGATTCTCTAACAACGAATTCTGTAACCAATGGCCCTGCAAAAACTAGACAGTGTGTTCTATAACCGCTGGTTCTGTGATCACTGGTTCTGTAACCAGTGAATGGTGTGTTCTACGACTACCGATTCTATAACCACTGGACAGTATGTTCTGTAACCACTGGTTCTGCATCCACTGGACAGTGTGTTTTATGATTACTGGTTTTATAACTATTGGACAGTGTGTACAATAACGACTGGTTCCGTAGCCATCGATTCTCTAACCATTGGTTCAGTAGCCACTGAACATAGTATTCTATAACTACTGGCTCTCTAACCACTGGTTCAGCAACCACTGGACAGTATGTTCTATAACCACTGGTTCTGTAACTACTGGAACATGTATTTTATAATCACAATATAATGATTTTATAGCCATATTCTATAATTAACAGTTCTGCAAGCAGTGGAAAGAGTATTCTACAGCCAAAGCTTCCACAACCACTGGGCAGTATGTTCTATTAGACCTGGTGCTATAACAACAGGAATAGATGTTCTACAGCCATTGATACTACAACCAGTGGACAGTGTATCTATGACCACTGGTTCTGCAACCACTAGTTCAATGAACAGTAGACAATGTGTTCTATGACCATTGTTTCTGTAACCACAGAACAGTGTGTTCTATGACCAATGGTTCTGTAATCACTGGACGGTGTGCTCTATGATCATTAGTTCTGTAACCACTGGATAGTGTGTTCTTTGACCATGGGTTCTGTAACCACTGGATGGTGTGCTCTATGATCATTAGTTCTGTAACCACTGGACAGTGTGTTCTTTGACCATTGGTTCTGTAATCACTGGATGGTGTGCTCTATGATCATTAGTTCTGTAACCACTGGACAGTGTGTTCTTTGACCATTGGTTCTGTAACCACTGGATGGTGTGCTCTATGATCATTAGTTCTGTAACCACTGCACAGTGTGTTCTTTGACCATTGGTTCTATAACCACTGGATGGTGTGCTCTATGATCATTAGTTCTGTAACCACTGGACAGTGTGCTCTATGATCATTAGTTCTGTAACCACTGGATAGTGTGTTATTTGACCATTGGTTCTGTATCCACTAGATGGTGTGTTCTATAACCATTGGTTCTGTATCCACTGGATGGTGTGTTCTATGACCATGGAGTTTATAACCACTGGACGGTGTGTTCTGTGACCACTGGTTCTGTAACCACTGCACAGTGTGCTCTATGACTATTGGTTCTGTAACCACTGCACAGTGTGCTCTATGACTATTGGTTTTGTAACCACTGGACAGTGTGTTCTGTGACCATTGGTTCTGTAACCACTGGTGTCCTGCCTCATCTTCAGGATGTATCGTCAGTATTTGTAACCCCATGAATAAAAATAACAGACAGAGACTTCACATGCTTATTGTCTAGTCCTTCTTGCTCATTCTGCAGCCCCCTTTGATGTCACAGAACTGCCTAAGCTTCTCTAAGTATTTTAGATATGGTTTTAAAAATCATTCAATCCAAAATAAAAAGTGCTTCACACGGTAACAGGACTTTCTTCCCATTATTTTGTGATCAACATGTTTATTCTCATTTGTTGCATTAATGCTTAGCTATAAAAATATTCTGCTTGGCTTGATTTTCATTACGGCTTTCCGGTGTTTGATTGACAAAAAGCAAACTAGGAATAAATGAGCTAATGTTTTATTTTTTGTGATGTCCTTCAAGACACTTGCCTTCTGAAACACACACCCTGGCTTCAAAAGTAATGCTTGTCAGCTTGGGCTCCCGCTCGCCACATCCGTCGCTGTGGCATTCAGCCCCACGATTAATCTTGGATCTGCTGCATTGCCCCCTCCCCTCCCCTTCCCGGTGCCCTGGTGTCTTCTAGGTCCACAATTCATCGAAAGTCAACTCTGCGCAGTTAGAGGAAGCAGCATTGCTGTCCAGGGCTACTTGTTATTATTATTGGGTGGGTGGAAAATTCCATGTTACCAGTGGCCCCAGGGCACTCTATTGATCCGGAGCTAAAAAAAAGCCAACCCCCCCCCCACCCCACCTCATCCGATGGGCCGCTTTTGTGTTTATGCCTTTTGTCCATTTTTTGCCACCACCCACACAGAAGTACACTCGTCAGCAGAGGCCCTCTTAGCGGGGAGCTTTTGGATGCGATCAGACACCCTGAGGCGATGCTGGACCAGGCCAGCGGGACCCATCCAGAGGTCGGTCAGCCTCTCGCTTTTGGAAAAAAAGCTGACTGGCCATCCCACCCCACCTCCGATGGTGGATCTTTCTCATTTCCATGACCCCTGCTATACCGACACGATATCGACCATAAGCGTGACATCCTCTACAGCGCATGGATCATCGGGACAGCACCCCCCCAGAGATCTCAGGGATAAGTTGGTGTTTCTCAAGACAGTTGGGTATTATTGAGGTGCCTTACACCGCATCTGGTCTGCGGAGCAACACCAGGCCCCACCTTATCACCCCCTTGTGGTGTAACACATCATGCTTGCTGCCAGTCCAGAGACCCCCGGCGATGAAATGGAAAGAGTGATCAGGACCCAAGGAGTCTGATTCGCCTCAGATGTTCCTGATGACAGAACATTTCAGTTCCCTTTTTATGACCCCCTCTGGGTCTGGTACCCCTTCCCGTTCCCAGTTTTGGAGCATCTGAGCTAGACCGTTGGCCTGGACTGAATCTCTGTTTAGTGACATTAGCAAAGTGTGCCAGTACTTTGTCTCAAGTACTCAGCAACCAGGTCCAGTGGAGTTAACAGCTCATAGTTAGTGGTTCATAGTTAGCGGCTCGTAGTTAAATACAAGAAGCATCTCTAGATTAAGGCAGGCTAAAATACACCCTGTCACCATTTGAAAACCGTCACTTCCAAAATACCACCATCTGTGTCCATCATCATCGTCTCCATACAGAAATAGCATGACTTAAACACCGATGTGGAGAGGCTCACAAGAGAATAGCGTCACCCAAGCTCCCGAAAAACGGGGACACAGATGTGCTTTTCACATCTGGCTGAATGAGCTGTGGTAAGTGTTTCTCATTTAAAGGCATCGCAGATGTTCCAGTTTAAAGGGAGATGTGAGTCACCAAAACACAGCATCATTCTCTAATTGCTTCTTTGTGATTGTTCTTTATATGAGCAAAGAAAAATCGCATGTAAAGAGGATCGATATGAAATTGTTACAATGGTGGCGGCATCACGGACACAGGTTACAACCTAAATAAATTTCTAAAGCACTCCCTCTTGGATGCTAATAAAAAGCACTGGTTTCCAGAAAGCCACGTTACGAACGGCTTTCCGTGGGGGGGGGGGGGGCACATGGCGATGGATTAGCTATGATGGGGGACAAAGTGGCTAAGCAGTATTAGTAAATCCAGAACCAAGCCTGTGCTTTCATTCGTAAGCTCTTGAATATATTAATAATGTATGTAATGGGAAAAACTGAATTATATATAGCCACTGTCAACACAGACCGTCACACTGGCTATATGAAATTAAAGGCAAATTCATCGCAAAAAAATAAATGAGCGTGAAACATTCTGTGTCAAATCCATCCAAAGAATCGTGTGATGCTCCCGGCTTCCCTATGCTGCAATATCCTTATAAAACTGGATAAATACTGTAATATTTGTCAGATGAGCGAAGGTTTATCTTATAATCACACTGCTTAATGCTTCTGGACCAAAAAAACACAAGAGCAGATTAAATTCCACCACGCATCATTAATTTGTTTCATAACAGGTATCTGACAAACAGACACTGAAGAAATGCCTTTGATTTAAGTTTTTTTTTTTTTTTAGTAATACAAATAAATGTCTGCCATTTTCGGCAGAAACGGGGATCCTTCCAAATCATTACGGCCGGTTAAATGTATATTTACAGCTTGCTCAAGCCCAATTAAGGCAGGAGCCACTCGGCAGGGTCTTCTTGTTAGCTTAATTAGCATCTTAAAGACTGACAAGTGCCCACACAGTCTCAGCAGAAGCACGACCACTTGCAGCCTGCAGGGAGCGCCGGGGGGAGAATCCCACTTACGCAGGGCGTGCCACTCATCCTGACGGATGGTCTTGGTGATGTTGTAGGAGAGGTTTCTTGGAATAGTGGCCGAGGAATAATGGTACTTGATGAAGGAGCATCTTGTGATGGAACCTGCAGAGAGAGAGAGAGGGAGAAGGAGGGAACGAGGGAAGCAGAGAGAGACAGAGATAGACAGATAGAGGACGAGAGGGAGATAGAGACATACAGAGAGAAAGAGAGAGACGGAGATGGGGAAGACAGAACAAGAGCGCATTAATCCTGGTGACGTCATAACAGCATTAACTGCCATCCTCCCATCGTACTTCTAATAAAAAAAAACTAAAAAATGTCACCTAAGAAACTGTAACCAAAAAATACAAGGCTGCAGATTGACTTCCAAAAAACAGGGAATTTCTGTCGTATCCCTGAACAACATCTTTAACATTAACTCATTCCATAAATATTTGCTCCATTTGCACAAGTGCATCAGAATGTGCTTTTTCACTTATCCCATCCTGCTCGCCTCTGTTTTTAAGACAAACAGATACACGCATGCATGTAGAGGTGAGAGCAAAGCTTGGGGTCTGAGCATAGGGTCACCCCTCCACTCAGATGTGGGTACTCTACCGACTACAGGATTCAAACCGGCAACCTTACGGTCACAGTCATAGAGGCCTAGCCTGTGGAGACGGACACTGCCTCTGAGCTATACAAACCCATAATATTACTGTCTGATGGTTGAAGTATTAAAATAAAGAAATTAAACCATTAAGTATCTGGGTCTGTCACAAATATTTCACCTCTTTCTTGCTGAATACACACTGAATACACACTGAACTATCAGACTGAATACACACTGAATACACACTGAACTATCAGACTGAATACATACTGAATACACGCTGAACTATCAGACTGAACTATCAGACTGAATACACACTGAATACACACTGAACTATCAGACTGAATACACACTGAACTATCAGACTGAATACACACTGAACTATCAGACTGATTACACACTGAATACACACTGAACTATCAGACTGAATACACACTGAACTATCAGACCGAATACACACCGAATACACACTGAATACACACTGAACTATCAGACTGAATACACACTGAATACACACTGAACTATCAGACTGAATACACACTGAATACACTCTGAATAATCAGACTGAATACACACTGAATACACACTGAACTATCAGACTGAATACACACTGAATACACACTGAACTATCAGACTAAAAGGAAGATGACTGATGACTGCACAGCCCAGAAAAATATCTGCAGCAAATCAGTCATGTATATTCAGCAAAAGCATCCAGGAAATAAGGATCCATTACTGTGGCTACAAGCTTTGGGACAGACTGACAAAATAATCTGAGACGTAACTGAAGACGTACAGGAATTTAATTCCGATGATGGTTCCAAAACCAACAACTCCCCGTCTACAGTGGGAAAGTAAAATGCCCATTGACATTCCAATAGTATAAATATTGCAACACTGTCCACGGACCAGGTGGAACACTCTTCCAGGGCTGTACGTTCCAGTAGGGAACGCAAATTGACAACACCAGGAAGCTCTGGCAGTTAACAAGCTCCACTGGCTATATAAACCACCAGCCAATGCAGCTCACTGGCTGCTCCAGTTTCGATCACTGTCTGGGATCCTGAGCTAATCAAAGCGCAGTGTCTTGCTTAGCTTGACTTCTTCGTGTTACTTGTTTGGCCAGATGAGTAGGTTTGTCTTGTTGGTTACTCAAACTCTCTACTTGGTTAGCCTTAGGTGATGATGATGCTGTTTTGTGTCCTCCCACCACACCAGAGTCCTCTGCAGGTCATCTCGGCCAGGGAGACCCCTGATTGCCCGTAGCCCAAGCCTAGTAACCTTGTCTTTCATCTAGGAAAGGTGTATGTCACAGGCAGAAGACCTAGCTCTCTTGGCAGGTGGTGATCTAGCTCAGGGAATTAGTTGATTGGCTTTTCTTAGTCCAGTTCCCTTTTTTGTATTTAAAGTGCTTGGATTTTTTGTCCAGCCTAGCCTGTTCATGCCTTGTATCTAGCTTGTAGTAACAGCAAACTGTGTATCCAGCTCAGGGTTAGCACTGGATTACCATTGCAGAACTCAAATCAATATGATACAGAAGTTCTATATCAAGTTCGGGGAATGACAACATCAAACATTGGGCAGAATCTTAGTTTTTTTTTATCTAGGGAACTGGGAACTATGGCTGTTTTGGTCTTATTTGCTCCTCTCCTTGAGGAATCTTGAACTGTCATTGGATAAGGAAGGTTTTCTGGCCTTGGTGTCATTGCAGGGTCTTGGTGTTTAGTCTGTCACATCATTGCGATGCCTGAGCTCGACCAGACCCAGCCCATTATCAGCCCACACATGAGATCAATGCCAGATCGTTGTGTATATCTATCACTGGCAGCACCTTGCCTGCTTCAGTGGGGCTCTGTTACATAATCACCTTGGCAACAAATGCTGAGCTGGAGCATGTCCAGGTCTGAGGTCAGAAGGGCAAGCCATTTGAACCACTTCCGCCATAGTTCTTATCGGAGGCCTAAAGTTTGGCGGGAAAACCCATGCAGAGCAGCTGGGCCGAGACCCGGCGTCCTACTGGGAATCGTCAGCTATAAAGACAGCGGGTCGCGTTTTGTGAGGTGAGCCGCTGAGCTTATGACAGCAGGAGGCCCCGAGTGCATTACTCACCACTAGATAAGAGCTGCCAGGCGAGAGGAGCGCGTGGCCTCTCTGTGCTAACCACAGCCCCCGTTCAGGGAGCCGCCTCCCACAAGCTCGCACCTCGCAGCCCCCGAGACTCGCTGGAAGGTTGACAATTCCCATTTCTAAGGACTGAAGTCGTCCCTCTGAAGCATCACATTGATCCCAGCCGAATGCTGGAGGCTGCAGCTGTGGCTCCAACAATTGGGAAATTTGGATCCTCACCTTGAAAACATAGCGCTCAATTTTTTGAAGATGCCATTTTTCCTTCTCACCTTTGAATATGTTGGTGGACAGAGAGTTAAAACTGTGTTGGGTGTGTCTTGGGGGGGGGGGTGCAGCACATGCAGTAGGGCCTTGACTGCTGTCCCTTCAGCCCCTGTGGGTGTAGTCCTATGATCCCGTGGTTACTGGCTTGTTAAGGTGATGCTGATGATTTGTCATACATGGCCAATGTGGGAATACATGCCGTGGAACAGAGACACCTAAGTAGGAGGCAATAATTCATACGGAAAGGCCAACCTTATCATGTAATAATATGTTTAGAATTTGTTAATTACAGGGGAAAGGGAACTCAGGCCAATCAACTTTCAGCTGAGGCCACTGTTCCTATGGCTACCCCCATTTATACAGGACATGTGCTCAGATTTGACATGACCCTTACACTGGAGGTTGGATGGATGTTTAAGATGGTCCCGTCTCAGATAGCAAACTCCGTTCTCTTCCCGGTTTAATCCACAAATAAAAGATGTGGTTTGGAGTTTGTGGTTCCTAGTCGGTCTGGAATTGGAATAGCGGACTGGGGCTGAGATATGAGTCCTTCATCCATTTCTGGGCATGGGGGTCCCCCCCCCAACAACGCTGCCCGAAATGCACACACGCCTACGGGGGGCGCGATCCTGCCGGGCAGCCCAGTTGACAGGAAAGGCAGACAGCTCACCACCGATCCGGCTGTGACATTTATAGGCATCCGCTGAGGACACGCAGATGCAGGCCACAACCAAAGTCCAACCAACCCCAAATCCGTGTTACTGAGTCTCCATGACGGAATGAGGGGGTGCGGCAGGGCCGGACTCCACTTTGGCTGACAGCACATTGTCTTCGGCCGGGGGGACTTTTTTCAGCTGTTTCCACTGGCTTTCAGCTCCAGCTCAGCCCTGGATTCATTAGCCAAGACTGAGCTGCTAATTGAAATAATCCCACAATTGCAACCGTGAATCACAATCACACTATTGCAGAACTCTAGAACTTTTAGTTTAATGGGCTTTCTGACGGTCCAGGGAAGCCAGTAATAAATGGGATGGAAGAAAGCATGGTCTTAAAAGCTTATTTTGCCTCTAAAATGAATAATACAGTTCATAATTTTTTCCAATTAATTTTAGCCCTTGAACAATAAAAAAGCTGATTAAATTCAGTTGCAATTTACTGTTTATGTTAGTTCCATAATACAAAATAATTACTGGCACCTGTAGCTGCCACAGGCATGTTCCAAAATACACAAATTTTTGCTAAAAATGTTTTGATTTATTGTGATTTGAATGATGCGATTTACTCACTCATTAGCTCAAACAGGGACACTTAATTTTGAAGTCCGGTAGACCGAAAACCTGCTGATACAATCTGATCCAAGACCAGGGACAAAAAGTGATGTTCTAGAACACCTAGAACCCCCAAAGACTTATTTAAGCAGCCAAGTGAACCAGCAGGAGGCAAAGCTCCAAATGGTTAGGGATCTTCAGTTCTCCTGTTGTGATCCCACCCTCTCTGTAAATAGATCGTCCTCCTCCACTATGTCACATGGTACATTTTGCTTCGCAAAAAAAAGACTTTTTTCAGATGCATGTGCGAGCTCAATGGTATATAAAAATAAACCATCCTATCTTCCACTCTTCCCTATGTGTCAAGGACAGCCCCCCCCATGGAAAGTATTGCTTGTTTTCCTTGTCTGCCGCTTCTTCCATGGAATGAGGTCATCATCCTGTAGCCCACTGTAGCTCAGGTTCTTCAATAGAAAAGGTATTTAAATGAGTGGCCGCCCCACTGCTGAAACATCACGTCGAGGAAAAGTGGAACAGACGAGTGAAAGGAGGCTTCAGGGGAATGTCCAATGGCAGAATGCACATTCAAGGTGGCAGGGCAGCGGTCCTCAAACTGCGCTCTTGCAGTCGAGCAAACTTAACTATCCAAATAAAGCCTCTGATGAATTCATTATTGGCAGAGGCTGGGGGGGGGGGGGCAACACACTGCCCACGGCCCTTTAGGTCCGGACCTCAGCATCCATCCCATCACGGAAAGGATCTCCAAACATTTTAAATATATTTCAAACCCACAGAGTCAGTCCAGGTTATATCGGGCTGTGAATTTCATGCATGTGTAACACATTCAGGCCCCAGGAAACTGCGGCTTCACACTTAAATATTTATAAATGTGTCAGACACTTTAAAGTACATTTACAACAACTATTTTCAAAGATGGTTCTATTAGTATGATTGAGATTACTTCCTAATACACCCACCATAGTTTTTGTTGCTTCATGTGCAATATAGGAAAAAGCTATTTCAGCCAGCATGACCGTGAAGGTCTCTGTGATATGACTACAGCCTGCGCTACACTATCAGAATGTCAACCACACAACACCCAGTTTGAAACCGTTGATGCAAACAGGTTGGATCTTACTCCGCTCTGAAGTTCATGGTGGGTGGAATTATCACGGCCAATTACTGCCCATTTGGCCCAATGGGAGCTTAAAAAAAAGCAGCCAATGGGGAGCAGGATACACAAGTCCCGCCCACAGTGGGAAACTCTCAGTGCTACCTGTACTCATTTTGCCCCTGAGCTGTCAGACAAAATGGAGGAAGTTCTGGATGTTTCGCTCCCCACTCCCTCCTACGTTCTGCTGGCACATGTCCCAGTTTGTTTTTATACCGTTCCTCCAGTGGAAGTGCCTGGCTGCACCATCCCACTGAGAAAAGTCAGAGCAGTGGCCATGAATCCTCTAGCCAGCCCTTCCCCTTCACCTTCTGCAGAAGGTCCCTTGAGAGGATGGTCTCCAGGAGGCGGGACCACAGCCAAGCCGCCGTAGGAGCCCAGGAAGCTAAGCACTGACACTGAGTCACGCAGCGTGATCTCTGCGTGTTCGACTGCCGCCTGAGGGCCACGGCCGGTTTTATGCACAAACGTGCCGTGGTGGATTCCCAACCTGACTCAGACCACGCCGATGCCCCTCTACCGGCTCTGGGATGCTGCCTATTTATAGGACGTGGCTTCACAGAATTACTCTTTCACGGTGCCACTTCCTTCCATATAGCTGGCCGATCGGGGCAACAGCAGAACCAAGCAGAGACCCGCGTCTGTGGAGCCGGGCGGGTCCAGAGTATCGCTGGGTAATTGTTAAATACACAGGCGCCTAATTGCAAGTTTCTGTAATGAGGACATTAAAAACCACTGATGAAGCACAGCATCATTGGGGGGGGGGGGGGGGGTTAAGATCTCAATCAGGC
>JAODJX010000001.1:30181938-30195761 GCA_026776945.1 Isichthys henryi
TTTATCGGGGTAAAATAGAGAGGCCGGGTGGGCGGCCAAAAACCAACCCCCCCCCCCCCCCCCCCGGCCGGCAGCACACGTGTGAATGACATTTCACCACCATGGGTTATCAGAGTAAATAACGTGAATCATGAGCAGGATCCTACTTTTGGATGGGGGGGGGGGGGGGGTAGTCAGCCAGACTGCCTGCTGGCATTTCTGAAAGAGGAATGCAAATCGCGTTTTCAAATGTCAGGTGAAGTTGGGGGTGAGGGAGCGAGCTACTGTTTCAGGAGGAAGGAGATCTGAGGATGGTGTTCATCAAGCAACACGTGCTGGAATCACTGTCAAGGATGGCAGAGGCTCCCTCCCCTCCCAGAGGCGTGGAGCCTCCCACCTGATGCCTGACCTTTCCTGGCCTGTTCACTTCGCTTCTCCCTTTAGACGTCTCATGTCCGACTCTGTACAAAACTCTAAACTGAGGCAGAAAGGAAGCAAAAGCCTGCAAGGACTTTTTAAGTTCATGTTCTTCTGAGTTATTTTGACAGGGACATGCTTAACAGAAGCCAAATGAATTTTTATTATACACAGGCACTTTATAGCCACTTATAAACCATAAGAAATAAATCTTGCACACACCATGATCAAACATGGGGGGCAGGGGAGGCATTCCCTGCCTTCCTTAGGCCTTGTTCTTCGCATAGACATTTTAAAATCCTAATTGGGGATGCACTTGGCAAATATAACAAGGGGGGCTCTGGGGAGGGGGGCTTTTGCACACAAAAGTCACAGGTGAACCAGCAGTTTTAGTCAGAAAAGTCTCACCAATGCAAAGCTATATGGTGTGTGTGTGTGTGTGTGTGTGTGTGTGTGAGCAGGTATACCCATCCTTATGGAGACACAATGTCCCCATAACGTGATAAATATCTGTTTTATAAAAATCAGTGACTGCTATGAAAAAGTTAATAATGCAAAAACTCTTGTATTTTGCTTAGTTATGGTTATAGTTAGGGCAGGGTGGGGGTTAAGGTTGTCATAGTTAGCGTTAGCATTTTTCCCATAGAAATTAATGAGCGGGCCCCATAAGGATAGGTATACCCTACGTGTGTGTGTGTGTGTGTATGTGTGTCTGTCTGTGTTACAGCCTCTTCATCCGCCCCCTCCCCCAAAAAGGACTCCTCATTGCCTGGGCATGAGCCACATCTTTCAGCTTTCTTCCTCTCCCAGTCCCCAGTGTGTGCCAACTCGCCACCTGCATTAGTCTTTACTGGCTGTCTTTCTCCTCACCTCAAAGTTCACTCTGCATTTTGCTTTACGCAAAGGATTCTGGGAAGTTTGAATCAAGAGTGTTGAAGGTCAGTGCCCCAGTGTTGTCAAGGGCCAACTTGTCCTGATATCACAGTGCTGGGTTTTATGGAAAAATTGTGTTTTGTGAGCCATTGTCCCATCGGGGGACTGCTGCCTTTGACATCTGTCATAAGACACCATGGTGTGTGGGGGGGGCACTGACTCCCTGTAATGTCAATGGACACTTTGTGAGCAGAAGAAAATATAATAAGAAATAATATAAATCTGCTTCAGCGAGCGGGAGCAACATCTGTCTGATGCTATCTTGGCGTTGCCATAGAAACACAAAGCGAGCCAAGGTTTCTTGGGAAATGACGTTGGCCCTCAGAGACCCGTTTATGATTTTTACCTAAATACCTCACCACGACGTTCACTACCGCTCCCCCAAACAAAACGATAATGCCGTGCATATCGCTAACGGCGAAGACAGCTCAGCGGCCACAAAGCCCACCCTGCAGGGTGGGGAGAACAAGCGTCCATTCAGCCTCGCTGGGATACTGTCCGCTTTAATTCCACTCCCTTTGATGCAGCTCCCACGTTTGGAGGTGCTGTGAGGCACTTCAATGCCTCCACTGTTCACAGACATCTGCGGTTAGCATGCAGCATATTCAGCAGCCAGCTTCCCCCCCCCTTCCTGCCCCCCCCCTCCTTTAATGAGCAGACTGACTTCACACTTCAGCTCTCTGAATGGGTACTGATTGCTGTCATTTTTCTCAACGCCTCTCGGGGCCTGGAAAGATGAGCTTTTCAAACCGGTTCGCTGGCCACAAAGATGTGAGGGTGAGGGAATCTGTGCGCTGCGGTAGATTGTTCCAGAACCTTTCTGGTCAAGGGTTGAACAGGCCAGGAAAACTGTGGTGAGAAAAGGGGCACGGTGGGAACTGGAGAGCACAGTCACATGGGCGGCATGGCTACGGGCGGCTGACTGACTTAAACGCAGGACATGAGCAGGGCTGCCTCGGGATCTAGCCTCTGTGGGTTTATCGGGCATATAGAAGGAGGTAGGGAGAGTGCTGTCAGGCAGCTTGTTAATGTGGAAAAGTCTGGGGTTTAATTTACCCAGCAGCTGCACAAGACACCCCCCGCAACCACCCCCCACCAGATGGACTGATCTCACATTCAGAATTTCTCCAGTTGGACCTTGATTACATGCCACATCTTGTAAATTCATCAAGTGATTATTATTATTATTATTATTAGTAGTAGTAGTAGTAGTAGTAGTAGTAGTAGTTGTAGGAGTAGCAATATAATCAGTAATAGGAGTAGCAGTACATATATGAGCAAGTTAAGAGAAAGTGTATAAAATGTATCCTTGAAACAAGAAGGACACGTTTGGCTGGTCCGTCACGCGTGTGTGACACGACCCTCCAGGTTCACCTCTCCTGTGACCACAGGGCTGTCTTACATGTGAGGCTCTTCACGTGTGGGATGTAATATGTGTGAGATTCATTTCCTAGACTCTTTTGCCCCCAAGTTCCTGTCATTCCACAAGTAGAGCATCGCACTAACAATGTAAAGGTCATAGATTCGTATCCCGAGGACACACATACATTGGATAAAAATACCAGATAAATTAGCAAAATGGAAGTTACAGACACATTATGAAAGTTCTGATTCCAATAAGACAAAAAAAAAATGCAGTTAAAAAAAATAATCCTATCATCTGTTTTAATTAGGCCTCACAGTTATTACTTACGCATGGGATCTAAGTTGGTGTCACTGCAGATTCACACCTCTGGGTTATGGATTCGATTCCCGCCCTCAGCTCTGTCTCCATGTTCTCCACAGGTAGGTCAGGGTGCTCCCGTAAACATGTGGCTTAGCGAAACTAGTGTGTCTAAATTATTATAGTGTGTGTGTGTGTGTGTGTGTGTGAGTGTGTGCCCTGTGACAGATTGGCATCCAGTCCAGGGTGTTTCCTGCCTCATACTGTGAGCTGCCTGGAATAAGCCCAGCGATCACTGCAGCCCTATAGTGAGTAGGTAGTTTTGGATGGATGTATGGATGGATGGATGGATGGATGGATGGATGGATGGACGGATGGATGAAAGCTGATCTAGTATGTTGATATAATATACAATGTTTCCCACTGTCTCAATTTTAGTACCAAGCTAATAATATCCCTAAATATCAGCATATCTAGTCTCACATTCCTGTAATACATCCTGCTTCCCAAACCAAAGGCATATTCTATATCCCAAAGTTCTGGCTGCCACCCGAGGCTCGTCACCGTGGAGACGTCACGGCTGTAGCTGCCGAAACATCAACGTTAGCAAATGGGTGGCGGGTGGGCAGGCGTGGGGGGAGGATGGGGGGTGGCGTGTGACAGCAGCGGCATGACACAGTGCGTGGCACTGCGGCCGGAAGATGCCCCATCCCTGGGGTGCTAAGTACTGGGGCTGGTTAGCGGTACCTTATGTGATGAGACAGTCCTAACCCCCATCCATCTCCCTACTCCCCTCCCAACTGTGCTAACGCTCAAGAAGCTAGTCAGCTCCAAGCTCTGGATGCTAGTCAGGTAGAAGCACTCTGCATACATAGTAACAGTTTCCGTCACTGACTGTAAACAGTCTAGTCTGTTTTTAGAACAGCTAGATCTACATCTTGTGCAAACGCACACCCCTGTTAAGCCTATTTCTGTGAAATGTTCTGAGCATTTAACGTAATGTTTAAACAGCATAATCAAATCTCAGATGTAGGTGTGCAGCTGCTTTCGGAGGAAAGGGTGTCTGGGCTAGGAACACAGTCTGGCGGAAAGCCATGTGTTAACACAGCACAGAGCTCCTTCACTGAGTGGACGGCAAAAGAACTGAATCTCAGCTGCGTTGGTTTGGGACAATTTCTGTGATGGGGTTTGTATTGTGACTGGAATTCGGTATTCTGGAAGTTTGCACCATGGTGGTTTATATTCTGGCAACTTTCTGTGGTAGTCTGTATACTGGTGGTTTGCACTGTAGTGTCGTATGCTGTGGTGGTCTGTATTCTGGTGGTTTGTACCTCAGTGGTGTATGCTGTGGTGGTCTGTACCTTAGTTACTTATGCCATGGTCATATGTATTGTGGTGGTTTGCACCATGGTAGTTTATGCTATGCTGGTCCAGATTTTGGCAGTTTCCACCTTGGTGGTTAATCTTGTAGTGCTATATTCTGGTGGTTTGCACCTTGGTGATTTTTATTGTGGTGGTCTACATTTTGCTTTTCCTTGCTTTCTGGTGGTATATGCAGGGCTTTTCTGGCAGCTTATGTTGTGGTGTTTTGTGCCGCAGAGGGTTGCCCTGTGGCAGTTTGCAGTGGTGCAGGAAAAGTGCACCAAAGAATTGTGATTTAGTGGTAAACAAGGGGGTTAAAACAAACCTGGATTATTCTAATAAGTGGATTGTTACTTTTATAATCCATTAACTATTTAATTACTACTTTATTTACTACATTTCATACAAACTATAGTTCAGATATATTTACCTTCTTTAGAAAATTTTGATTTTTGTGAAAAGAGAATTTGGGGCATGAAACAATAGATTAAATGGAAACACATAATTAGACTCTTTATTAAACCCCTTCTGTAATGGAAACATTGCCTAACTGAAGAAAGAGAAAGCAGCTCCACTATAAAACGAATATATATGACAAAAACTTGCCCAAACAGAAGTAGAAGACAGATTAAAGCTGGAATTGCACAGTACATATGAGGCTACACGGGGATTTCTCATTAGGGTACTGGGATACGTGAGTTAGCATTGTAAGTTCACTGGCTTCCCAAGGCGGCCAATTTAGCCCTCCTGAGGAAAAGGGGAATCCCGGCCTGGATTCAGATGAGCAAAGCGGTAGCAGAGTGCCTGCCAGGGGGGGTTGCCACATGACAGATGCCCCTGCCCCCCTGCACTGAGCTGTGCTCCATCTTATTGGGTGTTATGTTTTGAATGTCTTGATAATTTCTGGATTGCCCTCCTCAGGGAATGGAGGGCACAGATGGTGGGGGTGTGGGGAAGAAGATAGATGGATATGTTTGACAGCCTACCCTTTCTCTCTCTCTCTCTCTCTCTCTTTCTACATGAAGCTGTAACTGGGGGGGGGTTCTCCACTCCAAAGTAAACAGTTTGCTAGCACATATCCAGTAAATCCCACCCCTGGCTCAACACACCAAAGCAAATTGTGTTGCGGAAAAACTCTGAGTATCATTAAAACACAGACGCATTCATACACACAAAAATATACACACATGCACGTATAGACAAAGAAACATGCACACTTGTTCTGCAGAGGTCAGGCTGCTCAGCCACTAAAACATCAGCATCAAATCTTCATGGTACACTGGGTATTGCTCTTGTACCTTTGAATAGGGCTGTTTTTATAAACCATGTCACAAACCCCAAAATGCAAAAGCATAATAATAACTCGCCAATAGTACCTTCATAGTTGATAACCATGAGACCCTTGATAATCATAAATACAAAGTATAGAAATAAACCAGCCCCTACAAGGTACAATGGAAACCACAATGGCAGCCTGCATTGGGATTCTCTGGTAAGAGCCTCCAAGCACAGTTACTGTTAAGAGGCACACTTATCCAGGCTTAAAAACTCAAAACAGGCTGGAATGTCACTGCTGGAAAACACCTGATTTTACCATGTCACATCCAGAACATTTTGAGTGAGACACGCTTTGTTATGCAGATGTAACCGTGTTAGGCTTGCTCCAACGTCATTAACATCGTCTTGCCATTTCCCTGCCCACTTCCAATCAATCTGAGGCCAGCTGTGCTCTCTGCTTGACGTCTTCACATGCGAGCCGAGAGCCAATCACAAACGTTTAACGGTTACCCAGAAACCCCTGCTCCTTGACTGGCGACCAGTTTGGCCAAAGTACAAAGTGCCTGCAATTCCAAATGACACAGCGTGTAATGAAATGTGACTGACTGACAGTCCTTCCTGCACACAGCACAGTCCATACAACTCCACTACTGAGACGATTTCATTCCACCACATCTTAGAATGATGACCCTGACAAATTAACGTCTTAAAAAATTGCCTCATTTAAACAGGAATCATTTAAATGCATGTGAAACCTTGTTGGATTTCAGACAAATGGCATCAGAGTCATTCCCTCCTGCAGTATTCCATGTACAAAGATATACAATAGCAGGAGGCAAGAAACGTCCTTCAACGAAACCACAGATTGCTTTTGTGCGCTTCTTTCAAAGTGCTGCAATGTTTAGACTCCAAGGGTAAGGACAGCCAGATGATACAAACGTTATAAAGGTATACTGTGTGTTTTCTGTACATGATTTCTTTCCACTATACAAAGAATAGGATCCTGCACAGCTGTGTACAATTTGCATGAAAGAGAAAGGCTTTAAAAATTAGAAGATTGAATCAATCCTTTACAAGATCTTCTATCGTCAGTGCCGTCTCGGGCAACTTACTTGCGTGTAAGGTTCGTGGTACAGGAAGAAACACTACTTGTAATCTTTCTTCCCATAAAACACGAATTCGCGCATAGATTTCATGCTCCCTCCTGAATCTAATGATCATACCCGGCTGACGATCACTGTTTTGATGCAATTCACGCGCGCACGGTGTCTCTACCTTTACGAATGAGGTCCTCGATGTCCTGATCGAAGCCCTGTCGGTGGCATTTGCTCCACAGCCCCATGTTAGTGGAGTTGTACTGCCGGCTGCACTCGTCTGCCGCGCTCATGGCGAACAGCTGCCTCCGATTGCGGGTGAGCAGGAGCTTCTCCTCCCAGCGATCCAGCCTGGACCTACTCGCTCGAAGCGGGAGGCTGTTGTTGGGAATGTAAATAAAACCCGGGTCGTTCCTCCGGTTGGAGAAACTTCTGCAGCGCTCCTTGTATCTCCGGGCGTCCGTCTCGTACCAGTGGTTGGAGCAGATCGCCACGGCCAGCATACCCAGGGCGCACAGCGATAGGGACAGGCCGGCGTACAACAGCAGCTTCCCGGCAGCCATGCTCGCTTCTTTCAGAGCCGCATCAGCACCACGGAAGCGCGGACAGCTCCCCTGCGTGCAGCCCGCTCAGACACCCCCTTCAGTCCTCTGACCGAGCGCAACCTACAGCCAGCACCGATGGGCTGAACATGCCAGCCAAGTTCATATACGTTGTGAGCCGTAGGCTGGGTCTCAGTGAGAGCAACGGCGGCTGCGCGGCTGCCGGGCGACTTAAAGGATGCTTATCTCACACCCCGCTTCCCATCAATCCTTGAGCCCTTCCTATGCAGATTGTCTAAACTGAACTGAGATGTGGAAAATCCACACGCAAGTGCTCCTCTTCGCAAACAACCTTTGGATAAAATCAAAGAAAGACAGAACAAAGCAGATGCAGGAATCAGACAATATAAAATGTCATTATCTTTCAATTCATATTTACTCAGTAAATGATTGAAATATGTGACTAAAAGATTACATGTATTGTCAAAAGATCAATATCAATAAATAAAACAATCGTTGCATAAGAATTCTGGAGCTATTTTAATTATTATTATCACTCTTATTATTAGTGTTGTTGTTATTATTGTTGTATCAGTTCTTGTTGGTAGTGGTTGAGGTGGAGATGGTTATGCTATTAAACAACCCTAAACAAATGGCAAATGCGTGCTTCCAAAAGCCACAATATTACACGAAAGTGCTCGTCGAGGCAGTGCTGGGCTGGAAAGCCGACGGATCCTGCGCAGTGAAGCTGATGTGTTGTTGTCGGCAGATAGTCCGCCACCGCACCCCTCGCTGTTCTGGCTAAACAGCCCTACTTCTGGATTTCTACAATTAGCATGGACTTCCTAGGATCGCGTATTCATGCTCGTTTGTGCATAGACGAAAACGCTGAATACGGGCATACAAAAATAAGCCTAGATATAAATGACATGTCGATGTACTTACATTGTACCCGTCGTTTTTAGATTTACAAAGCAATGCAAATATCACCTTCACGAAGAAG
The DNA here is from genome assembly GCA_026776945.1 of Isichthys henryi. NCBI lineage: Eukaryota > Metazoa > Chordata > Actinopteri > Osteoglossiformes > Mormyridae > Isichthys > Isichthys henryi. The sequence continues at coordinate 30,190,210 of JAODJX010000001.1, forward strand.
ATTATCGCCTATATAAGGGGACAAATTTGCGTTCTACATTGCACGTAGCTCAATAAATGCACATTAGACCTTAATGCCAAAAAGAATCAATTCAATGGCGTCAGGAAAGTCGGTCTTCACTATCACCACATGGAAAACAAAAGCTCCCAATTGTTTTCCTTTAAAACAATCATGCAACTCACCATTTGAAACCTGAATTTCCTTGCCGTATCCGTAAACAGTGAGATGCAGGCCGAAGAATAAATCAGTATTTTTTTACAACTTAAGGTAGCCGGAATCCAAATTCTGATTTTTACGAGACCAGTCTATCGACAATAGGTATCGCTCGCGGTCCGGCTGCTCACTAATCGCTTTCTCTAATTTCTAAGCAGAACGGGAAATGGTACAATTTTCTGAAAACAGCCGATCGCCCCCGATTCCCTCTAAAACGACACAAATGTCTCCATTTGTAATGAATTGCCTTGTTTCATTTAACGACGGCGTTCAAGCAAGGTCGTAGGTGGGTCCGTAGATCATAGTGACCTGCAGCGACGCGAGGAAACGAGGAAATACTCAGCATAGGACCATGCCCGGTTAAAACGGTGCGCTTAGGCTACACGCCTCTGTCTAGATCCTTCTCCCTTGGAAAGATACAGTGGTGATGTCATGCAGTCAACGTGAAATTCATCTCTTATTAAAGCACCTTCTTAAAGAGACACCGCTGCTTACATCCAGGCGAAAGGAGGGCGAAAGGTGTTCTTCTGGCCGGCAGATGCGCTCCGCTGCATCCGAGGCGCCCGCAGCCACCTGCGAAGCGGCGTATTTGCGCTGTTTGCTATTAATCCCCTGATACGGGAGTAGCGGTGCATTATTGAAGGCCATAGACAGCATGAGTGTCCGATTCCAATTGATAGTAGAGGAGGATGAATTATTCATGACTTCGCTGATGTCCAGCTGTGTCAGTATTATAAGTAAATTGTAGGATATATACGTCAGAGCATTGAATATGCTCAAGCGCCTTATTTGTGTTGCCATTTCAACCGGTATCAAACATATATCGTTTATCGGACATGTCAGGTAAATAAAAGTTAAATGATGTACAAACATCGTCCATTCATTTAAATGCATACTCAGCTCTTTGGGTGTGGCAGATGCGTCCATAGTTTTGTTAGAGTGATTTTCAAAATAACGATATCTGACACTATATATATATTTGGGTCTTTTGGGTATATGCTTATAAATAGGTGAGTACACTACTTATACCTCATATATACACGGTTTTACAGCTCATTTTTTTCTAAAAGATCCAGTTGAAACCATTGCCTATTTGCCACCACATGCAGCCAGTACAGCAATCAGCTCATTGTGTGTGTGTGTGCGTGTGCGTGTGTGTGGGGAGGGGGGGCTGTATTATCCAAGACGGCACTGAATACATCTTCTCGCCCCCTAACTTACACTTAGGGAGGCTCAGTCTATATGTCTCTGTAGGTATAGCGATAGGCTCATTACCTCCAAAACAGACAGTCTATACATTACGACGCAGCGCGATTTCAGTTAGAGAAAATGAACATTACAAAGTTAAGCAATTTAATTACCTTGTATTTAGATTTAGGCCGTGATTATAAGTAGCATAATACAGTTTCTCTGCATCTGAACAAAAGTCGGGGAGGGGTGGATGGAATTTGCAAGCCGGTGTTAGCTTTGTTAAGAGTCGCATGTTGATTTAATACAATTTATTTTGGGACACGAGCAAAAACATAGTGTAAGACAAACCGATGTGTACCTTTGCGTATAAATTTACATACCCTTGTGTACTATTGCTGCTTGTTAAACGCCTTTTTCACGGGCGCCAACATACCACCCATTTACATTATCATCTCACCGCATGGAGTACAAGTAAACGAGTAACTAGAGGTCTGTATCGCTGTACAAATAAGGAACCTTGGAAAGTTTCCCCAAACGATTTGAAGAGCAATCTGCTCATTTCTGGCGTCAGAGGTGTAGGGTATAAGCGCAGCCTCGGGAAAGCGGTTTGAAACCCTGGGGTGTCCCATCAGCTAAACGATTTCAGCGTTGGCCTTCATTCCGTAATTAACAAAGGGGATACAGTAATTAGAGATTGAAAGCACGATTATTTTCATTATTTCGATATTTTCTAATAAAGGTACCTTCCGACATGTCACTCTCGAATATTTTAGTCCTCTTATGTTTTAAGGCCTACGTTCATATTTACTTTATTTAAATAAATAATATTTTTGTATGTGTTTTTAAATATTTTATATTCATTATATAGCCGATATATTTTACTTGAAGTCAATTACATTATATTAACAATCTTTCTGTACTTCATTACACCAGAGTGTGGAAAAAGAAACTCTCTCTTGAAAGAGATGGTCCAATTGACTGATCTCGTTCATGAATGAATTTATAGATAACTTTAACTACAGAAACATATCACTCATTGAACTGAACGACTTTAAAGATGTAGGCCTATCACACATTGGATGAAGTGAACGAATGTTCATTTGAACCAACTGAAGGATGTATCACTCATTAAACTAACTGTAGAATGACTCACGAATTAGTGCAGCGAATGAGATCATTTTGTCGATTTTTAAAATGTGTTCAAAAATAACGAATCGTTCATGAACGACAGAAATCTTACTTGCACACATCAGGTAGCGTAAACACACTATCATAGCTCAGTCACAATGCCAGGAATATTGGGTATTTTAATCACTGCACTAGCCTTACAAATACGAGAATCACCATATTTTTGTTTCAGCCAATGAAAGTAAATGATGACCATAAATGCAATGAATAGTTGCAGACATAACTGCAAAGAATTACTAAAAATGATTGAATTATCCGAGCACTTCCTCTCTTCCATTATTTCTCTGTCCTTTTCGCTTTTCGACGGTTTTGGGATCCACTGACATTCTATAATCCAAGTTTATCCTACTGATTTGTATTTACGAACTTGCTCGTGCACAGTATTCTCAGCCGACATGATTTTATAACTCATCGCCGCTCACAGTCAGCACCCAACTTGCCCACCTCTGCTCTGAGTTACAAAATATATTAACTTGTCTCCTGCTATTTGAGGACATGCATTATCTTCTATATTTTCCTTATCTCCCGAATTGTGTTAATGGAGACATTCTATGCTTGGAAAGGAAAACGTGCATGAAATACCAATAATCTTTTAGCTCTGCCTATCGCCACAGCGCCACCTAGTGGATACATTAAAATGTATGGGGATTGTCTAAGGAAATAATGTGGTTTTAATCGAGTTAAAACATATACACAAGTAGATGAAACAGATAAAACAATAGGAGAAGTGCGAATCATTTGGGAGCAGTTTATTAACTAACCGGTAGTTTAGAGCGTGGATGAGGCAATCATTTTTTAATCAGATCCGTGATCGCTTTGGAATGATTTTTAGAAGCAAATAATTGTTTTATGCCAAGTCACACTTAATAGATGCTCTGCCGAGGGAGAGGAGAAAGTGCTGCGTTATACTCAGCTGAGCAGATTAGTGTCTAGGAACTTACGCAAGAGTGTGGAAGATGTGGATCTCATGCAGTATTTTAGACATGAAAATGAGACATGATTATACGGTGAAAATGGTTTGACTTCGTTAGGTGCCATTAAAGTAGCTCCCCCTGGTGGTGTACTTCACTTATTATTATTATTATTATTATTATTATTATTATTAATAAGCCTTATCAGCCTTATTAATAATAATAATACATTGTTAAAACCCTACATGAAAGAAAATTAGCAATAGATATTTGATTTAAAATAAAAATATAGATTAATGTTATTGTTAACATGCAAGATTAATTATTTGGCCGTCCCTCTTCTTTCTGTTTTTTTTTTTTTTTTTGAAAAAGAAATTACACTTAAAGAAAAAACATGATTTTTACGTTATTTTTAATATGCCTTTTTGTGAGTAGACCACGGACGACGGGTAAGGCGGAACTGAAATGTTGTGTTTTGTGTCCCTTGTCCGGAACATAAATTGGAGCGCATCGGTACGCTGACTCGTGTGTTTGAAAATTTGGATGCGAGTCCTTGCATAAAACTTCCTGGATTTTGGACAAAATGTTACATTTTTGTCTAAAGAAAGTGTGTAATGCTGTATTAGTTTCTTTTACATAGGAGGTACATATTTCACACTGTCTGATGACCGGAAAGATAATTCGGATGGCACAATCTGACCGAGAAACGCGTGTTGATCAAACTGACAGGATTATGGGCATATGCGTTGCTTAAAGTCAAGTTTACATGTAGGAAATCCTCAGTGCAATTTTGTGTATTTCTTTGTTTTAGCGGAACAATGAGATAAACTATAGTTGCGAGGGAAATACTTATCGCATTTATTAACTTACGAGATATCACTTGTGAAGGACGCATTGTGAACTTGTGTTATTGTTTGTAGATTAAGCGTAACCAGTATTTCCATCATATAGATGAATTTTATGTATTCCCTCCTGCAGTCCGGAGGCATGCTGTAACACATTGAGTGACTTCTATTAAAGATCTTAAAGATTTTGTGTCTATTACATACTTGCATGCGGTTGTTTTAACTAGAGTATTGTACGCGAGTCTTAAACCGTTTATTTGATTATATATAAAATTCACATTTTCTCTTAAGTGTACACACAGCACTAAATACTATCGGGAAGCCGAAAAATAATTTCTTATTTACTGTGACGTGACTTTTATGTTATTTAATTTAATGTTACAACTACACTTTTCTTTCAGTATTGCTGGTTTTAAATCTCTGGATTTTAACCATCACACAGTGACTGCATGTCCTTGGACTGCAGGAGTACTTGTGTCTCTGTACCAAACAGAGTGCTGCACTTAAATTGCATGACCATCCTGCCTTTCATTTGGCTCTAGTGGAGGAAGAAGCAGTTTGGGTTGGACTCAAACCAGAGCATCTGATGCTCTTTTATGCCCAGCGCTTATAAATTCCCTGGTAGTGTCTGAAGCTGCACTCCTCTTTATTAACACAGTCAGAAAACAGAGTACAAATCTGTACCTTTGCTTGTCACTAGAGCTGTACCCTCAATGGTCTGCCAATTGTGGTCTAGCCTTAGATAAATGTGCCTTTTAGTCTAAATTAAGGTACAGAAATGGACTCTGACAACATTAATGTACCCACAATGGTAGAAAAATGTTCATCGTAGTACATTTCTTTATCTTAAAAGGTACACGTACCTACAGCTAATACTAGAACTGGCAAACCCTTGAGGGTACAACCCCAGTGACAAGCAATGGTACAAATTGGTACTCTTTTGTCTAACAGTGAAGGGATTTACAGTGGTGTGAAAAACTATTTGCCCCCTTCCTGATTTCTTATTCTTTTGCATGTTTGTCACACAATATGTTTCTGATCATCAAACACATTTAACCATTAGTCAAATATAACAAGTAAACACAAAATGCAGTTTTTAAATGGTGGTTTTTATTATTTAGGGAGAGAAAAAAATCCAAACCTACATGGCCCTGTGTGAAGAAGTAATTGCCCCCTGAACCTAATAACTGGTTGGGCCACCCTT
>JAODJX010000001.1:30201814-30215729 GCA_026776945.1 Isichthys henryi
CCCCCCCCCCCCCCCCCCGGGGCCCCCCCCCCCAGCCGGCGGTTTGGGTTGTTTTGAGCATCAGACGGTTTCAGACGGGTTATGCCAGTGCACAGCATCGCTTTGTCTTGGAGCAATAGGGAGCCGTGGATACATATGTACGTGCATATATGCATACATCCGTACATGCATGCATGCATGCATGCATCCATCTATTTATTGTGTCATGTGAAAATGTGACAGTAGGGCTAATGCACCTTCATCTACTGGGCCTCCTAATAAGCACGTTTAATGGTGGCTGCGGGGAGACCGGACGGGACATTAAATGAAGTAAAGCTCTTTATCCTTGTGGCTAGTGATACCTACGTATGCAGGTTATTTTAGCGCACACGCGGGAATCGTCGTTCATGACTGACAACCATGGTTGGTGGGTGGGTGGGGGGGGCTATTGTGGTCACCGCAATGGTATCAGGAGGGGGGTGAGATGTTTAACCATCATTCGCACCTCTGAAACACCTGGCACTTAATGTCACTTCCTTAACTACATTAACTGCAGCTAAAGCTTTGTCCAGGACAACTTGCAGTATCTGCGGGACATCAGGTTCTGCGTGTCTTCCATCTTCCTCCCTGTCTGTGGAAGTGTAATATTTATTATGGATTTACCCTTTTCAGGTGTATAATTAGAGTTGGCCTGACATTACGTGACTTAATTGTTTGGAAAAGGTGGTAGTGGAGGTGGGGGAACTTTAGTGGCATATATGGGGTAAAACATTTATTGGGCTTTGGTCACAGAAAGCAGGCTGCTGCTTGTGGGGGTCGTGCAACTTGTTACTCACGTAATGCTGAATAGCTAGAATTAATTTAATACAGTCCTTCATGGTTCGTTCTAAGTTTACAGTGTACCAGGAAAAAACGTTCTTTATTATAGGATATTGAAGGAAGTACATTTTGACTCTGTGTTTTATTCTGTAATTCCACAGTGATTTATTTTAATTTGTAATTATTTACATTTGTAACTCTTAGATGATCTTTACTTTTTTTGTAAACAGATCTTGAATTTGGTTAATCCGAAATACATAAGAATATAAGGCAGTACTAGTTTTGACTGTAAGTGTAGATTACTAATAGTTCACTACAAGCAGTAACACCAGTACGGAGTCTAGACTTCTTATCTCAGATTAAAAATAAATAAGGACATTATGGTTGTGCTCAGTACACTAATAAAGTGCTGCTGATTTTCTGCTAACCTTGTTCTTATCAGGGTGTTTGGTCAGTGTGTATTTTTATGGGTTTCAGTCTTTCAGGGTGGGGTGGGGTGGGGAGGGGTGGCAGAGTTACAGAGACACGCTTTTTGTATTTATAGTCTAAAATGGTCTTCCAGCCTGGTTGGTTCAGTGAGGCCACCAGCTGATTCCGTGTGTCTGTTAGGCCCTGCAGCCGGTAGTTCCTGCTGCTGTTTCTCGGCTGTTCTAAGACGGGACAGAGCCTCGCTACGCACCATTCTGACAGCTGTCTTCTTGGTACCGTGTGTCTGTGGTGCTCGGTAGATGTCTGCAGCCTTAATCATCACGCCTTAACCCTAACCTCCACTGACAAATTAACTGGGCTCCGCTTCGGTTTCCTGAGATCTCGTGTGCTTGTTAGACGTTAGCGGTAGATTAAGTGCTGCCTTTTCTGATCAGCTTTGGGGGGGGACAACCACTCTCAAGCTCAGTTCCTTGCTTTCCCTCATTTTTGAGGGTAACCGAGAGCCAGAAAGTGCGTGAGGGGGCACCTCGGTTCCACACTGCAAATAGATGTATGTTCAGGTTCTCCAAAGGCGTGGTTTTTGGCTCAGCATGTTAGGTTGCTGTGCCTGTGGTCAGAAGATTACTGGTTCAAATCCCATGTTTGGCAGATGAGTTTTACCATTGGGCCCTTAATTCCAATTAGTCCAGGGATTGAAGCTATTTTTCAGTCGTATGTGACATTATATAAAAGCATCCGCTAAATAAATGAAAGAAGCGAAATGCACTGTTTGCAGCACCTTATTAAAGCCGAGACATTCAAAACTTTCAGACAGACTGTAAATGACTGTAAGTTTGTACTCCTTCCCTACCAGAGATTTCGCATGTGTCTGCATGGGTGTAGTGTGTGCTGTTCACTGGTCATATTCCCACTGCTACACTGGCACTCCGAGCATTCTGGGATTTGTAGGAGAAGCCAGGCGGCATCAGGATTTGTGGCTTCCATGGCTCCTGTTTCCTTTCCATGAGTGTCAGATTTTTCTGGCTGCTTTAGTCAGAAGCCGTTGGCAAAAAACACCGTGGTATTTGCATGAAGAGTAGGGATTCTCCCACTACTCCTTCCTGGTTGCTAATCCTCAATTTCCCATGGGCACCTGGTAAAGAGAGTTCGGTGGATGATGACACAGTGCTTGCTGGGAATTGTAGGCATCCAGGAAAATTTTCATGAAGGGACTTCTGCTGTCATGTGAACAGTATTTGGAGTAAGCTTGTGTGCTAACACACCTGTCTGGAACATAATTGTTTTCCTGTGTCTAATCTAGAAAATCAAATCAGAGTTTTGACACAGTAACTACAAAAAAGGCCCTGATTTTGTTCCATTTCACTGCCTTTTCCCCTTTTTATTCTCTAGTATAGGACTTGCCCTCCAAACACATTGCAGGCTTTGTTGTTACTTTACTGGTCCCTGGTAATATTTAGAACATTGACCTACCTTTTGCCATTGCTGGATAAAATATCCTGTTGATGTACCTTGCTAGCTGAGTTATTTAATTTAATTTAATGTAATTAATTTTTTTTTTTTTATAAACTGAAGTGTCTTTTGTCACAAATGTGCTGCTGAACTTATTTAGCAATGTTAGCATATCGCCATTAGCTGTGTGGCTAGGTTTGAGCTCTATTACAGTAATATGGTATACTGCGGTATTTTGAAATCTTGCCGAGGAAATTAGCCAAGCGGGGCGGTGGTGAAAAAATGGCATAGCGTGGTATAATGTCTGAACGACATGACAGTATGAAAAATGAGATGCCGCCCAAGCCTGCATGTGGCCCTTGTAGATATCTGCCTGCGTTGTGTACAGTAATGTCGTTAATTGGGGGTTATGTAATGCTGCTTTTGGGGAACGAGCACAGCAGCCTGACAGATCAGTGACCTGCTTGCGACCGGCTTGTCAGGAAGATTAGCCAATCAGTTTGGCCAGATTGATGAGTGCGTTCATACGTGTGGCCCCCTCGACTTCTCTCCCACACCCTCGATTGGCCCAGATGTCCCTCGCCGCTTGAGATCCTTCCAGATTTGACCACATGTCGCGTCTGCCTTAGATGAGCTCGCCGGCTGCTGCCTGCTAACAGTCCGCATGGGAAGGGTGCTGTTAATGAATAATCTCACTGCATCAGAGATGCCTGCTCTCATCCGCTTTGGCGCTGACTTGATTTGGGGAATTTAAGCTTCCTGTTTCAAATGAAGCCAGCCTTTATCTGGACAAGAACAGGTACATTGGAATGTGCTCATTTCAGCATATCCCCTCATGCTCTCCTTCTTTAAGACATACACACGCATACAGGTCAGAGCAAAGCCTGGGGTCTGAGTGTAGGGTCAGCAGTCCATCCAGCACCCAAGCACCACTTTTTTTTGTCTGGTGTTCAGGAATTTCAACTTGCTGTTTAATATGTTTCATGCTGTTTTGCCCAGAATCCTTTGCACACGCACTCTTTTTAATGTCTGAAGGATGTCACGGTGTTAAAGATTTCAGCTCTCTCCGTCTTTTCATTTTCCACCATTGCTTATGTAGGACAGAGTTGCAGTCAGTCCGGAGTCTGTCCTAGGAAACACAGGACGGAAGGCAGTGGACGCCCTGGATGTCATTCCATACAAGTTTAAATGTGACAAAATGCTCTTGGGTGCTTTTGCAGAGGCTGAATTTCAGGGTGTATTTTCAAAAAGTCCTGAAATGAACCCAGTGCTGCCCTTATACACCTGCAAGGAGGCTGTGGGCATCGGGCTGAAAGAATGTGGCACAATTTTCAACAAGCTTTTTTTAAAATTATTTTTCAGGAATTCAAACTGATAAATAAAACAAGCCGTGCCATAATAATGAAATGGTGCTTTTAAAGAGAGACCTGCTTTCATGTACGGGGTTTTTCTTTGCAGTGATTTCTAGGTTTGTGACAGTGGTGCAGGGGAACACTTGCATTATCATGCAGAAGCAAACTGGCTCATCCCTTCCAGGGTGAAGAATAATGCCGGGGAGCACTTTTCACGTCGCATAATTAAATGCACTGAACGTTTGAGCGGGAGACGGGTCACTTCTGTTGTATGAATTGTTTATGCTTTTCAGTAATGGTCCATGACCACGTAGCACCTGTGCTCAGCTCTGTGCTGCATGAACTCCTGCGAGAGGTCAGCTCCTCCCCCAGAGAAGGAGCAAAGCATTTATCTGCGGGATTTCCAGTTTGTTGGGGTTCTGCTAGTGGGGTTCACGTTTGGGCCCAACGCTCATGCCTGGTTCCGGTGTCGGGATGAAGGCATATACTGTAGCTAAGTGTCCCCTTCAGAAGCACAGCAACATGGGCACAGAACCCCAGGCTCTTTAGGTTGGGCTGTTTTATTAAACAGAGTGAGTTGAGTACCCATTTTAGTGGAGGCCTCTGGGCATTTAAGCACCCTGGTCTGTGTAGAAAAGTACTATTGTATTTAAACTGTTAAGCGTGACTAATGCTGTATGTAGTTGAGGCCAGGTATAATGGCCCAGTTTAGTAACTGATTTATCATATTAACTTGTATCAATATTAAGTTTTAAGTCAGATTGACATGAGAGCTTTGGAAATTGGACATACTATATGTAGTTGTTGGAAAGGAAGAATCGTACTGCGCCCAGTAGAAGCTTTACCCCTCTCTTAAAGGAGTTAAATGCATGAGGCGCAGGCTGTAGGATTAAAGCCTCAGTTCGGTTTCTCATGCTTCTTTACTGGACCTAAGATCATAGCTGTGATGTCACCACGTCTGGTCTTGGTGAAGACCCTCCGATAGGTTCAGGAGTAGTGCCTCACTGGCCTGGTCCACAGCAGGTCCGGACTGTCAGCTGAGAGTTATGTGGAAGCAAACTCCAGGACGTGGGACGTAGTGACCTGGAGAGAGAGGGGCCATCATCGCTGAGCTGGGATTTGCCATCTTGCTGTAGTGCCTCACTGGCTGCTGTGGGAAAGGGGGAGGAGTCAACCTCAAGGTGGGGAAAAAGTGGGAAAACCTCCTGCAGACAGCTAATCATGTGTAGACGGCTGTTTTTCTGTCCCAAACAATTGCTTATGATGGAAGTGCATTTTAAGAGTGGGGAGTTTACCACCGCTTAAACCATACATTTACATGGAGCCCTGAGGTTTGGGGGCCCCCTGTTGAACGCTCAGTCACTGCACTACCTTATTTAGGACATGCTGAAATAGCATGTTCTGCTAAACAGCTAGCTAGCTACAATCTTCTGACTCTACTCGCTAGCTATTTACAGTCAAACTTCGGATTGCAAGTAACTTGGTTTGTGAGTGTTTTGCAAGATGAGCAAAATTTTTAAATAAATTTTAACTTGATAATCGAGCAAGGTCTTGCAATACGAGTATTACGTATACGCTTTGTCTGCCCAGCGTCAGGTAATCACAACTGAGCCGATGGTTCTCATTTTTACTTTATATTTTGTTTTAATCATTTTTATATGGATATTTTTGGGTTGTGGAACGAATCATCTGAGTTTCCATTATTTCTAATGGGAAAATTTGCTTTGATATACGAGTGCTTTGGATTACGAGCACGTTTCCGGAATGAATTATGCTTGCAATCTGAGGTTTTACTGTATTTAGTTTTTGAAATATCGGGGGGCAGGGGGGCTTTTTGAGCGGGTCCCCAGAAACCACAAACGCACACCTGTGCGCAGTTGCAAAGTAACTCTTTACTTTCCAGGCTTCTAGTTCTAGAAAGTTCTGGCCCTTTGCAGGGCAGTGTGGGCCTGGCCATCTTAACGAGCTTTAGCTCAGTCCTGGTTCTTAATCGGGCAATCTTCTTAAGTGCTTTGCTGAAGGCTTCGTGACACAGTGGGCTGGGGGTCGAACCTGTAGCCCAGGGTTGACCAATTCCAGTCCTTGAGGGCCAGTCTGCAACACGGTTTGCAGATTTGCCTGCACAAACACACATACTAAACCTTGCAATTGTCTGGTAAGCTGAATAAGGTGCGTTTTTGCAAGGAAATCCTCAGACTGACCCCTCTAGTGTCTTTGTAGCGTGACTTTGATCACTTAATGTGTTTCCACCCTGCTACTCTTGAATCAAAGGTTGCCTTTAGGAAAAGCGTTTTGTCAGTGGATGGTATAGGACGCCCCCCCCTCCCCCAACCACATGAGGCCTGACCCTCTTTCCCACGTTCGTTTGCATTATTTGCAAATCGTCGTCATTTTAGCCTCTTTCCGTATTTCACCGGCTGCCTCTTACTCCATAGCTGTGTCTTTCTTCAGGCTGTTTCCTTCCACTCCGTAGTGCCGATTTTCGTAATTCTTTCTTTTTTTCTATTATCATCATCAAAGGACCAGGATACTGGATTTCTTCATCACAGCGTTATTCTTTAAATTTTACACGACCACCTCATTTCACAGACGCCTGCATACTTCACTAGGTTTTTACATCCCACCAAAGGCGGGTGCCAGTCGTTGCGTAAAACTCAAACTTGACATGGCGTCTTTTAAAAATTTAAATGTAATATTTTGATAACCTGTCTCGATTGCATCATCCTTGGCTGTAGTCCAGAAATGAACATCCTGGTATACTGAATGCATCGTGCTCCTGGCCACATGCCCTGCGTTTCCTGGGACAGGCTATATGCAAACCAAAGCGCTGCACTGGATAAACCAACATGGGGGAGGGATGGATAACATTATATTTTGGCTCAATATGTTTGGACAAATGCAGTATTTTTTTTTTTTTTTTTACATGTCGTGCTGGATGATGGCGTTGTCCTCATCTCCATTTCTGATTGTCCATCAGCAATCTGGGCTTACTGTGAGGTTTTGGATCAGAAGCGGGGGGGGGGGGGCTGCTGCACGCTGCCGCCTCCTAGTGACGGGCCCATTTACTGTCACAGTGCATGCGGCAGGCATTGGGCAAAACACGGGAGTGGCGGGATGCAGCTCGAATGCAAGATGTGTGTGAATACTGCAAGCGGGAGCCTTCCCAGCATTCCCCTCACTCCGTGTGTGTTTATGTAAATATATAACCAAAGCCTGATGTGTAGTATGTGATCTGGTTTATGTCTGACCTGGGGTAAGCTGTCGCCTGGATCATAACTACTGGCCTGCATTTAGGTCAGTGACCCAGTGACACAGCGCAGTGTAGGCTGCAGACGGTTGTCTGTGGAGGTTGTCAGAGAAATATATATATAAAAAAAAACCATTCATTTCTGTGTGATTTAGTGGATTAGGATCCTGTGCCTGTAATCAGGAGGTTACCAGTTCAAATCCCAGGGTCAGCAGAGCGACTTTACTGTTGATCCCTAGACCAAAACCTTTAACCCTCAGCTGTTCCAAGGATCCGGGGCACCGTAATGAAGGGGACAAGTAGGACGATTCCAAGGGCCCCTGAGCAACAGGGGTCCTAAAAAATTTGGAACATAATATAATTGGTCTGGTTGGGGACCCAGTTTGATATGCTTTCATGGGGCCCAAAACCTCTAATGGCACCCTTGCCAGGCACTGGTTGACCCTGCTTTCTCAGTTGTGCGTTGCTTTGAGTAATAGCATCTGCTAAATAAATAAAATCTTCCAACCCCTTATCCAGTATCGCAGTGAGCCTGTTGACTATAAGAAGTAGCATGTCTATCACAAGACAGATACATGCGGCACTCTGGAAATGGCAGATAGAGGCATGTTTCTACACACACGGAGTATAAGGAAACCCCACGCACATGCAAACTTTGGATTCGAACCCCCAACCCTCGAGGTGTGAGGTCACTGCTACCCAGGTAGCCACTGTACTGGTCTCATGCCAGTTTAGAACCAACCAAAGTGTAGAACAAGTTAAACCTGCCGTCTGCAGGTGAGGGCCCAATCCTTGAGAAATACAGGCGTTGGTGTGTAGGGCCTTCCGGGTCGCACTTCCTGCTTCCACATCATTCCTGCCACCGCTGGGTGACAGATAAGTGTCCTGATGCACAGTAACCTCTCTCCATGTGAAAATCTGGAGGGAGCCGGTTGATGTTGCCTAGATCGTGTGCTGCTGTTCTGTGCCTGGGGTTTGAGCAGGACGCAGGACCTCTGGAGTGGATGGTCTATTATTAGCTGGATGGGGCCGCCTCTGAGTGTTTGTTTTTACGCGGTTTCTCTTCAAACAAGGGGCAGGGATGAGAGCTCCTAGGTGGAGTCTGGTAAGAAACAGCCTTGATTTAGTTCCTTGTGTTACTCTGGGTGTTTTTTCTTTTTTTTCTTTTGCAGATTTGGAATATCAAGCAGATGATAAAGTTGACGCAGGAGCACCTGGAAGCTCTTCTGGACAAGTTCGGTGGTGAGCACAATCCTCCATCGATATACCTGGAGGTGAGTCTCGACACTTGATTGTTATTGCGTGAGAAAAATGGGTTAATTCTGGTTTAGTTGACGTGCAGATGTAATTTACTCTGTAGATGTAGCTTGTAGATGCTGTAGAGGTCCAGCTGTATTCACATTTTCATTTTGCTGAAAGAGATGTGGTATGCTTTGGGTGGCCATCATGACCTTTAATCTTTGACCTGCCCACTCAGGCCTATGAGGAGTACACCAGCAAGCTGGATGCCCTGCAGCAGCGGGAACAGCAGTTGCTGGAGGCCATTGGCAACGGAGCTGACTTCCCCTGCCCTGTGTCGTCGCCCGGTCCTGGTCCCGGTCCCGGTCCCGGGCCCGGCCCTGCTCTCCTGGACATGAGGCTTGGGGGCATGCAGGGCTTCCCGGCAGCCCCCACCACTTTGGCCGTGCTGCCGACGCCCTGCGACCCCGCCCGCAACAACCCCAAATCCCCCCAGAAACCCATTGTGCGGGTCTTCCTACCCAACAAGCAGAGGACAGTGGTGAGTGTGAGCTCGGCTACAGTCTGGCAAGATGCGGTCGCGACGCTAACAGCCACCACCGACTAGCTGTGGTCACTGGGCCAACTCTCATAACAAAGAAGTCTGGTTCACTATGTACTTAACGCATAAATGGGTAAAGTGTAACTCGAGCGTTCATGGTTAGGTGCTTGGTGGAAGTTTAGCATGTAACCACATGATCGCACGCTCACATCTTTTTAATCATTTCAGTAACTTGTGCCCTACATTTAAAGCTGATCTCAGAATTACTTTATATGAAAATTTCTGCCAAGGAATGGATAAAATGAAGAATTGTAAGCCAGGTGTATTTTGTGCCTTAAGAGTATTTGGGGTTTATTTGTAGCTTTTCTAAGATCCATAGCACGAAGAATTTAGTTAACATCTAGCTTGTAACTTTGTAAATGTTTAATTTTGACTCATCATTGGCACATTTTTGAAAAGCCGGGTATCTGCTCTTCAGATGATATTTTCCCTGCCAATTAAAACTGTTCTTCTCGTGCATCCGTGTGCCTTATCTCTGAAAGTCTCAGGCCTAGTCAGGTGTTAAGAGGAACCCTCCCTGTGTTTGAGGTTAGAAGTACTGAGAGATATCAAAGTGCTCTGGGATCTCTCTGGAACGTGAAGCCAGAAGGTTCTCCATGGAAGCTGAACCCATATTTTTATTTCCTTTCTGGCCCTGGAGATCTTCTGAACTAATAAATCCAGTGGCCTAGCCCGAGAAGTTTGCCAGTTTTCTCTGCAGGATGTTGGAGAGCTTTCCAGCCCAGGTGAAATGAGTGTGGAATTTAAGGATGTAGGTGGTGTCTTTTAACTCCCTGGCTTCCTGACCAGGGTGTACCCATGACCTGTGCCCTCTGCTGCCTAGGATGAGCTCCAGGCTCCCCTGTGACCCATCTCAGGAAAAGTGCTTGCAGGATGGATGGATGGATGATCCCCTAACATTAATAGCAGCAGTTATAGTAGATTTACTGGAGACTTGTTTTGGTGTCTTCCAAAGGACTAACAGTAGAGAGTAAGGGGATGGTGTTCTCAGCTGGAGTTCCGAGAGTGATGGGCCCTGCGGCTGATGGGTTCTTTTCTCGTCCAACTCCCACCCCAGGTGCCAGCCCGCTGCGGCATGACTGTCAGAGACTCACTCAAAAAAGCCCTAATGATGCGAGGCCTCATCCCAGAATGCTGTGCGGTGTACAGAATACAGGACAGGTAACTCGGCCTCTAGAAACTGTGACTTTTTCTCTTCTCATTCAGTACTGTAGATCTTCAGCTGGTCCCCACAATTGACGACAGGATGCATATTTTCTATGCTCTTCCCCTTTTCAGGGAGAAGAAGCCTATTGGCTGGGACATGGACATTTCCTGGCTCACTGGGGAGGAGCTACACGTGGAGGTTTTGGAAAATGTGCCGTTGACGACGCATAATTTCGTAAGTGCGGCCAAAAATGTTAAATCTTGAAGTGTCGTAGCTCCATGACATCCCTCTGACTTAGCATGACCCCACAGGTGCGGAAGACCTTCTTCACGCTGGCCTTCTGCGACTTCTGCCGGAAGCTTCTATTCCAGGGTTTCCGCTGCCAGACATGCGGCTACAAGTTCCACCAGCGCTGCAGCACGGAGGTGCCACTCATGTGCGTCAACTACGACCAGCTGGAGTAAGTGACCCCGTCGGCTAGGGTGGGGTTTGATCTAAAGGTGAAGAAGATACGTTGGGGAGAGGTGGGGCCAGGGAAGCAGGTTCCAGTTTAATGTGGGCAGTGTGGACAGAAATGTGTGTCATGTAGTAATTATTTTCCAGCAAAGCATGTTGGAGTGGAGCATGTTGTCATCTGTGCTGCCCCTTGATTTTTTTATGATCGTTCTCTGCAGTTTGCTATTGGTCTCCAAATTCTTCGAACACCATCCTATAACGCACGAAGACATGTCCTCAGAGAGCACCACACCTGTGTCGGAGCTCTGTCCCTCTATGCCACCCTCTGACTCAACCGGGTAAGGCAGACCGACCCACGAGCTTTGATAATGTACTCCGTGTCTCCGGGTTGGTGCTTATAGGTTAGTGTTAGTGCTAGACTGGAGTTTGTCGATAAGGGGGTGCTGAAAGGAGATTGTAGCTCCCAAGTATATGACGCCTCATATACTGTCATTTTTATAAGTATCCATGAGCTGTAGACTAATTATCATCCATCACCCATAAACAGCTTAACCATTAAAAATTAAACATTGAACTGCAGAAGATGTCTCTCTTAATCTATAATTATTATATTTTAGTGGAATTGCCATAATTTCAGGGCTTGGCATGACAGGGCTTGGAGTTTGTTTCCATCTGAAGAACTGGTCTCCACTGTCTCTTTGGATAAAGCTCACATGTAAAGATTAGGTGACTGCAACTCATGTGACCCGGAAGCGTTTGTGAGCCCGTATGCAAATTGATACCTGATTGGGTCTTGCAAGTGTTGCCATGGGAACTGATGGTCATCCCTAAATTGTCCTTTTGTTCTTATTCTGCCCCTGATACCAAATTCGTAATATGTGGGGTAAAAAAGATGTTGGAGGGAGGGGGGGTGGGTGAGTTTTATAGTTCTTCACCCTTGTTGTTGATGTCCTCCTGCTTTGTCTTTCATTCCCAGGTCCTTGTGCCACCCCTCCACCTCCCCCTCCAAGTCCATCCCTATCCCACAAACTTTCCGTCCTGGCGATGAGGATCATCGCAACCAGTTTGGCCAGAGGGACCGTTCGTCCTCGGCTCCCAACGTACACATCAACACCATCGAGCCGGTCAACATCGATGTGAGTGACGAGGAATCACCACCCGCCCTGGCTGAGTGGAGTCCCCCACTTTTATGACAGGAACCCTGTACTGTAACCAAAATAGCTGATTCCTTTCCTTCCCTAGTAACCCAAAAGCACATGCTGATGTTTAGCCATCTGCTCTTCTTTCAGGACTTAATTCGAGATCAAGGGTTGCAGAGGTCAGATGGAGGTAAAGGACGCCGTGATTCTTCGTTGTTTTACCGAGTCTACATGTGTGTGTTTCTTTGTCTTCTGTGGCATTTTGATGTGCCTCAGTGGGAGAGTGAACTTTAGCAGGTTCAGTTGGGTTGTTCTGTCATCTCTCATTTCTCCTTCAAGGTAGGGAGACCACACTGTTTCATCAGTTAGCCATCATCTTGCTAACTTTGAGTCCCCGGCCGCCTGACTCTCAGTGGCCTCTGTTGGGCACCTCAAGGCCTCTGTGAAATTACACCCGCTTTGTATTAATCGTATCTGTTTGCTTCAGAATTTGACTCTGACAATCTCCTTTGACCAAACACTTAAAAGTCATTGTAATATTTCCTACATTTTGTTGGAGTTCATCAGATAGAACCGGAATGTATGTTGGCTCATGCAGTTCCGTTCCGAAATCTGAACCACTGGAAGCAGTGTGAAGTGATGTCATAAAGGCCATTTGGGTGTGGCCACAGAGAAGTCTCCTCCCACCTTCCCTTCACGTCACCATGCCTCTTTTTAAAGGCCCGCTCTGGAGCCCCCATTGCGCCCGTGTCTTTAAAAAGCCCCCAGCCGTAGAAAGCTGTGCTGGGTGGGGATTCCCCTGCATTGCCCACCCTCCCCTAACGCCAGCCAAAAGAGCACGCCCCCCACAGGGGCCCCTTGGGGGGGGGGGGGGGGGGCTGCCCGGGGTTCCCACCCCGTTTTGGGTGTGTGTCTCTATTCCTCCCTGCAGCCCCCCCGGGCCAACCAGCTCGCGGCGTGGGGAACCCCCGAAACCGGACCTCAAGCCCCCTCCTTTACTCCTACCCCAATGACATTGTGTTTGATTTTGAGCCTGGCCCTGTGTTTCGAGGTAGTTAGGCCTTTGTGTCCCAAGCTCCTTCTCTCTCTCTCCTTTCTTTCTCTCTCTCTCTCTCTCATTCTTCCTTTCCTCTCTCCCTCCCACTCTCACTGTCACTCCCCCTCTGCCCACATCTTCACCGTCTTCTGGAGCGTAACCTACCACAGCTCCGCATGATCGGTGTTTATCTGACATGTTGTATATTTGGACGTGCCGGTAGTTCCAGTGGCCTCCTAAGGAGAACAGGAAGGTTCCGTAAAGCTAAATTGGGGACAGCGTGGTTCCCCGAGGTGGCTGACCATCTGACGGTATTTTAGGAGGTCTGAGAAGCTGTTTTGCAGATACTGCTCTAGGGTGGCCATCTTGCTGCATATTTCATACATGAGGCTAGTCTAAGGGTTAGAATTTCTACGGTGTTAATAATATGTTTTATTATAGTGTTTATAATTTTATAATTATCTTCAATGTCAAGTCTGTGCTAAATATAATAACTAAATTGACTATTTTCCATACATGTAAGAGATATCTAGCTCATTTTTCCTTTTTCAAGTTTAATTCTTGAAAAAGCAGATTGTAGGCATTTGAAATGAGTGGTGATGGGTCTTTGCAGGAGAGGTTATTCTGGCACGGATGCGAGGACACGGGGGCTGGTGTCAGTGTGGATAGCTGGTGGAACCCGGGGGTTCTGACCCGTGAGCCTTGTCAGCATCTGATGATGAAGAGTCTCTGGCAGGGAGAGGATGAGTGCAGCTGTCGGCCCTGTCCAGGCATATGCTAACTGCTAGCAGAAGAAGGGGCTTGAGTTGGGGGGGCTTTAGTGTGAGGGTCTCTCAGCTGTAGCGCCCAGGCCTGAGGCTCCTCTGCCATTGGACTCCACCCACCACACCAGGTTGTGTGGCCCCCCGCTCTGGGGATGGGGGGGGGGGGGGGGGGGGGGGGCCCCGCCCCCCCCCCCGCGGCGGGGGGGGGGGGGGGGGGGGGGGGCCGGCCGCGCGGGAGCGGGGCCGGGGGCGCGGGGG
>JAODJX010000001.1:30257904-30268861 GCA_026776945.1 Isichthys henryi
ATGGGGAGAACATGCAAACTCCACACACATGTGACCTAGGCGGAGACTCGAACCCGGGTCCCAGAGGTGTGAGGCAATAGCACTAACTATTGCACCACCATGCCGCCCCCAGTCTGCTCACCACGTGGAGGGTTTCCCGGTGGGTGTGGCTTCATCAGCTACCACACATCTGCCGCTCCTTTCCGCGAAGACTGTGCGCAGTTTGATGATTGACTACCAGCCTATCTACCACACACATGGCCTGCAGATTTATTCCACATAAATGGGTCAGAACTTTGAGCTAAAAACCATGGCTGGGTGTAGAACCACTCAGATGGCTGAAAGTCAAAGCCTCAATAATGTGAAAATAATACTTCTCTCCAAATATATAACTGCTGTACAAACACAACTAAATGCATCTGTCAACAAACAATAACAACAGTTTAGTGTTTCAGGAAATCTGACTCCATATCTCAAGATAGCTTTTGCTGTACCTAGATAATATCCACCGTTTAACGCCCAGGCGATATATGAATAAATAACACAACAAGGAGTTATTGATTTTTTTGTCAGTGCCATAATGAAGCAAGCTTTGTATTGTAGCTCAAGGTAGTTTCCAACTTTCAGGATTCTGGATCAAGATTCATAGGTTGGAAAGCACTGGTTACATCCCCTGAGAAGTGTTGTGACAGACAGGCATATGAGGAGGGGGTGAGCATTGGAGAGAGGGAGGGTCCACACAGGAAATGTCCTACTCTGCTGATTACCTGCAGCTCCCCGCTACCCGTGTCCCCGGAAACAATCTTTTCGTCCACAATGCTGGGAAGGCGACTCGCCAAGTGTGGAGAGGCCTGGTCCACCACAGAAATTGGTGCCGGAACTACCCCAATCTCCCTCGTGCCCCAAGGTGACAGATACGAGGAGACGTGACGAACAACCGAGGCGCTGAAAGAAATGGGGACCGTCGTCCGGAAAATAAGGTCACCGTGACAGAATATCAGGCTCGCCGACGTGAACTGTCACAAACAATGAAGTCCCTTCGCCGAGCACATTCCCCTGTTACCGATACCAGCGCCCGGCTATACCGACGCACCGTTACTGACACGCCGAAATACTCACAAGTGTCATCATGGTTAATTCAGTCTATGGCGACAAGTGCTGATACGTACAAACGCAAACCAGAGGCATATTTATTTTAACATGAGGCATAAATATATTTACCTTGGCTCTGAACGCACTCACATTTATTCATGCCGAGCGTCTTTTTCTTTGAAAAGCACGAACGGTGATTTTGTGCCGATAAACCTGTGTTATCGCCTGCCGCTCACACTCACTGCGGTCATTAGTTGGTGAACGGCGCTCATGCGTGAGGGGGCGGCTTGATATACGAGGTGTGTAGCTCCAGAATCTTCTTTGCACGTGCTCAGTATAAAGGAGGATCGTTTGAATCAGCCCATTAAGTGCATCGCTCATACAGGAGTGTGTTAAAGCCTCAGATTCGCTTTGTGGGTTTAGTTTGTATTGACCACCAGCTTGTCCATGAACCAACAAAAGCGATTTGGGCTTGTGATTAGTTGTGGGAATTAGCATTGATGAACAGTATATCATAGCCTTACACATGGTACAGATGCTAAGTCCCATGACCCTCAAGGTTACAGGTTCAAACCCGATGAGCAGATCTGTGGCCTTATACTAAGTTAGGCTGCTTAATCATAAGTAGAATGGGGGGCTGTTGATTAATTAGGCCATTGTGCCTGTGATCAGAAGGTTGATGGCTCAAATCCCAGCCTCAGCACAGTTGAGCCGTTGAGCAAAGCCCTTAACCCCCAATTACTGGCTGACCCTGGTTTCTCAAAAAATGTGTCTTGTTTTAAATAAAACCACCAGCAAGACTCTCTGTGACCCAAACTCCTCCAGGGATTCTGGATGTCACTTTGGACAACAGGCTTCTGCTAAATAAGTAAATGTAAAATATATTACTATAAGAACGAGAGGTCCATCAGCTAAGCAATTAAATTACTTTGTTAAGGTGCAGCATTCATACGATGGAGGCAGATACACACAAGCTTCTACCAGTATTTGTGTTGCATTAATTATGCAATCACACAACGGGCTGGAGCCCTGTTTCAGGTGTGTGTGCTGATGAAATAAGATTTTATGCCCGTCATAAAATGCTGAAGGCACACTGGCAGCTGACCAGTAAGGCCCAGAGCATCATCCACATCTTTTCCACGCCAAGGCTCCTCGTGGATCTCTCTCCAGATCGTTGCCATGTTTCACTGTCGTGGGGGCCGGCTGAATTAGTGACAACCTGTGCAAAATTCTGTGAAATGACGTGAGAGTCCTTAACGGCTCTCAATTATAGATTAGGCATTGAAATTAATTGAATTAGAGGGGAAGGAGGAATGCAAAGGGGAGGATAATTCACATCTGCCAAAAAACCAAATCCGGAAGATTAACGGCGATGTGTTTTCTTCTTCCTGGAATCTCAGTAAATGTGGAACAGATAATTGGAATTTCACATTTGGAGAGTTGACGGGAAGATGGCAAATTCATCGAGGCGTGAGCGATTGACATCAGCCGTAACCGAAGGACTGAGATGCGATGGCTTGGGTGTCTCCATAAATACATAAAAAAAACTGTGATTCATGCTTGGGATGCAGCCAGACTTTCGCCATGGCAAACGTGTGTGGGTGTGTGTGGGGAGGGGGGGAGCGTGTACAGATTCTAAATTATGAATGACTCAATTTACTCAGGTGGGACGAGCCAACATCCCCATGCGTGAATTCTGTGTCCTGTGGATAATGCTTGTGTGATGGTGAACATCGTATTCCAGGGATAATGAGATCATACCCTCACAAAGCCCCCCCCTCACCTGCTGAGCTGCCCTTTTATCTGCCACCCCGATCCCTCCCCCCTCACGGGATGATGTCTTTCATCATTTGCAACCTCTGATTTACACAGAGTGACACGGGCTCCCCTGTTCCTCAATCACACCGCTCTAAAGCTCTGGAGAAAATTAATGAAATGTTCCTGCTTCTGTCTACACACGTTACTGCAGCAAGAAGCCAGCAGGGGGTGTGTGGATTGAGTGCGGGATCAGAACACTCATCGACATCCACTACCGATCACACAGTTTCAGGTAACGACTCCATGAGCATTGATTTATCTGGGTGGGGGGCTTTTCCTTCCTCTCTTATAAAGCTTAGACCCCTCCCAGTGGAGGAACCTTTCAGATCCTCTTTTGAATATGTCTTTTAGACCTTAAGCCTTTAAATTTTACATTTTTTAACTGATGTTAATTTTTTAAATCTGATTATAATTTGAATGCCCTTAATACAGGCTCAGCCATAATGTCTATGTCTTTCTGGGTAAGTCACATCAGAAACACCAATAGGTAGAACATGGTGCTTCTCGCTGTCCATGTCTGAAAAGATGAACTCTGCACATCCAAAGCTGAGACGGCCACGATCACATTCTGCAGTAGCCTTTCCATTTTCCATGAGCCTGAGATCTGTCCCAAGTATAAGGTTGCAAAGATGCGATAAATTTCTGGAAACTTTCCAGAGACTTTCCATTCCATGGAAAGTTAAGCAGGGGAATTTTGTGAATATTCCAAGTTGGAAACTTTCCATGGGAATTTCTGGTTATATATGGGAATTAATGGAAAATTCCTAG
This sequence comes from Isichthys henryi, assembly GCA_026776945.1. Classification (NCBI taxonomy): domain Eukaryota; kingdom Metazoa; phylum Chordata; class Actinopteri; order Osteoglossiformes; family Mormyridae; genus Isichthys; species Isichthys henryi. The sequence goes on from JAODJX010000001.1 coordinate 30,261,562, forward strand.
AATTTTGCGATCCTAATCCCAAGAAATCCAAAACACCCTAAATATGATACCAGTCTATCACAGGACAATATCAAGGCACTAATATCATGTCTTTGGAGAGTGGTGGGAATACTTTATAAATGCATGAGAACATGAAGACTCCTCACAGTGCCAGACTCAAACTGCCATCCCTGGAGACAGGAGTGCTGCCCACATGCTACAGCTTCACAGAACAGAAATACATTTAATGCCACAATACAGAAACACTGCCAATACTGGAATCCTTACCAGTGAAATATCAACGTTACAGGAACACTGCCAATACTGAAATCCTTACCAGTGAAATGTCAACATTACAGGAACACTGCCGATATTGGAACACTTACCAGTGAAATGTCAACATTACAGGAACACTGCCGATATTGGAACCCTTACCAGTGAAATGTCAACATTACAGGAACACTGCCGATATTGGAATCCTTACCAGTGAAATGTCAACATTACAGGAACACTGCCGATACTGGAATCCTTACCAGTGAAATGTCAACGTTACAGGAACACTTCCGATATTGGCATCCTTACCAGTGAAATGTCAACGTTACAGGAACACTGCCGATATTGGCATCCTTACCAGTGAAATGTCAACATTACAGGAACACTGCCAGTATTGGAATCCTTACCAATGAAATGTCAACATTACAGGAACACTGCCAATACTGGAATCCTTACCAATGAAATGTCAACATTACAGGAACACTGCCAATACTGGAATCCTTACCAGTGAAATATCAACACTACTTGGTGACCAAAAAACCAGGAAAAAATAAAAGGGATGAAGTAATCTACACGTTGCTGCATTGTTTTATTTTGCGTTTTTCTTTGTTTGTTTTTTTCCCGGTCGAGCTTATGTCAGCCTTCCTTGGATGTGGGTTCTGATTATACACAGGGAACAGCACCTCTGCCACCACTGAGAAGCCCCAAAAGGAGACATCTTGAGTCACTGATTAATATGTTGTTCCACCTCGCCAGCCCCTTAATGATGCTTTAATTTAATTTTCCCCTTATGATATCAAAATGATGACTGACGTTATTGGAGGGTTTACCGTTACACTTTAAGTTTTAATTTGTAATACAGGACAGTAGTTGAGAGCATAATGAAGTATGTAGTGGATCCATGATACTGAATATGGAAGAAATGTGCTTTGTGTTTCATGCCTCGCGTGATTTTCATTTTCAACAACTTGGTTTTAGAAAATGTATTTTGATCCAAAAATCCAACCATTAAAATTTGCTTTAAAATTATTAGCCTGGATTATGTAAGAACACTGAAGAACTGTTGTAAATTTGTTCGCTTTTAACCATTTTAATGAATCAGAGACATTTCCAGTGCATGTAGGAGACTGTGACGTTTCATATTACAAATAACAAGGAAAAAGAGTTTGCTGCTAACACAATGAAACTGATTCGTGCTTGACATAAATTCAGAACAAAGTTTAAACCCTTTTGAATAATTTCTGACAGACGAAATTTTAAAAACACCCTCATAAAAATGGAGTTTAGGTGAACAGCTGAAGCAGTGAAGCTTTTATTTGTAAGTATAATTTTAAAATGCACTTTCCTTTCGACATTATTTAAATAACTATTATTTAAATTAGAAGCCCGGCAAGCTTTATGAAGCCCGTTGACAGGTTCTTTGAGGGGGTACCCCCACTGAAAGGAAAACCATGGAAACAGCATCACTATACCTCACATTCAGATTCTGCTGAAATGCCGCTCGACATGGCGGCCCCGGCTCTCAGGAGGGCAGCTTCTGTTGTACCTTTCAGCAAAAGCCTGAAAAGCTTGATGCGGCGGATGCCAGGCTGTGTGCTATGGGCAAAAATTACGCTGCAACTTTCTTTGGATTAGCAAATTAATTAAGAAAATAGACTAATTATGCCCAAGAGCTATTTGTACCATGAGAGACAATTACGAGGTGATAGCTGATGCGTGTGCAGGCTGGTTTTAACCCCACCACACACACACACACACACACTCAAGGCCGGTCCTGCACCCTTATTACTGCACGAGCGATCATGAGTCTTCATGTGATGTGTTTCCTGTCCGCTTCATTTAGCTCGGGTATTTATGCTGCTATCACTCATTGTCAACTCGCAGAGAAATCCTGAAGGCTTCATCAGCCGGAAGATTCAGGGCATGCTTGGGGAAAAGCTAATATAAATAAACAAAAAAGGACAGCATCCCATAATTTCTGATTCCAGAACATGCCTAACAGCCTATGTAACTCTCTGTGACTGAGATTTTCATCACATGCCATTCTGTTTGGGAATGGAGATTGTTTTGGTTGGATTATAAAATCCCCTGGATAAATCCTCCTCAACTGAAGAAATGAATGCGCACAGATTGTGGATAAGGGTCGATATTTGCACCAGGGTAAAGCCGCTATAGAAGCTATACTATTTAGCAAGCTTCTAAGTGAAAGCATTTAGCTGACTGCGGAGGGTGGGGGGTAGGAAAGATGCCAGCATTCCTGGACAATTTTGAAGCAAAACAACAGATGGCTTATCGAGTGTGGAAATTAACGTTAATTACGAGGCTATTAGCTGCGAGCGATTCCCGCCGTTGCAGGGAGCAGGGAAGCAGGTAACGGGGAACTGGGTAGAGAACGCTGCGAGTGTCAGAAGGAGGAGAGGAAATCTGGGCAAGCGTTCAGGACCAGAAACAATGGAACACCGGAGCGTGTGGGTCTGGGTGACTCGGCAGGAGATGCGGACATGGTCTGGCACGCCGAAACATGTTTTACAGTTAGCAGTGAGCGAAGCGTGCTTACAGAGAGAGCTTGGAACAGACAGGACTAATCTCCACACAGTTCTATGTGGATCCCCTGGAACGCAGAGCCACTGTGTTGGCGGTGAAAGGTCTATTGTTGTATCACCAGCTTGCCGTTCTGGTTCAAGGTCAGGGTGTTCCACAACAGTTAGGGATATTGTTCTTGCTTGTGCTTATGGGTCAGGGGCTTGCTGAAGCACCTTTGAGTGAAGAATGTAATGTGAATTTCTTCAGTAACAAATAAAATAATTTGCCGTGTCACTTTCAATAATGATATTGGCTAAGCAGCTGAACAAAAAGCATCGTGGGCCAAATGAAACCCAAAAATCAGAATCAGAAATATCTTTATTAGGCAACTATATAAACATACAATGACTTTGTCTTGGTGGTGGGTGGGCGGGCTTCAGTATGCAAGACAATTTCAAGACAATTTAAAAGTTTGTGTACTTGAAATTTTAGACATATTTGTTGCACTGGACTTTCTCTTGACAATAAGAATCAGCAAGATGCTAAGAAGAGTTATAGGGTTACAGCTGACTAAAGTGCAAAGTATATGTTGTTTGCAGACCAGTGATTATTGGTGGAAAGACGCTGTTCCTATGTCTGCTGGTTTGATGGCTCTGAATCTCTATTCCATGAATAGTTATCTTACCATGGTGAAAGGGTTTGTGTCCCGATGACAGTAGAAGATCAAAAACAAAGCACCAGAAACCTCACCCAGAATAGGGACACAGGGACCCCACTCAGAAGCTAGGTCTGGGGGGGCAGCTCCTCAGCGAGCGCCTGGTGGTCAGGCCTTCACCTTCACCTTGGGGTCCCAGCCGTGCACAGCCTGAATGAGCCACACAAGATTGTTCTCCTGCCAGCTGACCACCGGTAGGGGGAGGCATAAGCATCAGTGCCAGTGTGTTCACCTCGGTGAACGAGAGGGTCGCCTTCCTTCGACTTTGAGTCGGGGGAAAGGTTCTGACTGTTGTTTGTGCTTATGTACTGAACATTGATCTACTGGGGGAACTTTAAATAGTCATAGTGTGGGTAATGACAGTGAAACCTAGAAGGGTGCGACTGGGAGGAATGGCCTGCCCAATATGAAGCCGAATGGGGTTCTGTTATTGGATTTCTGTGCTAACCACAGTCTGTCCATAATGAACACCATGTTCAAACATAAGGGTGTTCATAAGTGCACCTGGCACCAGAGGATCCTCTGCCGCAAGTTAATGACTGATTTTGTAATCGTATCATCAGATCATCAGTGACCATATGTCTTGGACATTTGGGTGAAGAGAGGAACTGAGCTGTCAACTGGTCACCACTGGTGCTGAGCTGAATCAGATGGCAGGGGAGGATGCCAGATAGACCTGGTAGACCCCATCACATAGCTGGTAGAGGTCGAGAGATCTTCAACTCACACCTCTGGAAGAACTTCTCTTGCATTCTAAGGGAGACTGAAGACATTGAGCCCAAATGGGCAATGTTCCGTGCCTCCATTGCTGAGGTGGTTATGCAGAGATATGGCCGCAAGGTTGTTGACGCCCATTGCAGTTGAAACCCCCGAATGCAGTGATACACAGCTGCATTAAAGGGAACTGTCAGGCGAAGAAGGAGGCCTTCTGAGCCTGGTTAGCTGGTGGGAGTCTGGAAGCAGCTCACAGGTACTGGTAGGCTAAACGGAATGCAGCTTCGGGAGCTGTGGAAGTAAACTCGGGTGTGGGAGGAGTTTGGTGAGGCCATGGAAAATGATTTTCGGACGGCATCAAAGAGATTCTGGTAAACCATCAGACGACTCAAGAGGGAGGAACGGGGCTTAGCTCATGCTATTTACAGCAGGGAGCGTGTGCTGTTCACCTCAACTGGGAATATACTCAGGCAATGGAAGGAGCACTTTGAAGACCTGCTGAATCCCACTGACACACCTTACTTGGAGGAAATAGAGTTGGAGGACTCAGAGGAGGACGGGCCATCGCTGGGGCTGAAGTACTAAAATAGTCAAAGAAAAAAAAAACACTCTTTGGTGGTAATTAGGGTTGGGAACCTAAAGTAGGTTCTAAATTAGAACAGAAGAGAAAATACCCAGTACCAGGTACCCCTTTTTTCGAATTATGATTCTACATATCACTTCCTAAACACTACACATCTGCCAGGACCTCTTTTAGGTGAATATATCACGCATCAACAGGGAATCAACAGCCATTTGCTTAAACACAAGCTAGCATGTGTGACAACAGCGTGAAAGATAGACAGTGAACATTCAAAAGTGTAGTTTCACTTTATTAAAGAAAATGACATCACATCTATTCTTAAATTACAGGACTGCTGACATTACTTGTCCTAAATCAATGGTGTTTTGGCCAAAGCCCAGTTATATACTAGTTGCCAAGCTAACAGGATAGCCCAGCATTCTGATTCATTAACGTTAGGTTTGTAAAATCCCCGCAGCTCAGCCCAAATAAACACATTTATTTCACACAGTGTTGCTTTTATTTTTATTTACTTCCATCGGTTCCCTTATTTGTCAGCGATTTATTTAATTGAAAAATTTGCCAACTACTGTCCTTGGTAAATTGTTTTAAAAAAAATAGTTTGGGATAGAATGTATGCTGGTTTCAAACATGGATCGTGGCCATTTGGCTCAAATATGTGGCTTCCCTGCACTAGAGAAGGATAGGGCAGAGTGCAATACATGCATGGAATAAGCTGCTCAAATTGCTGCACATTGAACCCAACCAAACATTTAAGGCTGTATGGGATGGATCTGGAAAAAGTGCACAGTGATTAATGCTTTGCGTTCTCCCAGCCTGAATGAACCATCTTCAGCCAGTGGTGACACTAGCACCTCCTGACCAACAGCGACATGGCTGTTCTTGTTGGCACTATAGGGAAAGATGACTAAAGAAAAAACTGAACACCGTTACAGTGCGGTAACTGCATTTGTTATGGTTCGTTAGCGGGCTGGTATAGCATTTTACTTGCTTTACTGCTGTGACATTCTGAATGTTGAAAATAAAGATATTTTGTTATCTATTTTGTTATTTGTCCTCCTCCTTTTACTTTTATGGAATCAAAATGGTAAATCAATAAGAACCGGAATGGATGCGCAGAACTGAAATCAGAATAGGAATCGATAAACTTCAAACGATACCCAACGCTAGTGGTTAGGCTCCAGGGATGGATGAGATTCACCCTGAGTTCTTGAAAGCTTTTGATCTTGTTGGGTCTTGGCTGATACATCTCTTCAACATCGGGTGATTGTTGTGCCTTTGGAGTGGCAGACTGGGGTAGTGGTCCTGCTATTTAAGTAAGTGGACCAGAGGGTGTAATTCAGAGGGATCACACTCCTCATGCTCCCTGGGAAGACCTATGCCAGGGTACTTGAGAGGAGGGTCCGTCAGTTAGTCAAACCTCATATCCAGGAGGAGCAATGCAAATTTTGTCCTGATTGTAGAACACTGAACCAGCTCTTTACTCTCACAAAGATACTGGAGGGTTCAAGGGAATTTCGCCAACCAGTCTACAGGTGTTTTGTGGACTTGGAAAATCCACATGACTGTGTCCCTTGGGGGGCCCTGTGGAGGGCGCTTATGGAGTAGAAGGTACCAGACTGGCTGCTACAGCCCATTAGGTCCCTGAACTGAAGCAAGAGCTTAGGCTGCATTGCCAGTAGTAGGTCAGACTGATAACCAGTGGGTGCTGGTCTCTGCCAGGCCTGTCATTCGTTACTAATTCTGTTCATAACTTTTACGGACAGAATTCATTTGTGCATTCAAGGGGTGGAGGTTGTCCAGTATGATGACCTTGGGTTAGTGCCTTTGCTTTTTTCAGTTGTGATTTCCAGTGTACATGAGTGAAGGAAGAATTGAATGAGAGATTGACAGCATCAACTGATATGTGGACATTGTACCAGTCTATCATGGTGTAGTGAGAGCTCACCTGAAAGGCAAAGCTATCGATTTATTGGTCGATCCATGTTCCGACCCTCACCTATGGTCATGAGCTCAAGGAAGAAGAATTAGATCATGGATAGAAGCAGTGGAAATAAGCCAGCTGAGGTGGTTTGGTGTCTGAAGAGGTGCTCAAGGAATGTCCAACTGGGAGGAAGCCCTAGGGAAGACCAAAGATATGGTGGAGAGATTTTATCTCTCGGCTAGCCTGGGAATACCTGGGTACCCCCCCCCCACCCCAAAGGTGTTGGAAGAGATGGCTGGGGAGGGGGGCTGGGCTTCTCTGTTCAGAATGCTACTCCCATGACTATGTCCCATGTCCCAAGCAGCAGGCAATAGATGGATAGATGGATGGACTCTGTGTCTCCTGTCAAAGGGTAGAGGCTGGAAAGGAAGGCGCCCCATAATGAGAATATTTATGGTCCTCACCAAAGACACTTTTTTTTTTGGGGGGGGGGGGGGGTTTCCTTTTACGTGCATGTGTGTTATTAAAGTCAATAATTGTGAAAATCACAAAGCTATTTGTCAATTTTATATGAACATGGGGGACAACA
>JAODJX010000001.1:30268961-30279585 GCA_026776945.1 Isichthys henryi
CCCCCCCCCCCCCCCCCCCCCCCCCCCCCCCCCCCCCCCCCCCCCCCCCCCCCCCCCCCCCCCCCCCCCCCCATCCATTTACGTGCATGTCTCTTATTAAAGTCAATAATTCTGAAAATCACAAAGCTAGTTGTCAATTTTCTATGAACATGGGGGACAACACTGGGGAGGCAATGGACAACAGTACGGGGTCAGCTAGGAGAGGTGGAGAGGGGCAGAAGATCATGGTGATAAGGGAGGTAGGGGGTGGGGAGGGGCAGGACTGTGTTGTCTGCTCCTCCTTCCCCACAGCGGAGTTGATGAAATTTGCAATGAAAATGCATGCATTTTTAAAGACTCAAGCAGAGAGGTGGGATATTCAAATTCCTCCCTGACTTTTTTTTTGCTCTGGAGGAGAGGGTGTCTCCAGGCAGGTGTTTGGATTGTCTCTCTTGGAGTCAGACAGGCAGAGTCTAAGTTTATTCAAGGGCACGTCTATGCAAGGACTTTGTGATAGGCTGCCATATTCACAAAACACCCAAACCTCAACGCATTATGTCCCCTGAGCAGATGGGAGAATATCCACTGCTTTCAGGTTTCAGCGGCGCTTGATATGCAAGTCGGATTAAGATAAGATAAACTTTCCCGACGGATTCTTGTGCCTACAAGGTATGTAAAGTGCCCACAAACAAACATATAGTGAGAAACATAATGCAATGACACACAGTGCAGATGAGTAAACATAGTGCAAGCAAGTCAACGTGGTGCAAACAAATTTAAAATGTTCCCTGTACACAAACAGAACATCCTGGAAAAGAATATTAAGGAAATAAATATAAATAGAAAATAAATTATCAGAAAGGTATTTGTGCACATAGCACCAGACTTTTTCTAAAGCAAAGATGGGATGCCTTCTGGCTAAGGCATGGCTGACCAGTTTGGTTCTTAGGACTTTATATCTTGTTTTAGTAAAGCAGTGAAACATTTACTGTCAGCTAGCCAGAGACATTGTACATCCAGGAATGACATTACCGTACCAGTGCCAATGATCTGTCTCCTGGAGATACAGGTTTAAAATAATTTGTTTTTATACTGACAACTTGATAATCAAATACATCTACAAACAACAGAACGACAAGCCAGCAGTTTTGTGGTGGTAACTTAAGCCTGAGAAAATGATGGAGTAAGCGTTTAATGTCATTTTTTTCTAGGATATCATTTCCCCTGAATATCATCGTACTATTTATGGTCATTTTAGTTATTTAGTCCGAATACTGAATTTAAATTCCAAATTTCAATTCACACCCTTAATTCCCTTCAGCTCAACCATTGTAACCTGAAGCCTCTTACGATAATTTTCACCTTGTATTCCATTGTTTTGCAACTATTACTATAATTTTTATTATTATTATTATTATTATGCTGGCGTTCAAACGCACGCCTTTTCCCCGAATCCAATCCATCCCCGACCAAGCCCCCGTGTTTTACTTCGCGCTCGCCCAGGGATGAGCGACGCGGCGTCCGCCGGCGCAGATTGGACGCTTCCGGCCCGTCAGGAGAGGAGGGTGGGGGAAAACCAGGGGAGACCGGGGAAGGAGTACGGCAGGGCCGCTGTGAAAGCGGGGCGCACGGCCGCTACAGCCGAGAAGGACGGCGCGTCGTCGACCGCGGAAGAGCTCGCAGTCCGTGTGCGGAGACGAGGACGTGACGCTCGCTGCAAGGCCATCTTACTGGCTTCTCCCTCCGGCTTGGGAGAGGGATGCTTTGCCCGATTACTCCTCTGTACGGCAGGTTGCTGGGCTTATCGTCTACAGCTACTCTGCCACTGAAAGGAGCGCCACACGAGGGAGGAATCTAAATGCAGTATCCCTTTACAGATCTCTGAAATAAACTCTGCTTTTTTCCTCTCCCCTTTCTTTTTCTCCTCTTCAAATACGAGGCCCTCCGTCAATACAGGGGGGAGGACCGCCGCTTTCCGCCCGATACCGACTGGATGGCTGGACACTTAAACGCTTCAAAGCCAGTTTCGAGAAGCTGTCCCATGAAAGCGATTTGAAGGGCTTTTCCGGGGAAAACGGCATATATACATATTTTAAAGGAAGAAGCTTGGAGTGTTTGTCGATCATCTAAAAAAGGCTCCCCTCCTATCCACTTAAAGCCACGGCCGCTTTGTTTTTCTTGCTTTTCTTGAAGAGTCTTTTAAAGGCGATCTTTCCTGTTAAGTAAATCCGGGAAAGCCGATTGCCGAAAACAAACCTCGCTGCGTCCTTCGCTGGCAGCTTTTCTTAAGTACGGGCAGCATTACCTGCTGCCTGAAAGTGCGGCTTATTTATCTGCCGGTGATATTTGCGAAACTGTGCCGGACTAATACGGACAAAGGATCCCTTGTTTTGTTGTCAGTGAGATCAGTGCATAAATGCGAGAAAGACCGACTCCACACACGTCAGTCCTGTAGTAACTGTAACAAATTATGATATTATTTGCCGTGTTTGATACTATTTAGATAGGCTGTTGTTCTGGTATTCGGATTGCGCTTGATGGTACTGGGCTCCTGTGAAGCAGTAATAATGGAAGATCGGTGGGAGAATATCGCATGAAGGACACCGCTAAGTTTGGCGTGATTTACCTCATGTTGGCCATTTGACGACAGGAGGTGTTGGGATCGAGCGGACCACATTATTTCTGCGCGGCCCCAGGCGCTTCCCAGCCAAATCCGGCAGCGGGGTTAAGCTGTAACAATCTGCCGGGCAGTATGCGGGGAGGGGGGCAGCGCACCTAAACATCTCCACCTGATGCTGAGAGGTCTTCGACGAGCCGCCGGGGGCGGGGGCTGGAGCCTCGGGGGCTGATGCGCCGACGCCTAGCTGGGTGATCGGGTGGACCGGCTCTGCGTGACCCATCCCCCCAGCACACGTGGTGGACTGGGCATCTCCGCAACTCCCGTTAAGGTACGGATCACTCTTTACAAACTCCCGGCAGAGTTCAGGCACCGTTCGCAAGACAGGTAAACTCTGAATTGGTACATGCTTATTAATTACAAATGATCATGCTCTAAATTCTTCCTAACATGGGCATAAATATGCGGAAAGTTTGTCGTGTTTAAATGAGCGACACGGGGTTCCTGTTTATTATCGTCACACATCTGTTTATAAATGTCATGTGGGTGAGTATAATTAGCATTGTCTCCCCTGTTTTTTGGGAGCAAGATTTCATGAATTACTGGTGGTTTCAGCATTAAGACGTATGTAAATTAACTTGTACGTTCACGCACTGATGGTATGTTGTACTTTTGTAGCGCAGACGGATAGTCGGCGCGGTCGGGCATTAACACGGGGACTGCCCGCCATCACTAGATAGACCAATTACTTGTATTAATGACGGTACAATTTTGTCCAGGAGTGTGACCGATCGACTGAAAAGTCGGAAATCTGAAATCGATTTGCATGGATTTCTTTTTCGGGTCGACTGATCTCGTTGACGCAGATGAACTTCACGCTCGGTGCCGGAATGAGGTCTTGACCGATAAGCGCGCATCTAGGCTGACGTCCATTGATTTCCAGCGGCAAGTCCCAGGGAAGCGATCGCAGGTCGTGTTGCTGGGTTTAATGTCTGGCTGGGGGGGTCAGTAGTCTTGTTGTTCACCCGCGTCTAATTTAAGGCCTCCCCGAGACTGCCAGTCCCTGGGTGGCTTTTCAAGTGACATCTTAAGATAAATTCTTATAACAAGTCCAAGCATGAGTGTGTCATTGCTGATCTCTTTGTGGCAGCGTGGTCAAATCCTGCAAATGTCTGTGAAATAAATGCTCCTGAGAAAAACTAAACCTGACAGATTTGTATATAATGCGGAAGTATTCTGTTTATATGTATTCTGATTATTTTTGTATTTAGATTAATAATAATAATAATAAATCATTTATTTGCTATTTTTTAAGGGACACTTTTAAGAAACATTTCATGTTTCAATGGTATAAAGTGACTGTTTTATCCGAGGGTATTTACTGTAGTTTGGAGTAGATTACGTGTCATAAGGCAGCTGTGTATTAACATAAGCTAAGATTCCGTTTCAAGGGTCACTTGATGCTTGTAGTGCGTCTGTGGGTCAGACTTGCTTCTGCACAGTTAAATGATACCGGTATTTGTTTGGGAAGACGAGTACTAAACAGCTGAGTTTGTAGACATCTTTAAATGGAGTCCATCCTGGCGTATTCTTCAGAAGGCTGAAGGGTGGGGGGCAAAGAGAACCGCAGCCTTTTGAATAGTATGGGTATCCCCTTCTTTATGAAAGCAGAGCGTCCCTGTGAAACCTTTTGAAAGCCAAAATGGCATAAAGCAAAGACGCAATTGCTATTAACTTACATGGGAAAAATCTTGGAAAAAGCCTTCCCAGTCCAAATGAATAACCTACTAAATCAACCCAGATAACGCACAAAACCTAAAGTAACACTACCATATAGTAAAAGCTGGCATGATAGGATAAATATGCAGCCTATATAAAGTAGAAATAATGTTCGTACAGTGTCGTTTCACTTACCTGCATCAATACAGTCATGCGTCCCTTAACGACAGGGATACGTTCTGAGAAATGCGTCAGGTGATGTTCTGATTGTGCGAACATCAGAGTGTATTTACTAAAACCTAGATGACATCGCCTACTACACACCTAGGCTGTATGGCATAGCTGAAATAACGGCATGAAGTATAATTTAGTGAATAGCTATGTTACTGGTTCATCATTATCATGTAATGTGCACTGTTCATGATTGTATGTGCTGTACTTTTAAACGACTGGCAGCACAGTAGGTTTGTTTACACCAGTATCTCCGCAAACATGAGTAATCCGTTGTGCTACGTTTTTTACGACGGCTACGACTTAATAGGAGTTTTCACCGCAGTCATATTCTGTCCCTTGTTGATCGAAGCATCGTTATGTGTCGCATGACTGTCTATGTGTAAGTGGTCCACTGATAAACAAAAACAAAATGCTATTGTTGCTTTTGCCAATTTTTTTGTAAAAGCAAAAATCCTTTGCGTAATTCTTTCGGTTAGTGAAAACAGGCGCTAATGTAAGTGTTTCGTAAAAGCACAGTGCCGTAAAGCGGGGAATACCTCTATCTGACGCAGCGACATTGAGATATTTGTGTGTTTTGTGGTGGGATTACTGCAATATTGTTTGACAGAAGAGCAGGGAGTCTGTAGCTTTAGATTTCATGGAAAGGTCACCATTATTTAGAAAATCATCCGTTTTTGACCAGAAGCTAGAGGGCATGTGCCTGCCAAACAGGCAGACGTGCGGGCAGCCCTGGGGTCCTGTGTGACTGATTTACACGGCCTGCTCCATTTGCCCCCGCCTTTCTTAGGGTATGAGGTTTGTATCATGGCCATCAGGATCACCACCTTTGCCCCTGTGGGTGGGTACTCTGTGCTGGGGGCTCTGACCTGGTAAGCTGACATCCATTGCATTGGCAAAGCCTGCTCCCCCCAAGTACAGATAGGAGGGATCTGGTGGAAGGGTCTTCCCGCAACTTCTCTGACTGGCCATTGATGGACTGACTCCCCCCCTCCCCCCCCCTTGATTTTTAAAGATCATCCCCTAATGAAGAGAGAGGGGGTTGTGATCAGTTAATATGCAGGGACTCAGGCCAAGCTTGGATTTCTGTAGCCAGGATGCGGCATTCCGAGTGAAATCACAGTCCTTGGATTTTCCAGTTCTTGGAAGCCACGTCCGACCCAGAGCCTTTGAGTCATGTTTGCAATTCTGAGATGAGATGGGGTTTGGACCAGCTAACAGTAAGGCATTACCGTTCTCGGAGGAAGGGCGAGGGTTCTGAACTTGATGACACAGCAGCATATTTGGCGTTCCGCACGTGGGATTCTGTATTAACGTCAAACCCCCGAATTAGCGAGCCGAATGGCGGATGGGCAGCACGCCAGCGGGGGACATGCTGGACTGGCCGCTGGGTCTGTGCGACGGAGTGGAACTGAGTGGCGCTGGGTGCTGACGGGTGGATCTGCATAGTGGCGGAGCGGAACCGCTGGACGGCGGCTGCAGGATCTGCATTGCAGTCGAGCGGAACTGTAAATGTTGGATGCTGGCTGCAGGGTCCAGATCTGCACAGCGGCTGAGTGGAGCCTGGCGTTGGCTTGGCTGGTCGCTGATTGGTTTTAGCAGGGCATTGGGTCCCGAGGACCGAGTTTGAGAACCAATGCATTAGGGTGATACTTCCCTCATGAATATTCATGACGTTCACTGGTCACATGACTTGTCATAAAACCAATCAGCGACTTTGAGAACCACTGCCCTAATGTGACTGGCTGACTTGTCTCCTGAGCTGGATTCCTCTTTATCACAATCCAGCAAATGGTGCCTTATTCCAATTCACGGTCTGCAGAAGATGTCAGTACTTTCCTTTAGTTTAATATCACTGCCTTTTGATACTGTGTCTTCTATTTACATACCAAAGCTTTTGAGTGCATGTTGTTTGGGGGCTTTTTCTTTAGGGAGAGGTCAAACTGAAATTTGGGTTGTGTTTCAGGCAGCCTGTCGGCTCTCTTTGCTCTTGATTTGATTTGATCTGATCCGACTCTTGTTTATAACCCAGGTGCTGTAGACTCTCTGAAACTGGTTTAGAGCAGCAGAAGGTATTTTATCATGAGTTAGATGGAAGTATAATAATTTGTATCTCGTTTGTCCTGCACATCTGGATCGAAAGCTCTGTGTTCCAGCAGAAACGGTTCTGCGAAGATAATTGTGTAGCGTTGAGTTCAGAATGGATGATATTCACATGAGACACACATGGCCTCCTTTGCAATTTTTAGTATGCGCATAAATTTGATAATGACTGCTAATTGCTAGCACTGTTTGAGCTGCCAGTTCACTTGTTGTTGCCCCATAGAAGCCAGTTTTACAGCCCGTGGCATAAACTGTGGAGGTCAAAGGTCAGATCAAGCACGAACTCGAGTGGCGGTCCCGAACTCGTACCCCCGCAGGCCCATGTGACTGAACCGCACGTGGGGGGGCTTTGAGGCAGCAATGCGTTTTGGTTTCAGTAGTGTGAAAAATTGCTGAAGCAACTAATGATGGTTTTCAGTCTAACTGCTCTTAGGTAGCAGAAATGCCAAGTTCTGACGGTAGCAAGAACTGAATGCGTGACATCAGGAAGTTGTCAGACAGACTGCGCCGCCATTGGCAGACCACATCCGCGCTCTCTTGTAATGAAGCTTGCAGTCTGACTGCACAGTACCTCCTTGAGTGCATTTAAACTCGAGTCCCCCACCGCTTTCTCCACGCTACATTTCTGTCTCCCTTTGAACTGTAACTGCCGGGTTAAAAGAATGTTAAATAAAAAAAAAAAAGTTTCTGCATGTTTTCCCATTTATGTTTGCTTTTAGTATTAAACTTGCCTACACTCCCGACTAAAGCGATAGACCGATCTTTGTGTCTGTTAAAGCATGTAGTCTTTGTACTTGAAGCGCTCCCTGGTGGTCTGTATTATGTAAAAGTATTTTAATAAATTTTTGCTGCAGTACAATCTGACGACAGTGAGACGTCTTCAAGGACAGACCAATTGCCCGCTTGCGGTCACACCCCAGCACATGCCGGTAATAGATGAAGTTGTCGGTGGACGATGACTGTGAGAGATCGCCCGCTTTGGTATCGCCGAGGAACATCTGGGCTGCCCCCGGGCGCCCCGCCTTTGGGCTTGGAGCGGCTCGCCGTGCCCACCGGTTGGCTGTATCAGTGGGATAAGGGGTGCCAAGCCAGAGCATGTCCGTGGTGTTCCTTCCAGCCAAGTGGAACTTGACCTACAAAGTGCCGGAGAGTGCTGGAAATGAAGTGCCATCCGTCACCCTGCTGCCCAGCCCGCCGTGATTATTTTAGTTGGTGCGAGTTGGGGGAGGGGGGCGGCAGGTCACGGCACTGTTTCCTGAATGAGCGATGGCACCCCACACCCCCCCTCACCACCCTAGGGACCAGTGCTGAGCAGAATGGAGCAGTGATTTGATGGTTGAGGGGTTTGTGGTTGCGGCTGATGGATTTATGACTTGGGGTTGGTCAGTCTGTGCCATGGCCGCAGGTGGGTTGCGGTGTGTATCCTCGCGTGTGTCTCTTTAAATATGGGCTGGCGTGGATTTCTCAGGCTAGAGCATTGATTGGCTGAGGATATATGGCGGGGTCTTCCTCATTCCTGGCACGTGCCTCGCGCCTCCTGTGCCTCCCTCTTAATCCATTCTGTTTCCTTGGTGGCCCCAGGTGCGGCCGCACTCCTTGATTGGCACCCTCGATTATCGACGGGGTCACCCCCCGCCTCTGAGGGTGAGGGGACCGCCACACTAAAAGATGACTGTGCCCCCCCCCCCAGCTGGAAGTGCACAACAAAGAGCGTTTCTCTCTGGCACAGACGTGCCCTCCTCATTGTCAGGAGATAGCCGGGACCTGCGCTCGAGGGAGTGTGGAGCGTGTTGGGCTCTGCTTGTGACGTGTCCTCTTTTTCAGGGCGTCTGATCGCGTCCGAAACGGGAGCTGGGAGGGAGGACAGCCCTCCCCCACCCTCGCCGATGTTTATCTGCTGAGTGCTCTGTCACTCTTGCCGCTGTTGCTATGTCAAGAAAAACAGTGACTTTTTTAAAAATGAAAAGGCTGTTTGTATATCTGTTTTCCAATTTTTCTGATTTCTCACCATGTGAAAGCTGCCGAGCAGATAGTCTGCCGATGCAAATTAATGGAAATTTACTTCTTGCTGATTCTCTCTCCCCCCCTACAGATGTCGTTCCCGTTTGGAGTTACAGCAGCATTTTGTGCCGGTAGGTAGTGTAGCGGTTAAGGATTCATACCTGAAGTTTGGAGTTTAAATAAATGAAAACATGCAGCTGTATAAATAGGTACAATTTCAGGTCATGGAGAGTAAGTGACAGATGGGGACCTAAATAATTAATGATGTAAATGAGTTTCAAAAGTACCATGATTATACTCAAGCATTATACAGCATTTCTAGTAGTCTATCAGGTCAGATTGGCTGAGGGGTTATTGCAAAATTCTTTAATTTTATGACTATATTATAATTTTTTTAAATCAAATGTCAGGAGAGCAATTGCTGTTGAACTTTATAATATAGAAGCCACAGCACAACTTTAAATAACCATATTTTATGAAGAAAAAGGCGGCAAGTTATGGTGCCTAAGACCCCCTGGTGGGGGGGGGAGGGGGGTGTTGTTGGTGATCCAGGTGCCCTGTTAGTCAGGATCGCGTGCGTCGTGTCACAGTGTAACGCGAACGGCACCCTCCACCCCGACTTACACTAATTGCAATTAGTTTTGAACGGCCCCTGTTTGGAGAGGGGGAGGGAGAGGCGTAGGTGAGCATGCAGAGTGGCGTCTGATCTGGGCCCCCGGCGCACTCCCCCGCTGCCATAGCTAATGACATCGTTAATGACATGAAATCCGTTGGAGGAGGGGCGTTGCCTGGCTCTCGAGCATTTCCATTTTATTGCACGGTTCCGGTGTCCTATCTCAGGTGGGCTTCGGACAATTGGATTACATTCTGACTCCTGGTGCCTGGCCCACGTTTGCACATCCAGCTACAGCTAGGGGGTAGCAGGCTTCCTGGGGCTTTTCCGAGGGTGGGGTCTGTGAATGACTGGCTCATGCTGAGTTAGTCACCGGGTGTGAAAATCTGTGTTTTTAAAAGCACGACTCCTACCCCCCATCTAAGGCTCCGGGGTTAGATTTGCACTCCAGAGAGAGTCTCCCCTGCCATGTTCATAAATAAACATCGGCGGTCCCTTTTAAAGTGTCATAAAATTAAAATTAGTAACATTACCTGTGCACAGAGGCTTTTGCTGAGAGCTGCTTTGCGTTCGCCGGCCAGAGAGTAATTTTCCTTCCCAGAGATCCTCCGAGCTCCTCTAAACACAGGCGGGGCTAAGCGCCCTTTAGATGATGAATATTCGGCAAGGCAGTGACCCACCCCCCCCCCCCCCCCCAAAAAAAAACCTTTACTATTTCCAGCACCACAAGCTCCTGATTAATAAGCTTCCCAAAAACCGTCAAGCTCCAAACCTACTCTGGACCTTAAGTTGCAGTTTATCTTAAAGCTATTTTAAAAACAGGGGACTGGCCATCTGTACATTAAGAGATCCTCCTCTGCACGGCATTTGAAATTGCCTGTCAACCCCTGGAGATGTTTATATTCAGATGGATATGGGCGATTTTTATTTATTTATTCTTTTAAAAGGAAAAAAGCTGCCTTTTTTCTGAGGTTTGAGGGGAACTTGTATGGTTTTATGAGGCGAGATGTCGGCATAAAGGCAGATCAGCTGCCCAGGCAGAGCGCCGTCTCATTTAGAAAGGGTAAATGGATCATTCAACAAAAAAAAAGGATTCTCAGTCCGTGGAGCGAGATTGCATCTCCATGGTGACAGGAAGTCACTCTCCGTCAGGCTCACGTCGCCATGGCGAGCGGAGCAGCTCAGGATGCAGCGTCCCAGGGAAGCGGCCCAGCCACGTTCAGGCCGAAAGCCTTTACTTGTGAACGGAGAGGCGAGGTCTGTGACAACCCCCAGTTATTAATTCTCATGATGGTCGCTTGTATGGTTTTCTAAAGCCACAGAGGGCAGTGGGTCTGCGTGGAGGTGTCAGCTGGGGACAG
>JAODJX010000001.1:30282169-30305684 GCA_026776945.1 Isichthys henryi
CACCCAGCCACTCCCCCCTCCTTGCGCGTCCCCGTCCGTTCTGGTCTATTTCGGGCCTCTGCGTCTCAGGCACCACCTGCGAGTGCTTTAATTAGCTCACATCTGCTTCCTCTACATCAGCTAATAGAGGCTGCATGGCTCTTGCTGGCTTCACTGTGGCCTGAAAGCGGCCTTCTGCTGTGGCCCCCAAATAGACAATCTCATTACCCCCCTGTGGTCACGTTCCCTAGTGCCGGAATCTCTCATTTCCTTATGTGTTAATTACCTCCTTTCGACAATGATAGCTGTATTCAGAACCACGCTTTCCCATGCTAGAATGAGCCATTATGGGTAAAAAACATGCAAATGTACAGTTACAGCATTTTTTCCATAAACAGAGGGTGACATGGGAAAATAAATGTCATTTTTTAAACCTGATTTTTTCCCCTGGTTTTCTGAAGTAAACAAGTTTAAAATGAAAAAGCCCCCATGATATTCAAAAACATGAAGCAATATTCAAACGAACAATATTAGAATTTATGAAGCCATCTGTTTGTATTTTCCAGTAATGCACAGTTTGGTGCAGGTGTATTATCACAGCACACAGTTTCTTGAAATGGAAAAACTGCATCTTAAAGAGATAAAAGTTTTTTGTCTCTATGTCTTCCAAACAGGTTTGCGTAGCAGCTATTCCTGCAGCGTGTGCAACGTGATCCTGAACTCCATCGAGCAGTACCACGCACACCTCCGGGGCTCCAAGCACCAGAATAAGTGAGTGGCCCTGCTAACGAATCTAATGGAGACTCGCTTTGGTACCTCAATGAGTAGCCTGCTAATACTAGCCTGGCTAAACTCTCCTTGTTAGCTCAGTGAGTAGCCCTGCTAATACTAGCCTGGCTAAACTCTCCTTGCTAGCTCAGTGAGTAGCCCTGCTAATACTAGCCTGGCTAAACTCTCCTTGTTAGCTCAGTGAGTAGCCTGCTAATGCTAGCCTGGCTAAACTCTCCTTGCTAGCTCAGTGAGTAGCCCTGCTAATGCTAATGTAGCAAAATGCTAATTCAAGGTCGCATTACTGCTTTAATCGCTAGTTCTGAGAATGATATGTACTTTAGCGTGTATCCCCAGTATGTTGGATTGCCATGTTCAATCTGAAGAAATGCTGGATGGCAAACCTGGGGTCGGCGACATTAAATTTTGCTGAGCGGGGGAAGACATATGGTTCAAAATGGCGCAGCTTTTTATTTTTCGATATGGTGGCTTACTTAACTAACATTAAGACAGATTGGCAATATCCCACTTAACAGTGTTAATGGAACAGAGACGGGCATATTTTAGGCCTTACTGGCTTCAATCTGGGTGTCTATGACCTCATTCTTGTGGGGTAAAAGTCGACCTCCCTCATGCGACTTCAGTGGACGGTTTTCAGGGCTGCATTTGCCAGTTAGAAATGCAAAAATTGATTAACCCATAGGTGTATTTTTGAGGTGGTATAAGCTTTGATAGATGAAACATTATCTTAGATCTACCAGAGAAGCATTTCAGGTGGGGATTTATTCGAAGTAAGGTAACATCACAGATCTGTAATAGCGCATATTAATGTCTGGCTCATTCTAGTTCGCTGCTCTCAGTCACAGAGCTGTGCTCAGAAGAGGAAAAAATGTGGAGGAAGAGGAGTTATGGGCAACAGGCTTGTTTTCATGATTTGGGGCATGAGGCAGAGGGACTCAATCAGTCCTCTGAATCAAGCACAGGTCTCACCTGCTCCTGCTGTGCCCCCCTTCCGCCATTGAGTGGAGGGGAGATGTCGGATGCATTCATTACTTAGCTGCAGCGGCGTCCTGCCTCCCGGACGTTCCCCGTCTCCTGTCCTGCCAGCCTCCTTATTAAAGCAGGATGGTACTACGTCAGGGTCGGGCTGCGGAGACAAATTGGAATTCCGGCAACATGACAGCCAGCTTGACATTCTCGACGCATGGCAACTGCGCGCGGAAGCCGACCTCCCATCTCCCACATGGTCTTCAAACATACGCCCAAGAAGATGCTTGTAGCCACCCCCCTGCCTACAGTTTATTTTACCTTCTTTCGAACCACAAACCCGCAGAAGGTCATTTGTGATTTTTTGACGGCTGGTTACATTGCGGCGGCTTCAGGTGTCGGGGAAACCGATGGTCCCGCTGTGCATTCATGACACGACTATTGGCCATCTAAGCTGTGAGCATTAGCCTGTGGCTAATACGGGCTCATGTTGAGGGGTTAGTCGCCATTTAACTCATTCGCGGGAGTTTCAGTCGTGCGTCTGTTTAAGTGGGTGGTCCACAGTAGGTGGCTTAATATACTATTACGGGCTGGATCTCCACCACAGAAAAAAAACAGCACAACGTTTATGTGTTTAAAGATGCCCTATTACATATTAATTCATTAAAAACAACAGGTACATGCCAACAAATCAGTCCTTCACACTCCTCCCTCATCCCGAGTTGCTCGGCAACTCATTGCTTTGGAAGGGAAGGGAGGAGGGCTCTGTCTCGGACAGATGCTATCGCGCAGCGTGGAGGTGAGTGTGGCGCGGCCGTCTGCCGATAGCACGTGCCAGCGCTCGGAAAGTCATGGGCGGCCATTATCCTAATCTCTCCCGGCAGAGCTCACATGGAATAGTTGCACTGGGAGATAAAGATGGAGGAAAAATTGGCCTGTAATGATAAGAAACGGATCATTATTAAATGCATATTAGAGGAAACAACCCCAGGGCATCAATTTGGGTGTTTTTCATCTTAAATGAGGCGTTTTTAAGTCTTCTAAGCAAGTGAAGAATATTACAGATATGTATCGCAAAACAAACGATGGAGAGACACTTAGGTTTGGTTGGGGGGAGGGGGTTCCTACTGGGAGGATGGCAGCATATTTTTACAGAGGGTGGGTAACGATGCTTCTTGTGCCTAATGATGTTTCAAACGATCTGAACAGCTGTATCCTCCATGCAGATCGACGTTAAAAACATGCATCTAAGCAAGTTTTGCTGGAAGTTTGTTGCAAAGGCCGCTATTAATGGCTGTTTACCAAATGAAAAAAAATAATCATATTTCCGCACCATTGGTTTTAAAACGGTGGCTTTAATGACGTCGAGGGACTTCGCCACCCTTTGTTTGTGTGCAAACTTTAATCGGCGTGGATGATTACAAATACTTCAAGGGGCTTTATCTCAAACTGGAAAAAATCCACAGGGTAACACTGTGCTCTATAAAAAGCAATAAAATCTTTGTATTTATTTTTGACATGAAGTAATTTTAGCTCATTCAGAGTCGGTCTGCAGATTTTGATGTGCCTGTGTAAGAAAATGTCAAGGGTGAAGAGAAATGACTGGCTTTTGATTAAGTCTGGGTATGCGCTACCCTCTCGGACAGCTGTCACCACTCCCCCGTGTTGGTGTCTACCTCCGTTTGTTGCCTTTTCTTAGCTTTATTAAGCAAGGTTGCGGGAAAAAAAAATTCAGCCCCTAAATTGCCTGTGTGATTGACTCACCCCGTGTTCTGCAATGTGAGTCTCGTCACCATGGCGTCGCAGCCTGGCCTGCAGGAGGCCTCTGGGTGCTGCGTGTCAGAGCGCAAAGGCAGCTTAGTTGTGACAGATCAGGTGGCCAAGCCATCACCTGCTCCCTCCCAGCCACTTCCACAGACCTTTTCATCCCTCCCCATCCCCTTCGGACTACCCGGGCAGGTTCAGCTAACAACCTAACTAGTTAGGACAGGAGTATTTATAGTCAAGGCCTGTCTTCATGCTCAGCTTTTCTGCCAGTAGTGTGTCCCGGCCTCTGTTCATTTCCTAGCTGGAGCACAGAGGACAGAGGGGAGTGACCTGGGATTCGTCCCACTCCCCACGGGGGCCCGTTGGCCCGCTTGGTTTCAGCGATAATGGAAAATCACGCAGCCGCCTTTGTCTCCTCTCCAGCTCCTCTTGTCCTTCTCTGGCATAAACGTCGCAACTGTGTCGTGTATCTATCAACAAGTCACACAAAGTGATGTACAGAATAACTCATCTATTTCTCTGCTCTTAGAACTCCCCTTACTTCCAAGCCGACAAGCCAACACACGCATACAAACACCTACTTAAAAGTCCCAGCCGAAAGGCTGCCAGGAAACTTTGATTTTGTGAAGTTTGTCTTTACGATATGATGACTCCAGCCCACTCCCCTCTGTCATACGCATCAAAGACGAGACTCTTGATCCATTGCATTGACGTCACTGGCACTTATCTCCTAGCTGCCCTCAGAAGATTTGGTACCTCTTATCTGTTACTGGGAGTAGTCATGCTGGGCCAGTAGATCATTTTAGGATGAGATGGGGCAGGTTTTGGGAGGATGATGTGGGGGTGGGGGGGTGCATTTGGTCCAGCTTTCACCTCTAGGACTTTTTTCCTTGTTAACTCAAAGGGAAGTTTATGGTGTGTTCGGTGTGCAAGTGGGCCATAACCGATTGGATAAGGAAGTGATTCAGCAGCAAGGAAGAGGCAACAGAGAGAAAGAATAATGGGGGCAGGATTCAGGGTATTAGAAAGTCAGTATTTTATCGTCAAACGAACTGACGTTACATGCTAAAATATTCAAAGGAAATGGACCATTTTTCACAAATGTAGTACATTCTGTTTTCATGCACAATCAACCTAAATATTAATATATATTACTAAATATAATAAGTTTCTTTGTTCATTTATTTTGTGCGATATGTACAGCAGCTATCTTAGTATTAGTGGTGACCGTGGATGAGCATTCAAGTGGCTATGGATTCCCCATCTCTGCATTCCGAGAACGAGAGGGACATATGCCATTAAACACTCATTTCTGCTTCCATCAGTCAAATGGTAATGGGGTTGGGGGGGGGCTGCTTTTGTCCACTGTGCGTGTCAGTGTGTGTTGGGGCCATGTAATAGTTGTGGTTGAGTTGGGCTCTGCAAGGTTGAGGCGGGAACCCCAGAATGAGACACCAGCTGTCCACGCTAACTGCCTGCGAGTTTCCCCAGGGCTGGGGAAGCAAAAGGCTAAAGAGGCTGTAGCAGACAGCATGTTCGGGTATCGTTGTTCCATTAATCTATCACTGATCTTCTCATCTCCTGAAAACGAATTATGCTGCTTGTCTGGCAGAATAAGCAAAATACAAAAGCGACCGACCATCGAGCTGTCGGCCTCGCAAGTACTAGCATTAAAGTTTCATTTGCAGTGTGACTCTCTGATCCATCTTACACTGCGATTTGCCTTGGCAGTGAGTGGTAGCACGCAAGCCATCCGCTTCACCGTCATCTCAAGCTCTCGCCTCTCGTATAGTTTTTTTTCCCCCCATGATAAAAGCATCAGATGCACTTCCCCCGGTTTCTGGACGGTCTTTATATGGGGCAAAAAATATCCCTGTTTGCAGAAGGGGCACCTTAAAAGCTTTGGTAGAAGGAAAAAGGGCTTGAGAGATGAAGTGGTTGCCTGTTTAGGCAGTGAGGAGTCTGGCTTTGGAGATGTTTCACACACCACAAGCAGTACAGTCATTCAGACAAAGGAGAGGAATGGATCACAGCACCCCCTCCCTCGTCCATCAGTGTTCCCCCCCCCTCAGAAATAGCTGGCTGAGAGTCAATGAGATTCACCAGCAAGGTCAGAGGCTGCAGCCCTTCTATTCGCCCAGCTTATGTCATGACCTACTTGTCCGATCCTCCCATGTGCCAGGCCCCCTTGTTACCTCGTATGGAATCCCGGTGTCCTCAGCTGTGTCTAGTTGTTGTTAATCAATTCTATGTATTTAGTGCTTCCGAGTCTGTCTTACCCCTGTCCGGTCATTGACGTTCGCGCTTACGTTTCCCTCCTGTGTTTTGGTGATTTCCCCGAATAAAACCCCATTTACCCGACTTCACGGCTTTCTGTGCTGCTTCCCCAGACTCAATCCGTAACGCATCCGACCGAGTCTTCCTGCTCTTTGTCATATCTTCCTTGAATCATCCTCTTCAATCCAGGGTCACATCATCTATTCGGTCGCGGCGCACCTGAAGTCCCCCATTTGCCCCCATAATGTAATAATCCCACAGCCCGCGCACACACAGGCACACACGTGCACACACGTAAATTTGTGGTGCTGCGACGTGAAATCCTTTGTCCCCCTGGGAGGTGGACGATTGCTTGGTTGCCATGGCGCCCTAATCAGATACCCTCACATGTACCACTGACTGAATCCCTCCCATCAGCCAAAATCACTGCTTCTTAACCGGCAGTGACTGTAATTTAATATAACTATGGCTGAAAGTATTCTTCTTCCTAGACTGAAAATGTAATTTAAAAAAATCATTTTGGCACTCATTTTTTCCCCCAAACATTTTTGCTGAATATTTGTTTACTTCTCATTTGCGTTTGTAGCCTTCCTGATCACATTCACCAGTCCGGTCATTCTTTTCTGACCCTCTCTCATTAACAAGGTGACATATTTGCTGCTTTTTGGGTGTTTTCAGTTTATTTCACCATTCTCTGTAAAATTCTACGCACCAGTGTATGAAAATCCCAGGAAGGGGGCTGTTTCTCAGAAGCCGGGACCCTCATATCTGGCACGAACAATCATGCTGCATTTAAAATCCCTTAGATCAGACGTCTTAGTAATCCTAATGCTTAGCCAGCCAGGAGCTGAGCATCCCGACCTTGTCGGTGTGCTATATAGCTGCAGCCACGTGATTGGCTGTCTGGAGGAGCAGGCTGTTTGCGTTCACCAGCAGATGTATCTAATAAAGTGGCCACTGGGTGTTTTATTGTTTTATGTTGATCATGAGGTCAAATTTTATGAGAAAGATTTTATATTAGACTCATAAAATGGATAAATATCACAGAAGAACATAGAAAAATGATTTTCTGCCAAACCAAGGAGGTCATGTTTCCCCTTAAAAAACTTATTAGACCTGACATATTCTTTGAATGGATGGGAGTCAAAATTTTTAATTTTCATGTTTCGACAGGCCAAGTGGATACTAGGGCAGCAGAGTACGAATTTTATGTACTTTGCTGTGACAGTTTGGCCTGCCAGGGCGAATCCTCCCCCACCCCCCATTTCAGGAGTCCGAACTTTCTGGAATAGGAGTACATTCTTGGCAGCACCCAGAAGTTCATCTTAGTGAGGTTCAGGCCACATTGTCTGGTGCCTGGCGCTTGCCAAGGCGACAGGGATTGTGCCTACTGTCTGTGCGCTCTGTCTGGGGCACCCCGGTGCACATTCCCCCTGTGTTTCACCTTCAGAGTCGCAATGAGGGATACACAGGGCGTAACGTTATTTTTAATTAAAGATCATAGACTCACAAGCAGATGACGGAAACTGTGGAGATAATGGTACGATTCTAGGTGATTCTAGAACCTAAGTGTTTCCCCTGGCTCGAGACTAGGATTGTGATGATGTCATTTAAGCGCTCCCCACCATGAAAACGCTTCAGAATGAGGAGAGTGGGCGTGAATTTGCCCCTCGGCTGTAATCAGCCAGTGTGACATGCCCTGTATTGGACTCGGGAGGATGCGGGCTTTAATGTTGATAGGCAGGTGCAGATTTGTGTGAGCCAACCACTCCATCCCGCTGTAGCCTTTCTTCATTAAAATAGAAAACAACGGCGATTCGGGGGTGACAGCAGTGTAAATCTGGAGGGGAGGATGTTTCATTACCCATTTCGTGAAGGTGGGTTTTTTTTCATTAAATGTTGAGCAATGGTGTCACTCGGGGTGGACGAGTTTGAAATGTTCCGTTCGGCTTTACCGGTGGCACCCCTGAAATGCGTCTGTTTGCACGGTTTGCCGGTCCGATCTCCCACATCTTTGCTGGTTTGCCACATCCTATCCATCCATGGCAATAATCAGCACTTTACTGTAGTTGTCCTGGAAATCGTTCAAACGGCTAGCTTAAATCCATCTGTTGAGTTTTGGGAGCATGAAAACCGAAGGGTTCTGGAAGGGGAAGAGGGGAACCAACAGTGGGAAAACTAAGAATCGCTCTGGGATTTTAGAGAGTCTCTGCACTGGCTAGATCTGTGTTTGTTTGTTCAAAGCCCCTGAAGCTTAAAATTGCACTTCTCAGGGGTAAACAAGGTCTATTTCTAGAGTACCCTTTCTCCTACTTATCTCTGTTATAATTAATTTCTTAAAGTACAGCATTGGAAAGACTAGCCGTGGAATAAATATTTCACAGACTAATTGAGAATATATTACTTTCACAACTAATTAGCCAATGCGGAGAATAGAGCCCATCTTCAGTATTAAAATGATCACTTTTTAAAATCCATTTCAGCTGTGGAGCAAGACAGGAAACAGTGCTAAAAATGAAATGACATATTAGGAATGAGATGTTATATAGGAATGATGATTGAACCTTCTTGTTAATTCGAAGTGCAGGTCTTAGCAATATAAAAGGATAATTAAAGGCTGCATTTAACAGACACCCAGCACACTTCTATAGACAAAAATTGTGCTTTCTGTGCCACTGAATAAGGTATTTTTTTCTGCTTATTTATTGTCTAATGTGGATGCCCCCCCTAGCCACACTATGGCCAAAATTTACTAAACACATGTTCCGACAATCCTTTTGGGGTGGTCAGGGGCAGGTTTACAGTTTTTGGAGCACCACAAAAAGAGCCAATTTGGTGCGGGGGGCGGGCGCCCCCCCCCGCCCCCCCCGCGGCCGGGCGGGGGGCGCCCCCCCCCGACATATTTCCAGCATGGCTCTATTAGGCGAGGCAACCATCCCCCCTCCCCCATCCCTGGGTCCTCTTAAGGAGTGTCACCGGCATTTTTATATTATCCTCCCAAATGTGGTTGGGGGGGAGAATAGTGGAGAGTTTATTAAGTTTAAGCAGTAATACTGTGTGCCAGAGTCCTGGTGTGACTCCTAACAGGGACATGCCCGCAGTGATGAGGCCTGTGGTGATGAGGCGTAGGGTGAGGATCCTGGTGGCCTGTCAGCCACTGACGTCTTCCTGGCGTGAGAGGAGCCGCTGATGGCGGCGGCCAGGGGCGCTGGGAAATGCAATCCTGGGGAGGACTGTCAGCCTGTCCTCCCACAGGCCGTGGCACTATGTCCCTCTGTCAGGACGCTGCCCCCGCATCGCCCGCCGCTTCCTGCTGGCCATTTCTTGCCCGCTGTCTTGCACAGAACCTCACCACTCCCCCAGCCCTCTCAGTTTACTAGGCGTGGCTTTCCATAAAGTGGTTTGTGTGTGAGGTATGGCGCTTTGGTGGGGGGGGATGGGGGTCGAATTCTTAATATCTTGAAAATGAACCAGGACTATCAAGAAAGGGATTTGTCATTAAAGAAAAGCGTGGTAATTCTGCGGTTATTGTTGGTGACAACGGTGCTGGCTTACATGTAATTGCTTTCTGCCTCTCGGATGAAGCTGGGCCCCCTGTTCACCTCTGGCCCCTCGATCATGTTTGGGATTCAGAATGAGACCCAATGCAGAAATGGGGTAACAAATAAGAGGTAGTGGGTGGGGTGGCATGAGGTCTTCTGGAGGATTTTGGGTATTAAGCAGAGATGGCGTGGTGCTCACAGGGAGGTGTGTTTTTGTTTTGCTTTTGGGTTATGGTATTCGCAGCCTCATCGAATGCGTCATGTCGTACTATTTATTTAAATTATATATTTATATAAAACGTCTTGAGTAGCTCATCCTTAAAATGGCAATTTTGGATATTCTTGAGCAGCTTTGTCTTGACCTAGAAAAGAGAACTTCTGAGGGTCTATTTTGGGAAGAGAGCACCATCAAATGGAGGCGCTTCTGTTCAGAAGGTTCTGCGGACGAGTAAACACAAGGTCTGGAAGGGGGAGGGGGGTCAGCTACTTCTCGCTCCGTCTTGCCCTCTGCCTGGGGTATAGCTCTGGTGTGATCATGCCTGTCTGGCGCTGCCCCCCCTCCCCCCCAGCTCGCTGTCTCTCCGAGCTTGTTTTCAGAGTGAATAAGCCTTCCTCTGCATTCCCGCTGCATGCACTCCGCTTCTGAGTGTGAGGCATGTTAGATCAGGTCTCTTTAATTCCACCCCCCGCAACCACACCCCGCCACGGATCTTGGTAATCCCTTTTCTCAGAGCCTGGTGGTCAGAGATCCCGCGTGGCTGATTATCCGGGTTTTGTTTCCTCAGTGGGATTGAGGCAACGGGATGGCAGTGGGACCTTGTCTCTGGTCTCCCATTTGAGCTTTCGAGTCTGTTTTGCGTCTTGAAGGTCTCGTCTTCAGAAGTTCCTCAAAGGGTCCTGCAGTCCAGCTTGTACCTTTCTGCCCCGACTCCTGCCCCCCCCCCCGAGCTAGTCAGCGGCCAGTCTGCCCCCCGACTGCCGAACTCCACTCACCAGGGGACTTTTGGAAACAGTAATACTATAGTCGGTGTTATTGGAATTCGATGTTTCAGTGTCAATAGCATGAGAGACATGAATAAATGCTGGGATATTAAATCCTGTAAATCTGTGTGGGGCCCAGTCTGGAAGTGTGAGGAGCATATTGATGTTTTGCTACCGCTAGTGACACTACAGGATGTGACACGGGGAGATGAAAGGGGGAGAAGCTCAACACCTTGTTTCTCATCCTGCCTGCCAGCTGAAAGACTCCACATCCGGCACATCAGCCAAGGCGCAACCCCCCCCCCGCCGCATTTCCCAGATGCCATTTTCATTTGTATTTATTTATCAGAAACTTTTATCCAAAGTGACATGTTTGTTTGGTTTTTTTTGAGAAATCCGGGTCAGACGATCCCTGAAGCAACTTGGGGTTAAGAGCCTTGCTGGGGGACCCATCCATGAATCCATGCTGTCTACCCAAGTATTCAAACTGGTGATCTTCTTGTCACTGACGCACCCTCTTTCCTCTGTCCCCTTTTCTGGGGCAGATAGCTGGGAGATGCCCCTCGAATAAACCCCACGGCCTTTGCCGGTGACTTCCGTACCCCGCCCCCCAACACAGGGGCCGCCTCCCCCTTTCGCTCCTCCGTGTCATGTCATTAATGGAGATCACACTATTATTCTGAAGCAACTTGCAACAGGGGCCCAAAGGTTAAGGAATTGCTGGAATTATTCATAGCCCAGCGAACGCATTATTATTCGGCGAGTCTCCAGCGTCTGATGGGCTCATTTAACCCTGGCAAGCTTCTCGCTCCTCAGTCTTTCAGGGCGATCTAAATAGGGCTCCAAATTGAATTGGTATTCAGAACAAATTAATGGGAATGCACTGACACACTGTCAGAGTTTCCTCTGCGTGTTGCCCCCTCCCCCACCCAAAAAAAAAAATGGCGAGGCACTGTTTTTAGAAGCCTGTTGTCATCATTTAGGCTTCACCGTCCTCGTCTTCCTTTGCGCAATCAGCTGAGGCCGACAAGCATGTCGTGGCCGGCAGAGTTGTCGGTCAAGGCCCTTAACCCCGGTTGCTCCGGGACGCCAGTTGGCCCCGCTGTCTGACCCCAAGCTTTCCTTGCTACATCGCTTTGGACGTAGAGCATCTGCTAATGAAGTAAATGGGAGATGTAAGCTGTGAGGTTTTGTTCCTGATGAGGGATCAGAACCTCCATCCCATGTGATCTCCAACCATCTGGTTCCAGTAACCACTTAACCCATCTACGTCTGTGGAGTTCTGAAGCACAGAGACGTCGGCTCAGGGTCACTAGATCATGGATATCTGTGGACTGTGGCAGGAAGCTGGGATAAGCTCCGGATAACGCCCTCTTTACGCGATCACGGGACCTCGTCTGATGCCTGCGAGGTGGCGGCGCTCCCTTCCGCGGTTTCTGAACTGGCTCTGTCCGCCTCGGACTTTGTGCAGGTTTGTGCCGACTCACGCCTTTGGGGTAGCGGCCAATCAGATGTCAGCATTTTTGTTCTGTATGCTCGTGGTGCTTGGCTAAATATTATTTTTGCACAGCATGCAACTGTTAAATAAGAAAAAAAATGATGGGTTTGGAGAATTTTCAGGTTCGTTATCCCT
Source organism: Isichthys henryi (assembly GCA_026776945.1). Taxonomy (NCBI): domain Eukaryota; kingdom Metazoa; phylum Chordata; class Actinopteri; order Osteoglossiformes; family Mormyridae; genus Isichthys; species Isichthys henryi. The sequence continues at coordinate 30,294,104 of JAODJX010000001.1, forward strand.
GATTGTTTATGTCGCTCACCTGCCATCCACCAGGTCCTGTGTGACTTCTGCAATTTCCTATTGGTCTGGGAAATGACTGAATGGAAGCCATTTGCCTGTTTGGCCCTCCGAAATGTTACCTCAACATCATCCTAATGGAAATGTGTCTTCTATTTCAGGCTCTGGACCAGTGTGTGTGTGATTGAGGAGGGGGACTGGGGTCTACTGACTAATTAAGCAAATGCAGCTCTAATGAAAAGCTATTTGCTCATCTTTGCCAGATGAAAAGCTGCTGCTTCTAGGCCTGAAATGCAGGTGTAACCCATATAAATAAGGGTGATGACCAGCCTGCACCAGCTCCACAATAGCGGGGTCCTCAGTCACGCGTTTTAGGCGTCCACTGACCTGCCTCACCCTGGAGGGGCCCTTATGCTGCGTATATCACTGTAATATGAAGATAACCGGTTCGTTTGCTTTTATTGGCTCAGCTTTTTGTCCACTTCAGGATGCCGTATTGCCGTCTTGTCCCTGAAATCACAAACTGACTGGCCAATGGTTGCGGTTTCTTTAAAACGATGGCATTTGATTGGCATCCATTGCTGACCAACACTCCTTCCCCCCACTACCACAGAACGTGCCATGCGGCTACCCGGTCACCAGCTGCCGCCTACGTAGACGCTGCCACGCCCCCTGAGACTACCACCTGTGCCCCAAAGGATGCTGGGAATGTGTCGTGGGCGAAGGAAGTTCTTCATCGCCTCTTTCGCCATCCTCTTCATCCCGGCGCTCACTTGGCTGTACCTCTCTGCTGGGAACTTCCAAGGTAGGTCCCCCCCCCCAGCTGCTCTGCTTCACAACGTGCTCTCGACACCCCCAGCATGACACCTGATATCACACTATACTGTGTGTGTGTGTGTGTGTGTGTGTGTGTGTATGTGTGTATATATATATATATATATATATATATCCATCCATCCATTTTCCAAACCGCTTATCCTTACTGGGTCGCGGGGGGTCCGGAGCCTATCCCGGAAGCAATATATATATATATATATATTAAAAAATATATATACACACACACGTTTTAGGGACTAAATGTCCCCACAAACTGGAAAAACCTGTTGTTTTGACCTTGTGGGGACATTTTTTTCAGTCCCCTCAATGGGAAACTCAATTGTACAAAGATCTGTTAATGCAATCAAGAAACTAAAAATACCAAGGTCAGTGCTGAGTCGGGTTAAGATTGTCATGTTTGGATTAGGTTTATGCCCATAGACGTGAATGCAATAGACGATAATCTGCAATAGACTAACTCGTCCTGGCAAAACAGCTGTTCGACATTACGATGGTTGGATGGGCTTTTATTGGTGGGGCGGGAGTGGACTTAGGGTTTAAACAGAGGGGAGGAGCACAATCACAGCTGTGTTTGGTGTCAGTACAAGAGTCAGAGGGGAGGGGGGTACAGTGGCCATGGGGGTCTAGCTGTGTTCTGGGGCCAAGGGGACCTCATTTTATGTGATTATGATGTCATACACTGCTTCACAGCACCCAGTGTATCATAGCACAGTACCATAGCAGGTGGCGATCTGCGGCTCGCTTCGACAACCTACTCCCAACACGTATCAATCAGTTCGGCTTTCTGCCAGACCCCCCCCCCCCCAGATAAATCAATGAGCAATTATCTTGTGGGGGATTTATGATAAACACCAGCGGCGGCCGCTAATGATCGATGCTATGTGCCCGAGTCGAGGTCGTCTTCATTACTCCCACAACCATTTAGTTACCCCTAAAGAGGAGGAAAGCGAGGCAATAAAGAATTAAAACGACATAAACGGATGTCCAGAACTTCCCCGTCTTCCCCCCCATCTTCCATCTTCCCTCCATTCCTCTCTTCCCTGTGATAGTATATTAATGAGCGGCTTGTCTGAATTTGATGACCTCCTCTAGACGGCTACTCTTAGGAATCCCGATCGATATCCTGCAGCTACGGGCTGCTTAATTATGATGAAGGCCGCAGTTTTCACGGGCACCTCAGCGACACCCCCCCCCCCAATTTTTAACCCTGTCCGGTAGAAATGTGCTTTAGAATGAAGGACTCTGAGTTGGGAGGTTGCGCTTGTGGGGAACTTTCTCACTTTGCGAAGTGGGTGTGAAGGAGGTTCTGCTTTAGCCCGGATGCGGTGGACGGGTTTGAACCTGGGAGCCCTGGCATCTGTCCCATAGTGGCTGTGCCTGGCAGCCCTGCATGGAGGGTGTGAGCGATACCTACCCGATAGAGCTATCTGCGCTAATGACCAACTGTGCTACTTCGTCCCTCTCTCTCTCCATGAAGTGCCACCCCGCCACATATCTCAGAATCGAGCAGTGCTCAGGCGAACCTCAGGGCACTTTTCCAGCCTCCCGTTAGCCTGACGGGGAGCGACTCGGATGAGCCGCTTGGAATCTGGAGGAACTAGTAAGGAATTCTCTTGATTTACCTCCCGCTCGGCCGTGTGAGTAAAACATTGGCAGACCCCCAGACAGGCTCGCCAGCGCCACGCCTGCAGTGTGTACTGTTTAAGTTCTTCGATGGAAATTACCAGAATGCGGCGAAACCACTTAATGTACTGACCCCTGGAAGAAATCCTACTTTAAGAATATTTCTGTTCGCCGTCTGGGGTAACTTTACGCTCATTTGTCTTAATTGGTTTTGTTCCAGGACGTTTTCCTCGTCTTCATAACGAGGTCGTTTCTCCTTCCGATGGGGACGTGAAGCGAGCCCCGGCAAAGTGACACATTAATGGGAAATTAATCCGCGGAGATGGTTCCCGGTGGTCCCGGCGTTTGGGAGTAGGGTGCGCGTGTATCCTCGGAGTGTCGGAAGGGGGGCTGGGGGCGCTGACCCACACTGCCTCATTTCATTAAGAATGGGTCATGGTCTCTGGACACTTGGGTTTGGCTGTGTGTCTGTTCGATCTGTGCTGGTGCTTCCCCCTGCAGGCTTCGCTCTGCCAGCTCTCTCTCTCCTTTTTTTTCAGCCGCATGTTAAAGTGATTCGCCTCCCAGATCTGTCTGTCTGTCTGCCTGCCTGCCTGCCTGCCTGCCTGTCTGTTGTTAATGTTAAAGCAAATAAATGCAACACAGAGGTTTCCCAGATAGTTTCCCAGGCATGGTCCATAAAGCTGTATTTGAGGAATGCCCCCACCAAAATCCCAGTGCCATGATCTCACACATGATCTCTGGCCTATTATGATGTGTTCCCCCTGCAGCGTGGGTCAGGTGACCACCAGGTCCAGGTGGAGGAAAATGTGGCGTGGAATCCTCACTCCCGGTTAATGTTCACTGTAGAATATAATAGATTTATAGATTTAGACTCGCACTGATTTAGGAATTCACCAGTGGGCTGCTTGCTGGAGTCTGCCTTGTCTCGGCCTCCCATTTTGCGCTGATTCTGTCCCCCGCTTGTTCTCCGTCCCTGTGGCGCAGTGCCGAAATGCACCCTCAGTCAGGTTTTTAATAATTCAGATGCTCTCTTCTATTAAGGAACAAGCACTAATAAACAAGACTGGAATTATTCATGGGAGCTAAGGAGGCGCTGCGATTTAGGGTTTGTTTTAATTGGCTCAGCCTTGCAGTTAGCCTAGCAACTCACTGGCTTCGGTAACCCCGCACTGCGCTTTAGTAGCAGCTACAGTGTCCGACTTTCTGGACAAGTGGAACAGGTGCATCGGATGGAAGATGGAATATCTGTGCTGTCGTAGTTACTGGGTTTGGAAAACCTGGTCGCGCCACATGGTGATCAGAACCTGACACTTAGAAGTTCTCAGTACCGGACTGAAAATTAAATCCCTGCCTTTAACATGAATGTGATTTAAATTGCTATGATTTGCTGACTTAAAGGTTTTTTTTCCTTAAAAAAGGGGACAATCTTACAGGCTTACCAGACTATTTCATCCGTCCGTCTCCTGTATTGCTTATCCAGCACAGCGGACGAGGTGCAGGGACATTTTGTCGGTGCATGCAAACCCACACGCACAATTAAGCTTTTTTCAACAGGGGGAACCAGCACACTGAGGAATGCCATGCAAACACAGTGAGCTATGAAGCTGCACACAAACACACACAGAGAGCGTGGGGGTGAGAATCAAACCCACACCTCTGGCCGTTTGAGTCAGCTGCATCCCCAGCCGAGCTGCCATGGAACCCATCTGTAGGACATCTGCCTGTGAATTACTCTGTCTGGCTGGCAAATACCCCTTTCAGTTTCTGAACACACATACCACACATCCTGACAATCCGCTGTCTTATTTTTGGTCAAAGTAGATATTTACAAATATTAGTAGTATACATCATCGCAGAGATTAAACTAATATTTGTTTAGGTTCAAATTTTATAGTCCTCAAGGTGCAAACCTTAAATGAGACCCGTCACATGGTCAAAATGAAATATTTTTTTCAGCCTTTAGGATATTCAGGAGAGCAGACGCTGGGTGTAGCAGTGACTCCTGTTTGTGTGGGTGTGGGTGGAGGTGGGGAGTTAGGAGCTGCCATCAGAAAAAATGCCATCTGCTTCTCCCCAGGGAGGCTCCTGGGCGTCCGCATTTTGGTAAATCTGACCAAAATTCATTGTCATCAGAACCTGACATTCGAAAGTTTCCAGGACAGGAAGCCCTTAACATATGAGTGATTAAGTCGTGGCTTTGTACCAACTTTAAAGCAGATTCTTCTTGAAAGGAATAATCTTTGTGGGTTTGACCAACCCAGACCTTTCCACATAACTTTTCTTTGCATCGCATTCATGAAGCTGCAAGCTGACGTCCTCTGATTCAAACCTTGTTCCACAGCCACAGCCAAGGTCACATCGCTAGAAGTTTCGACTGAATACAGCAGAATACAGCAGAAATTATATAAAGCAGGATCTCTCAAAAGTTTCATATGGACCTTGAGGACTTTCCTCCTATTTATCACCATTCTCAGATCCTCTGAAGAAAGCTTAGGCTCTGGTTTTCAGTTATTTTGAGTGTAGCACCCTAACCAAAGAGGATGGCCCATGTCGTGGGTTTTGCAGCATGTTAGCCAGGAGTAAACTGCTTTTTGGGCAAGATTAGTGAGAATGGGTCAATGTCCTTTGCTTTGGTAATCCTGTGGCGAGGGGGAGGGCATTCAGGAAAGGGGTACAGTAAGGTCTTTGTCCCATGACGACGACAGACCAGCACAGAAGGCTGAACCTTCTGAAGCCATTAGTGGTCTGTTATTCCTATTTCTAAAGCGAAATGGCTTTTCTTTTGTGTTTGCTACTTGTTAACCTTAAAAGTGTTCTAATGTCGCTGCTCCCTCCTTGCATCCTCATCTCACAGGTTGAATGGAGCCGATCTTATAAACTAGTTATGCTGTAGTGTGGAGAAGATAAGGGATTATTAAGAAAGATAGACTGTAGAAGAAGTCGGCCAGAAAAGAGTGTGAAGGATAGGAGAATAAGGAAGGGGGTGTGTGTGTGTGTGTGTGGGAGGCTGAGTCACTGCCGCTCTCCTCCTCCGCTCGGCGATGCGTCTCCTGATCTTGCAGAAGACAGCAGTGAGTGCGGGCTTGCTGCCGTCTCCGTGCTGCAGCAGGCTGGCTCAGCCAGGTTTTAAGAAGAGTAGCTCTGTCTGAGAAGGAGCCTCTAGGTTTTGACCCTGAGGCGGTGTGTGTAAAAAGTACAGGGCCCCCCCCTTCATCACGACCTCGACCACTTTCAGAAAACGCAGGATTAAAAATCCAAGTTTGCTCCATGGCTTCAGTGCCCAAAAACGTAACGTTGTTCCATGGTCCCTCGTAGGCTTATGCGAGGTGACAGGACGTGGGGAAGCAGCGTCTGTCTAACCTTTGTGGTTTTCTGCCTTTTTGAAAAATATCTGCTTTTTTCTTGTCCCTAAACCAATCCTTGGCAGGGTGCCTGTGTGTAGGGGTTTGGCAGACTCTGCGGTTTTAAAAGTCTGGCCCGGATCAGGGGACACGTGACGCCTTTCCGCTGTGACCTTGCCAGAAGCCAGGACAAAGCCACAGTGCGTTCCGGCCCTGGAGCAGGTTAGGTGAAGTAGTCGAGGTTTACTCTCTCTCGCTTCGCGTTGATGGGATCTGCTGAAGTTTGGTTTTTTCCCGCAGACCTCAGGGGGGCCAGTGCCTCAGTCCAGGCTTCTGGGGAGCAGGTGGACAACGTCACCCTGGAGTTAAACCTAAAAGCCAGGTTAATGAGGCCCCACTTGCGCAACAGTGGCCCGGCAGAGCTTGACGTTCACAGTAACTGTGCTTTTCACCTTCACCCTCTGATGGCGAGATGCTGATACGGCAATAAGTGCTTTGAATGGGAGTGCGCCGTCATTTCTGCTTCTGATGGGATCGGCTGCTTAATAATTAGCCCTTGATTTTCAGCATCCTTCCTGCGAATGGTGAAAGGCACCATTAGCTTGACAGGTTCTCTAACCTGCAGTGACTTAGACAGCTCGTGCCTTTTATTACCAGTCACTCTTCAGTGTGATGTTTATTGATATTTCTAGTTCAAGTTTAAGTACTTTGCTCAAGGATACAGCTGTAATTCCCCCCTGGGACATGTGACCCTAAACCTCAACACTGCCTAGTGCCTCTGAAAATGAAACCAGTTTTTACTTAATATGGCACATTTTAGCATGAAAATTCCAGAACTAGAGGCCTAAATGAGGAACACTGAATATGATTCATCCACAGGAGAAGATGAGGTCTGCAGATCCTGCTTCCATGAAGCCTGGTTGTCACTCGCTGTGCTCACCTCCGACTGGCCTTTGCCTCAGCTTTTAATTTATTTAGTTTAGTTTATTCAAACTGCGTTAACTGTTGATGAAATCTGACGTGCGCCGCCTTCCCTCCAATTAGGGTAACTGCTTGCAAATCAGTGCCATGCAAATCGGTCATGTAGTTACGTACTTTAGCATAAATAATACGGCTTTGGTGAAATCTCCGTCCCCAGGATTTCTATGCCTGGGGGCAGGTGACGGTTCATCGTCCTCCTTGTTGTGCAGCAGAGACTAACTTATTTCTGAAACTTAGTCGTGCTGGTAGAGTAATGCCCCCCATGCTGTGATGCCGAAGCCCTCCCACGACCGCCAGAGTTCTCAGTTGATCCAGCTTAGGGTGCAGGGGGAGGCCACTACCCTAGACGCATTGCTGATTTTGCACGCTTCCCATTAGCAGGTCGGATGAACTTGGGTGTTGGTGAAAAGAGAGACTGAGGACTCGGAGTTCTTAGTGAAATCCAGCTGGGCCAATTGGATGAGCATCATGTTATCTTATGGGTGTCATGCTTCCCAGAATTAAACACAGACAGCAAGCCTATCCTCTCCAGCATGTGCTGAATGCCGACCACTCAGAGAGGCCACATCTCGATGTTGGTGCTGTAAGAAGCACGCCGATGTAAATGTAAACCAACATGGCAATTCTGTTTTCAGACATGCCTTTGAAGGGAAGGGTTAGTATCTCAAGGATTGCTTCAGGATAGTTTTGGTTGCGTCTAAATATTTTTAGTCGTCTCCTTTGGTCGACACATTTGAGGAGACGCCTTGGTTTATAGTTTTTAAATTAAATGCTTATACTCCGGAACAGTGAAGGTACCTTTCACAAAGGCGCTTCTCAATCGGCATTATGAAGCCGCTGGCTGACGTCTGCGTGGGTTGGTCTGTCCTCCAAGTTGCCAGAGTCGTTTTTCTGCTTGTGAAAGCAGGAAAGCAAGTCTGTTCCGTCGGGTCATGGACTGCATCGAGTTTTCAGCTATTGATTATTCCCCGTATTAAAGATCGTCTTCATGCATTGTTACTCATTGGCAAATGACCCGGAAAAAATTACTCCTCTGGTGCTGGTCAAATTACTGCCACTGTTTACAGTCTTACTAATGGGTGCTTCCTGTCCCTCAGAGAAGGGCTATGTTATTTAAATTAGTGTCCATTATAATTCAATTCTGCGCCTGCGTGGCAGTTACCGAAATCTGTAGCTGCCCCTGTCGCAGAGAAGTCGTCCACCAGTGAATTCTGATGCCATTCCAAATGCATTATCCCTTTATATACATGTATTAGCGTGTACAGTTAATTTTCTATTTGCTTTTTAAATTGATTTAGCATGTGCTTGTAATCTTCTTCCAACATGGAGCCATCCTGAAAAGCTGGCTGGCCCCCCAATGCTGCAATTTGTTGTGTGAGCCAGGCGGTTGCCCCCAGCAGATGTGACCTGGCCCTGCCTCGGCCTACACCAGTCTGCTGAACAGCTAAGACACAAGGCTGACTTCAGACCCCTCTTCATTTTGGGGGTTTCAGTGGTGTGTTAGGTGTGGGAGGGGCTGTAGCTTCTAATGGGGTTTGAGGGCATTTCACACCAGGTGACCTCCAGCCCCACACTTATTAGGACAGGAACTAAATCAGGAAGTAGAGTCCTGTGTTCTGCAATCTGTGACATTCTTGACTTTAATAATTTTAGAGTTCATTTGTTTTAACCTTATTCATTTATACTTTATAATGTATCATTGAGTGTTAGATATTTTGGGTAGGGATTTTAATGTAATATCCAGTCATTTAACTATGTTTTTAAGCTTTAATACCTTTTATGCTACCGTATAAGATATAAAAGCTTAAACTCTTATTCCTTGCTTTGGTTTACAAAGACCTTTTTATATTTCTTAGCTGTTTTGCAAGGTCCTCCACATTTTTCCAGTTTTGGAGTGTTGATGGCTGAGCCTCTGAAATGTGAAATCATTTAGTTGAGTTGCTTATGAGAGTAAGTTTAAATGAGGTTTGTGTTTGGTAACTGTCCCACTTTGCAAAATATTGAGAGTCTCCATGTCACCTGGAAACGGTAGCTAGGCAGCAATTCATACTGGATTCGGGTTTGCAGAGGTCCTCTGAGGCGTAAAATGGCTGCAAACTTGGGGTTGATACCTGCTGAATTGTTGTTGTGTTCCTCAGATGGCCCAATCGCGGCTGAGGGCCCCCTCCTGGATGCCCAGATGACCTTAGGATTTGAGGTTCCACTCTCTGATGGTTCGATAATCTTGGCATTTGACACTACGGCCTTGTTCCCAGCTGGTCCGATGATTTTGGGATTTGAGATTGAAGACCCAGTTACAGATGGTGTGATGACTTTGGGTTTTAAGGTTGTGAACCCCTCCCTCGTGATCCGAAGACTGAGGGATCTAAGTTTGAGGGCCCACTCCCTCGTGGTCTGAAGACCGTGGGATTTAAGGTTGAGGGCCCACTCCCTCGTGGTCTGAAGACCGTGGGATTTAAGGTTGAGGGCCCCCTCTATGGCCCTTTTAGCCTGCAGCCATTTCTGCCTGTGCTCTGGTGCAGGCCAGCATCCCCCCCACTAAAGCCTAATGCTTGTCACTCTCCATCAGGCTCCTCTTGGCTGACAAACAGGCCCACACATGTCTTTAAACTAATGGGAGAGTACAGGCTACAGAGCTGCCCTCCACAGAGCAAACACTCCCTGCTTTGTGTCAAGCACTATGATTACTGCCCTCTGATATTACCGTCCATTTATCATCTTCCGTTTTTTCTGCAAAAAATACTTCAGAACCTTGGGCCTAGTTACATAGCGCAGAATCATGTGAACCAGTGGCCTAGTTACTTAGTATAGGGATAGCTAAGTACCAAAGGACAGGTTAGTGTAGAATTGCCTTAGAATCAGAGGCCTGGTTGTTTACTTGGGTCTCGTTATTTGGAGCTTGGGGTCTAGTTACTTAGAGTAAATACCCCACAGGCTGAGGTGTAGTTATCCTCACGGTGTAGAAATACCTCAGATGTCTTTATTTCCAACAAGCCACATCCCTCTTGTCAGCCGCTTTGCTGTCCTCCCTTTGAGAAACCCCTCTGTGTCTTTGTGCTGGAATGAATGAGGAGGTCATATAGGATCCCATCGATCCTGTGTGTTTCGATCGATACACTCCTTGGGTATAAATGATGCTCCTTTCCTCCCCTGCTCTTAGAAGTTCTCCTCTTGTGTCTGTCTTCGCCCCCCCCCCCAACTGCTTCCCTGGGGTCATGCTTGTGTCACTTACTTATGTCTCGCCCCAGGACTGCAGGGGTGTCTTGCTCACCTCAGCTTTCTGTGTAGGGCTGTTTACTAGGCTTCTTATGGCATATTGGCGCCACTTCTCACGGCTCATGATCCGTCTGCTCAGCAGAGATCCTTTGTTGGAAAATGTGGCCAAGGATCGCAGGTGGCTTAGCTTAACGTTTCGGTGTCCCTCTCACCCACCCCCACCACCACCACCACAGTGAAGTCTCTCCCGCTGACGCCCCTGGAGTCCCAGACTGCCACGCTGCCTGGGGGCGGGCTCCGGGAACGGCTGGCTCTGGAGATGCGAGTCCGTGAGGTGGAGGAGGAGAACCGGGTTCTGCGGCGGGAACTTGCTCAGCCCCCTCGGGCGGCCCCCCGACACGGGCGCCACGGCAACCAGTCACGGACATACTCCACGGAGGAGGGCACAGGAGACAGTGAGGGACAGCGCGCCGCCGGCAACAACTCGGAGTGTGTGCCGCACCCCCCGGTGGACAAGTGTGAGGTGAGCGGGGCTGCTGTGATGGGGAGGGGTCACATGGAAGTAACTGCAACACGGTCAGAACACAGCATTTGGCTTCCAGTATGAAGGAACGCAGTTCAGGCTTTGTGACACAGTGTAAGACTTATACCTGAAATACCATATCGGCTATTATTAGCGGTCTGGCAAATTATACCTAATAAGAGCTAAAGTAATACTTGGAGGAATCTCCATTCAGAGTAGCGGGAGTACTGATGATGTCTGGAAACAATGACCAAGGAAGCCCCCGCCCCACAACTTGGGTGCTGCCCTTCAGTTTCTATGGAAACTGGGGGAAACAACCCCTCCATGAGGTAGAACGTGCTAAAATCCCGGTCAGGGGGCTGGGAAATCTGCCTGGGGGGTGATATCTGTGCAAAGCATTGTTCATTTGAAGCTCTAACCAGAGAAGAATCAAGTTCTTCTTAAAATAGCTGTTGGCAACAAGGATATAAATTATCATCGTAGCTGTTGTTCTTGTTATGACCTGTTATCACTGCTTTTTATTCATTTAGTTGTTGTAGTTTTAATGATTACAGTTCCTGTTATGTCAGTGGCTTATCCTGTGTAGTTCTTTATGTGTCCACGGTCTGTTTGTGTTTCACTGAAGCAGTGAAAATGTGCCCCCCCCCCCCCGATTTGGTCACATGTATTCGTCTTCAAGCTCACGTATTGCATCACAAAGACCAGCCTGCTTTCTTTTTTCACCGATGCCCACAATGCATCGCCATACCACCCCCACCCACCGCGATCAAAGAACACGCCGGCTCTGATCGCACACTGGGGACAAGTCGGAGCCACACCGTTCATGGGAGCCCCCCGCCCCAAACACCACGGAGCTGCTGATTCACACTCCGTTTGTACCTGGTTATCAGGAACACACACACACACAGCCTCATGGCTTTCTCAAAGGCAGGGCGGTTTGGCCAAAAAGGTGTTAAAATGCCATATAGGGCAGTGGCGGCTACGTCTGTCAAATAGGGGAAGCTCATTTTCGGCCTACATCATAAAATTGTCTATTTATTTAAAAGTAAATTCTGCCCTA
>JAODJX010000001.1:30308837-30340953 GCA_026776945.1 Isichthys henryi
CCCACGCATCACCGCACACATATTAATTGGCTGGGAGAAGAGCGTGATAAACTGCTTAAGGGGAGCTATGCATCTTCCCCCCACCCCGAGAAGTCTACACCCTAGAACATTCCCCTTCTGTTCCCCAAGATGGCAGGCAGACTGGATGGGATGGCAGCCGCATGGTGAATTTTTTTTGTGTGTCCCCCCAGTAACTGTGAAATGATGTCTGTAGTAACATGTCTCCAATAACAAAGACCAGCAGTGTCATCTGATACCACTTGTGGGGGCCCCGCGTTGCATTTTGTGTGTGGTGCCCTCTCTGATGCCCCCCCTATGGGGGCCCCGCATTGCGTTTCGTGTGTTATGTCCTTTCTGATACAACCTGTGGGGACTCCACCTTGCGTGTCATGTGTGGTGTCCTCTCCTGTACCCCCTGTGGGGGCCCCACTTTGCATTCCATGCACAGTACCCTGTCTGATACACCTCCATGGGGGCCCCGCACTGCATTTCATGTGCAGTGGCCTCTCTGGTACCCCCTGTTGGGGGCCTGCGCTGCATTTCGTGTGCAGTGGCCTCTCTGGTACCCCCTGTTGGGGGCCTGCGCTACATTTCATGTGCAGTGGCCTCTCCGGTACCCCCTGTTGGGGGCCCGTGCTGCATTTCGTGTGCAGTGGCCTCTCTGACACCTCCCACTCCTTTCTGAAATGTGTTCAGAGCGTCATTAATTATACTGAAAAACTTGCTTTTCCTCCTGTGCACCCCTGTGAGTGTGATGGTCCCTTTGTGCTGTTTTGTGGCTAATGTACCTCCCGGGGGGGTCCTCACTTGCCCGCTCTGGGTTCTGTCTCCCAGACGAAACCCCCTTCACTTCCACTTCATCACGGACTCCATCGCCCAGCGCATCCTCGCCTCGCTCTTCGACACCTGGATGGTCCCGGCTGTCCGCGTGGACTTTTACGATGCCGACGAGCTCAAGGTGAGCCCCGCCCCCTCACCCAGCCTCATATATCCGTCAGCGGTGCCCACCCACCATCTGCCCCTCCACCAGCTGGCTATCCTCTCCACCAACCATCTGTCCTCTGCCCGGCAGCCATATTTCTTCTCCACCAATAAAAAAGGCCTCTCCCCCCGACCATCTGTCCCCTCCGCTAATCGAGCGTCCTCTCCACCAGCTACTTTCCCCCTCCACCAATCAAATATCCTCTTCGCCAGCATCCTGTACCCAGCTCCAATGGCAAGTCCCAATCCATAAGTGATCTTTCCCTTTCACGTATTATCTGGACTCAGTCGCGGTCCGGCCACACCCATGCAGCAGTCGACCCCCACTTGAACGCCGTCATGGCAGCTTACTCCGCTCTAAGGCTTTTGTGTGTTTTTCTTAACCTGTTATGATTTAATAGTACCAAAGAGAGCAGAGTTTCATCACCATGTCTTTCATGGCGTCGGGCACGGGTTAATTTTCAATGGTGAAATTTCCTTGACTTTGATTGGGTCTGTGTCAGGGGCCCTGCCCCACCCCGTTTGATCATGTGATCACTGTGGTTCCAGTCGGAGGTGTCATGGATCCCTAACAAGCACTACTCCGGCATCTATGGCCTCATGAAGCTGGTGCTGACCAAGACGCTGCCATCCAGCCTCCAGCGCGTTATTGTACTCGATACCGACATCACCTTCGCCACTGACATCGCTGAGCTGTGGGCCGTCTTCCACAAGTTCAAAGGTACTTTCCTCCTGTTTCTACTCTCTGCCTATGGTTCTGGCTCTACCGAGCATCTTTGACTGGTCCCCAGGCTGGCTCCTTGGTTCTTATGGTTTTACACTGAATAGGCCACTTGCCGGACTTCCTGGAGAGATGTAGCTTGCTGATGAGCCTGTAGCTGGAGGATGTCAGCAGGTGATCCTCTAGTGCAGTGTTTCACAATCCAGTCTTCGAGGACCATCAGACAGTCCAGGTTTTTGCTCCTACAAACAAAAATATGGACTGTCTGGCAGGGAGGTGGGAGGCAGCAAAAACATGGACTGTCTGGGGGTCCCCAAGGACTGGGTTGGGAATCACCGCTCTAGCAGACTGATGAGCCTGAATCGCTGCTCTGATGGATCACGATCCCCAGGGATGGGCTGGTGACAGGCGCCTTGCTGGCAATTTGAGTTACGCTCATCTGTTTCCTCCACGTCTTTTGTGACGGGCAGGAAGTGAGCCAGCCACAGGAACTGTCCACCACCACACCCTGTACTGCCCGGGGGAGGGGGGATCGAGGTATCTCTTCTTACCTGCGTCAGGCTGGAGCACATGGCCGGCCACACGCATATGAAGGAAACTCGAATTAAGAAGGCGCTCACTGTTTTTATGGTGGGAGGTGGGTTGCTTTTCATGTGTGTATATTATTTATTGTTTTTACTTACTTGGTCACTCAGGAGTACAGAAATGCTGCCCCCACGCCGTAAGTTTGTATTTCAACCCGGTTCTTCCTCAGCAAAAGGAGACCCCATGAGAGACAGAATACACCTTCTAAACCCCCCCATCAACACGTAGGCAGCCTCTGGGATTCCGTGACAGAAATACCGTTGGGTATGGGGGCAGGTGCCCCACAAACCATAAATAATCAGTCGTGTTAAGTGATTCCCCCCCCCCCCCCCCGACTGCAGTTGAGTTAGAGAGAGTCACCTTTCCCTTCATCTTGCCACCAGTGCTTGCCCATGCTTGCCACCCTGGTACCCGTGAACCCCAACAGTTCGCCCTCAGGGCAGCACCCACCAGCAGGTCTCCCCCGGTGTCCCCTGTGTTTATCAGCAATGCGTCGAGGCAGTTTGCCCATGCCTGAATCACATGGGTATGGACTCCGGAGCGATTAAGTCTAGGAGGTGTGCAGCGATGCTGGAGGCTGTCCTCCATAGGAGTGAATACTGAGTTATTGCAGCCACCTGTAGGCGGATGATGGCCCCTTTGTCACGCCCTCCCTGCTGCCAGCTGTTCTGTTGACAGGAATGATATTGGGGGGGGGGGGGGGGCATGTCTGCGCGCCTGTGGGCCGATGATGAGCTTCCTGCCCCCTCTGAATCTGGGGGGGAGGACTGGTGGGTGGTGTTAGTGGTCATTACCCTGATCCAGGCTCCTTCCTGGCCCGCTGAGTTTCATTCCTGCCATGATCGATTCCCACGCCCATGGTGCTCCCCCACGTCAAAAAAAACTCTGTCTGGTTCAGCGGTTTGACAAATGCTGCGGCCGATGGGGGGGAAGGGGGCAGGATGGCACCCGGGACATGCCGGAGCCGTGTGGGTGGGTCACTGGCACTATTGATGTTAGTCTTTGTCAAAGACTGGGCAATTTTTTTTCTGCTCCTGAGATACCTTGAGGAGTCTGTGCGGTTGGATTAGAGGGAAGGATTTGAGGCCCAAGCTTGCCTAGATACTTGGAGACAATAAAGTTGAATTGGGAACCAGAAGGCTGTGAGTTTCACTAGACACTTGAGGACCAGGAGTCCAAGTGGTTCACTGGACTTCTGGTGGGTTATGATGAGGTGATGAGGTAGAACCGTGACGAAAAAAGCTGCCTATAGACTTCCATATGACCTGAGTGCCCAGACATGCCCCCTCCCCTTATCCATCAGCTCCGAAGCAGATTGGACAGACTGGCTGACGGGGTGTGTCCCAGTCCTTTCAAGTGTCCGCCCCCCACAATTCCCACCAGCCCTCCCAGGATGCACCATAGCCACTGCAGAAGGTGCCAGTGGTTTAAGGTCAAAGGGCCACGCCCCCTGGAACCCTAATGACAGCTGCCGTACCGGTGTTTATTCTCTGGGTGGGAGGCTGGTCATGCTCTTTTAGAGCTGCCCGCTGGCTGTCCGAGTGCCACCAATTCCTTAGTTATCGCTGGAATAGAAAATAACAACGCTTGAATTCAGCAAGTCTGACTTGGCTGCCGACTGTAAAAAATGGCCCAGTTAGTACATTATTAATACCTCCAAAGGGCAGCCAATGTTGTTTTGGTACCTAAACAAGGTCCTTAATTAATCATGTGAGTGTTGGCGCCTGTTGGGAGTCCTGCAGAGCTCTTGTTTGGGCCGACCCACCATTCTTTGTGGAGCGGCGGTACAGAAAGGCCGCATCGTGTTAAAGGTGCATGGGCGTGCTGCGGCCGACCCCTGGCCTGCTCCTCTTTTGCCGCTTCTGCGGATCGTTTGAGGAAGCTGGTGATTTTCAGTCTGTGACTTTTCATTGCCCTCCCATAATCCTTTTCTGCGTAGGTGGCTCTTGACCAGACACTCCTACTCCTCGTACATAACACGCTGCGCATGTGAGACGCATGGCGCCAGGTGCTGTTAGTGGTACTCCCTGCAGGACACTATGACGAGGCGACTGGTTATGTTCCAGATGCCGTGACATGCTTTTTTCCATGACCAGTAGAGTTACAAGGGTGCAGACGACCCCTATGCTGTGCCCACATGCAGGCACATAGCTTATTGCTACAGAATCCTGCCAGGGGTCTGTGTAAGGGCCCACTTCTGGTGCTGGACAAACCTATGACCTTTAGAGCATAAGGCAGACTTTAGCATTCTGCGCCATTCCATGAAAATGTTAAGTACTCTGGTCTCGAATGCCAAGGGTCCCTTGGGAAACATGGATTGGGTCGGGGCTTTGAATCCTTGTTCTATATTTATCTGCTCCATATATGTAACACCGCGGCTGGTTCCCGCTTAGGTCCCTGGGTCACATGACACGGCGCCCCAAAACGAGGCTCATTCTTTGAGATATATCTCTTGGCAGCGTTTGCATGGTAACAGCACAAAAGGGGGAGATGTTTGTCATCTGTGTACCCTTCTTCGGCAGCTGTTAATAGACCGAATTTGCTTGTTGCTAACTTGTGCTTGTATGTGCTCCCTGTGGGGGAAGGCAACAGGGAATGGGTCAGAACCACCCCCAGGCAGCTGACCAATCGACATTCTCTAGAACTGTCATCATCAATCTTGGTATGAATTAGGCAGGGGGGGGGGCAAGAGCAAACAGTGGGGAAACTGTAGGATTTAGGCTCTCTGATCATGGCTGCTATCATCCTGTGTGCTTTTCCTACCTCCAGACAGTTGATGGTGCCAGCTAAACTCTACCCCTTCCGCTCTCACAGTCGGTTGTACTTGTATACTGACCCATGGGAAACCTGCCAGACTCCCCAGATCACCATGACCAAAGATGGCTCTCATTCGAATTATGTGGCGAACAGATGTATTTGTCAATCCCTCCTCTACTCCCACCCCCTGTTGGAACCGTCGGGGTCAGAGAGGGGTCACTCCCAGAGTGTGTCAGGCAGGTGAGAGGATCGGGGGGCACGTGAAGGTGCCTGTAAGGGCAGGAAGAGAGGCCAGGATACAAGACCCTTGTTAATGGTGCTTTGCGGTGTCAGCTGAAGCCTGAGATAATTTAACAGCTTTGCTAAGGGAGCCTCCATTTACCATATCCCAAACCCAACCCTAACCCAATGCTAACCTTAACCATAAGTAACCAAATATAAATGACTTTTGGCATTTTTACCTTTTTGATGACAGTTATGGATTTCTATAACAATTGAGTTTCTCCTTGTAGGGATTGACAAACTGGTCCCAACAATGTCAAAATAACAGAATTTTAGGGACACTTGGGTCCCCACAATGACATGTATATCTGACACACACACACATACACAAACATACATGCAGTGTCCCAAGCTGTAGACTCTAGACTCGCTGACTGACGCCAGCCTACTCTTGGGGTGTCATCTTCCCTAAGATTAAGATGAGAAACTCAGTAGAGACAGGAGCAGATTTGTGGCACCTGGGAGGGTGAAAAGTTGCCTGTGATCTGAGCCCTCGAAACCTCACCATGGAGCCGGCCTAGACGATGCCATCAGCGGGGCGAATCCATAATGCGGCCATATAGCCAAACTGTCCCCATCTCTGGGCGGGTGGGGGAGAGGGGGGATGAGATGATGGTCCCTCTTAAATGGCCGGGACCTTGGGTGAGAGTCATCCAGTGGAACCGAAGTCACAGACGGCTTGGTATTAACCTTAGCTGCTCATGAAGCGTGATGTGTCTGACGAAGTGTGCTCTGCCCACGTGAGGCTGACTAATGCCACCCCCCCGCACTGTTAGGGGGCTCCTCTTTCACTGGCTGTGTGTTGGCAGTGCTGAGTTGGCATCGTGTCCAGTTGAAGTTCTCATGCCTGTGGGGGTTCAAGGAATGGCTACCTCTTATGTGAGAGTCCCATCTCTTTAACTGGGCTCCCTCCACACTGTGAACACAATTAAGCAGATGTGGTGTCAGCCGGAGTGTGGCCGGCAAGTTAATGTGAGGGAGGCAGATGGGCGTGAGGGGGAGGAGCCCCCGGCTCTCAGCGAAATGCTGACGCGGGGCTGGGGGGGGGTTACAAAGCTGCAGTTGCTGTCTGGACACTCTAACCGAGGCTCCCGGCTGAGCGGTGGAATTTACACCCTGGCGCCGTGAGGATGCATGGAGGCGTAGGGTTGGGCTCCAGGCCAGGCTGGGAGACCCAGGGACTTTGAGTTAATCTCTCCACACTGGACAGGGGCTGCCTCTTCCGGGGGGGTACCCCTCCTCTGCACACCTATCCTGTGAGCCACCTGTGACGTATGGATCGTTAATAAGGACCAGCACAGAAATGGTGGATGGAGCCCAGAAGCTGAGTGTGACCTTTCATTCTTTAAACACCTCTGTTCGCTGCTCTGTGAAGACAAGTGATAGGCTGTGGTTGTGTGAAGTGTGGCCGACTGTATTTGTGGGTCCTCCTGATTGGACGGCAGTGTCCGCTTGGTTAAATTTCAGTCAGAGAGTGTTTTATGCTTGGAACGGTAGGTGTGGACAGCTCCCATCCAGGTAATTAGCCTGGCGTAATTAAGGTGGGAGGTGTAACATAACTTGGGCCCTGCTGTGACCTCGGCTCTGCCCGTCGTGCACTCATTACCCAGCGGCGGCTCGTCGGTACACCCTGGTCATTCTTTACACTGCCAAGCTTCTCTCTGTGTCGTGAAGCGGCTTTAGCATTATTACTGTGTGTTTTCACGTAGCCCGGATAAACATATCTGACCTTTCAGGATGTGATGTCACATGCATGGTGGTACATGCAAAGTGTGAAACCGCACAATTGGTCCGTCATGCAGCTTTGGGAGCAGGATGGCTGGCGTGACCTGAATGTGCTTGTAGGTGGTCTGTCACGTGACCGGAGCTGTTACTCCTGTGTTCCAATGCTGACACACATGCCGTAACACAGCCTCTCAAATCACATTTACATAGGGCCTCCTGTTGGTCAGAAACAGTCATTACACTAAGGTGGTCATGGAACCCCAATGAAACAAACCTGCCTCTCCCTGTGGAATTTGTTCTGGGTCTTCCCCTTGTTTCTTTTTAAAAGCATGAGAAATAATCTACAGTTTTACATTAATTACCGTTTATTGTTATTTCGGCGCTATGGTTATTACTACTAGCACTGCTCGTATTTTCAGATTGCTGCTGTAAATGTTGCCACTTCAGGACAATGTTTAGGGTTGATTGTCCAGGGAGGGGTAGCTTTGAGTTGTGGAACAGACCTCAGCGCTTTTAACTAGTGAAGGACCGTAAAGAGTTGATTGATTGCGCCCCGTCTGCCCTCAATTCACCCGGCACGAAAAGGGGTTAAATCGGACCCATGACCCCTCCGCGGGTGAAGAATTGAAGGAGGAATCAATGCTGATCCATGTTGACTCCTCTCTGGGGGGCGCTATGTGCCTCTGCTTTTGGCCTCTGCGTTGAAATTGAATTTGCGGCCAGGTCATGTTTTTGATTTCCAACTCGGGGAGGGTATTTATGAGCGTTATAAAACGCTTAGGAGGCTTTCATTCAGGGATTAGCGTCACAGCCGCGTGGTTAGCAGGTCCTAGTGCTCGTTGTTCTTGGGCCTGCATGGCGATGTGTCTGCATGCCTGTACGTGGCAGTTTGGGGAGTTCTGGGTAAGCAACAGTTAAAGAGCAAAGCTTTGGATAAGAAGAGGTGCTGGCATGGACTTCAGGAAGTGGAGGACCTCCCCCTCCCCAAAATTAGTCCTGCAAATGAAAATCTCATGCAGTCAGGATTTGTTTAATTTAATATGGGGGGGGGTTGTGTCTGTGTGGCAGTAAACATAACTGCAGCCAGTCTTTGGATTAAAGGATCAGGAATCTGGAAAAGTCACCGTGATGTTATGGTTCCCCTGAGGGACCCATCAGCTCAACCTGTTGCTCTAGATTTAATACATATTAATGAATTGCCCCCCCCACCCTCAGTTCAAGGTTCACGCATATCCCCCATCCCCAGTTCTGCCGCTCACAGTCCTGCCATAACACCCCCAGATAGAAGATAATTGAAGCCCTTTTAATTTGGTGGCTTTGGCTGGCGGCACCAGGCTGGACCTCCTGCTGCCCCTTTCCGGGACTTTATTCAGGTGTCTATTTTTAGACCGGCCTGATAAGGCTATGTGTGAGTTTCACTTCAGAGCTGCATCGAGTAGCCTAGCTTCAGGGTGCCTGATCTGGGAATTCGCTTAGACAGGCAAGCAAAATCCAGTTTTCGGGAAGGTGCCAGAAAGCAGGAGGTACCAAAAGGGAGGATCCCGTTCGTGCACCGGAGAAACAGACCGGTCAGTCAAAGCAGCTGCCGGTCCTCTTTCTCTTCTGTGCGACAGATGCAGTTTAACAGCTATTAGACCATTTAGTCTCCATCTGAGTGTGTTTAAACTGAAGGAACAATGTGCAGCTGTCTCTAAGCAACAGATTAATGCACATCCAGCCACCCCCCCCCCCCACAGCCAAGTATACGTACAATAAGGATGTAGAGACCTAGACCAAGGGTTGAGCTCTGACGTACGCCCTTCCCTAGCCACGCTGCTGCTGACTGCTCCCTCTCCAGTTGTGGATGGCGAATGCTCCTTCAGTAATAAGGCAGCCAGCAGGGGGCGCAAGGTCACAAGCCCAGGGAACAGTCTGTGATTTCAGTCTCCAAAATAAGCATCGTGCTACTGTTACCCCAAGATGATATGATGGACGATATAAACGCTCTCTCTGCTTTCTCCATGTGTGGCCCCGTCGCTCTTGCTTATTGTACAGCCCACACTCTTTTTGGAACCATCTGGTTCTCTGGATGCAAGCTGGCACGGAACATCTGAGTCATCATGACAGCAGTGCAGCGGCTGCTTATATGGCAACCAGAAGCCATTTTTTTTTGCCGAAAGGAAAGCTGTTCCAGGGAAGGTGAATTTGTTTCTTCGTGCTTCCTGCGACGTACCTGTTTAGCTTAGTTTTATGAATGTGTATCATCCATCCATCTCCCATTGTTCTTATCCAGCACTGGGCCACAGAGAGAACCTGAAACCTTTTGCAAACCCTGGGAGGGATGCCAGTCCATAGCAGGGCATACACACAGTATAACTAGAGACGTCCGTTCACCCAGCTTCACATCTTGAGACTGTGGGAGCCAACCCACGCAACACAGGAGGAATCGGTCGCCTTGGAGGTGTGCGGCCATAGTGCTGCCCTCTGTGCCCCCGCAGTATTTTATACCATTGAACTTTCACCTGGAATACACTGTATTGAAGGACCGCCATTCAGGTTACCCATCCTGAGACTTTGCGTAGCCAACTCAGGTCTTTCAGCAGGGCGCCTCCTGCTGTGCAGTGATGGGGGTGCGCTTGGTGGCGGCAGCGTCCCACGTCACCTTGGGCCACCTGTCATCACTGGAGACAGCGGCGTGGCGCCAAGCAGAGCTGACGGCTGGTTACGGTCCTCCTCCTCCTCGCTAGACTTAATGAAATGAAGGCTTGATGAATATCCCTGTTTCTCTGCTTCACAAGCCCGTTTTCGTGAGGCCACACAAAGCAGTGTCCTCAGAGAAATCGTTTAAAAGTGCTCGTAAAAGCAAGCTACCCGCCTCTTCGATGTTTCTTTGTGTTCAGGTTATTTTCTAGGGCTCCAAAACGATGCTGTTGGCACTTTTCTTTTTTTTTTTTTCTCCTAGCGAGTGCTGAGACTTGGTAAAATTTGCTTCTGACCGGAGAGTCGATTCCCACGAAAACCAAAACAAAGACAAGTTAATTGAGCATTAACAATTGGTAGGATGGCAGGGGGTGGGATACATTATGGAGTGGAAATGCGCAAATGCAGCATCCATCGTGCGGTGGCAGCAGCAGAACCATCAGAGGCTTGTTATATGGCCTGCATGTATGTGAGCGTAAACATGGAATCCACAGAGGAACCAGTTGCACATTACACATTTCCTATTGGGGAGAAGTGAGTCTGTGCCCCCTTCCCCCCATACATCTGGTATAAACCGGCACTGCAAGCATTTGAACATGAGGCTTAGAGACAGCCCCGGGGGCCTGGCTGGATTAGGGTCTGGGATCTCTCTCTGATTCAGGACTGAATCCATTATTAACAACCCTTTGCAGCAGACGCCGTCTCTGTAATTGCGCCGCGGATCCCCTCTTCAACATCTTCCCCACCATCCTTCTCCTTGGCGGCTGGCAGCCAAATCTCCCCTTTGGAAGCTGCGTCTGATTGGCGTTTTCCGTGGAATGGCTGCCGCGGAAGAAGATGAAAAGCCCAGACCGGGCCACGCTGGTCCCGCAGTGCTGGGCTTCACCTCCAATCTCCCACGGCCAGTGGCTGATTAAAGCAATCACAGCAGATTAGATGTTCTCACTTGTTTTGTGCTCCAAGTTTCCTGGAGTTTCCGAGATGCACGTCAGTCTTGGAGCTAATTGGCGGAACCTCCCCATAAGCTCGCCCGTTCATTATGGGATGCCGCATTTTCATGAGGGGTTAGGTTGGTGGTGGGGGGGGTGCTCTGAATTCCACATTCTGTTGTCACCTTGAGAGTGACACTGTAGAGCGGTTTTTAAATTATTTAAAGGGCTGTGTGCCCGAAGAAGCCTGTTGCAGTAGGCCCCCATTAATCTTCCTTACAGCCTTCATTAAACTCGCCTATACCCCCCCGTCTCTCTCCCCTATTTCATCTCCGTTCCCCATCACATCACTGGGCCCCTGTGGGCTCCAGTTTTCCTCTTTTCTAGCCCCAAAATACACTCTTTCTGAGCTTCCCAGGCGGCAAAGAAGAATGGGATGTGTTCGGGAGGGGGGAGATTTTGGCCAGCTGGTCCAGACCATCCTTAGGATGTTTGTTCTATGGCCTGGGTGTCTCCTGTGACTCTGTAAGAAATGGTATGTGCTTTGAAGATTCGCTTGGTCGAAACTCATCTGCCATTTCAATGCCCCATCATTGTAGAACCTGGTAAAGGACTATCATCCAGCTCCCTACCATTGTTTCTTCCACAGGACAGCAGGTACTGGGACTAGTGGAGAACCAGAGTGATTGGTACCTGGGGAACCTATGGAAGAACCACCGTCCATGGCCAGCCCTTGGGCGGGGCTTCAACACAGGTGAGTTCTTGGCCCTTGTTTCCAGGAAGTGAGTCGCTCTTTGGTTCTGCCATCAAATCCACTTGCATCTTTGTTTTTCTGTTAAGTGCACCTACATTTGCCAAATGACTGAATTTCCTGCTTTTCCTGCTTACAGTAGAATTTACCAAGTCTCTGTGTTTGCAGTCATTTTGGTTTATGAAAAGAAAAATGGAGAATATATGGTAATGTGAGCAGTTTTATGGTTCCAGAAAAAACCTTGAGGGATAGTTGGAGTATTTGACTATGGTCCGTTACCACGGCAATTCCTCCTGTCTGGGTTGCCTGTTATTTTTATCTCTTTTCAAATGCGACGCCACCTTTCCCCGAGGTGTGCACTCACTTGATCTGCTGGCAAAAACAAGAGCGGTCAGCCTTTTTCACAGGCCAGCTTCACGGGAGCGCCATGAAGTCCGCGGTGCAGCCGGCGCGAATGCAAATGCCGGAACAGAGAGCAATCTGGAGAGATGCAAGGAGGCACAGCTGGAGTAGTAGAAAATGGACAAAGAAACAGAAGGCAGATCTCTAACGCCATTTTTAAAGCACAGTAGAATCACTGGGAATGTTTTCTATTTACCTCGATGAAAATATGTTTCTGACGATGCGATTCGTTCACTTCGTTTTACTTCATGGTTTTGGTTAGTCTGTCTGACTTGTCAGGCGTATTATGCTGATTTTTACCTTCCTCATTCCTCCCACCTTCCCCTGGTTTTTGTTACCTAACATACTACTCTCCCCCACCTACGTGAACCTCGCTTAGCCAGCAGAATTTGAGCTATTTGTAAGCCAGAAACACCTTCCTCAGTGCTGAGGACTCGCTGTCTGAAGTAAATTTGGATTTAACAAAGAACAAAAAAAAGAACCTGATTGTGTAACATATTTCAAGACTTCGATCACAGCTTATCATTTTGAAAACATAGGAAAACTTGAATTTTAGCACGACATGTAAAATCAGCTGAATAAGGGATCTCTCACATGATGTAATACAATCATGATACCATGAGTTGTTTTTTTTTTTCTTCAGTATTAAACTGGCATCAGAATCTGTCTTGAAATTTTTCATTCTTTTGCTCTAAGAATGCAGCTGGCGCAGGCTTTGATGTCTGTGTGGTCTCCGGCATCACTTGTGGGGCCTGATTGATTGATGACTCCTGACATCGCTGACAGAGTGACATTCTCGTGTGCGTTTCAGAGGAACGGAAGCCATGATAACTTGATCACGACTGCGTTTTCTACCCTGTAACATACAACACTCATTTTATATATGATAAAAACAACACACACACACACACACTGTGTGCTGCTGACTATACAGTCTTTGAAAGCAGTGAACTTTGAATAACTAAGATCTCACCATGATGCAAGGTCCCCTTGGCAGTAAGAGTTTTGCTCTCGACTTCCCACAGTGGACTCGATAGGCCCAGAGACGGGGTCCCTCAGTGGACTCGATAGGCCCAGAGATGGGGTCCCATAGTGGTTGGGTGTGGGCCGTGAGCGATTGCAAATTGCCGGTAATGTGTTGGTCATCCCAGTTCCCCTCCCCGTCTTAGCAGCATTCCCAAACAATCGATGGTCCTCCACCGGTGGCGGCTTTGTCGTCTGCGTTTAGAGAGTGCGTGTTGTGACTTAAGGAGCGGCCCGTTGCCATCGTCGACTCCCTGATAAAGGCGTGCTTGTCAGGAGAAAGGATTGCTTCAAGAAGTGGGAGCGACAGGATGAATCAGTCGGTGTCTTTTTTAAAAGTCCTTTATTAATAGGAGAGCATCCATCCCCATGTCTCACGCTGCGGGGATCCCACACAGGAACGCCACCTGCAGCTCTGTGGGTCCAAATATAGTTCGCCACGGTCTGAGCGTGACCGAGCACTTTTCTCTCTGGCTGCTGTCCTCAGTGCGTTTGGGCTCTCATGTCTTCCCTGGTCATGCAAAGTTTTCCTGCTGCTACAACACCCTGTTATATACTGTTTATTAGCACCAACAGGAAGCAGCTTGGACTCCTGGAGGTGAACACAAATGAGGGTGTATCTATGAGTGGGTCACTTCTGCCAAATTACGGGGTGGGGGTGTTATATCCTGATACTTTTGGACATTTGAGACTGACGCTTAGGTAGGATGTCACACCACCAGACTTTAGCTGCTAATCCCCTGCTGATTGTGAAGGTGATCAGTCAGTGCTTCACACCTCCAGAGGCCCCTGTGTGCCAGTCTGTCACATAATGGTGACCCCAGGATGAATCTCTGTGTGTGTGTGTCTCACACCAAAGCAGTGTCACGCTGAAACTGTGTGTTCCTGTCACCCAGGAGTGATCCTGCTGCTTCTGGACCGCCTCCGGAAGCTCAAGTGGGAGCAGATGTGGCGCCTGACGGCCGAGCGTGAGCTGATGAGCATGCTCTCCACCTCGTTGGCTGACCAGGTGAGCCATCCTCTGTTTTCGCACGCGTCCTCCCGCGCTGTCGCCACCATCTGTGGCATCCAAGTGCTCGATTGACTGACTGATTAAAGCCAAAATTTGCATATATTAGCATCGCACAACAAAGTTATCTTACTTGCTTCTACCTTATCAGGTACAAACTGTAATTTGCCAAATGGGTCACTTCCTAGTTATTAGAAGAGAAAATTTTATATCTGTTTGAGATGCGGTCTATTACTGCCTTCATAAATTACTCTAGTCAACTAAGGAATATCTTTCATTAGCCTATTATTCCTTTGGGCTTTTATAAATGCATAGATAATTCGCTAGTGACATTGCGTATTTGACTTCAATTACGCATGACCTCACAATCTCAACAAACAAGTGTTTGTCCAAAATTTTGTGTGATTGACAGCATCATGAAAACCATCTAAGATCCCATTGTTCCATCTTTGTATCTCAAAATATGGCACCACAGTTATAAAACTGACCACTGATATTTTCAAGCCTGTAGTTTCCTGCTGTCATTTATGATGTCACAGACCTTGAATCGGGATGCAGGACTGGGTCACTTAATTTCAGTTATCGAATTGCTGAGCCTTTTATGACATCACAATACAGTGACGTCCATATTATAAGGTAGATGTTGTTTTTAGTCTTCTCTATTTGAAAACTGGAGATACAGGCAGCAATGATGTATGTTTGGAGAATATAACTTGCCCATAATGTCCCAGGTCACTTGTGTTTGTTTCCGTGGGAGTCTTGCCAGTCAGCTTCTGTGTTCGTGTCCATGAATAGATGCTTTTGTATAAACAAGAGGAAACAAGGTACTGCTGAGTGCAGAAAGTCCAAAATGAAGTAATCATGTAAAAACTCCACACATAACTGTTCCTCCTTTAAAATACCTTTTCCTTTTAGTGATTTCTTTTTATTTCCAAAAAGTGCCTGGCAGCTTGATGAGCATGTTGGAAATGTGAATGTGCTTGTCTGAAAGATGAGCGTTATTCCAAATGGCAGAAAGTGTTAACTGGCTCTCTGGCCATTGATGATGAAGGAGAGGTGAAGGGGCACCAAGAGGAGGCCGCTGGATCTTAGGGTTCTCTCTTAGTGAAGGGTAACAGCAGCTCCACCTGTCAGAGGCCTCCTTCATAGTCGTAGCATTTCATCACAGATTGTAGGGTTATGAGGAGTTTCAAACCCCTTTCTTCATAATGACCTTATGCAGGTCTGTAAGGTTTGTGCTTGAAGAGTCCGTACACTTGTGGTCTGCCCATGGGTCATTCTGTAGATGTGCCAGGCTGATGAAGGATTTTCCAAAAGTAACGAAGCTTCAGATCTGAATTATGAATGAAGTCATAGCTGCCGAAAATATGAATTTTACGGAGCATGGTTAAAATAGAAACAGGTCCAGCTGGTGAGAGAGGAACACGCTGGCCTCGTTAATTGCCCACCCTCCCCATTATGGCTCCCTTGTGGGTCCATGCGGCACGTTTGCCGGGGTGTCACTGTCACAGTGGTTAAAGGCACAGTGGACTGACTCCCTGCATTTAGGAGGGGACAGATCCATAATTCATATCAGACATGGATACTGTTCTGTTACCTGGTTGTCCCTTTGCCATTGATTACCTATAGTTCTGTACAATAGACTTTTTCAGGATTCCAATTAAGACTGCGCTACACTTACGGAAGCGCTCTTCCCTTATTCTGTTTCTGTCTTCACTGGTGCGGTTCGGGCTGGGGAAGGAGAGCATCTGTGCAGTACTTCATCGGTTCCGATGCTGGCACTCGCAGGCCCGCTTTTGATGAACCTCTACTTTGGCGCTCTCTTGGCGGAGCCCCGTAACAGAGGATGTTTAGAAACGAAAGGGCTTCCTCAAAGCTCTGGTGGGGCCTCCCGCTTTGCGTATCGGCCCTTTCAACAGAGGCTTCCAGGATCTGAGTCTTTTTTTTTTATCTTGCATTCACGATGTGATGCTCGTCGCCTCCAGGCCGATTTGGGATTCTGAACTGGTACAGCACTCATTCCGAATGCAGGCTCTGTAGATTATAAACAATTCCAAAATCAAGGAATATTCTCTTTGTCCCCCCCTCCCCCACGGTTAGCAAAATATATACGACTCGGGTTAAGAGCAAAACATTCTGGTTGACTCGTAGCTGTACCTGGAGGATAGATCTGACTGTCTGATTTTGTATTTATTTATTTTTTGCTGGAATATCACGAAAATGCTGCCTTTCTCAAATGACCTTCAGCAGAGTGCCCATTGTTGTGTCACTTGAGAAATGGAGACTGCACTATTAGACAAAGCAGGTTCGGTCTTGTCTGCTATGTTTTTACTTTGTTTTGTGATTCTGTAAGGCAGGAGGAGCAGAGGTAGCCAGTCCCAGTCTTTAGGGATGTCAGCTGCATGGTGAAATTGTCGGCCTTTGAAAGAGCATTGCCTGAATGGGTCTTGCACAAAGATCATCATGTGTTCCAGAAGGATTGTTTTCTCCGGGCTGCTGGTGATCCCATCAAACATGCTGATGTGAGGCCATCTTACTATTTCTGCAGGACATCTTTAATGCAGTGATCAAACAGAATCCATTCCTGGTGTACCAGCTGCCCTGCTTCTGGAACGTGCAGCTCTCGGACCACACCCGCTCCGAGAAATGTTACAAGGACGTGTCAGATCTTAAGGTGGGTCATGTTTTCCAGGGTTGGCTTGAAAATTGTTTTAGGCCACCAAGAACGGACCATTGCACCCCTTACTCCTCTCCTTCAAATTATGTTAGTTTGTTTTTTTTTTTCTGATTTCTAAGCTGGAAAGGCATTTCTTGTGTTGGCGCTTCTCCTACGTCCCATCTGTGAGAAAGCTTCCAGAGAACACCTCGTGGCTTGTTACTGTCGCGTCCTGAAAATGCTCATGTCAATGACTCTCCTCCTCCCCCTCCAGGTCATCCACTGGAACTCCCCCAAGAAGCTGCGGGTGAAGAACAAGCACGTAGAGTTCTTTCGTAACCTCTACCTGACCTTCCTGGAGTATGACGGCAACCTTCTGCGACGTGAGCTGTTTGGCTGCCCCAG
Source organism: Isichthys henryi (assembly GCA_026776945.1). NCBI lineage: Eukaryota > Metazoa > Chordata > Actinopteri > Osteoglossiformes > Mormyridae > Isichthys > Isichthys henryi. The sequence goes on from JAODJX010000001.1 coordinate 30,325,743, forward strand.
CGAGGCCGACCACAACAGTGAGAATGTAAGCTCTCCCATTCTTTGAACCTGATTGTTTATTGAACCAGTGTCTTTTAAAAATTCCTTCTACTTCTTACGATTCCAGGTTTTTTTTTCATTGTTTCTTTAACTGTACCATGATATGAAGGTAACAGTGATAATACACAGGGTTAGGCTTGGCTGATCTGGGATTATATGGCATCTCCTTAAAATTCTACACATACAGTACCAGTGAACCTGTGTCAGATGTTCTACTACCAGTTCCGAAGCTGGCACTTCTTGGGGATTGGTGATTTTATTTTAAATGTCTGTCTGCAAGAATTACAGCTTGTTGGGTGGCTGTTTTTAGTCACAGTAAAATGTCTACAGTTTAGATAAACAGGTTGTTCTTAAGGCGAATGCAAGTGTAGGTTTGTCTCCTAGAGCTGCAGTTTACTTTTTAAAGATGATTTGCATTTTGTATCTTACACTTACTTGGCACAAGAATATCATTGTGATATGTACAAAATGAAACAAAATTCAAGCCATGCTTCAACCACCTGGCCAGAAATCCTGCTATATCAATTAAGTAATCTGTATTCAAAAGATGGGGATAATGAAATGAATCGTATTACGGGCTGCATGGGCACCACCTGGAGGTTGACCTTCAAAAGGTGGGGAAACACACTATATCTGATTTTCTGTACTCACTATAAAAGGCATAGGCATCACCTGCGGTTTGTTTTTCTTTGATACCCCAGCTCTCATTGACTCCATTGATCTTATTGTTGGCGCAGATTTACATTTCCAAGGCGATCGACAGACATTCTTTTTGACTTTTGTCGTCAGAAGTCTTTTATTTTTTTGATTTTGTCTTAGCTCAGGAAACAATTTGCACTGGAAACTGCACAGCACAGGCTGATAAATAAATGATTTGCCTAATTAAGTCACCTGGGACGTGGGTTGGGATGAAGACCAGCGAACGCAGGGGGCTGCCTCGTGATACGGACCTGCTCGGGCAGATCTGACTTATTGATGGGCCGTGGGTCAGTGTGCAACGGACATGTTCACCACAAATGCATCCTGACTCCATTTCCTTCAGATTTAGTTTTTTTTCATGGAAGAGAGAATATGCATTGGGTTTTCCTTGTGATCCTTAATTGGTGAATAAATATTTTGTTCACTTGTGTTACTAAAGCACCTTGCTTGCACATTGACAAATTCATGATCACTTTGAGATGCTTCTTCATCTTGCTCTTTGTACTAAATTTAGTTTCTTTGCTCTGTTATTGATTTTTTCAATAAGGATTGTGTCTTTGTCCCAGTTCATTAGCTGTAAAAATGTTTTACCTTGGTGAATAGTGGTTTAACTGAATATACTTGTGGAGTGGTGGTAGTCACATGACCTTGGGCCGCAAGTTCCTTGCTGCACGTTGACGTCATTGTCTGATTTAACCTACTTTACCTGAATTGCTCCAGTTAGAAGACACAGTTGAATAAACAGCTAGCACATTAAATGTAGGCCATGTGGGCTGCCCTGAATGTGCCAGCAAGAGCGTGTTAGCATCTGCTAAAGCAGCGGGATGGAATTACTCTGACCAGTCATCTGAGGTCCCGTTGTCACCCCTCCATGCAGCTCCAGAAGACCCTGTCCGAGCTGGACGAGGACGACCCCTGCTATGAGTTCCGTCGGGAACGCTTCACGGTGCACCGCACGCACTTGTACTTCCTGCACTACGAGTACGAGCCGGCTGATGACCACACAGACGTCACGCTGGTGGCCCAGCTCTCCATGGACAGGTAGAGTCCGTGGTTATACTCCATAATCCCCCTGGTGGCTGGAGGGAACAACAGCAGTTCTTTGCAGTATTAAACTGGATACTTGCAGCGCTATAGGATGTGTTCAAAATACATTGTTGACTTGTAGCTTGCATCAAAAATGTTTTGCGCAGAATTTTTAAAATTTGTTTTTTTGGCTGTGTAAAAAAGCATTTGTAGACAGTAGGAATTGAAGAATTCAGATTTTCTGTTTGATTAAATTAAGAGTTGTCTGTACATTTAAGAAAAAAAAACAATGAAGTTTCTTTTTTCTGTATTTATTTAAAATGAGAGAACTGGGCTTTCGTGGCCTTTAAGGTGAAATTCTAGAACAAATCAAAGATAAAGCCCCAGAGTTATTTTGATTTATTGCTCCATTTATCTGACTGGTGACATCCAGGCAGACGTGTGGATCCAGGAATCCTACCTACACTTTTGGTCGGTGCCTCTGTTTATTTGAAGCACAGTGAAGTTGTGTCTCTGCACACACCCTTGGAATAAAGATGCAGCGTCTGTGTTTGTACAGGGAGCAACACTCGTATTTTCTCTCTTAATATCTCCAATGTCCTTGGAATTCCTGCAGAGAGGAACCAACACAGAAGCCAGGTCTGCCTGCCTGCCGTGTTGCCATGGGAGGCAGACAATGCGCTGTACAAGCTTTATTTGTGTTATTGGATCTCGTCGATTTGTGTGAACACCCCTCGCAAAGGTGACAGACTCAGTCTGCTAAGATGGAATCAGACACATCACACAGAGCAGTTTGTAATGAACATTGGTTTTTTTTTTAAGAGATTCAATAACCGCTTAACTGAATTGTAATGACATGCAAACATCTCTGAGAACTCCACGATAAAAGCAAGCACTGGTCCTTGATAAAAAGATTTGGTTTAGATGAATAATGGATTTAGATTTAAGTGTAGATTGAATTCCAACCTTCCTGAAAAAATGCTAGTTGCATCTTAGTCAAAGAAAAGATAATAACTGCCACCCAGTTAATAGAAACCTTCTGAAAACACATCCAGTGACAAAACCTGTTATGTATTTTTTGATTATTCCTTGGCTAGGAAAAACAGTTCCTCATTGTGATGTAGGACATGAGTTCTATGTTTATGTCTGGTTATTGCCTTGCCGTGGTCTCTCATTAACTTTCACAAGGCTTTGGTAGGTCAATCGTTACCACGGTTGATGGATGGCAGCCCTGCAGCCTTCCATGCAGTCATCCCTTTATACCATGGGGTTGGGGTTCAGGACCCTGCATTTCACTTCCTCCAAGCCTCCTGTGGTGCAAACTTTCAGAAACTCTTCAAAGACATACTTTCTTTAGCCCATCTACTCCCTCCAACTCCCCAGCTCATATAATTGTAACATGACACATGTCTGGCTTCTCAAAGTGGCTATCCCAGTATTTGCTTGGATTGCTACGATATGAACTGATAAGCGTTGCTTTAATTTGCTTTAATTTCACTATGATCATAAAGATTTCTCTCCAAGGCATGCAGGGATGATAGTGAATGATGAATCTGAATAAATCTACTTTGGAATTTCCTGTGCTCTTTATATGATAATTGCCTCTTTTCTTTTTACTATTCAGGGATCGAACCATACATTGTCAACAAAATTTTAGCTTAACCAGAAACACCCATAAACGTACATAAATCATTCTCAACAGTCGCCAAGGTGAATCTGGGAAATTGTCATCAGCAGTTATATGCTAATCAGACAGATTACTCTGCTTCTGAAAATATCTTAGTAATTGAAGGTGATGCAAACATGCTTAATATGTACTTAATTGGAATTCAAATACAGGTTTGACATTTTCATAGTAAGAGAGTATGAAGAGGTATTAGGCTTACACTTGAGAAGCCACTGTGCTTGTTCTGTCTTATTTTCCTTGACTTCTGTCAGTGTGCTGTACAACCTCGCTCAGCATGTTGGTGTTTATTTTCCTGGTTTCTTTGCTGGGTTATCTGGTGCAGAGAGCTGCTGAATCAAATGCTAATTCGTACATGAAACCAAATATTAATATTCTGTACAAGTTTTTGTTGGGTTATGCATGTTTGATTTTTTTTAAAGCTAAATAGGACTTGTGATCTTTACGGTATTCAATTGAAAACAAGACATTCTGCAGCTAACTAGGCTTTAAATAATACATCCAGGGATCTTGTATACAATGTAAGGTTCTTGTCATTTTCTTATATCACCGGGCCTGCACTTTGAAGCCCTATTTTTGGGTGTGGACACCAGAAAGAGGGGGCAAGGCCGATGGCTGTCTGTGTAGTGGGTAACCAGGAGTAGTGCTTGCTGGGAAGCCCTGCGTTGGGCTGATCATAAGTGGCTTTGGCTAAGGAAAAACTTGGCAGAAGGTTTAGCGGTAGAGTGGGGCGTGATACGCGGTTAACTGACTGTGACTGCTGCCCTGTCACAATGACTATGCGTATCCTTTGCACTCTCACGAGGGATGGTTTGTTAAGTGGCTCCCAGTGGACACGCTTGAGCTCTCTCTTAATCGCACTTCCGAGCCTTATCACCATTTATGTAGCACCCCGTAGCTTCTGGCAGGTCAATCCTACCAATTCTTTGCCTGTTCTAAATTTCAAGCCTTAATTGTTTGGGGGGAAGCATCTACTTTTGTATATAAGTGCCTGTTTCACTGAGATACCAAGTTACGGCATAAAGCAAAGCTTAAGCTCCGAGATGATAAATACCAGAATTACAAATTTAGAATAATAGTCATTACATAATATTTTGGAACCTGATGTTTGTTGTAAACCTTGTGTGAGAGTCTTAGGGTTTCTGTGAAGTTAGGCATTTTCAAAATGGTGGTAATTTCTAGCTAAAGCTGACACATGTATACCTGTTTACCGACGGAATGTAAAGCATGATTGTAGACATGGGGAATTTGGAGAAGGCAAGGCCTCCTTCCCGGAATTGAGCCGATGGATGCCCTCTGCTCCAGGCTGCAGATGCTGGAGGCCATCTGCAAGCACTGGGAAGGTCCCATCAGCCTGGCGCTGTACCTGTCAGACGCAGAGGCCCAGCAGTTCCTGCGCTACGCCCAGGGCTCCGAGGTGCTGATGAGCCGCAGTAATGTGGGCTACCATATTGTCTACAAGGAGGGCCAGTTCTACCCCGTTAACCTGCTGCGCAACGTGGCTATGAAGCAGGTCAACACTCCATACATGTTCCTATCTGACATTGATTTCCTGCCCATGTATGGACTCTACGAGTACCTCAGGTGAGCAGCGTCCTGTCATAATGGAGCTTTAGTGACGACCAGCAACACTTGATTATATGGAGTTCGTTTATAGAGCCTACACAGAAAACGATGATTTTGAGTGGAGGATGCTTATCACGATGCTGTGCTTCCTCACCGCCAAGAGATTTTTACTCTGACAGTTTTCCAGCTAAATTATTGAAGCACTTTAGTGGATGCCAGAACTTGACCTCAGTATTTCATATATTTTCATTAAAGCATGCTTGCATATCCATTTGTAAGCTCCGCACGTATTTCATTGTGGTCCACTTCCTATCAACAACTTTAACTCAGTTTATTAATTTCCTTAGCCTGGCGGTATTAAGGCTTAGTGGGCAGCACAGTTGCCAAAATTGGGAGTTTGAATCATGCCCTTCTTTGTATGTGGAATCTGCATTTTCTCTTCGTGTCATGCTGGCTTCCTTTGGGTTACTCTGGTTTTGTCCCCGCCTGACTTGTAGTTATGAGAACTGACATCTCTATATCGGACATATTGCCCATTTAAGTCCTATAATGGATGGGCAACCTGTCCAGCATGTTCCTCTGGCTTATGCCCTGTGCTGTGGCCTCCTGGCCAGCCTGTACTGAATCGTTTAATGATAACTGAATTGATGAATGACTATAGAGGTTCCTTGGAAGGGGCACAGATCTAATGTGGTATGCAGTTATTGACTGACGCTTTTCAGATGTCAGTCTCGGGATTGAAAAAATCTTCGGGTCGAAGAACTACTCACTGTTGAGTGGGATGTCGTGTCTCTGCTGGTCCCACAAAGTGGCAGTTCTCACTTTTTTTTTCTACCTCCACCAGGAAATCTGTTGTGCAGCTTGACATGGTAAACGCCAAAAAGGCCCTGGTCGTGCCTGCTTTTGAGACACTGCGGTATCGCCTGTCCTATCCCAAGTCTAAGGCTGAGCTTCTGTCTCAGCTGGACATGGGCACCCTCTTCACCTTCAGGTAAGCACAAGCGATATTTCCCAGGCTCTGGTAGGGATAGAAGTCCTTCCTTTGATGCAGCAATGGCTTTCTAGCGCACCTTCATCGGAAAACACTGTTAATAAAAATGGGCATCAAGCATAAAGCTCGACTCAGCTTTAGTTAAAAAAAAAAAAAAAAAACGGGAAATGCCTTTATATATATATATATATACATATAAAGGCATGTCCCGTTTTTTTTTTTTTTTTTTGTTACGTAAAATGGTGCGTGCTTTTTGGTTGGTGCCCACACACACACACACACACACACACACACACACACACACACACACCTGCTAGTAGTACAAGTCAGGAAGACCTTACTGGTATTTCATTTCAAAAGCGTATAAACTTCAAACTGCTCATGCTGCAGTGTTGCTGCAATTCATTCTCCCAACAAAGGTACCATGTGTGGACGAAGGGCCATGCGCCCACCAACTTCGCCAAGTGGAGGACTGCCACCACTCCATATCGTGTGCAGTGGGAGGCGGACTTCGAGCCCTATGTCATGGTGCGGCGCGACAGCCCCGAGTACGACCGCAGATTCGTGGGCTTTGGGTGGAACAAAGTGGCCCATATCATGGAGCTGGATGCTCAGGTACTGTGCTTCAGTTGCTGCATATAGTTCAAATATTGTGTCCTGAGGTTCATTTATTATGTACCAAGTCCTGAAAGGAGCCTGTGATTTCACAAGCTTTAAATTAATATCAGATATTGACTGGATCATTAAATCCCTTTTACTCTGAGCAACATTGAGGAATTGGCTCTAAATACATTTCAAATTAAACATCTTTCACTTTAGTGGTGGTTTAATTTTTAAATGTGAACATTAAATGCAGGCAGAAGTTAATTACACGAATACACGCAACTCAGTTGTATATGAAGATGAATGCTTCTCAAACTGTTAGTCACAAGTCCTGCTGTGTAACCTGCCCTCACACAGTGTGATTGTGGTATCACTTATGGTAACAGATCCACTCTCTTTCAGGAGTATGAGTTTGTGGTTCTGCCCAACGCCTATATGATCCACATGCCACATGCACCCAGCTTTGACATCACCAAGTTCCGCTCCAACAAGCAGTACCGCGTCTGCCTCAAGACGCTTAAGGAGGAGTTCCAGCAGAACATGTCACGGCGTTACGGCTTCGCAGCGCTTAAGTACATGACAGCTGAGAACAACAGCTAGGCCCCTCGCTTCGTGCATAGGACGGCTGCCCTGGGGTCGGAATGCTTGGACATCTTCTACGTGGCCTCTGGGTCTCTGTGGGACGCTTCCGGCGTGGTTAGGCCTTCAGACTGTCCATGCAGCTCTAGGTTCCTTTGGACTTCAGCCGCAGGGGTTATAAGAATGTCTGCCATGTCTCTGGTATGTGTATATTGTTTACGCCTTCATGTGAGAGCCAGTGGTGTAGAAAATGACCTGGACAGACATCTGTAAAACAGAAGGATGAGGACATGTTTGCCTTCACCAGCAGTCTGGCTTGGCCGGTGAAGCTGCCATATGCATGGGCTCCAGCTTCAACATTTAAAGAAAAATAACCAACACATGCCAAACAACCAATGTCGCAATACACAGCTAGCAAATAAAGGATGTTCACATTGGAAAGCCTCCCCCAAGCCCATGCCATGGCTAAAAGGCAAGTTGCGCTCCGTTCAGCTGCCCAGCTATGTTTATTGGTTTCACTTCAATGTTGCCATTTTTGTGCCAACAGCAAAGTGCTCAACAAAGCCAAGACAGATGAGTGCTGCAAGGCTCCGTCTTTGGGGCATGTTCCTTCTACTGTGTGTTGCTAATAAGCAGAAGGAAAACTTAGGGTTTCTCCTCCTGTGCTCACCCAGTGAGCCAGGGAGGCTGATGCGCTAGGCATCTGAATGCTAAGAAACGTAACAGTTATACCTGTAACAGCGGCCCTGGTAATATCCTGGAATATCTCATAGTAAAATATTAAGGTGTGACGTCCACCAATGAGAATAAATGTGCAAAAATGCTTGTTGCAATCAAGGGAAATGTTTTATATGTTCTAGAGACTGCTAATGCAAATTTTTTTCAAAATTAATTGCTTGTCTTGCTCAAAGTAAGTTCTGACATTGCAGGGGAGGTATCTACAATGACATCTTGGGGCCACGAACTCGGTCTGAGAGGATTTATTGCAAAGTTATTCATGCATTGACAGCACAGAAACTCTGTAAGAAAGGTTGAACTGTGAATCGTGAAAGATTCTTGTATAATTTGTTTCCTGGCATCTCAAGATTAGCTTGATGGTGGTTGATAGGTGGAACCCAAGTCACTCATGATGCTTATGGAAGCACGCTCAGAGATGTGATTGGCTACTGATCTAGACAGTCCCCGTGACTGACACATCCAAAACGCTGACATCACCGGACTGCAGGCTTCAGGCCTCCCCAGCAGCTACTCCGGCCACACTATTGCCCTCCGATGTCCCTGCAGCATCCTCAGAAGCTGACACACCTTAGACTTGCACCGTTCAACGTGTCCAGATGGACTTCCCATTTCCCACAGAGTGTGGATGGACATCACCCGTTTTTTGTTTTTACTTGTCAGTATTTTGTATCAGTATGTGTTTAAAAGTTTTAATGTGAAAACAGCAAACAGGCAAAGAAAACAATGCACTATCCACAGATGGGAGAAGAGGTAGATGCTGGCCGGACCTGTCCAGAAGAAGTATGAGACTGCAGCGGCGGGGGTGTGATGACCTCCAGGTGAAGATTAGCGTAGCTGTTTGAGTGACATCGGCCCTGTTGGCCTCGGCCGAGCAGGGAGGGGGCTCTCTGCAGCAAAGATGTCTGCCGCATGTGGTGCACCTGAGCTTAAGCTCAACTGCCCTGAGGAGTGAGTATGTGGGAGGGAAGTCAAGCAAGTAGGTATGAGTGCGTGTTTGTGTGTGTGTGCGCGTCAGTGCGAGAGCCGAAGACCATGAGACTAAGATGTTTGTTTAGGGAAGTGGTGATAGACAAACTACTACCTGAATAAAAGAACTGACTGAATCTTGCTGCTCACCATGTCTTTGCACGCTAAAGAGAGATGGGCATTTTTAAAAGGCTCGCCTTGTAACATCTGCTCGTTCGGTCTTTATGCCCTCCTGCTGAACTTTTAATGGGGTTTTCTTAGCACTTCTTACAACGCTAGGCCCAAGTCAGCATTCCTTTCATCACAAAGGGTACTAAAAGTTTCCCCGAGTTAATTATTCAGTTAAAATTTAATGTAGCGGTGTGATTGTGCCATGTAATGAACGAGCAAAGTTCCTCGGCGGTGATGGAGCATCCAAGCAACCTTTAGTGGGCCAGCGGTGCATCGGTAATCCAGCCACAGGGGGGACTGTATACAGCGGGCTGTGTGCAGTGAGGGGACAGTCACATACCTTCTGAGCAGCTTTATTTATGGAAAAACATACTGCAAGGTCTTGGAACATCAGATTCCAAACAACTCAATTTTTTCAATGAATTAAGTAAAAAAAAAATATATATTTGCATATTGATTAAAATGCCAAGGGAAAAATACAGGAGTATAAGAGGTATGTTATAAAAATGTTTAAGGCTACGGGAAGCAGGCTGGCTCTGGATTTACAGCATCTATAAGTCTTCATCGTCAAACGTTTCAGTGCACCTCAGAAAAACGGTCTCGTAGTCCGCCGGCAGGCACAGATCCTGCGGGGGTACAGGTCTTAACATTCAGCAGGCCCAGTGAGGCCGGGTCGGGGGCTAGGTGTGTCATGCCGGGTGCACTATTCACATCTATGGAGCACAAGGGGTATGTGGGTAGAGGGCCGATGAGGTACATCTGAAGGAGCTAAATAAGTATTTACTGCTGTGTAATGGGGCTGCATGATGTAGGGGAGGGGGGTTACATACACTAACATCTCAACTAAGACCCACTACCTTCAAGCACCTAAAGGCACCCTTTAGCATTTCTGCTGGACAGTGGGCTTGGTCCTGCTAAATCCTTGTAAGGATCCAGGATTTCAGGCAAGAGCTGGGGAAGGTTAACCCTACTCCTGGATAGGTCAACACCACCTTATTAATCTTGAGCACACCTGAACCATACTCCATCATTTAACAACTGACAGAGGTTAAACGGGTCATATTGGGCAATTACGCTGAAACCAAGTTGCCAAATACACCGTTCAGTTGGCACAAGGGGGCGCCCAGGATGGGCTGACCGGCCTCGGCATCTGCAATCTGTAACGCCCATTTTTCGATCAGCAGCTAATAGAAGGTGATGAGCTGTAATTTATTGTCTGTCCCACCAGTTTAAAGAAGTAGCAGCACTCTTCAGGGTTATGGCGACAGAATTACTGCCTCCAAATGTACCCAGATCTCCCTCTGTTCCCCAGCTGTCCCTCTTAGCCCTGTCCCCCCCCCCCCCATTCCGTGCACCCATCTCGGCCACCCATCTCACCTGTGCGATCTCCAGCTGCTCTACTGTCTGGGTCTTTATGAAGCGCACAAGGTTCCTGTAGATCTCCGTCAGACAGCTCAAGTTGCTCCCCTCTTGGGTCTCTAGTTGAGGGCTGGTCCCGGGGAGTGGGGCGAGGTGCAGGGGGCAAAGGACAAAATGGGTTTGTTTTTTTAAGATGGGTTGTCAGCAGCCCAAGGTGGTACGGTGCTTGTGTCAGGACTTCTGATGGGACACGCCACCTAGTGGCCACCAGCTTATCTGTGGCTTTAGCGCTGTGTGACAGTCTCTCCGTCTCCGTGATCCCCACGTCTGTGGGGCCGCGCTCATGTTAGAAATCGGCATGCGGAGCCGGCAGTCGCATCAAGGCATCTTTGAGCTGTGTGGTGTGGTGTGGTGTGGTGTGTGGGGGGGGGGCTCCACTGAGGCCTATTCCTCATCGGATCAATCCCTCATTATCACACAGCAGTGGGAAGCGGCCGGGGCTATGGGGAAGGGGAGGAGGGCGCAAAACAAACGTATTGATCACCCCTGCACATATAAATTCAGAGCGCTGGGGGCGGGTGAACTCGCAGTCTGATTGCAGCAAGGTCTCTCACTGTGTTGAGAGGGACAATTAAAACGGAATTCATTATGAATTTAATCCAGGTCGAGCTGTAATTATGCGTTCTCTCACCATTCCTGGTGTCGGCACAGATTAACGAGGCTGACTTGTGCGCAGCATAACCCTTAGGCTCTAGGCTAGTATAATACTGTCGGTGTTCAGGTAGAAATGAGTAAATGGTGAAACGTATGCAATGGATATTCAGATGCCCATCCATCCACCCATCCTCCAATTGCATATCTTAGGCAGCGCAGGCCATTAGGCATGGAACACCCAGTACAGGATGCCAGTTTACAATATCAACTGCATGAGAACTCGTGACTCTTTGGTCTAATATCTGTTTGCCTCCTACTCAGAAATCAAGAGGATAACTACATTATCACAACCTGCAAAGTTGAATGTATTTTTAAAAGCAGCGTGAAATGGAAAGTTAAGGCAATTCACCACACACCTGCCACAATTAATGGAATTTAAAACATGACCTGAGAACCTACACAATTGTCAAGGTAGGAGTTGCCAGTGTGACAGCAAGTACCTAGCTACGTGAGGTCAGTTCCCAAACAGTGGCAGCCCCTACAGACCACGCCCCAAATCCAGAGCCAGGGAAGCTTTTGACTGCTACGGTACCTGGCAAACATTAATTCACTACTACACTCCATAAAGCTGACTGCACGCGTCTGGCTGTAGGGACGTATTCTGTGCACAGAAGACATAATCACACACACAAGGTATGCAGGCATCTGAACAGTGCAGCTGTTATCTACATATACCTTTATTTTATATTTATTAATTTATATAGCAGACTTTTTTGTCCAAAGTGGCACATAAGCAAACCAGCCCATCTCTTGCTCGTACTTGACCTTTTTTCTGATCTCATATCTACTGTGTTGTCCCCATTTTTTTATTAATTTTATTTATTTTTTTAATGAAAGTGTTGTACTTAAGTAATTATGCACTACTGGGAACTTTATTTTCTTACATCCTCCAGCTACACTTAGCCAGTTTACAAAGTTGATTCAAAATATGCAGATGTTATTAAAAATAAGATACTAGACCTGGTGACAATTGGATGAATAAATAAATTAACGAAAACTATTTTCTAAAATTCCCATTGAAAGCACTGTTATTTGGAAGGAGCTGAATTGTTTGTTTAGTGAACCAAATTTAATTAGTCACACATAAGGTAACTGTCAACCAATTATTATTTTTTATTTATTAAAGGTAATGGGCAGAAAAGTAACAAATTATTATAATAAATCTGCATTATTCAAACATATACAATATGTGAAAGATATGAAATGTGCAACCTGGGATATTCCCCCACGCCACAGTCCTTTAGTGAGTAAGCGGGTAGATGATAAATGGATATTTTTCAAACTTCACATTGTCTCCATAAATAAACCACTTACTAAACAAGTGGCTGTGTGTTTCCACTCCCGTTTTCATATGTACCGACAGACTGGAGCACTGCAAAATTTTGTTTTAAAAAAAAAATAATGGTTTTTAAAAAGGCCTGGGACCATGGTGAGGGCTACCCCAAGATGTCTGAGCACAGCTGGCACAGCTGCCTTTCCTGCACAGGCCGAAGTTGGGCACCTCGGCAGTGGACTGCTAGAAACGGAGCAGAACTCATCTGCTGTCTGACAGTCAGCTAATCACAACCTTACAGATGGCAGCCCTTATGTTGCTTCTGAAGGCAAAAATACAATGAATAATTCATTGAGCAAACTCGATTCCCGGAAAAGGTCCTCGTTAGTGATATTTGATTTGATCTTCTCCCTATCAACAATTCTTGCGGCTAAGCTTCTCAGTCCGGGAGCGGGAGTGGCCCTGTGCTCAGTCCGCCGGGTTTCACCCAAACCCACCTGTCAACGCTGGAGCTTAATCACACTGTTAATCGCGCTGACTGTCACCGATAAACGCATTTGCATTGCAGTTAGCAGTCTTCCGTTACATAAACGGGCCGCGCGGTTCTTTGTCAGATAAATCAATATGTTCGCCTTCGCTTTTCTCTGAGACCGAAATGCCCATCATTCCAGAATGTGTGATGCTGATAAGATGGATATATAATTCAGTAATCTCCTGCATGGCTAAAAGCGTGTGTCAAGGAAGCTGTTGATTTTCGATAAGGGGAAACCAGCCTACCATTGCGTGTACTGTATGTTCTACCCCAACGATACAAAAAGGGTTCTCGCCACCTCCCCGGCTTGGCCAAAGGGTGAGAATGGGTGGGCTGCAATGGGACCCAGTCGAGCTTTGGTGGGGCTGCTGCTACTCCACGTCGGCGTTCTAAGTCCATCCACGCACTGATTGTGATAGATGGTCTCGGTAAGGATGTTCCAGACGCTCTTCATTAGCAGGGGACGTGAGTAGACTGCACTGTCCCCGAACCCACCTGATCTTTTCAGGTTTTAGCGGAATCATACAAGTTACTCAGATGACGCGAATCCTTGAACACTCAACAAACTGTTTAACCTGGTTTTCTACAACAGAGACCAACGCCGGATATGAAGAGGATTGAATTCCCTGTTTAATCAATCTATTGATTTGCCCATTGTTTTATGTATTCATTTGTAGCGTTGTTGTCTGTTAGGGCAAAATCAATAGTGCCGATAACCCTTACAAATGTTAGTTATTCACTGAGGCACCACTGCAGAACTATGAGACTGGCCTGGTCCCGGACATGAAAGGCCCAAGGTGGGCCTGATACACTATGAAACATAATATAAACAGACTGTTCAGAGGATGTATGGAATGAAAGTGGTAGGTGCAAGAGGAATCCAGAGGCACAAGGTCAGAACGCTATTGGTATATGAAAAGTGTGTTTGTGTGGCTAGGGTTATTGGCGTCTTTAAATTGTGCATAGAAGTTGCTCGCATATGAGTGTTTGTGTCTGTGCTCTGCCTTCTGCCATGTGCTGCCTGGTATAGACTCCAACCGCCCCCCGCCCCAACCCCATCTAGTAAAAGTGGATAGATCCATTTGTGAATAGCAGTCATTGTTTTGTTCCCTTACCTAAGACTGCATGTACCTGTTGGGTCTTCTCCAATTACTTCAAGTTTTGCATCACGGATTTTGCATTCTGTGAATAACTTTCGAGTATAAAATACGCACATTAGAATGGATGGAACAAATATTAATTGCTGGGCCGTCATTTTACTCAAGTAAGATAATGTTCAGTTCACTTGCACCACATCCCCCCAGTCGTGGGAATTGTATGACAGGCTTCTCTAGGATTCTCCATCCACAGGACATTTCCAGGAAAGGGTGGTGCCACTGGTGCTAATGCCTACATTTCCTGAAGTACGGCAGATGGTTTAATCTGAATACCTGTCCTCAGAAGTGGAATCCATCTCCCTCTGTACCACCTCATAGGCGTCTTGGAACAAATCCTGAAAAACAAACAAAAACAAGTCAAACGATCCATGGTTTAAGGTTTACACAAAACTGGGTCTCCCTTAACACATAACTTGGCACATTCCCCATCTCGCCACGTGGCTCCTTGTGTTTAGGTTCTGTCCCATGGTTCATTGCGTGGGGTATCTGTACATGTGGCTAGTCTTTACTGGGAAACTGTCCATCATTAAGGCCCCTACAGCAGCAACCAGCTTCCCACAACTGCCTTAAACCAGCTGCCCGCAAGGCAGATCTTCCATCATGAGCCAACAAGACCCAAAACCGCAACAAAAACTCCTTTAAGATCTACTTTAGATCGGAAGCAATTTTCTTCACGTAAATGGGAATGAAACTGAAAGCAAGGACCCCTTGTGGACATACCATCAAGTCAGCACTATAGAAGATGCTGATAAAATAACACATTTGTAGAAGTGGGCTGATTGGCATTTTTACAATTTGCACAGTTCTAGGGTTTAACACCATAAAGTTGGGAGCCCATTATCTGAAAACTTGAGTTTGTCGTGCAGTACTTATCTTCAAGTGAAGTGAGCATCTCCAACAAATGCTGGGTTTTCCTTCCTTATACCATTAGGGATCTGAACAGGGCAGCTTCACAGCTTCGATGATTCCTATTTGCTGGTGGTTGCACTGTGATGCAAGTAAGAAGCTTCCTCATTTATTACATCCATCCATTTTCCAACCGCTTATCCTTACTGGGTCGCGGGGGGTCCGGAGCCTATCCCGGAAGCAATGAGCACGAGGCAGGGAACAACCC
>JAODJX010000001.1:30341053-30353554 GCA_026776945.1 Isichthys henryi
ACCCAGGCGGGGATTCGAACCCGGGTCCCAGAGGTGTGAGGCGACAGTGCTAACCACTGCACCACCATGCCACCCCTTGGTTGGAACAGTTAAATTTGCCCATATGTACAGATGGATAATTACTGAAGTTGTTAAATTGAACTGCTCTATATCCTACAATTATGTAGTGATTTTATGCATTCTGTACTAGTCTGTTTGTGGTTTATCCATCGGCATCCTCCCCAATGGTGGAAAGAACAAGGGCGCAGATACGAACAGCAGAAACGCTTCTCCACAGGGTCGCAGACTCGGCTCTCTGTGACGGCGTGAGGAGATCAGCAATTCCGGGGAGCCTTGGCATAGAGCTGTTTCTCCCCACCCCAGTTCGAGATGTGATGATCCCAGCTGTGGTGATTTGTGTTTTTAGGAGGATTACATTAGAGCTTTTCTGGGTACATCCCACTGGGCAGAGACCCCAGGGTAGACCTAGGACATCTTGGAGGGATTACAGCTCTCAGCTGGTCTGGGATTGCTGGGGTGTCCCTCAGGAGGAGCTAGATCCTGTTACGGGGGAAAGGGAGGTCGAGGTTCTACTGATGGACCGGACTTGAGCCATGATAGCGAATTCTCCCCTGGGACATACAAGTCTGTTCTGTTCCAAGGTTCACTGCTACTGGAGCATCACTACTACCCTTTACATCTGGGTTTATGTTGCATGTTTAAGGTCAATGAGACCAGTCCCTTTATGTGAAGTGAATCTCTCTCTCTCTCAGAGAGAGCAGCGGTTCCTGTTTCTCGGACAACTCCAGCGGTAACTCTGCTGTTCGGGCAGGTAGCCAACGATGTCCTAAATAAAACAGCACAAAACTCAGCCCTCTTCCCGAGCTCCTAGCTTCTAGACGCAGAGACATAAACTGTATTTGCAAGCTGAATTTTCTCCCTTTCATGACATTGATTTTAGACACTGGAATGAGGCCAGGCTGCTGAAAGTCTGAAAGCACCATTTAAACCACATTTTTCTTCGTTCTGAGTTCTCTCTGTCATTTATTTCTTTCCAACATTTATAACAATTCCAGTTATAAATTTTTCCAGTAAGCATGTGTGTTTTTTTCGTTGGGGGGGGGGGGGGCTGTAAAACCAGACAAAACAAGAAGTACTGCTACTATTGAACTGCCCATCAGACAGGCTCTTGGCCTGACTGGTCCGTATTCCTAACCTGATAAACTACCTCCTAAAAAATAAAATTGCTCGCACAACTGAGACACTTTGAAAGAAGTGTCATTTCATTGGGCCCATTGCCAGCTCTTTATGAGGTCACTTAAGAGGTGCTTTAAAGGCACAGTAGCATTTCCTACTTCAGCAGGTTCGGTCTCCACTATTCACGGAAGCCTTGGTGCTACTGCTTCCAGTTCCTCTTTTCCTAGGAAGCCAGTCTTTCGTAACGTAGTTACCTCCTCAAAGGTGGAGCCAGAAGACCCGGACGCCCCCTGGCTGTTGGTCTGTGACAGTCCCTGGGGTGAGCCGGTCTGCAGTTGGGCCGTCGCCCCTGGGCTGCATGTCTGGAAGGCGGCCCTGCGCTCTGGAGGTAAGCTCCTCCACAGGGCCGAGACAGCCTGCGACACTGCGGGGAGGTGTGCCTGCGCCATGCAGAGCACCCCGCGGTGCTGAAGCAGCTCCACCGTCTGCCTATAGAAGGACAGGTATCTGGAAGGGAGAGGGGAGAACCCCAGGGGGTGTCACCTGACCTCTTCCACAGAGGCACTGGACTTCCACACAGACTAATCTGCAGCCCGGTGTCTGATTCTTTTATCTCCTTATTTCATTCCACCTCAGGCTTACTTTTCAAGCTGGATATCATTTCAAGGGGAGAAATTGGCTAGCTGTCAAAGTGCAACAAGGCAGGTTCCCCTCACGCTACAGAAGGACGCTGTACAATCCAGCCTTGTCCATCTCTACACTAAACGCTCACTCAGCCCTCAGACACATTTGAATATATGATTCAATGGGCATTTCGGCAGTAGACATCCAAGTTCTGAAATCATGGGACACAGGAGCTAATATTGGCAGGCAAACACTTCAGAGCACCAGGGGAAGAGGATTTAACTATGCTCTTAATTATGTAATACAATTCGGAACCCGTAAGGATGACGATGCTTACCGCTGCAGGGAGCACTTACATGACTGCTGTCACTAACATGACACTGGAGCCAAGATCAAATACTGATGTGAACCAAAATACGCGAAGCGGCATCCCCTGAATTTGTGGGAGGAAAGTGGCTTTCAGCGAAGACGCAGGCCTGGGGACTGTGGAGCATGCATTTACGAGACATTTACACAACGATCACCCCCCCGTATGGACTGCTCTGCCTGCTGTCACCTCAGAAACAGTGAAGTGAAGCCATATTGAAGCTTAACATCAATGTCACCATATATGAAAAGGGGAAAACGTCACAGAAAATAAATAAGTGACACCCTCGATTGTCTTATTGTCTTCGAATAAAAACATGGTGTAGTTTATGTGGCTTTGCCTTTAGCCAATTTTTTTTATGCCAACATTAACAAGTTGCTACGTGGAAAAGGTTGACTTCATAATAAATACATCCGTCTCCATTTGGCACTTCAAGCACACGCAAACGATAAAATAAACAGGTTGAGGTCACTTTATTATATTATACCATGAGGTATTAGTATATATATTCTCTGCATTTATCTCATATGGGATACAAGTTCCAGCCTCCCAGGATGGTGGGTGCACTGCCTAAGTCTCACAGTGTGTTTCTGTGTTCTTTCATACATGAGTAAACACTGAACACTGCTTGTGTGAGTGACCCTTCCATTAATGAAATTCCTCCATGATCCACCCTGGTGGACCACCTCACTCTGCGTCTTCCAGCAATTGATTCGTTCCACACCCATAATAGATTTATATTAGTAAATGTACTCATTTCCCACGGCTGAGCTGGAACTGCGAGCTGAAAGGTTTTCGGCTGCCAGGAGCGTCCGTATGTGCTGTGAACCCTCAGACAAAGTACTGCCACTCACCCCTCGAATTCCAGGATGCTTGGGGAGAATGTGGCGCAGGACTGAGACTGACCCGGGTCCTTGTCTTCACTGCTCACAGGAACCTCAGCCGAGACGGGCAGAGATCCTGCCTGACACGCTGCTCTGGAGGGAGTACGGCTGAAGATGAGCAACGGGTATGAGGCAGAAGTCAACAGAGAGGCGGAGATGCGTCGGGGCGCCGGTGGGTGGAGCTGACAGTGGTCACTAAGTAATCCCTGTCAGGGATTGCTCAGCATGTTTACTTACTGAACACCACCCAATTCATGAAAAGGCCAGCAAGCCTTTCTTCTGTTATAGATGCACTTTGGATATCGACTAAACCTCACGGGGACCTCACATTAGCATACAAACTGCGTCGCATAATCAAGAGGAGAGGTGATGTAATCGCCTGAATGTCACGCCTGCTGTGGAACCACTGGAAACAGGAAAAGCCAATGTTTCTCAATTATCAACAGGACACTGTCCCTACAGCTCTGGGGAACTCACAGACTCTGAAGTGATGCAGTTCTATGATGGTACTTACATTTTTCTCCCCATATCGAAATGCACGGAACAATATTGTAACAAATCTTGAATGGAGGCCTTTATTCCACAGAAGTGTAGATTATAAACATGTGAATATACTGCTACAGTAATTTAAGTGACACTAGTTCTGTGGTTTTATCAGAAGTAAGATGAGAGGCCATTTGGTTAGATCAAAGTTTGATGAATTCCAGTTCGTTCTGCTCTGGCCAGATTCTGGAGGTGTTACACTATAGCTAATCCTCGTGAACCTTAATGGATGCATACTGCCCTCTAGTGTTGGAGAAGACGACAGTCGCCGACTTGCCTGTCGCTGCAGAAAGGGTGCAGGCTTCTGTACTCCTCTCTGACTTCCTCCAGAGTGAACGGCCCGTCTTCGCCCCCAAGGAAGGTCTCTAAACGGTCAAAGTCAAAGACGAAAAACCGTGTGGGTAAACAAAGAGACATGTTTATTCAGAATTATGTGCTTTACACTGGAAATATTGCCTGTTTTTTTTTGAGCATATGCAGTACTGCATGCCAGTGTGCCACGCACGTTCTCCATGTCTTGCTCACCCTTCAGTGACAGCAGCCTGCTGAGCAGGGATTCCCGCTGCTGGAGGAAGTGCTTTGCCTGCTTCAGGATCTTCCACTGACAGACAAATGTAGAAACTTTACACACTGCAGTCCTAAATAGATTCCCTTAACCTCTGTCATGCACAAGACTGTGAAAATAAAAAAACAACACTGACAAGCAAGTCTAGTTCTCAGAAAGCCCTCTGCAATTTTCTGCATCAAATTTAGGTTTGCTTCCTGTGCTCAGAACACAGGCTAAATCTTTTCAGGTTTAAGCGGGACCATGGAGTAATTTAAGTGTATTATGAAGGAACCTAACAATGCTCAACAAAAGCATTTAATCGTACTTAGTCAGGTCAAATATCTACCTACAAAAATATGTATGAATATGCTACTCATACCATTAAATAATAGTAACTTCAAAGTTGTCAGTACTGAACACTGCAGTGACATCAATCCTCCTTCTCTTTCCTAGGTGTCTGGTAAGGTCATTCAAAAAGTAACTCATCCTTTGAAAAGCCGGAGAAGTTGATGAATAACTGAAGTTATTGGCTTTAATATTAAGAATGCAGAAATCCATTTTTCTTGGAATCTTGAATCTGTCTCTGCAGGTCCCTTGTCTATCAGAGGCGATGGATATATGCCTTCTCAAACATGTTTTGAGACCTGAGCCAGAAGGAGTAAATGCAGGACAGACCCCCGACTTTCCAGCAATTGATAACGGCATTAAGGCCGTCTGCAATCCCAGGATAGAGTCTGCTGCTGGATGCTGTGTGCCCAGAACCATACAGCCCGAGTCCACATAGGACAGAATACAGCAGCGATACTTTACTCACTCCTGTGGGAGAAATGCCTTTTTACATATCAGTCATGCTCTCCATAAGAGATATACGCATATGCAAGCGAGGGGGAACACAGGGTATATTATCGGGAGTCCGTTTAAAGGCATAAATTATGCATGACAGCTAGTTTTTTGTAACCTTTCCCCTCCCCCATGTCGTGGTGAAAGGAGATGTTATTTTCTTGAGGTATTCCCTGATGGCTTGAACAACTTCCCTGATTGTCTGTAACAACTCTCCCAGGGTGACCTTAACCCCACCCCCACTCACCCACCCCCAGTGCCTATGTATTATGAAGGAATATAAAATACCCCATCTTTTTCAAAGAATATTAACTGGCAAGTGGGTTTCTTTACTTCATACCAGCACACATCTTAAAGTTTTGTTCGCTCAAACTCCAGGTCCTAATTTTTCGGCAGCACAGCCAAAAATTGTACAGGCTCCCAAAGTGACGCTCACGTCAGCCCCACTGCGGAGTCGGTGACCTCGGCGGCCATCTGTGCCCTCCCCAAGGAGACCCAATGTTGCACCTTGCCTGGGGGTCACTGCAAGCACAATGCAGAAAGCCCACCTCACGCACCCCCCTCAACATCAGGCAGACTCCTCCACTGGCCTTAAAACAACTACAGTAAATTCCAATGACGCAATATCATTCCCGCTTTCTATAACGCATAGTATTATACTCCTTGTTATGCAAGTAGCTCGCGCTCTTGTTGATTAAGCTTTGTGCAATCCAGTTAATTGTGGCGGCAAAATGAAGGTAAAACGAATAAAGGAAATTAAGGCATGTTTGACGCTGGTGATATGGTGATAAGGAAATGCTGTTTAAGGGAGACAAAATGTGCATTTTTCACACTTCAGTTTTACCACAGTTTAGAAGTTGCACAACATTATGTGCGTGGAAACAAAGACAGCAATTCAGGTATCTCCCCATTTAAAAATTTGATGCTGGTATTGTATTTATCTTGGCAAGGAAGTTAATTAGCAGCCCTATTACCTTGGCGGGGGCTTTTTTCGAAGCGGGAAGGACCGCTTTCCTCAAGTTGTCGAAGAGGTGGCCGACTGCGGCGCGGTGGCGCGCCTGCAGAACGCGTCTCCGCTCCCGCTGGCGGTCCGTTCCGTGACCACTCCGCCCGGACCCGCGGCGTTTACCTCTGCCCATCGTACACCTCTGTTACTCAAACCGAGGAATCGTTATTAGTTCTGCAGTTAGTACTGGTTGCCGAAAATAAGTTGAAGGGCGTCTTCCCACCCTACGTTAATATTAATTGGTTCATGTCGCCAATAGAGGGCGTTTTATCTTCGGGATCAGGCTGCTTGGGTGCATGGATGTTACCCCAGCAGCGCTGAAGCAATTTACCATGTGAATTATAAATTGGAACACAGCGTTTTAAGGAATAAAATATGACTGACAGCTTAATACGCACGTTTTTGTTCCACATTGTGTTGTCGGTGCTGCTGCACTACTGCAATCTCCGGCTGCCCTGAACCACTTCAGGGAAGACGCGGAGAAGCGGGGTGCGTCGGCTGTCCAATCGCGTCGCTGCGCTGACAAGTACCCTGCTATGATTGGTTGATATCCCACCTGCGCTGCACGGCTGCCGGGGCACATGGCTCACTAGCTGGGTGGGGGTTCGTGGTGGGGGTGGAAATGTCACGCTTTAATGGTATCGCAGTTATGAAAAGTAGCCTAGAAATTGGTTTCACGCTCTCGCTCCTCTGTTAGCGGTGCGCAGAAACAAATCCATTTTCATATTATTTCAGCACAGCCTGTGCATTAGTTAACCATGACAGCCCTGGCAAACTGTACGTCCGCAAAATGAAAAACGAGATTTACAACGGTTAAATAAACTATAATTACTAGTTCTGTGGGTCCCTTTTGCATCACTATTTTTGAAGTAGGTACTGATTTTTCCTATAGATCATTTTATTCACGAAATTTATTATTGGTATTTGACATATCAAAACGGGAGGGCAAACTGCAGAGTATTTATACATACATACGGGGGACGATTATGGGATTTGACCCTTAGGGGGCTTAGGCCCTGAAACTCCCCTAAATATATATGACCGATTTATTTAAGATTGACGTTCCGTCGGATAGCTCTACATTATAGTTGCACTTGTCCGCCGTCCCATATCTGCTTTATTGTTTCCCCAGCATTGATTAAAAACTGCATTGGAATAACGAACGACTACAAACGCTGTTTAATAATACTGGATTGCCTAGTTTCAGTAAAGACTTTGGCCTGTCATATACGGATTACAAGTATATTTACATTTATTCGGGTCTATGAATGTGCTTTAGTGAAGGAAAACGGAACATCTGTACTTTTCACACTGATACATCATTGCGGAGCATGGATTGAACGAGAGAAACACAGAAGAGATGCTGATTCATCGACAGTGTTCTATTCAGATGCAATGCCTTCCCAGCAGCTGAGTGCAGGTGTCTTCCAGTTTTCCGTTCAGACTGGTGATAAATTGTTACGCTTCTTGCTGGGAACACGGAATAGCTTTCAGTCACTGCGTGACTGCTTATATCTTTCTTCGAGGATAAATGATGTATAAAGTCAAATTAAATCTAACTTGACTGGCGAATGCAATATTGTCAGGACACGTAAGGTTGCCCCTAGTGGCAAGAATTAATATTTAAATATTTAAACATACATCAATCTTCCGACCGCTGGTGCAGTACAGGGTTACTGGGAGCCTAGGGACAAGAGCTTAGCGTTTCTTATTGGGGGAACACTGCTTCTTCACTTTTTTGGGAGATGAGAAAAGACAGAAAATCAAATATTGGAGGGTGCACCACGCCTGCGGTGTGTTGGCGCCCGGCCAGGGTTGGTTCCTGCATGCGCCCGTTGTTCCTGGGATAGGCTCCGGCCCCCCCGCAACCCCAGTGGGGATTAAGCAGTAACGATAATGGATGGATGGGTGCACCACACCTCCAGTTCTTATGCCGCTGCCGTCAGATTCGGTTACATGCCCATTTCATGTCTTATACCGAAGACAATATCGCGTATCGTGTTTTTGCACTGAAGAGGAGTGTGACTCAGACTCCACCCTTTGAAGTGAGTGGCCAGAGTGCTGTGCACTAAGCCATCATATCTCCCTGTACTCATGTTGTTTATTTTCCATCTACTAACAGAAATGTAATCGAGTCAATTTATTTTCTTTTATAGTTAATGCGGTACGATGGAAATCCAGTAGTGTGGAGCCATTTTGCGGCTTGAAAAAGAGATTTAAAGGAACCTGAGTGTGCTTTCATTTATTTATTTTGTTTTCTTTGTTCGGATCAATCCAATAACATTGAATAACCTTTAAAACACAGTGTAACATTAAAGGGGCTGGATTGAAATGGGGAACACTGTAACCAATTACAATAAGAGGACATCATTCATTTTGGTCTTAGATAATTTTGGCAGCTTTGTTTGGGGAAATGACATGAACGAGGTGATGCTATTTAATCACAGGCAGTTTAACGTAGTCCTGAGCACTGCACACGTCAACCAATGACAGGTCATCAAAGAGACTATCCCAGTTAGCTTACAGTACAATGCTTATGTTTTAACAGTTTTTAACATTTCTCAGTATGAAGCAAGTGCAGTAAAAACATGAAGAGAATCACACACACACACACATACTATTTTGACGTAATTCACAACAGACTGGTGCACATAACACTTGTGACTCCGTCCTGCACATCTCTGTGAACTTTCATTATACTAAACATCAGCAGGGGTGATGTTCTGTCTTCGAATGTAAAATGTTAGGTCAAATTTTGCTACACTGATAAATTTCTGCTTCCACCAAATTTTAATTCAGAATATACATATATTTAATATCTAAATATTATTAATTAGTATCGCAGCAAACATGCAAAGTTTTGTATCATGTTAGTCTTTATAAATATATACTATTACAAAACTAAATGTAAAAATTTCCATAAAGGTCGTGAGAAAAAATATTTACAACTTAAATATCTTCAAGATAAGAGATAAAAAAGATAATCCTCTTTCATAGAATATAAAATAGAAGTGATACTGGGCATGAATACAGTGAAATGAAGCAGAATTTGACTGAGTAGCAAAATTTCACCCACTGCAAGAGTTTCGTCTTCCTTTTCACATATACAGTTTGAATTGAAGTCAATCTTTCCCAGAAAGACAAACCGAGGCTTATCTTACAGAACAAAGATAGCAGTTGAAGGAACATAGACGTCGGTTGACTGAAAGCATGGGCAGGAGATTCAGGTCTGGACAGGAACTGGAAATTAAACGGTACAAAAGAATTTTCCAAAGGTACTGGAACAGCCAAGTCAAAGCTGCTATTTTTTGGTTTGCAGTCAGGCATTCTGTATTTATAATGATGTCACTGATGGAAAGTAGAGCATGATATGTGTTTCACACTGTGGGTGGCCCCTCACCTTGACCAGCCATAAAATAGTTTTTTTGGGTAATTCCACGTAGATATTTCCACATATTAAACACATAGCCCAGTAGTCTGAAGTTTCTCTGCGTAAGCGGACACATCAACACGAAGTAGGTTCACGTATAAAAGTCAGTACTTGTTGCATATTTTTTTTTGTGAGAAAAGGCATGAAGTCTGTGGCCACTGATAAGCCAGCCCTCCACGTAACGTTTGGGCTGCATTGTCGGGCTTCGCTGAAGCCACTGTGAGTTTTCTTCCCTCCCCCTTTTCCGCATTTAAAATGCACGCTTGCATTTTGGAATTGGAATTTGCAGACCGACGCAGAATAATAACCATTTCCCACAAATTAATGTGAGTGAGTTCCTTGGCAAAAAGGACCACGCGTTTTTAGTTGATCTCACGCTGCACCTTGCGTTCTGGTCAGTAAGTGTTTCTGTAAATGTCGAGAATTGCTCTGCTGACAGCGACGTCCACTATGTCATGGCTGAGGCAGAGCCACACCCCTTTGGTCATGCGCTGACCGTGGCCATCCACACCCTCTGCCATCTGCCCTCTGTTACTTTTCTCCATGATGCTAAAGCTTCCTCTTGCTCTCACCTGTCCAGACATATAACCTAGTTTTTCTGCACGTGGCTGTTGGGGAAATTGCGGTAAAATCTATTTAGCTCTGCTAACTATTCCATTCTACCTTGTTGCTGGCGATTTCCCAAAACCAGCCCTTGGGGACCCCCAGATACCCCCTCTTATACCTTCTATATCTATTGTTTCAGTTGATAATGTGTTTCAGCTGATTAACTAATCATCAGGTCTTGGACTGGTTTAACTGAGTGTGCCGTGATGGGTAAGTGGTTCTGAGATAGCTAGAAGTCACAAAAAGGGGTTCATATCCTCTGGATTAGATGTTGCTTTTGATCTCATGATCTATTGACTATTTAGAACATTCTAGGTATTTTTTTCAGCTGACCCAAACCAGGTCATTCAGTAATTATATTAGTGATCTTTTTGTTCAATAGTTGTTCTGTTTTCCTCCTTTTGTTTGGATACCTTTCATTTTTAAGTGAAAGAGAAATTTTCTCTTCAAAATATACTTTAAAAGAAATGTCTTTGGTTTTTATTGTAAATTCTACAAAACAGGTGAGCTTTAAAGGATGTTCATGTATAATTATTTGTATAATTTGTCCAGTAATATTGTTCCTATAAAATGAAAGGGGTTTAAAGTGTGTTCATTGTCTGTCTGACCCAAAAACAAATAAATGAACCGACTATAATATTTTTTTTCTTTCACCAAATAATTTCTTCATGAGAGACAATAATTATTACTAGCATTCACAGTAAAACTCAAAGTTTAGACTTCCCTGTCTCAATACTTTTGGAGGGAACTGAAGTTCCAGTCCAGTAGGCAATACACAAATATTAATGCCTTTATATGCAAGAAATACAGTAATAAAACTCCTTGCCTTGTCTTCTGCTTTCACACTGCATTTAGAAAACAAGGACTCAGTCACATATCAGCTGTCATCTGAAACTGCTGCTGATATGACAGCAAAAATATCTCACTCTTTTTAGCACACTGAAATTTGCCGAAATGAAGAACAAAGCCCGGGGTTTCAGCTCAAATGACACCCTGCCAGCTTGCATTTACCCTCGAACAGGAATCGAGGGAGAAAACCCAAAGGAATTTCTGTCACCCTGGTCCTGTACACAAGCTTTCCGCTTTCTACCTGTGGATGGCTTTAAAAAGATAAAAACCAAAGCAGAAATATAAAAATAAGCAAGCTGAGTAGAGTCAGTAAAAATGGACTTGCACATGATTGAAATCATATTGCACAGAGAAATGGGCGTCTTCCAGTTTGCAGTGATCTGTGGCACAGCCAGCTCTCCAGCATGAAAGTCTGCAGGACTCTGAAACATCACTGAGACACAGGAGACGTGTGCAGTCTGACGTCCACAGGCGTGCTCGTACCGATGGTCTTGACTTTCTCCTTTGCAGAATCCGGAAAGGGAAGTGGCATCCCTCGGAGACAGCAGCGATACATTAAATGATTGGTAATAAATCATCGTTCAAGGCACAGATTCTCCAAGACCCTCACTATGGTTTCTGGGTGGCATCCCTACAACAAACTTAAAGGGGGGCGGGGAGGAGGGGGGAAGAGAGACAGAGAGAAAGAGAGAGAGATTGCACAGTCAGTCATAAATTGGTATGGCATGTACTCCTGTTGAGTTAGGCCTATTGTCAGGTTATTAGTCAAAGCTCCAGCCCCTTAACCATGATACCAATGACTGTTCTGTTGCTGCTTTCAATCAATCCACCATTACGGTGAAACTTTGCTTGTGAAACACACTCAGCATCTACATTTCCTCTGCAAGCTTGCGCTTTGGGGGGGCTCTTGTGGTGTGGCTAGACAACGGGCAAAGCAGAAGGTGGGGGGAGCAGGATGAATGCTGGCATATGGCAGTCTCAGGTCTGTCAATAATTTGCTTATTATTACAGCCTAGTCAATAGTCCCCCCCCCCCCAGCTGTGGAGTGATTAGATTATAAGGTTGGCTGTAGCAATAGACCCATTTCCCAAAAAGACCCCCAAGTTCACCTTGTTCCTAGCATGCATGCTTGCTGAGGTTCACCATTGAGTTTCCCCTGACTAACAGACCTGACCGAGTCTGAAATCAATAGCAGATCACCTTCATGAAGGCTGTACGCCTTTAAAACATCCAATAAGCCGGGTGCAATTGCTACAACATGAAGCCATCACAGTCATGCTCTGCCATGTACTGTTGCTTAATTCTGCAAGTTCATCAAGGAATTTCATAGTGGGTGGTGCTAATGACTCATTAACCAATCATGGTGTGCCTTTGCCAAGAGGGTGAACTTAGATTGGATGGAATTAGCAAGTGAGTGACAGAACAGCAGAGCTATGAATCAATACAAAGCTCTTGGTTTTGTAGCTCGGGTCTCCTGACAACATCCATGTTCTTTCAGAGGTTTCACCATTGCTGGATGCTTACTGAAGTTTTTTTTTTTTTTTGGGGGGGGGGGGGGTTTATCAAGGTTATATGATGACATAAGCACCCACCCAGTGCGAAAAGGCGTTGGTAAATGCACCCATTCCC
>JAODJX010000001.1:30353654-30369128 GCA_026776945.1 Isichthys henryi
CCCCCCCCCCCCCCCCCCCCCCCCCCCCCCCCCCCCCCCCCCCACCCCCCCCCCCCCCCCCCCCCCCCCCCCCCCCAGCAAGGTTATATGATGACATCAGCTCCCACCCAGTGCTAACTGGCTGTGCTAACTGCACCGATGCCCGGGACCAAAGCTGAATCTGCCTGTGTGGCACTAATGCTCCCTCATTCTTCACCACGGGCGGGTGGGGAAAGCAGGCAGTGCTCACATTACTGCCAGAGTACAGAGACTGTACAGGAACACCAATGAATTCTCATTTCCTCAGCTGTCCATCACTGCCAGTGTTGCTCCAGGGCTCCGAAGTAATACAGTATGCTAAAACGCTAACTACAAACACCCAGAAATCTTATTACATGAGACAAATGAAAAACCGGGGCTGTAAAAGTACAGCGTACTTCTCCGACCGAAGGGTTCAGTGTTAACGAGCTCCACTGCATAAAAGCGTTTTAGAAATGCTGAGGTCTCTGTGTACTTGCATGTTTTGACTTCATTTTTCTTACACCCCCTTTAACTTTGCACTCTAACTGTCACGGAGAGGCTGACTTCCTGGCCGATTCTGAATCACTCCTGTGCAGGATACAGAAGGCTACCCTCCCTGCCCTTCCCCGCTGCTGCCCCCTGCTGTCCGGGCCAGGGCTGTGCAGCAGAGATCCCATTGCTCGCATGTGTAATCATCCAGCAAATCGCCAATTTAAAGAACAGCGCCGGGTCTGGCCCGCACTTCTCCCTTTGTGTGTCACCCTGATCCTCTGGGTCGGAACATGCAGTGGCCTCCGGAGAACTAATCCATCCGGCAGAACAGGTGATCTTGCGATAGGAGCCATTCTGCCATCTTGATATGGATGGACACATTAACCCATTCATGGAGCCCCCCCCCTTTGCATTAAGGTGAGGGGGTTTGTCCGCATAACCTTAGAGAGTGGGGAACCTGAGCACTAGGGAAATGCCATCAAGGAATATTGTTGTTTTTCTTGTTGACACTTTATGCACACAGCCTGTCCTCAGCTTCCGATGGCGTTACATTTCCGATAATCCTATGGTAAGGCGAAAATATCGTAAGTGCATACAGTATACCTAACCTAACAAACATCATAGCCTAGCCTAGCCTAGCCTAGCTTAGCCTAGCCTAGCCTAGCTTAGCCTAGCCTAGCCTAGCTTAGGAACCTGCTTACAACACTTACATTAGTCCTCAGCTGGGCAAAATCATTAACACAAAGCCTATTTATAATAAAATGTTGAATATCTCATGTAATTTATTGAACTGAAAGTGAAAAACTACCCATCGTAAAGACGAAATATCGTAACACGGACCATCGTAACCCGGGAAGCGTCTGTATTTGTCTTGCATATAATTCGTATATGCCTTGTATATTGTGTATTGTTTGTAAATTATATGTTCATTGCTTGTATATTGTCTAAGCCGAGGCACTATTAGCCAAAACCAAATTCCTTGTTAGATGACACACTTGGCCAATAAACCCGATTCTGAGAAGCGGAGTTGTGACATTGTTAGAATGAGCATGACATGCTTATGATACTGACTTCCACACAGGACAGAACGCCACCTGAAAGGCAGCGCTGTGGCCTCACACCATTTCTGTGTCCGCCTCCCAGCCCTGGTTCTGCATGTTCTCTGTCTCTTCCTGTATGATTCCTTTCACAGTGCAAAGCCCTGTAGTTTGTGCAGATTAATGCCTCTCTGTGCCTCAATGTGTCTGCGTGCCCTGTGACCGACTGGCACCGCATCCAGGATATTCTCTGCTTCCTGCCCGGTGCTTCCAGAGCCAGGCTCCAGAGTATCCCGGGGAAACCTGGAGTATTCCAGGCTTTTCCATAACTTGCATTAGATGGGTATTGATGATAAATAGGTGTTTTTAAGTTTACATTCATATCCCTGCAGTGTAAAAGGAGAGTATTATCTACACTGCAAAGCTAGTGCATTTCAGGCTAAATGCAGCCTTTGTGTAAGGCAGAGACTGATCTCATCAGTTGACTTGGGAAATGTTGCCCTCATGTTTGCAGAAACTGATTGGCGCAGTTGAGTTCCCCTGATTGGCAGCTGCGCACTTCCAGCTCCCGCTGTTATTACAGCATGGCAGCTCTCAAATGCATTTGTGAACAGCTGCAATACGCATCTGCCACCACCATACATACACACACACCTACCCCCCCACCACCACCCCTAACAGAATCATTTGTGCAAATGGACCTTGTAAGGTCCTCAGTTCAAATGCATCTAACTTGATGACCTTGCAGGATGGCATCAGAATTTCACCACAAGGAGCAGCTTATGCAACATCAACAGCAGGACTAAAGTTAGGTACAGCGATCCTCTGTCCCTCAGCTGGGTTGCACAAACACACTTAGGATAAAACTCAGTGAAATATTAGCCAGGATTACACACATATCCAATACAAAACATACCCTTGATTGGGGCTGGGGGGATATGGGAGTGTTATGTTCAATCAGAGCATCAGTGGCCTTTACTAAGAAGCGGGGTTACTGTCTTATCTGGGTAACATTTCAGATTTAAGGTACCACAGTTTAATTGGACTTATTATTATTAACATATTCGTTCACTTAAATTTTGCCCAGACTACCTTAAATCCGACAAGTTACCCCAATAAGCCAATAACCCCGCTTCATAATATGGTGGGTGGCGCTAGTTGCTGGTTTGGTGTTCCGTAGGTTAGATAGCGTACCCATATTTCCGCCTGCATTCACCTAAACCTGGCATTTTTCTGAACATTTTATTTTGTAAAGAATAAAGGAAAGTATATTTGTTACCGTTTTCTATGTGTGGGTTTTGTGTGGAATCTGGGGGCGACTACCGGACCGGTACCGGTTTACAAAAGGTGGAGGCAGTTTAAATATATCCGTGATGCACGCCGATCGGCGTCGGACTGCAGCCGATCCCCCGGAAACTAAACACCCCGCTCGGAATTCACACAGCACGCAGGGCAGGTAAACACATCTTAACGAGGGGGTGGGGGTAACATCGCACGCCGACACGGACACCCAGACTGGTGTCGCCAGCGGTCCGTCCCGGGAGTGTCGCCGTCGGCCATCTGCCACCGGCAGAGAAAGACCGCAACTAGCCCGGGTGTGTGAGCGTCAATCCGCCCCGGGGGGAATCTGCGGACTACTATAGGATATTCATCTTTCACCTTTTTTTGTATTAGTAGCCTATTGTGAATTTGTGTGATTATTAAATCCCAAGTGCTATTTTATTAATAATATTTATTCTTAGTTGTTTTTATATCTAAAATGACTGTAACATGTTTTTATTCTTTTACTTGGTTTCAATAAAAATCTTGCTCAGTTTAAATTTGTACAGCAGATTTATTCTCCCAAGAGTCTAACAGCACTGTATTGTCTTCGGCTGAAACGGATGAAAATATGAAAAAGAAGTACTCATCATTTCCATTGTTACTGCTATTCACTAAAATTGTTTGGGCTGTTAAAAACCACCACGGCTGATGACACGTTATGATGACAAACCGTTTTTTAAATCCTTTCCCCTTCTCTGGGGTGTGTACGATAATACATTTACTTGGGAAGATTTGCTGTAATGCGCCCAGGAACCCTGTAGGAAATGTTAATAAAACGCTGCCACCTGCAGGACGAAGACGCGTATAGAAGCGGTACCTCTGATCTCGGTGAAGTTAATCTACCTGCAAGTTTTGAAAGCATGTGGTGTGGAGCAAATATTTGTTTTTATTAAATATACCAGGCATTTTTTAAATGTTTACATTGTAAAACTTTTGAAGTAACATCACTGTAATTTATTGCGATAAAACGATTAACACCGACAAACATAATTTCCGTATAAAACAAAAATAAATTAAACGTGGGTATTAAACACACTCGCATTAACCTGTTCACCTGTATGAGCAAGGCTGAAATTACATCCAATAAAATTTAATTTAATGCTAATTTCGATGCAAATTAACGTCTCCAGAAATAGTACTCTCAGATCGCGCAAATATATATTAATTATGGATTTCAAAAGGAATTGATATGGCAAGGAAAACCCCTTCGGGGGTGCCTCTCCCGCCGCTTTTTTTCCGCTCCGCCGAGCCAAGCATAGACGCCACTGTGTTTGACGCTTCACTGCGTGCGGTGGGGGACGAAGCACCCCCGACAAGGACGGGGAGCCCGGAGGAAGCGCCTCACTGCGCTTTGTAGGGACGAAAGGATCCCCGTGTCGGCGCAGCCGTCGCCTACGGAAATTTAGGGCTGCATGTCAGTCATTTGTGTGTGTGTGTGTGTGTGTGTGTGTGGGTGGGTAGATAGATAGATAGATAGATAGATAGATAGATAGATAGATAGATAGATAGATAGATAGATAGATAGATAGAGTTTGACACTGCCTAATTGGTTTACTGGTATTAGATCGATGATAGAAGGGATGAGGAAGCCAGTCTACTGCAGGGCACATATATAGTAACGGAGGTAGCAGGGAGAGAAGGGCACCCCCTTCCAGACTGGCAAATTTTACTGAGTGGCACTTTTCATAACAGACGATCATGCAAAATTCTAAATAATTTACAGAGACCCCCCTCCCCAGGTTCACAATTTTTTTCCCCCCTCCCACACTCCCATGCAGCTTTGCAGTGGGGAGAGCTGGGACACAGGCAGTAAGCTTTGCAGTGCGGAAACCTGAGACACGGACAGCTAGCTTTGCAGTGGGGAGAGCTGGGACATGGACAGTTAGCTTTGCAGTGGGGAGACCTGGGACATGGACAGCTAGCTTTGCAGTGGGGAGACCTGGGACACGGACAGTTAGCTTTGCAGTGGAGAGAGCTGGGACACGGACAGTTAGCTTTGCAGTGGGGAGAGCTGGGACACGGACAGTTAGCTTTGCAGTGGGGAGAGCTGGTACATGGACAGTTAGCTTTGCAGTGGGGAGAGCTGGTACATGGACAGTTAGCTTCGCATGACTCAAGGGCCCAGTCACAATATGGTCACTTTCGCTGTCACAGAATAGAACCCACAACCTGTGCAGACCCAGGCACAGACACACCACCCACATGTAAACACAGAGAACAGAAGCGGGTCCCAAAACCTCAACCTTGCAGGGAAAAGCAGTGGTGAACACATTTACAATTTAAACACACTGCAGGATGCTCTGACTATTCTGATAGCTTTACTCAACCAAAACCGTACTCATGTTACAATACACTTATTTGAAACCATCGTTGTTTAATTTTTATCCATTAAAACACATTATACAGTGCATTATCATAGCGGATATGGGAAGCCACTTGCAGTTACGATCTACCACCAGAGGGTGCTAGTGCTCCATTTTCAGCCCATAGTAGAAATCTGATTATTAGTCTCTAGTAATTTTGACCTGTTTCCTTTGTGGTTTTTTGACGTGAGAGATGCAGTGTCTTGTGTAATTTTACTATACATTTATATTGGTTGAGATTACGTAAATGAAAGTAATAATTTGTCCTTCCAGGACATTAAATTTCATTAAATATACATTCTACTAGGTGGTCATTTTCAAAGTAATCATAGACGACTTTAAGATTTTGGAATAAAGAAACGGTATTAGCCACAGCAGCCATAATGTCCCTTGGAAACATCTTGGGAGAATATTCATGTCTATGATAGCCTTTCTCCTGAAGGCACCCAGCTGTGGGGACACAATTGGCAGATGGAGATTCCACATTCATTTCATTCATGTTAACAAACTTCATATTTTTGCCTCCTGTCATTTCACATCCGCCTTTGAAGAAGTGCTAGATGTGGCATGTCACTGCTGCCAAATCTGCCGGAACCCATTCCGATGGCATGATCTGTATCTCATCCTGCTAACGCGTTCGCAGTCCATATTAAGCTGAAAGCCCAACTCTCGGATGTTCTGTGCGCCCAGATATGCCACTTCAGAGCTGTTTTTTGGGGTCAGTGTACCATCCGCTTAACGCCAAAGAGGATTAACCGCTGCTAGTCCTCAGCACGTGCCTTCCGGCAGGCTCTGTGACTAGGACCCACTCCCTGTGTCCCCCACTCACAACGGCAATTCCCGTTTTCGGATCAGCACTCAATGGGACATGGGGTGATGAGGCTGCCGTGTGCAGTCATGTGAGAAGAGCAGGGCTGCAGAGGACATGGGTCCGATTGACCCAAATTAATGAGGGAGGATGGGACACTTTGGTATCTAAATGAATGCATCCTGCTGGTTCTGCTCTTCACCGTTTTTCTGTCACTTTGGTGGCCTAAGTATGTTACTCCTTCTGAACAGCTAGTTCTACAGGAACAGTGCTATATTAGACTCCGCCCCCCCCACCTGGAATCTGGAGTCTACACGCCCATGCGCTAGTGCTTACTGGCACACCGCATGGCTGGCCCTTGCACGACTGGCCCTTGCACAACTGGCCCTCACACAGCGACCCGTGCTTATTGGGACAGATAAACACGGCGGTGACCAGGAGTCCCTCACCATGGATACAGAGGAAAGATTTTAGGGTTTGAAAAGGGGCTGTGTAGAGCGCTCGTTCGTCTCCAGTATGATGGCCGCCGTCGGTTATGTGCCACTGTGGATTTGTTCGGCTTGAGTGTAGAAGCAGAAAAGGCCGCGTGTTACATTGGCAGTCCCCCCCCCAACAGTTAAAAGCCCTCGTTCACCTGATGGGATCCCGACCCAATCCGGGTGGACAAAGAAAGTAAGCCTGAGAACTTTCAGCACATGGAGGAAGTATGTGACCCATGACACAGAAACCCACACACAGATTAGGTGTCTTTTTCTTTGTCTTCATTAATTTCTATGGGGAAAACTCGAATCCCAACATGATGACTGTAACCCCCACCCAGCCATAACCTTCACCATAAGTAACCAAACAAAATACGAGACTTTTGGTATTTTTAGTTTTTTGATTGCATTAACAGGTCTTAGTGGGGACCTGAAAAAATGGTCTCCACAACACCAAAACAACAGGTTTTTATTACATTATGGGGAACATGTGGACCTCACAATGTAACATAAACAAAATACACACACACACACAAAACAAGACCGACCCACAAACCACAGCACCATTAAATTAGCCAATCACCAGCTGTTTCTCTCAGATCAATGCCATTTTGTTTGTCGTTGCATCTCATTGGTCAAAGAATAATTACTGAATAATTAATGAGCCTATTTTGCAGAGGCCACGCCAATGATGTTGACAAAACAGGGTCCCCCCAAATCAGGTTATGAGAGGGGAACTGCAGAGGGGAGGGTAGGAAGCTAGCTGCACCCCCATTCCCCATGTGCCTGTGACAGACAGGCAGTAGCACCACAAAGCTCAGCTAACGGCACCTCCTGCGAGGTGCCATCCATCCATCCATCCATCCATCCATCCATCTATCCATCCATCCATTTTCTGTATCCACTTGTCCTACATAGGGTCAGAAGGGGAGGAACCCAGGAAGGCAGGGAACAACCCAGGAAGGGGTGCCAACCCATCGCAGTGAAGCAGGTCACAACCATGGTATCATTTATTGTCCTTTGTATATTCACATTTCTATCTGAAAAAGGACCATTTAGTATCAGACTGGCTTGCTGCTTTTTAACTTGAGATGTCTCAGACTGTTTGAACAGTCACACCTGGACTGTTACTATAAAACACAGCTACTGTAAAAACACATTTTCCATACTTTTTACTAGAAAAAAATTAGATATACTGACATTATAGCTTTTAAGTTGACTTCATATGTATGGCTACCTTCTTTTCTGGAATTTTCTGATACTGCAGCTCTGCTCCCTGTGTTTTTGAGAGGATGATGAATGATGATGGATTATCCACACTGGTTGCACACTGTCCACGTTGGCTGTACCAGACAGACCGCCATATCCGGTGTCCGATTCCACACGTGAGGGATGTTACAGCGTGTGTGTGTGAGATCGGCACCGGGCCTCATGTAGCAAGACCAGCCTGCTCAGGAGTCTGGGGTCTCGCTGAGCAGGTTCAAATGCAAGTGTGCAAGGGATAATAACAGATTGAGATTGTGATCTGTTTCGGCAATAGGCATCACAGGACGTGACATCAAGGTGGCTCCCGTGTGACACTTCCCCCACATAAGGCAAAAAGTGGAGCAAAAAGAATCAATTTTTCTGGGAATCTGTAGCAGTATGGAGGAAAGTGCAGACAGGCGGGTGTGTGGAACACCAGGGGGTCTCAATGCACCTTCACCCTGATATGCCTTCAGCAGGGAGCTGATTAAACCATTTTCCTTCTTTCACCCATCCTGGTTAGCCTGCATCCCATCCCAGAGAGTACAGGACACCTCGGATGGGAGGCCAGTCTGCCGGAGGGCACACACCAGTATGCAAAGTCACCTATCTGCATGAGAAAAGCACAAACGCAGCGAGACCATGCAAAGGCCACAAATACGGTAGGATTCAAGCCCCCACCCTTGAAGGTGGGAGGTGACAGTGCTACTCACTGCGTCACCATGTCATTTCAATCATGTCTGATTTAGCTGAAATGTAAAAAAAAATTTTCATGTGACCTATGACAGCGAGACCATCGCAAAGAGACAAGCACAGAAATCACTCCAGCTTTCACTGTAGGTGGGGCCAAGTCTGTCATCAGTGCCGGGCCTCTCCTAGGGCTCCGCCCCATCGGTCTGACCTTTGTATATTTCAATGAAATTTATTTTTATATAGCGCCTTTCACAACAGAGTCATCCCAAGGCGCTTTACATGGATGTGTTGTGGTATATTACAACCTCATTAGAGAGCGGAATACAGGACAGGAAAAAGGAAAGAAAGAAATTAAATAACGAAAGCCAGGTGACTTTGTATAAGTCAGCACACAAGTTTGGCTCGCCTGGCCTCAGGGAGATAAGGCCCAGGTCCTGGGGAGATCCACCTGCTGTCCTTCTGAGAGCTCTCTGCATGTTGGAAAAGTGCATGCCCACAGACAGAAAGTGGTGAGATGTTAGCCGAAGCTATCAGGATTAAGCACATCAAGATGACCTCAAGGGCCCTCATGTGCTCAACACATGGGGTTCTTCAGGAGGGTGGAGCTTGCGGGCTTCTGGGCATGTGACGGCTTACTAGACGCTTTGCGTCCTACAAAATCATTTCTAAGTCATCATCAGGAAGAGAATGCCCATCCCCTCCCATCACCGTCTGAGAGGGGGGCACGGTGAGGAGCCTTACGCTCCTGGTTAGGTCTCCATTATGTAAGCGACCGTGTTCCTGTGTCAGAGCGGCCCATTATGGTCTGTGCGAAGCCCTGACTCACCGGTGGCGTGATGTTCTCCACGATGCCGCTTCTGCTCTCCACTGAGGCGGCCCAGGCATGGCGAGAGAGCGGTACCACGGTAGACTGTGACGAGAGTTCCTGCTGGCTCTCACACGCAGGCAGATGGCACCGCCACCGACGTGGCCGATGGCTGTGAAAACGCTCGGGCGTCTGAGCATTCACGTTCCAGGCTCATGCTACACGGTTCCTCGGGGTTCCACACCTGCTGCTGTAGGATGTACAATCGAGGGAAGGGCGCTTCTTAAACATGAACTGAACTCAGCTGAACTGAACTGAACTGCAAACTACATCTCAACAGTTGAAAATGCTGCCCATCTGAATAACCCAAAAGCCCCCCCAGGCAATCACGCTTGACCGCAAACCCCTCCCCCCAGTACAGCAGGCAGCCTAGGGATCACGGGTGAGATGCACGTGGACCTCTCATGGTGCCTCGTGTTAGGGATGCTCTTCAGCCACCCCGACCATACCGAAGACGTGTTTCTGCATGTCAGCTGAGCGGGGCGCCGTCGGGACACGCGCGACGTGCAGTGATTGGAGCAGCCTCCCGGTTGCCTGGCTACCACACTCACGGAAATCCCATGGCTTTCATGCAATTAACGGTTAACTGTGCATGTTTCGCTGGTCGTTGTGCAACAACATTAGGGTTTCTCTCTTACTTAGTCCACCATCGCATCAGTATCCTCCTTTAGGAGACACTCATATGAAAAGCGAATGGTGTAGCTTGGAGTCTAACCCTCTTATCAGATCAGTCCAGGTTAAAAACCACCCCGAGTCGCCCAGCATCCTTTAAAGGCGGCATTCAAATGGCACCTGTACCTCTTCTTGTCTTACACCCACTTTTACTTAGTGGCTGCATTTCTTACCAACTTGAAAATCAGCCCTACTTAACTATTTCCATAGCAACCCATTTTTTTTTTGCATTTATTGACCCTACCCCACTAACACATTTCTTAATTAATTTTGCCGATGAGCAGATACATACAATGATGTTCTTCCTCTTTTTTGCCCATGTTAAGTATTCGGGGAGGTTCATTTGAATTTCAATGACTCTGCCTCCAGCTGAAAACAGGCCCATCTTGACCTGGCCGAATGTTTCTGTGGGCGACGTTGTGCTTCAACAAAGCATACCTGTGGATGAGTGGCGGGTCGGCGTGTAGGGTGGGTTGGGGGGGGGGGGGATTTACAAGCGTGTATGAGGGGACAGTGATTGGCTGCTCGTCTGTGTGTCTGACCAATGGTCCTTTTACGTGAGAAATGGCAGTAAAATAAATGTCGGTAATACAGTAAGATTTGTCTTTAACCTTTCACATATGTCTTTAGGGCATCTCAAAAAGTACATGCATTTTAAGAGATGAAATGAATATGTTCTTATTTTCTGCACACCGATGCCTTATTTTATGGCTCAGAGCTTAGTAATATCATGTTCGACTTTATTGTTATATGTAGCTAGTAAAATCATGCGCTCACTTGCAGGCCCGCTTCCATAAAAATCCAACCGTCGTCCTCTCTGCTTTTCAGGTACAAGACAGTCCACTCCTAGACGGCCCATATTCTTTCTTCCTCCCAGATCCTAGCACACCTGAACCAAACAAGCAAGAACACTGAAAACCTGCTGCAGGTGTGCTGGAACCTGAGAGGAAGCAGAAATATGAGCTATCAGGGGTTCGCCGAGGACTGGGATGAAAAAACACCGATCTGCCGGTTGAAGGTAACTCTGAAGCTTCAGCAAGCCTCAAACACACAGAGCCAAGGGTGCAAACTCCAACACTGGAGATGTGAGGCCACTAGTTACCTTATATCTAAAAATCCAGCCCCCATCACTAATTGGGTTTGTAGGCATTGTGGGTGAGTATACAGTAATAATGTACCAAAGCTAGGAGCAGATCACGGTGATCAGTTGTAACTTCGACGTCAGTCAAAGCTCCATAGTGAGGCTTTTATGGTTTCTACACTGACTCATTCTGCAGAGAAGCACAATGAAACCTTGGTCTCATGCCCAAGCTGAGCGTGCATACAGTGAGAAGATATTGGGCTTAATTACGAGTAGGCAGGTTGCCGAACTTGAGTTCATATTCCACCATGAACCAATGGTGCAGCTTCCCTGTGGTCAAGCCATGTTGGGCCAAAGACTTTAAGCTGCTGAGCTCTAGAGGGAACATTCCGCCTCAAACAAATTGCATAAATATAAAAGTAAACCAACAGCAATTAGCTAGCTAGCATGTAGCACTGCAGTGTTTGCATATAACCTGGTAGTGAACCTCTTGTCCACAATAACTAACATCAGTTCTACGCAAAGGTACCAGGAACCAATTCTCTATTATGCTGTCTTGTAGATGGGCAGTACCTGTTGTATACATAAAATCTATTTTATAAAAGCAGTAAATCACTCGAGACTGTGCTGACTTCCCAAGACTCTCTTCTATGAACCTTCCGCAGAGGGCTTTCAGCACTGCGCTGAGTTACGTTGCTGTGGACACGAAAAACACTTCACATCAACATCAAAGCACTCTAATGACTCTGCATGCATTCTGAGATCAACCGCAATAAGCATTTATTAGCTCTGAGCTGACTGTACTGCCTCTCAATGGACCATTTAGCTACAAAAAAAATCTTAACCTGTAAAAACACAGCATGAGGCTTGAATTGTTCAGTTTACAGAATTTCATAGTCATGTGCAAAGACAATATCACAATCAATAGGTATGTGTCAATCAGTTGTATTAAAGCCTATTCATTTCTTCAAGGGCAATAGTTCACAGTTTCAGACATGGTACTTTGTTAATTTCTATTTGAATAACAAAAATGACAAGTTAGTACTGTTGCTAGTTCGACTGATTGGGCGAACATCATTACGGTAGCTATACTGTAACTTCCATGCATTTCGTAACGTAATCTCACAGACTTAAAGTCAACACACTAACTGAGTTACCTCACAGTCTAACTGTTAATGCCATGATGCAGCTGCTTTCGCTCTGCGTTTGCTCAAAGCCAAGCAATCCGCACGCCAACAGCCGTCGCCTTGAAATCTCATACATTTTGACTCTTCTGTCTGTCTGTTGCTAAGGTTTCGTGATTCGTGACTAATTGTGAATAACGGCAAGCTGTCCGTCAACGCCTCCAGTGGAATACTGATTCACTGAGAAATTCCTCCCCATACTGGGCAAACCGTGTCAGACTTCAGAGCTGCTTCATCTGACTTGACTAGACCCATACAGGGGCAGCATCTTGAGTAGGGCAGAGACAGGTCCGTGGACTATTTCTGAGTCATGGTTGAAGTGCTAATAAGCTCACAGGAGTGATGGCAATCACAGAAGCGACAGCTATGCAGCGATTACATCGTCCCGGTCCTTCTCTCTATTGAGTGACAGAGACATCAAACTCAGATTGGGGTGGACGACAGCGGAAGTCAAGAAATCACCCGGCGGTGGAAGATGAATCCAAGAGAGGATTAATTAGCACACTCCGCAGATTTCCACATTTTAGCTGATTAGCTTAAGCCCTAGCGATGCTCGCCGTCTTCCAGACACCCGTCCCTCTCCGAGGCAAAACACCTCGGTTATGTAAATGCGTCCAAGAGCGCGTCTCGAATTAACGAGGCACGGCCCTCAAGCCGACACTCAGCCGTCCTCCAGAAATCCGCTAATCGCTCTGATCCGAAAGGCCGTCATTAACGTTGGGGGGGGGGGAGGAGTTAATTCCCTGCAGATGTTTGCATTAGTGACACAGGGGTCACCGTAGTGGTTTAAGGTTTATAGTAGATGCGGATAGAACGAGTCCAGCACATGACCATATTTTTACCAGCTTTAGCCAGCTAATTTCCCTCTAGCACAAGGCCAGTCTGAAATGCAAACAAGCCTTCCGCTAAAAGGTTGCAATGAATAAGAGGAAACTAACATGTATTAATTATGCATTTATAATGTTTCCCCAATGGAGTTTATAATATTCATTTATTCATTAAGGGTTTATGATTGTAATGCCGCCTCCCTGGGCCTCAGGGCCAAGCGAACACTCCCCATCGCCCTGGTGACAAGTCAGGAATATGAGTTTGAAGGGCGTATGGTGCCATTCTGACGGAGCAGCTCCAGTCATTATATTTAGCCGGATGGCAGCATAGAGGATCAGGGCATGGTGCTTGCTGCTGGGGGGGAAATCACTACCTGGGCGTGCACAGCAGGTGGAAGGCTGGAGTGGCACGTCATGCGGAACACTCGCCACTGGCAGGCCTTGTCAGAAGAGCAATTTCATGCCTTACTATTCGGGGGGGGGGGGTGAATAAACTAGCCTCAGAGGAGCATGCAGCACCATGTGACAGTGAGCAGCAGGCCCCCCCCCCCGGATCAGGACCACTCAGTTTCAGACACAGGAGCAGGAAGTGCACTTATGGCCGACAGGAAATGAGTCTTGGGGGGAGCGTGACCTGGCACTGGTGGTCTAAGGACCCGCCTGTGTACATGATACACGGAGAGTCCCTTTGCTACCTCTTGAATGCTTTACAATGATGAATTTTAACCTTCTGCTCTGAGAGACAAACACAGAGCAGGGGGGTCAGCAGAAATGTACTGATGTTACAATCATCAGGTTCACGCGAAATATTAAATATTCATGGGTTTCTTAGTTACTGATCAAAGTGATCAAAGATTTCATTTTTTTGGGTCCCTGGTTTCAGAAAGATTCAAACCCCCTGAAAAAAACAAGACGTCACATGGCATCAGAACAGATAAACAAGTAGCGCAGCTGACAAACTGCGAGCAGTATGTTTAAGAGCCAGAGAGTCCGCACGCTGTCCTAAAACAGCATGTTCTTTACAGCAATCTTCCAGGAGATTACCGAAGATGACACGCATACCCTCCACGCCTGAATCATCTGTCTGAGCAGACATTTTCAGCCTCTCTCTGCTTTACTGCACCGTTCTGTGGCAGCAGAGGCCCGGCAACAGCAGGGGCCGGGGCTTCAGCGAGATTTGCTGTTTCCATAGCGAATGATCACCATCCCCATGGTTACGCAATCGCTGACATCCGGCTGGCACTGACTGGGTCAGCTGGGCAAATGCCAGAGGAACTATGTCCCCACATCTAGACTTATTGGTTTTACTTTCTTTATCTTTCTTGTAGCAGATTCAGTTTCCGGTTTCAGTTCTGATAGTCATTCTTTAAGGGGCATCATTAGGAGTGGACTGGCAACAAAAAGCATCTCAGGAATTTGCTGTCAAACCACCCCCCCACCAGTTAGATATTTTGTTGCCTACTGGAAGGGTGGGGGGGCTTAGTATATTTTTGGTATACCATGGGTTTCTCCCTTAGTATATATATATAATGCCAGCATCAGTAAAGAAGGACCGGCCCCCACAAGACTGGTCCACCAGGAAAATTCCCGAACTCCCCAATTTCTACCTTCACTTGGTCAGATTCGGTTGCTTTGTTGTCTTCATTGTGGTGCACTGTCATGTGTATCAACACAGATATGTATTTTTCATTTGCGATGTACTGTATATAGGAATTATATGTAATCACATGATTATATTTTTCATTCCTTTGCGTGTGTATATACATTATAAGTAAATTATTTTTAATGTATGTAAGTCACCAGTTGTGATATTTAAATTGCTTGGAGC
This sequence comes from Isichthys henryi, assembly GCA_026776945.1. Classification (NCBI taxonomy): domain Eukaryota; kingdom Metazoa; phylum Chordata; class Actinopteri; order Osteoglossiformes; family Mormyridae; genus Isichthys; species Isichthys henryi. Next base: position 30,368,552 of record JAODJX010000001.1, read on the forward strand.
ATGAAATATTTAGCATATTTCTTTGTAACATATGTCACTGTCCATTTCACTTAATTTGTGTTAGAGGCAATGGAAAGCGGGTAGCGTGCTTTTATGTCTGGAACAGGGAACAGCTGCTATCTTACTCACCCTCTTTCTGTTCCCCTTTTGCTTCTACTAACACTCATTATCACCGCAGGAGTCCTCAGTTCCTTTGGGATCACATGACGAGTCACATGACAAAAGGGCAGAGACACAGAGTGTTCACACACGTCTTAGTGTCATTCAGTTCGCCGTACTGCAGCATAAATTCATTGTGCTTGCTATCCAGTAACAATGGAGGAGCATCCTGTACACAGCCCATTCAGCGGAACATTCCCAAGCTGAATTTAGTCATGGCGAATAGCACAACATTAACTTTGAGGGTAACCAAAAAAAAAACCCCTATACCCCAAAAACTACTTTTATCCTTTGTTTGCAGAGTTCCTTAAAATCCTAGGAAAGTCCACTCTTTAACACCATAGTCATCCATCCATCCATTTTCCAAACCGCTTATCCTTACTGGGTCGCGGGGGGTCCGGAGCCTATCCCGGAAGCA